>CM022766.1:15290778-15890778 GCA_012411365.1 Ameiurus melas | reverse complement strand
ATAATCTGTAGAGGCCTGAGGCCTGGGAAAACCCTGTACATGCTGAATTTCTGACATTTTATACTATTTCCTGCCTATACGTTTCTATGAAATGTTTTTCTATTGTAACTGTGAAATGGCATCTCAACTAGTCTGGTTAACTTCAGAAGTGGAAAGGACTCCATTTAAAAATGTCACACTGATAGTAAAGCAGGAGCATCACAGACATTTTGACAGCTGGTATCTGATTACAAAGTGAATTGATGATGCTTATGTTTATTTCACTACAGGACTTCAGAACTTACGATATATAATCTTGTCATGGTTCTCCCAGAGCAACAGCGCAAGCTGAGCGCTGTTGCGCATGCACAGACTTCTTCCGTGGTGACGTTATGTCTTCGCCCCGTCGCGTCAGATGTGCGTAAACGGAAGTGCGCACAGCTGTTAGCGGTTGCCGGCTAATGACGGGAACAGCTATATATACCATGAGCCGTGGTTCAATGATAACGATTTGTATAATGATTAATATAATGACTTATACGGAGCGACCTTGTTTTCATGCCCTGTTCTAGTCTTAGCCTTAGTCATAGTCGCAGACATAGTTCTAGTCATAGTCATAGCCATAGCCAAGTTAGCTTTAGCCTTAGCCATAGTCAAGTGAGCATAGCTTAGCTTAGGAGTTCTGTTTCGATTGTTTTGCTTTGCACCCGGCACTGTAAATAAAACTCACCGTTTTACTGCGATTGCATCCTGCCTACTTCCTTCCCGTCACGCCACGTGACAAATCTAATATAATATACTGTTCAAAGAATTCACAAAAATATTCTGCTCTCAAACAACTCCAAACACAGCACAGGTTTAGAAAAAAAAATATTTGTTAAATTTAGGTGTGCAACAAGTATTCTCACCCCTATGAATACATATGAGAAAAATATATTTGAAGTATATTCCCATTGATATTAAAAAAAAAAAAATTGTACACCTTGGTGACTAGAAACAGGAAATTGTTCAACCATGACTTCCTGTTTCACAGGGGTATTAATATGAAGTAACACAGGTTAAATTTCTTTAGTCTTTCACAACAATGGGTAAGACCAAGTAATACAGCTATGATGTGCGGCAAAAGGTTCTTCAGCTTCACAAAATGGGAAATGGCTATAAGAAAATAGCACAAGCATTGAAAATTTTGAGCAAGATAAAGCGAGGTTTGGGCATCCCGTCCAGCCATTACGAGAGGCTGTTGGGCCTTATGGCAGCAGCAGCCAACGTCATACCATTGGGTCTATTGCACATGAGACCGTTTCAGTGGTGGCTGAAAAGTCGTGGGTTTCATCCAAGGATGAAACCTCTGAGAGTAATCAGAGTCACGAGGCGATGCCTGCGTGCTCTGAGTATTTGGAGGTGCCCGCAGTTCTTAGCCTCGGTTCACACTCTAGGGGCGTCCCCTTACCGCAAGATGGTAATGACAGACACATCCCTCACGGGCTGGGGCGCAGTCTTAAATGGCTGTCCAGCTCACGGTCTTTGGAGCGGCCCTCATCTGAAGTGGCATATAAATTGCCTAGAGATGCGGGCCGTATTCCTAGCACTGAAATTCTTTCTCCCTCAGTTGAGAGGTCACAGTGTGCTAGTTGTGTCAGACAACACAGCTGTGGTCTCATATATCAACCACCAGGGAGGGGTACATTCACGCCCCCTGTTCAGACAGGCACAACTAATCCTCCTCTGGGCAGAGGGTAAATGGTAAAACTGTGTGTAAACCCATTCACACACACCAATGGTAGCAGAGCTGCCATGCAAGGCGCTAGCTTGCCATCAGGAGCAACTTGGGGTTCAGTGTCTTGCCCAAGGACACTTCGGCATGTGGATTCACCCAGCCCGGGAATCGAACCGCCAACCCTACGATTAGTGGACAACCCACTCTTCCAACTGCACCACAGCCACCCGAAATTTCTTGTCATTGAGTGCAATGTACATTCCGGGCAGTTGGAATGTAGGGGCAGACATCCTGTCGAGGAAGGGCTGAGGCCCGGAGGGTGGAGGCTCCATGCACAAGTGGTGGAGTCCACATGGCGGAGGTTCGGACAAGCGGAAGTGGATGTGTTCGCCTCCAAAGAGATAACACACTGTCCGCTGTGGTTCGCCCTCACTCCTCACCATGGTGCACACGTGGCCGAGGTCACGTGTATATGCTTTCCCCGTGATTGCTCTGCTCCCACAAGTTCTAGTGAGAGTTTGCCAAGACCGTCTGCTGCTAGTAGCACCTTATTGGCCAGCTCGAATATGGTTCTCGGAGATAATGTCCCTGCTTGATGGCACTCCTTGGGAGATTCCCATCTGCAGGGACCTACTGTCTCAAGCCGGAGGGCTGATCTATCACCCTTGGCCAGAACTATGGAAACTGTGGGTCTGGCCCCTGAGGAGCACCAGCTCATAGATTCTGGTCTAAGAACTGAGGTTGTAGAAACCATGTTAAATGCTAGAGCACCATCCACAAGGAAATTGTATGCACTGAAGTGGTGGCTTTTTGTCTTGTGGTGTGAGGAACGTCAGTTAGACCAAGTGAATTGCGCAATAGCTACAGTCCTGGAGTTCCAACAAGAACGTTTCTCAGCAGGGTTGGCTCCTTTTACAATCTACAATCGTTTTGGTCAGCCATGCCCCTGTTGATGCTCTGTGGGGCAGTATCCTCTAACTTCGAGGTTCATGCGTGGTGTCAGATGGCTGAGGCCCATCTGCAGGCCGCAAGTACCTTCTTGGGACCTTTCTGTGGTCTTGGAAGGTCTGTCAGGGGCCCCATTTGAGCCCTTAGAGTCAGCCTCTGAGGAGCTTCTGACTCTACAGGTAGCTCTTCTACTGGCCCTCTGTTGGCCCCTCCTGCCTTGACTTTGCCCCTGGACTAGCCAAGGCCTTCTTGTATCCTAGGCTGGATTATATTCCTAAAGTGCCTACATCTGCTGCCCACCCTGTGGTGTTGCAGGCCTTCTGCCCTCCTCTGTTCCTCACACCGGAACAAGAGAGGATGCACCTGCTGTGTCCAGTAAGGGCCCTCTGTACTTATGTCCACCGCTCCGGGCAATGGCGTAAGTCAGAGCAGCTGCTGGTCTGCTTTGGTGGCGACAGTAAAGGTGATGCTGTGTCAAAGCAGCGCATCTCTAACTGGATAGTGGAAGCAATCTCTATGGCTTACGAGGCGCGCTGTCTCGCCACGCCTCTAGGCGTAAGAGCTCATTCCACTAGGGTGGTCGCCTCCTCAAAGGCTTTGTATAAAGGGGTATCCTTGCAAGATGTGTGTGCGACTGCAGAATGGTCTACACACACACATTCATTCGTTATTACAACCTGGATATTCATTCCACCCCAGACTCGAGTGTCTTGCAAGCTTGGGTATTTTTGAACAGGCCGTACCCTCGGTATGTCTGAGTGGGTATTCCCGTTCCCATGATGATGATGATGTTTGTCCATCGCTGTCGAGGAGGACCATTTATGTCATCTATTCACTTAGAGAGGTGGGTCCGGAGATGGCTGATCAATCCAATCCGGGCCCGGAAGAGTCTGTTGCAGTGAGGACAAGGATATGCAGGTTGCTGACTGGGAGCTGTGTAACTGCTGTTCCTGAATTTGCACAGAGCACTTTTTTCAGCTGCGTCTTCCAGCCTTTTCTGCTCGAAGGCTGCCACCCCGGTATTGATTTGACTGTACCAAGCAGATCTATCAGCAGCGACACTCTCCCAACTGCTAGGATCAATGCCAAATTTCTTCTGCGATGCCTTAAGGGTGTCCTTGAACCTCTTATATTGACCATCGTGAGATCTCTCATGGTGTGGATGCTTGTCATGCCAGCCTGACTGAGCACCACTGTGTTCGGTACCTTGTCCTGCCAACTGATCTTCAGCAGTTTTCTCAGGGAGCTCATGTGGAAGTGGTTGAGTTTTTTAACATGTCGGCTATACACAGTCCATGTTTCACAAGCATAAAGGAGGGTGGGTAGAACCACCGCTGAGTAGACTTTGAGTTTGGTTGCAAGCTTAATGCCTCTCCTGTCCCAAACATTTGAGCGGAGTCTGCCAAATGCTACACTGGCTTTGGCAATCCTGGAGTTGACCTCATCGTCTATGTGGACTGCTTGTGATAGGGTGCTGCCGAGGTATATGAATCTATCCACATTTTTGAGCTTTTGGCCACTGACAGTGATGGATGGTTCCAGATAGTCTTTTCCCGGAGCTGGCTGATGCAGATCCTCGGTCTTGTTAGTGGAAATGGTTAGCCCAAAGTTGGCGCACGCTGTGGAAAAGAGGTCAATGCTATATTGCATGCCTGCCTCTGTACTGGAACTGAGGGCACAGTCATCTGCAAACAAAAAGTCCCGAATGTATTCAACTTGGACTTTGGTCTTGGCTTGCAGCCTCCTCAAGTTAAACAACTTCCCATCCAGACGGTATCGGAGACCGACTCCCATATCACTGTCCTTGAAAGCATCTATAAGCATGGCAGAGAACATGAGGCTAAAGAGGGTGGGGGCTAAGACCTTGTTTCACACCATTCGTAACCTCAAAGGGTACGGAATAGTTACCCTGGTCCTGGACTCTAGCAAGCATGCCATTATGAAATTGTTTCACCATTTCAATGAAGAGTTCCGGGCATCCAAATTTGGCCATGATTTTCCAAAGGACTTCCCTGCTAACGGTGTTGAATGACTTTCTTAGGTCTACGAAGGTGATGTATAGTTGGACATTTTGTTCCTGACACTTTTCTTGCATCTGCCTAGCAGCGAAGTTCATGTCAATGGTGCTTCTCGTCTTTCTGAAACCACACTGACTTTCTGGCAGTAGGCCATGATCAAGGTGCTCTGTGAGTCTATTCAGCAGAATCCTTGCAAGGACCTTTCCTGAGATACATAGTAGAGAGATTCCTCTATGGTTGTCGCAGCATTGGCGATTTCCTTTGCGTTTGTAAATGTGGATGATAGATGCATCTTTGAATTCTTGGGGTATACGTTTCTGCTTCCACATCCCACAAAACATCTCTGTTAGTCTTTCCACTAGCTTAGGCCCACCACACTTGTAAATTTGCATTGGAATGGAGTCTGCTCCTGGAGCTTTCCCACTAGACAGAAGCTCAATGGCCTTATGAGTCTCCAGCACTGATGGAAGGTCAGCCAATCTCTCATTTATCTCCACCTGGGGTAGGCTGTTGATAGCTTCATCATTGATGGAAGAGGGTCTGTTTAGGACACCGACAAAGTGTTCAGCCCAGCGCTGCAGTATCTTCTCCTTCTCGGTTATGAGAGTACTGCCATCAGAGCTCAAGATTGCGGCAATGCCTGAGGTTACTGGGCCATAGACATCACGAAGAGCACTATAGAAATGTTTCATGTCATGTCTGTCAGCAGCAGACTGAATATCATCAGCCTTTCGGCTCAGCTATGTATCCTGCATCTCGCGCAGTTTTTTCTGCACCGCTTGGCGGACTCTGCTGAAAGCATCTTTCTTTGATGAGGACTTTGGGTCAGTGCTGTCTGCACGTTGGAGACGGTGCTTGTCCTCTAGCATGAACTGTATTTCTTCACATTTCTCATCAAACCAGTCTTGGTGTTTTCGCGCAGTGACGCCTATATTTTCAGATGCAGTAGAATACACCAACTGTTTAAAGGTCCCCCAACATTGCTCTTTGTCATTTGTATCAGAATATGTAGTTTCTAGCTTGCTTGTCAGCGCGTCAGACAGAGCTTGCTCAACGTTGCAGTCTTTCAGTCTTGAGACATTGAGGCGTTTTGGGACTCCAATTCCCTGTGGGCGTCTGGGAGGTTGAATTCTAAGATTCATCTTGGATATCAGTAGCCTGTGGTCTGTCCAGCAGTCAGCACCACACATCGCTCTGGTCACACGGACATCCTGCCTGTCACTCCTACGGACCAAGATATAATCAATCAGATGCCAATGCTTAGACCGTGGGTGCATCCAGGTTGTTTTATTCTGATTGGGCAAACAGAAGACTGTATTAGTGATCAGGAGATCATATGTCGCGCACATCCTCAAGAGCCGATGTCCATTGCTGTTACAGTTGCCAATGCCATGTCTATCAATAACTCCCTCCCATCCAATATGGTCCGCGCCCACTCGGGAATTAAAATCACCAAGAATAATCAGTTTATCTGACTTTGCTACTGAAGCAATCAGAGCTTCCAGATCCTGGTAGAACTTGTCTTTGACTTCCTCAGAGTTGGTCATGGTTGGTGCATAGACACTAATGAGTGTGGCTTGCTTTCTTCCAGGTAAAGGTAGCTTCAGTGTTATAAGCCTGTCGTTTCTTCCCTTTGGTAAGCTAGAGAGCTTATTCACCAAACTCGTCTTGATAGCAAACCCAACTCCAGATTCCCAACGTTCATCGCTGCCCCGTCCACTCCAAAAAAAAGGAGTTGCCAGCTCCAACTTCAGTCAACTGGCCCTCGTCGGCCAAGCGAGTTTTACTCATGGCTGCTATCTCTATATTATAGCGAGCAAGCTCTCTTGCAATCAGGGCAGTTCTTCTCTCTGGTCTGTCAGTCTCTGTGCGATCCAATAAGGTGCGTATTTTCCAGCAGGACAATGATCCAAAACATACATCAAAATCAACACATGAAAACCTGTGGGGTGAACTGAAGAGGAGAGGTCAAGAGCATGGACTTCAAAATTTGAAGGATCTGGAGAGATTCTGTATGGAGGATTCTCCCTTGCCATGTATTCTCCAATGTCATCAGGCATTATAGGAGGAGTCTAGAAGACTAAAAACTGTTATCTTGACAAAGTGGGGAAGCACAAAGTATTGACTAAAAGGGTGCCAATAAATGTTGCACACCTAGTTTTTATGATAAACGTGTGTTTTGTTTGCAATTGTTTGACATCCATGAGAGCAGAGTATTTTTGTGAATTCGTTGAACAAAAGATCAAAAAGTTTAACAATAAAGACTTCTCACAGCCTTCTTTACTCATATTTAGGGTGCCATATTAATGGAGGGCACTGTATATCCAACAAATTGATCAAAGCCTGACATTCACTGTGTGAGGAAATCACACTTAGTTACCAAGGTTTTACTTAGGCAGGCTCATTTTCTATCGTGATGTTAGAATAGAAAATAGAATGTTAGAATAGAAATTTGTTAAACTGGATCCTTAAAGGAAGATTAAAAAGTAAAAAAATAAATAAAATTGCACCATCAGTGAAATTTTATGTATGGTTTCTTAAACCTATTTTGTCCAAAAAAGTTTAATAAAAAATCTTTTTGGCCAGAATTCAGCAACAACATCTGACGGATCTTCCCAGACCACCACATACTGAAATGGTTTTGTTGTTGTTATTGTTGTTGTCGTTGTTGTTGTGGTTATTTACAATATTATTCATTTATAGTAACTAATGTATGAGTAGATTTCTTACTCAAAAATTTTAAGCATGCATCATAATGATGACTAGGATACATAAAATCTTTTCATTCAATTTTCAAATCAAGTTACTTACAACTGTGTCCTGACCACCACTGTTCCAAGCTCAAATACTATGCCTGTCAGCAAACCCACATCCAACCCCAGTACAATGCAGGCAGTGCATGTAAACACCCAAATATACTGTGAAAAAGTAAGTATATGATTAGTACTCATCCTGTTAGTGAACTTAAACCCACCCCCAGCATGTAATGTTGGAAGTAAGAATGTGACTGTCAATATTAATATTTCTATAGTAAATTTTTCTACCAATTTAGTTATATCCAACTCCAGCAGAGCTCTCCTCAATAACAGATATGCAATACCTCAATGACCTCAAATAACTCAATACTATACTTAATGTGTTTTCATAATTTATAAACTACTATTCAATTTGATAGTATCTGTAGTATCTGATAGTATCTAACAATTTATAATGAAACCATGAG
Source organism: Ameiurus melas (assembly GCA_012411365.1). Lineage (NCBI taxonomy): Eukaryota > Metazoa > Chordata > Actinopteri > Siluriformes > Ictaluridae > Ameiurus > Ameiurus melas. The sequence goes on along the minus strand of CM022766.1, from coordinate 15,882,893 downwards.
TTGCATTGTTGGTTTATTTAATAGAACATTATTGATTTCAGGCTTCTATTTATATTATTCTGACCCAGAAATTAGCTTCAGCCCCAGAAAAAATATACTCACTCAATCCTGCCCCTTTCCTAAAAAAGCAACTTAGCAAGCATACATACAGTATCTCACAAAAGTGAGTACACCCCACACATTTTTTGTAAATATTTGATTATACCTTTTCATGTGACAACACTGAAGAAATGACACTATGCTACAATATGAAGTAGTGAGTTTACAGCTTGTGTAACAGTATAAATTTGCTGTCCCCTCAAAATGACTCAATACACTCAACACAGCCATAAATGTCTAAACCGCTGGCTACAAAAGTGAGTACACCCCTAAGTGAAAATGTCCTAATTGGGCCCAAAGTGTCAATATTTTGTATGGCCACCATTATTTTCCAGCACCGCCTTTCCACTGGAGTCCTCTTCCACTCCTCCATGACGACATCACAGAGCTGGTGGATGTTAGAGACCTTGTGCTCCTCCACCTTCTGTTTGAGGATTGTTGAATAATTGTGGCCACACAAAATATTGACACTTTGGGCCCAATTAGAACATTTTCACTTAGGGGTGTACTCAATTTTGTTGCCAGCAGTTTAGACATTAATGGTGTGTTGAGTTATTTTGAGGTGACACCAAATTTACACTGTTGCACAAGCTGTACACTCACTATTTTACATTGTAGCAAAGTGTCATTTCTTCAGTGTTGTTACATGAAAAGTTGTAATAAAATATTTACAAAAACGTGAGGGGTGTACTCACTTCTTTAATAATTCATTAAACAGAGGTCCTTTAATATGTGTTTGTTCACCATAAATTAGTTACTTACACAGTCTGTCCTATTCTGCCTCCACAATATGGGGACATCATTTAGTTGCATGAACATGCCCTTCAGGTTGGCAATGACTATGCCAGCCAACACTGACTGGAAGTCAGAAATGGAGAATATAGAAAATAATGATGTCTAACTGTAAGTATTATTATTAAGGCATTATTGTAAGTAGTGATCTGTCATGTAAATAGCTTAAGGCTCTTAATGTCCTACCCAATTAATTTTCAATATTCTAAAAATATCCCAAAGTAGCCATATTGCCAGTACGTCTAACCTACCTTCTGCAGTGGTTGCAGTAGAGGCCCAAGGCCCATGATTACTATAAGTATCATCAGAGCTGAGATCAACCCTGCTACCTGTAATAAACAGATCAAAATGTCAAAGAGACAGACAGACACACACACACACACACACAGAGAGAGAGAGAGAGAGAGAGAGAGAGAGTATACCTGAGTCTTGCCCCCTGTGCCCTCCTGTATTGCTGTACGTGAGAGTGCAGTGGTAGCCACAAAGCCTGAGAAACAGCCACAGAAAATGTTGCTGATTCCAAAGGCTATCAATTCCTGATGGAAACAAGTGGAAACAGTAGGTTACATCTACATTTCAGAGTATGAGAGAACTTTTTGTTCTCTGCCAGCCTTTTATCTGTGTTCTAGCAAGTTATAGTGCCCCATGTAAGGTCGGTCAATATGCTCTCTCTCTCTCTCTCTCTCTCTCTCTCTCTCTCTCTCTCTCTCTCTCTTTCTCTCTCTCTCTCTCTCTATCTCTCATCATGAAGGTTTTTCTTCACCATATGTAAGAGCTCCTATTTAATTCCCTAAAATTTTCCTTTTTAAACAAGGCACATACACATGCATGCATACGATTTTCTTATGTGCAGTCATTCCATTTCTCACTGAATGCAAACATACATTTTATGTTTATGTGACTGGTGTTTTTAAACACATACCTGATTACCATCAATTTTATAATCATGCTTTGTTGCATAGAGTTTGGCCACTGATATTGATACTGCATATCCCACAACTGCAGTAGAAAAACTGGAACCAACAATATCCGCAAAGAGCTCTAAACTTGGAAAGTGTGCTGGAACAAACCTGTTGGCACAAACATAGATGTGAGATCTATCCTTTGACCTACGCACGTGCTTTGATAAAATAGGACTGAATACTATTAATATTTCACCTTCAATACTATAATATTTCACCTTCTCTATCCATTTAAAAAATACATTTGATATTCTAACTTGTCTCAGCAGTTCTGTTTTATATTAATGTTTTAATATTACTGGCCACTGCTGAATAACTTTATAGCATGTTAATACAATTATCATGAGTGCTATCATAGCTCTGCATGAGAAACAGGAAACACTGCAGAAAGTTTCCTCACCCTCTTGGAATGCTGTCAACAATATTGGCACCATAGTGGGATTTTAGATCCAATGCATAGGAGATTCCTGTAGCAATCACTGTCTATGAGAGAGATGGCTTAACAAGCTTTTTTTTTAAAGCAAAAAAAGATCCTCTTCAACAAATTATTATTATTACAGAAACGATAGCTGAATGAAAATTAATGGTAAAAATATAATAATTATACTATACAACTCAATATTATGGTTTTCAGCACAGCACACTATCAGTTTACTTCAAATTCATGGAGGATGACAATGCAATACATGGTCAAACATTTGTGGACACCTAAACATCACACCCACACTTGCTTATTGAACACCCCACCCCAGATATATTCCTGCTTTTGATGTAATAATAACCTTCACTCTTCTGGGAAGCTTTACCCTAGAGTTTGGAGTGTGGTTGTTGGGATTTGTGTTCATTCACCCACAAGAACATTAGTGAGCTTAAGCACTTATGTTGGGTGAGGAGGCCTGGGGTGCAGTCTGTGTTCCATTTCATCCAAAATGTGTTCAGTGGGGTTGAGGTCAGGCTCTGTGCAGGACACTCAAGTCTTAAACATCGACCTTGGCAGATCATTTCTACATGGAGCTCATTTTGTGCACCAGGGCATTGTCATGCTGGAACAGGTTTGGGCCTCTTAGTTCCAGTGAAGGGAAATTGTAATGCTATAGCATACAAAGACATACTATATAATTGTGTGCTTTGAACTTTGAGGCAGTTTGGGGAAAAACCAGATATTGGTGTGATCAACAACCTTTTGGCCATATTGTGTATTACATTGGAGGAGCAATGTAATTATTATTCTAGTTAAATTCCCAATAGCTGTCAATGGGTCTAGTACCTAAACACTGTTTATAGTAGTTTCACCGTATTTACTAAATAATTAATTGACTTAAAATTATTAAATATTAGTTATTGCTTTAACTATTTAATATAATAAAAGCAAAATCTAATGCTGAGAAAGACCCATTTATGTCAGAAAATGCAGATACAGACCACAATCACTTCAATGGGGACTGGCACTGGAATCTTATGCTGAAATTTGGTGTTGACCTCTTTCACTACCACCACTACAATTATGGCCAATAAACCAGCAACCAGGTCAGCCATAATGGTTTGCTTAATATTCTGAAACACATCACTGAGAGTCTACAGAGAAATAACAGGAAGTGAATAAATTTTACATCAAGCACATGACAAATATGTTACTTTCTGGACATTTTAGACAGTGTTTTTCTAAGTGCCTTATATTACTTATCCAATCGTTAATGGTTAGCTAATTGTATCACTTAGGTATTTGTGTAAGTTGTTATTTACAGACTAATCAGAAGCAGCATCCAACTAAAGCAAGACTGGTCTAAATAAATGAGAAATCATTTAAAGCAACTACACAGGGTTTTCCCAACTGTTGACAGCAGCCACTCACATAGGCAATTGAGAAGAAGCCATTATGGCTGTGGGTAGGAACAGACACAACCATTTTGAGTTGAGAGATGAACACATGGAAAGCAGCTGCCGTGGTGAAGCCTCCTACCAATGGATCAGACAGGTAGCGCACTAAGAAGCCCACATGGAGAATTCCCATTGCCAACTTGAAAAGAAAAATACCCAAATTTGATTAATATTTAGCATAAACTTTGTAGTGTCAGGAATAACATATGGCATAAATTTGGCACTGATGTGGGTTATATCCTCAAGTGTTTTAAGACAGCTATTAAGCCACTCCACACAGTAAAATCCCTAGTGTTGAATTAACACCCATGGTGAATATATGTGTCCAATGGACTTATATAAACAGTGAAGGGTGTGAATTCAACACTGTGGGTGTTAAATCAACACTGGTGATTTTGCTGTGCATAAGAAACCACATTTTGAATTCTCTGATCTCTCAAATTACTGTCCAACATACCTTTTCTATTAAATCTATCTAAGATACCTAAGGTGTTGTTACCCAACCACCTTTGTTCCTTTCTAAGTAAGAATTACAAATATGATGTTTCAGTTGAAACCATCATAGTTCCGAATCAGCATTGACTAAAGTGTCCTTGCTTGCCTCAGATTGTGGATATGTTTCTGTTCTGCTGGATGTGAGTAGCATGTGGCTCTATTGACCAAGTTATTTTACTGGATAGGCTTCTTGCCTGATTTAGATCCTATTTGTAGAATGTTTCCAGATTATTAGTGTAAATAGAGATTCTTCGGAGCTATACAAAGCTATATAATATGGAAGACTGTGTTAAAACAGTAATATTAATGTTGGGTACTAAGTCTGCCCACAACAAGGCTGTGGATTTTAGAAGCCAAAAGAATCTTGTTATAACATTGTTATAATGATGCTGGTTTATCATTTGATTCTCATGTAAGTAACATCTTAATATCATAAGTAATTATGACATATATGTAAGTAATATCATATGCTAACTGTACAAGACACCAATAAGCTATTGTAGTCCATGCTTTCATGTATTCTAGATTGGACTATTGTAATGTTATACTGGCTGGTTCCCTGCTGCCACCTTATGGAAACTAGCTAGTTGAGAATGCAGCAAGTGCCTTTACCAGGAAATTAAAATCAAAGTGCATTTCCTCAGTCTTATTCAGGCTACACTGGCTGCCTATTAAGTTTCACATCAACTATAAAGTCCTTCTCATAATGTTTCAAACTCTGAACCTTTTAACTCTGAAATATCTTGCTGAACTCCTGAAAGAGTATAGCTCACCCTGAGCATTTTGCTCAGCTGAGGTAGGCCTACTGTTAATCCAGAGGATCACTTACAGCTCAGCAGGTGGAAGACTTTCTTACATTATGTGTAAACTCCGGTGTAATGTTCCAAAGAATGTTAGGCAGACCAGATCAGTAGGTACTTTTAAATCCAGGTTAAAACATGCTTCTTTAAGGGGCCCTCTTCATAACCTTGGGAATCATTTTGTTAAATAGACTTTTAAAGATTCATAGTAATCCATGTAGATGTATTGTGATTTATATTGACTCCATAATGTGCTATCATGATTACCTTGTTTTGACCCACCAGTTTTTCGTATTTAAATAACCGTTCGTATTTTAAGAATTCCTTTAAAGTAGCTTTAATATTTCACATTTTATTTGGACATATTTTTCATTACAGAACTAAGAACAAAGTTAAATCCCTACCTGAAACAATCCTATTAGTACAGTCATAGTTGAGGCTATTGCAATTCTTTGGGCTTCCATTGCATTAATATCCACTTCCTCAGTGCCCACCCATGACCCATTTACAGTGCTCCCATTCCAAGGATGAATGAACTGCTCTTCCGGAGCAAGAGTCAAAACCACAGAACCCACCATCAGGCAAGTGACTGGAAATGGACCTGCCCATAATCAGAGGAAATGGATACAGGAATCAATTATCAACACAAGACAGGTGCAAAGATATTTCACCGTTAATCTCACTCAGATTAATTCTACATATATGGCTATAGAGTCTCTCAGCAGCTTTACAATACAGTGTGTATTATTCTTGAGAGGAAACCCTACCCACAGATATGTGTCGAGAGGTTCCCAGAAAGAAGTAGGTGAGGATTGGGAAGAAAGCAGCATAAAGACCATATACAGGAGCAACAGACACCAGCAATGCATAAGCCAAGCCTGTGGTTGGAAACAGGTAAATGCTCTGAAGTTCACAATAAACCTTATTTTATTTGATTTAGATTGCAGTGACAGCAAGTGTAATTTTACCTTGCAAACAGCACACTAATCCTGTGCTGGCTCCTGAGATGATATCACTAGGAAGCCACAGCTTTACAGGATACTTGAGCAGCCAATCCAGGATTGGAAAAAGTCCCTTAAGAGCTGGTTTGACCTGGCTACTAGAGCATCTGTAAGATTTAGGCATCAAAACTCACATACACAAAAAAAAAAAAAAAAAAACCTTTTTTAAAAAAAAAAAAAAAAAAAAAAAAAATAAAAAAAGGGGCCATATAATATATATAAAAAAAAAAAAATATATATTTTTTTTTTTTTTTTTTTTTTTTTTTTTTTTTTTTTTTTTTATTTTAATTTTTTTTTTTTTTTTTTTTTTTTAATTATTTATTATAATGATGTATATTTATAGTCTGCTCAATATAAGAATAGTTGGATTATGTTAATAAAATTAACCTCTATGGGGTCTGGAAAAGTTTTAACAAACTTAAAATTTAACAAATTTAAAAACCAACCCTAGTCAAGCAGTAGTCTACCAAGAAAAAGAAAAAGCAGAATATCACCTGCAGGAAGAGCTGATTATCTCCCTGAATGTCCTGTTTTTCATCATCTGTCTCTCATGATCCTCATCAAATGCTCGTTTGGAGTAGATGGGTCGAGAAATAAAGTAGGCATTATCAGGATGGCCGTTATCAGGATGGTCAACCATCATGTACTGTAAGCTGAGTAGATGGCAAATATAGATAGTAATTTTATACAATGATAGATATAAAGTCAGGTAGGTTTGCTAAGTCTTAATAAAAAAAAATGTATTCTAGCTAGCTAGCTTAGCACTTTTTTTGGAATTTATTGGACTAGTTCACAGAGCAAATGGCTTTTGCTTGTGGAGTAAATAAAGAATTTCTCCCATAATTACGCTCCCATACTTTAATTAGATGGAAATGGAAACAAAAAATTGCTTATGAGTGAAAAATACTATCATTTCATGACCCTAGTTAGCATTACCTTTCTTGTCCTAGAAAGTAGTACATAATAATAATTTTTCTTAGGTAACATCCTGCTTAGCAGAACTATACTGTATATACAGAGCTATATATGTGGGATAAACATTGGACAAATAAGGGCAGTTAGGCATATTTTTATATTTAAACCTAGACAATATAATCGGCTAATCAGCTAGCCATTTCATTAAAGTACCTATTAGTACTATTAGGATATTGGATTTAGTTCAGTATATTATTTGTTACTCAGCTAACTACTAAGGATTTTTCATGTTCAAAGTTCATATGGCTTTAAACCTGAATGCACAGTTGAGAAAAAGTATTGGTACATGCTTGTTTTTTGTTTTTTCTGATGATATAGAGACAAAGTGTGTGTGTTGTGTTGTATTATGTTGTGATGATATTTCAGGGATTTTAGCCTGCAACAGCTGAGGGCAAATAATAGAAAAAAGAGCAATGACTAAAGGCCGAGCTTTCCCATATGATTAGACGATTTCAAAAGATAACCCAATGCACTCAGCTCACCATGATCCACCTCTCCTTGGTTACTCCAAAAAAGAAAAAGAAAAGACCCTGCTCCTTCCTCATTCAATCCCCCCCTACTTAATAAGCAGCCACTCTCCCAGAGTTCCAATGAGCAAACTGCACCTATTGATATTAGAAACCCCTCTGTGCCGAGGTAAACAAATGAGGCGGAGTACACAGAGCACTGGCTTGAACAAGAAGGTTTGTATCCAGAGTAAAGTGAGTACCGTTCATCTCATCAGCACTAAGTTCAAAAATCACCAGATCAGAAGTACCAAGGCACAAAATGAACACACAATTAAACTAATGGTCTTCACACATGGTAGACTACTAGTGCAAAATCTGCACCTACAGAATTGATCTTGCTTTACTTTTAAAGAGTGTATTTGTTAAATGGATTCATTTTTGTTTACTTTTTTTACAGTGCATTATACAGTACAGATACAGTAATTGGCATCTCTACCTAAACACATTTTGAAACAATTAGAGCCAGCCTTACCTGTCAGTTCAAGTGTCTGGTATCAGTCTGAAACAGAAGGCAATAAAAATAGACCATCCATTCTGCATCTTAGACTCTTTTCCTCACACAGTCCATGCTATGAATTGAAGATGGATGAAATCGTAGGCCCATTCCCTCTGACCTACCTCTACCTAGGTTTCTCAGAGAGTGAGAGTCATTCTTTTTTGGGGGGCATTTATAAGCAGAGTTGGGTTGTGGGAGGTGTAGCAGGGCTGAGGAGATGGTGGAAGCTGGGAAGGATTACATCAGAGGCACACAGAATACACCCTGCCAGTGATAGCTGCTGCTCAGCATGAAGTGAGAGAGTGTTTGTGTGTTTTAGTCAGAAAACAGAAAAAAGTGTAAGTGTGTGTGTGTGTGTGTGTGTGTGTGTGTGTGTGTGTGTGTGTATGTTTGTGTGTGTTGGGAGCACTGAATCTGATCTTCCAAAGGTAGTCTAAGACGCCTTTTGTGTCTGTGTGTAGGGGGAGTTAGACAAAGTGTGTGTGTGTGTGTGTGTGTGTGTGTGTGTGTGTGTGTGTGTGTGTGTGTGTGTGTGTGTGTCATGGTTAGGGGAGCTGGGGTAGGGGGTAAATATTTTTAGATTTGATTGAACACTACTACTATTCTTGAATTTCTTGAGCAGCATTGGTCTTTTCTTAGACTGATCTCCTTTGAACCCACTTGATTTCTTTATGGGTGCAATTATGAAAGTTGGTCAGAGAAGCCCAAAGAGTGTCTGTCATTGTCACATAGTAAACAGTGGAAACCATGATTCATGATTCAGACTTCTTAAAAGCACTTGATGAATTCATGATGTCACATTTGTAACATTTGGTGTGAAATGGGACTACTCATCCACTTTTTAGCCTAATAATCACTATGATGTTAAGTCGTCATTCTCTGATCTAACACATAATGTCTGCATCGTGGCATGTATCATCTATAATGCTGAACTGGTATTGGATTGAATATTCTGTGATCTAAAACAGACAAGAACAAACATGAACAGAGGACACAAACTGTCTCATAGTGCTTTCACATAATACCTGCAAGGTGTTAGATAATTTGCTAATAGATAATAGTTTTTCTTACTAAGAGATATGAGTATTTGATATCAAGTTTTAAGTATCAGACAATACTCATGTGCATCTTAGAATTCCATGTCCCAATGTAAACATTTAGTAATAGCCACTATACAGATTTAAGTCTACAATTCAATTCTAACAGTTTGTTGTCTCTTTAACAAAGGCAAATGAGAAAATAAATCCGAAAAGGCACTTCTATAATGTTGGTAAACAAATCTGAGATTAATTTAATAGATAATGCTCAGAGGTTGGCAAACCCAGGTGCCCAGGACAAGATTGCTTGACTTTGCTATTAGTTTTTGATTAATAGTTGCCTGGCAAACAAGTAATGTAGGTCACCAGTGTTTTTTTTTTTCTTATTCTTTTCTCATCCAATGACTAAAGAAGGGGAAACCCCCTTCTTTTAGATTTATTTATTTATTTATTTATTGCATTTGTACATTATTCTTGTAAACATAAAAAAAATACTTTAACTTTGTCTCCCTCTAGGGGAATAGTTGAATTTAAAACCTCTGACTTTTAACCTCACTAACAGAAGTGCCCCTTGTTTCCCATGAAATATTGTGAATCTAAAGTTAACGTGCACCATGTCTTGTCAACAGAGTTGGGTATAACGTATTACAAAGTTACTGAATTCTAATGACTTTTTCAGATAACGCAGTAATGTAACACATTACATTTAAAATTTATGAAATTTTATTACAGTTACTGATGTAATATCTAATTAGAGTCAGGTGTTTTTAATAAATGGGATGACAATCAAATGAGAGTGCGCACCATGTTTTATTTAAAGATCAAGGATCTATCAATTCAGATCTTCACAACACATGTTTCTGGAAGTTTATCATGGCATAAAGCAAGGAGATTTCAGAGGACCTGAGAAAAAGAGTTGTTGATGTCCATCTCTAAAGAGTTTGGACTTCACCAATCATGAATCGGACAGATTGTGTACAAACGGAGGAAACTCCCCAGGAGTGTGCGACCAACAAAGATAGTCTGCAAGGTCACAAAGGAGACAGCAACTTCTAAGCAACTAAAGGCCTGTCTTACATTGTCTAATGTTAATGTTCATGAGTCCATCATCAGGAGAACACTGAACAACACTGGTGTGTATTGCAGTGTTGCAAGGAAAAAGTCACTGCTATACAAGAGAGCACTGCTGCCCATCTGCAGTTTGCTTACATGGGAAGCCAGAAGGCTAATGGAAAAACGTTTTGTGGATGGATGAGGCCAAAATATAACTCGTTTGTTTAAATAAGAAGTGTTATGTTTTAGAAAGGAAAACACTGCTGATTGATCAGATGGCTGCACATTTCTACATATAGCAATGCACCAAACAGAGCAGATGTGCAACATAGCATGAAGATTAGGATGGCTACATTCTTGGATTCCTTTCAATTCCATAGAAGTCAACAGAGAAATAATTTTCCCAGAAGTGTGATTTATCAAGTCACTTTGCAAGCTGCAATTTTATGTGCAAATTAACTGAGCAAAATTGAGATATTATAATTGCATTAGCCCAAAAAACATTTGGAGGATAAATAAAAGTAAAAGAAAAAGAAAACATCACCTTTATGATTTCATTGCCCAAACCTGCCATGTTACTGCAACAGAGCATTCCCAAAACCATACTTTTGTAGATGTACACATGTATCAAGGCATGACAACGGTATTTAGTATTATCATGTAATGGCTTCAGGAACCGCTACCCAAGCCTGTTGTTCATAAATCCAGCTAAAAACCTACATTACTGGCAATTGTATTTTGATGAAATAGCCTAAATTCTACATGTCACTGGATCCCCTCCAGTTTCAGACCCCCAGTGCCCTCCATCCCACACTGTGTAATAGAAGCTGCCACATTAGTATAGACTTTCTCATGGGCTTAGATCCCATCAACAGTTACATCAGTACCTTAGTGGTAATTGGCAGTTAATCCCCTTGCCTAAGCTCCCTATGTCACTGGAGATGGCCGAGCTGTTTAAAAGGTTTTCATGTTCCACATAGTTCCTGAACTAAAGATTCTAGACCAGGGGACTCAGTAAAGCTCAAATATATGAAAAACCTTTTGAAATCACTTAAACATTAATATTACCCTAATGTCTAGTTATTGCCCAAGTCCAAACATGCAAGTGGAAAGATTATATGATTGTCCACAATGGAAAAAACCCCCTTAAAAATATCATAAATATATATGTCCTTTCCACAATGTTTGGCAAATTACTTTTCTCATCTTATATCATCTTCAACTTTCTGCAATGTATAGAATTGCACCTACCTCTAATGTTCTCTGTAGAATAGATTCAACTGTTAGTGGCTCCCAAGCAGACTTAAGAGCCTTGCTGGATCCTTGTTGTGAATATTGACAAATGTTTACCTGGTTGACCATTAGGGGTACTTATTACAGCAAAGGTCATGGGACACAGCTGAGGTCATTTTGGAATCATTGTAAATCTCCAACTACCCAAGACGACCTGCTCCAAAATCTTTGCATCAAAGTTGCCTATCCACAGCAGGGTCCTCTCATATATGAGTCTAGCTCTAAATGCTTGTGCTATGGAAATCCAGTAAGTCGTGAGAATACACTCTCACAAATGAGAGACAAATCAATAAATTCTTGTACAATGGTGACCAATACTACACAATTAAGTAGAATTAACCAAATATAGAGACCAGTGTTCCAAACAGTACTACAGTCAAACTCAGATAAATATAGAATTCTTTGCAGTACTTGTCAGTGTTAAAAAAAGACTAGGAAAATTCATATTCTAACACAAATATTTGTTTTTTTCCCATTATAAATCTTCTTTCACACTAAGTCAATTTTTTTTCATTTTAAATATTTTTAATACACAGATTAACGGTAATAATAATAATAATAATAATAATAATAATTATTATTATTATTATTATTATTATTATTATTATTATTATTATTATTATTATTATTATTATGGGAATAGGATAGCGACCTACTAATTTGAACATGCAGCATAATTAGTTGTATTTGAGATTACAATAACTGGAAGAATATAGAATACATTGGCATCATATGGATTATAACATTATTATAGCATAAAGACAAGAGAAGCGGAACTTTAAGACAGCTGTAAAATAAATGCTTTAGTTGGTGTATTTTTTTTTCTATTTTCTTGTAAATTTACAGGACAGTGCAGAACAAAAGAAGAATGTTATAATAGTAAAATGAGTGAGGAAGCATTAATAAAGTTAAATACCTGAGAAGTGTACTAGATGCAGAAATGAGCTTAAATCTTATATATTACCTGAAATTATATCCTGCTTGGCTGCAATTAAAACTAAACCTGGTATGGCAAAGTGAAAGTCTATGGAGGGCTTAAAAAAACCCACAAAAAATACATTACAAACAGAAAATTATTGTATACATTAATGTGTATAATGGTATGACTTATGCTTGGAAGTAAAAAAAAATAAAAAAAAAAACTTTCTAGGGGAAAGAGTTGTGCATATTCTGAATGTTGCATGGTATGGTTTGAGGGTATAATGGTATAAAGCAAAGAAAGGGATTCCCACAGAGACTGGGAGTAAAAGTGAGAAAGTGCTGTAAATACCTCAAAGTGTTTGATGCAGTGTGTCATTGTATTATGCTAAAACAGTTTCCTTAAATTTTCTCAAATATTAAACAGTACCAACTGCATGATAAACAGTCTCAGGTACAACTGGAATTTCAGTACATATCAGCTTATGTCCTGAGCGTGTGCTTACAGAAATAGCCAAGTATTAAGAAAATGCCTAAGCAAATTGTCACATTAAGCCTCATTAACACGTGTGCCCCCTTTAAACTCCCAGGACATGTACAATGTATCATTTATATACACATTTTTTATTTTTAGTTTTTTTATTAGTTTCACTCTAGTTCGCGGATGATAATCAAGCACACTCAAGTGTGTCATCTTAATCTGTGTCCTGTGTTCTTTTGTTTGGAAGACCTTGTTGGCTTTTTTCTAGGTCCAAAGAAAGCCTCAGTTCAGGCTCAGCCTGAGAGTCCATGGATAGCCTATAGATAACGAAGAAATAATTATGTTTACTAATATTAAAACACAAGATAATCTAAAACATATACAGTAGGTTCTTAGCATGAACTAACTTTTATTATTCAGGTTATGAGAATGTCACTAAATATAAAACAAATGATTGTATGCTTCTATATCAATGAATTGAGGCACTCACCAAGCGCTGGTTGTCATAGGTCTCAATCAAGTCTTCATCATCAGTGAAAGATTCTTTGTCATGCTGTAGCTGTGATATCTGGACATTGTAAGAGAAAAAGGCAATCAATTTATGCATGAAACATTATTGTTTTATGTTAATATATTAATATACAACTATATTGTAAATACATTATATAAGTAATGCAAGTAAGTATAAATATTATAAAAACTGTTGACTCCTATAGAAAGTTTGATGTTGGTTTGAATAATTATTAACTAAACACAGCAAGTATTGTTGTTACTGGGTTTCCAACTGTTATAGCAGTTATGTTCTACCTTGTCAGCTTTTACTATCCCATGGGTTTCATGAGCAAAAATAGTGCCTCTTTGTGACTAGAAATGATCACAAATTACCAATGTTTTAAGCTAGTGAAGCATAATGACCCATACAGCCTTATAGCAATCATAATATAGGGGTGGACAAATCACCAGCCTGGGAGCCACAGGAGGAAAAGGATCTTAGCTATTATTTATTATTTCATAGTTGTCCAATGGACAAGTTTTGTCATTTTTTTTTATTTCTAATGTCAAACAAGTAGGGAAGACCTCCTGACTTTTTTGAAATAGTGTTTGAAGAAATGAAAGTTCTATGAAATATATATATATATAGATAGATAGATAGATAGATAGATAGATAGATAGATAGATAGATAGATAGATAGATAGATAGATAGATAGATAGATAGATAGATAGATAGATAGATAGATAGATAGATAGATAGATAGATAGATACTGTGACCTGAGCTGTATTTAGCACATTGTCAAACATAAAACAGGCCTCAGACAACATTATCTGGCTGTGAAACCTCAGGTTGGCAGGTTGGGTTTAACAGAACTAGCACTGCCTTTTAGCTAGGAATCATTGCACAATCAGATTCCTACAAATCAGGGATGTTGTTAAGCAAAGCTTTGGATATGAATAGACGTGTGGCATTATTAAATTTAGCAAAATTTGGAAGCCATCCATTTTATTTACAAGACTGAATGTATGTGTTTGGTCAATCAAGAAAAAAAAATGTATTTGGAGAAGTTAGTGCAAATAGGACTGGCTTAATCATGTTTCTGTAGGTTGTTTGCTTAACCTTCAAAAATTCCCTTTTTTTTTTTTTAATTTTTTTTTTTTAAAAAAAAAAAAAAAACTTCTTTTCCAGAAAATTAGTGAATTAGGGCTAGATTTCTGTCATAACATCTCTCAATTATTAAACAAGCCAAGTCTTTACAGAAATAGTCCACTTTTTTTTTCTTTTAATTTTTAAGCAGCTTTTAAAACTGCAGCTACTACAGCAGGAAAAAAACACATTCCTTGGTATTTAATCTTTGGGCATCATTTATAAATACAACTGAAGCTTGTTTTCCCTAACTGAAGCATTTCGTTTTATACCCAAACAGATTCTGTTGTTAATACATACCTTCTCTATCATCGGGTCTTCTAGATCACAATCAGTTTCCATCTTGATGTAGAGAATTGCATCATGCACAGATAGGAAGAGCATGCCTCTGTGTACCATCTCATCAAAGAAGCCAATGGACTCCATCTTCATGATAATCTCATCTATAACATGAAGTGTTTATTAAGAATAATTTAAGTTAGAATACTAATATAATTCTTAAATTCTCCTATTCTTTGTTTTTGCATTTTAAAACTAGGAATCACTGTTAGTCAGAGTGTTGTAGAATGTATTTTAAAATACTAATACTCATTTCGGCTTGTCCTTCTGTGGAAACCCTTATAAACTGCATGTACAACCAGGACTTTCCCTATCAGAGAAGGTTCCAAGGAAGTACCATGTACCATTAATTATGCAAAAAAATATCTTTGACTAAACCTATTTTCTAAGTGTGTTCTAACATACCAGAGGTTTTTATGTTGTACATTACCAGTACATACCATCACAGCCAGCAATATATACATTGACTCCAATGCGTAGGAATTCCTTTATGATCTGGAAAGAATAAAGCAACTTAATGAATTATTGACGGATATAAATTCCTAATGAACAGCTTTTGTGATTAGAGCATTTTTGGGTTCTGTAAAACACAGTAAAACAGCATATCCACTTTCTGTTATGTCAGTGATGGCACAAATTTTAGTTTAGCTAAGCTAAGTTAACTTTTGATTAGAAATGTGATTTTAGGGTTACAACAAGGTGTACCTCATTAATTGATTTGCACACATACACTAAATGACTTAAAGGTGCATTAGTCAAGAGTCAGTAGTGGAACTATAGCTGTAGAAGCTCAATAACATTTAGAAGAAAAAAAATTCTCCTTGAACCTACGCTCTTTTCTTGTCCATTTTGCCCACTGGGGCCAGTTAGAGTTAGCATTCTCATGGCATCATTTTCAAACATTAGGTATGCTGTGTAGTAAAGATATTGCCTTACTTTATTATTTAGAAATAACTGCTAAATTAAATGTCTAATGTTTGTTGTACAACATTGGGGAGATAACATTACCTCACAAGTAGATGAATTAAATAAGTAGATAAATAAAGCTGACATTATGCTAACAGTTGCATGATAGGAGATGGTCCTTGTTGGTCCTTTTTCATAGCTAAAACAATTTCACAAGTTATTGGCAGTGAATAATGTGGCTATAGGCTGTTTTATATTAGGATGGTTGTTCTTTTTTCAGAAACTACTGTAAAGTGGCTATAAAAAGTTTACACACTGGTAAAATGTTTTAGGAACATACATTCAATCAACCCAAACAATGTCACAAAATGCGCTATGGTCTGATTAGACCAAGGTAGAACTTTTTTGGTCATAATTCTAATGTTTGGAACAAAAACAAGACAGCTTATCATCCAAAGAACACCATACCCACGGTGAAGCATGGTGGTGGCAGTATCATGGGGCGGCCCCACTTCAGCTGGGACTGAGACACTAGACAATGTAGAGGAAATCATGGATAGCTCCAAATACCAATTAATTATGACAAAATCTGAAAGCCTCTGCTAAACAACTGAAGATGAAGAAACATTTTGCCTTCCACCATAATAATAATACAAAGCACAAATCCAAGCCAACAAATAAAGGCTTCAGAAGAAGAAGAACAACACTTTGGAATAGCCCAGTCAAAGCCTGGCTCTAAATCCTTTCAAAAACCTGTGGAATGAATTGAAGAGGGCTGTGTACAGGAGAGCCCATCCTTGATCTGAACAATTTTTGCAAGGAAGTATAGAAGTAAATTAAGATGTGTGCTAAGCTGCCATACGCTTACCCAAAAAGTCTGTGTCACAAAAGGCTCTTTAAAAATATATTAGTTAAAGGGTGTGTGCAATTATGCAACCAGGTTATTGTACATTTTTCCTTCTTTTTTTCCTAAAACATATCTTGCTTGCTTTTTACTTGAATTACATTGGCTGCTATACCACATCAAAAGTGGAAAAAATCTTACCTGATTTATCTTGGCTACATTTTTTACATCACAAAAACTTGTTATTTTAATAGGGGTGTATAGACTTTGTTTATCCACTGTAGCGAGAAGACAAGCATCAGCAGAGGGCTATTGTACTGCTTCCCCCTCTACATGTGTTACACACATTAAAACTGCCTGGTTATGCTGGGTGCTTACCGGATTCACCATGCATTTAATTCCAACAACGTTGTCATGGAGTAGCGTTGGGCAGTGGCTATAATAGAGACTGAAAGGAGGCCCATGGAAACATAGACAAGCAGTCCAGCCAAGGCCACAGTTTTCCACATGAGTTTTCTCAGCTACATAATTTACTTGTACTCATACTTAAATCTTTTCATCACATTCTGCATATTTTGCAGGTGATCTGTACTATTAAAAAACAAAACAATCAATTATTGGACCTAATATTCTGTGAAGTAGCATGTTCTGGGTATAGAAAATTATTTTAATCTTATAGCCATTCGTAAACCCTAACCTCAAAGTCTTCTCTTGTGGTAGGTTCTCAATTAAAGTTTTAAATATTCTTTAAATGTCGTTATAAATATTGTTATTTTTGTGCAATTATTCAAGCTACAGAAAACTGAAAGAAATAATTTAGAAAGATTATCATGCTCAAATGGATCTACTCAGAATTCCACAAGGCTCTCAAATATCAATTATTACATCTGAGTTTAAGCTATTCTATTCTTTGGCAAGAGTCACTTAAGACCTTGAATGCACACCTACCAGTCTGAGGGATTTTACTGCCATCACATCCAGGAAGGAGACAGCACAGAAGTCTATCACCAAGCTGTGGATGTTGACTTTGGGGACTATGATGTCGAAAGGCAGTTCAGCTGTCCAGTCCACTTGCAACTCCACATCCACATTTGATCGAGCTCCATCCTTCACTTCCTGCTGTGGTTCACCTTCCACCTGCTCAGGGTCCAACTCATTCTCAAACCCCTCATTGATCTCACCCATTTGTTCCAATGGCACCAGGCCATTCTGTAACAGATATGTGATGGGTGAAGAAAAACAGTGTTTTGTCAGCAAGGTTATATAGTTATAATGTGTTTTGATTTTGTGCAAAAAAGGTCTGGAACACACTTGCTATAGAAATTCATCAGGCTCGATCTATGACTGATGTATTTTTTTTTTCACTTCATTTTTTTTATTATTACTTCCCAATCCTTTACTTTGTGAAATTATAATAAATTGTATTACATAATAATAATAATAATAATAATAATAATAATAATAATAATAATAATAATACTAATTATTATTATTATTATTATTATTATTATTATTATTGTTATGTGTTTGTTTCATTTGTGTACCTTTGTGACTTTAAGCTTCCCCTTCTTGATTAGATTGTTAATCTTCTTTAACGCTTTGTTCCTTTTCTTATATACTTGCACTGCATCAAATCCCACCTGGCCGTGAACAGTTAAAATGTTATAAATCCAGCAGCTCTTGTAATTGAAAAATCCATGCAGTCATGTGCAGAACTTACTATATGCTTTATCCGATCTTTCAGATAATCGATGTTGGCAAAATATATTGGTGCAGTGCACTTGAAAATCTTTGTTCCAGGACATGTGACAATCTGAGAGGAACATTTATGACCAAAAACAATTAGAGCCACATATTTTGTTTAAAAAAAATGAATGAAATGTTTGATTGAAGAAACATGGGGTATAATAACACATAGAATGATATTTCATTTCTTACATTTTTATAGTCTTTCATATTCTTGTAGATGTCTGTGTTGGGTATATTTCCAAGTGCTGAACAAGTTGGGCTGACATGAAAATGATAGATATATTCCATATATTTTTCATAATCGTTTATAATAGCTTATAATAAAAATCAGAGGGGGAAAAAACACCCTAGGTTTTAATAGCATGTTATAAAATGGCATTAATAAGCAGCCAAATCTACTTACAATTGTGTCCTGATAACCACAGTGCCAAGCTCAAACACTACGCCAGCCAGCAAACCGATATCTAGCCCAAGCAGGACGCAGGCAATGAACGTAAACACCCAAATAAGCTGTGAGAATGTAAGTATATGATCAGTATTTATTCATTACATTGCATCTACAGCATTTTAAACAACTTCAAAATGAATAAGGGAATATTTGTTTTATCCATCCTGATTACTAGATCCATAAAATTTACTTAAAGCAGTTGACCATTAAAATGTTCTGCTTTCGTTGTATAAAAGGTTTGATTCGTTCCTGAGCTCAGGTTACTCTCTATGTAGAGTTTCCACATGTCTGTATGGGTTTCTTCTGAGTTTTTGGTTTCCTCCCTTCTCCTAAACACAGTTGGATTGGTCACTCTTAATAAGAGGTTACTGGGGATGAATGAATGAATGAACGAATAAATAAATGCTCCTGTTTCTGTTGATTTGTGTAACTTGTTATGTTCAAAAAGCTTTGTGGAATCTCATGAGAAATCTCCAGTGAGGAAAATGTGGTTAATAAAGTTGTACGAAAAGTTAGAAAGGTTGGCCTTTGTTGGCTTTGCATGTGTGTCACTATGATTACTTACGCAATCGGTCCTGTTCTTCCTCCATAGTATGGGCACATCATACAGCTGCATAAACATGCCTTTCAGGTTGGCAACAACAATGCCCCCCAGCACTGACTGGAAGTTAAAGAAGGAGAACCGAAGAATTAGAACTAAAGTGTTAGAGACATTCTTGTATTAATAAATTTTATTTTGACTGCATGGTTTTCCTGTCATTTTTTTTTTTTTGCAGATGTGGGCAGATTCAGCAAGTCTCTACAGGTGGCTAGTTATCCAACTGTACATTATGTATGTTTATAGTTGAGGTTCACATGTTTATGTGTTTATGGACCTTTACAAATTTTAGCATGAAACGCTCTTATTACATGTTCTGCAACTCTTTGACATACCTTCTGCAGAGGCTGAAGTAGAGGCCCAAGAGCCACGATCACTATCAGCACCAACAGAGCGGCAATTATCGATGCTACCTGCATTTCAACACAGTAAAAAGAGAATGTGTCTGTTGGGGTTATGTCTGTACTGCAGTCCCCAGCGATTACTATGTGCTTGAATCTATATTATGTTATTTTTTCTATGCTTTCTATATTGTTATATCTTAGTGGCAACACAATTTCCCCACAAGGAAAGGTACCCCGTTAACACAAATTGCAGCGTTTCTTTTTTCTTACTGGAGTTAAGGTTAAGGTTAGGGTTAGATGTTGGCATTGCATTAATTAGCTGATAAACATGTGTGTGTGTACCTGAGTTTTGCCTCCTGTACTCTCCTGTATCGCTGTACGTGAAAGTGCAGTGGTGGCCACAAAGCCACCAAAACAGCCACAGACAATGTTGCTGAATCCAAAGGCTATCAATTCCTGTTGGGAAAAAATGTAAGAAAAACAAAAGGGAAAAAAAGCTGTTTAAAAATTGTTACAGAGACAGAGATTAATAGGATTTTATGTTCTCCTCCAGTCACTCAAATCTGCTCCAGTAAGTAATAGGTGGTCAGTCTAGAAAGGAGCAAAAAAAATCCTCACCAGTTCATAATCACTCCTGACCACGAACACACACACACACACACACACACACACTTACCTGATTTCCATCAACTTCCAAGTCATGTTTTGCTGCATAGACTTTAGCCACTGATATTGCTATGGCATAAGACACCACTGCTGTGGAAAAGCTTGGGCCCACAACACTGCTAAAGAGTGATACATCTGGAGGCTGAGGTGGAATAAATCTATTGAACACACACACACACACACACACACACCAAATTTAATTTTGTGTTTAAAATTTTGCACCAGCGATAAAAAAGCTGTTTATTTTTTATCAGAAAATGTTAAAACTTGCAGATCATTTTCATGCTCTATGCTAGAGGAAGTTCTATTCTCACCCTCTTGGGATATATTTAACAATGCCAGCACCATAATTGTTGCCAAGGTCCACTGCATAAGAAACTCCTGCATCAATAACTGTCTAATAGAAAAAAAAAACATAGACATAGCACAGCTGAAGATTGAGAAACACAAATAAACCATTCAGGTTCTTTAATAATGATTTACTCTAGATTTTGAGAAGAAACGTGTATTTTACAAAAGTGAAATAATGCAGAAACCTACCACTATCACTTCAAAGGGGATAGGTGCTGGAAGCTGTTTCTGAAATCTGATGTTGAACTCTTTTCCAAGCATTACCACAATGATGGTCAGTATTCCAGCAATGAGGTCAACCATGTTGGCTTTCTTAATGTTGTTAAATACGTCCCCAATAGTCTAAGAACAAATAAAAAATGAGAAACTATTCAATTATAAGAGTTTTTCAAAAGTGGAAATGCATTCGGGTTAGTGAAAAAAAAATTCTAAATTGCTTTTAAAATTTCACCACCAAAAAATGTTCAACCACAGATTATACTGAATAATTGAAAATATTCTATCCTATTCAAAAGTCATTTATGATTACAGAAAATTTATATAAATGACACTTTTTAACGTCTAATTGAGGACTGGTTTATGGCGATAAATCTAAAAGGCTCATATTTCCAGAAATATTGCCCAGTCATAGGATGTTCCTGGGGTTTGCATTGGAGGCAAACTTTAGCTTTATCCCCTTGCACCTTCACAAAGTGCATGGATGTCATTCTGGCTCCATTGTGACTCCAGGACATACGTCTACTAAACTACCTGGATGGCTGGTTAATTCTAGCACAAACCAGATAACTAGATGTTGTTCTGCCCATATGAAGAGCTTGAGGCTCAGGTTGAACCTCAGAAAAGTATGCTTTCACCAGTGCAGTGGACATCTTTTCTAGGGGTTATAAGGATTCTACTACAATGAGGGCATTTCTCTACCCAACATGCGTAGGGTCAATCCTATATGCTTTTCCCCCAGATTGCTCTGCTCCCACAAGTTCTAGCGAGAGTTTGCCAAGATTTTCGACATCTGCTGCTAGTAGCACCTTATTCGCCAGCTCGACTATGGTTCTCAGAGACAATATCCCTGCTAGGCGGCACTCCATCAGAGATTCCCATACATAGGGATCTACTGTCTCAAGCCAGAGGGCTGATTTATCACCCTCGGCTGGAACTATGGAAACTGTGGGTCTGGCCCATGAGGGGCACCAGCTCATAGATTCTGGTCTCACAACTGAGGTTGTAGAGACCATATAGAATTCTAGAACGCTGTCCATGACAAAATTGTATGTACTTTTTGTCTTGTGGTGTGAGAAATGTCAGCTAGACCCAGCAAACTGCGCAATAGATACAGTCCTGGAGTTCTTACAAGAACGTTTCTCAGCCATTTTGGCCAGCCACGTCCCCCATTTAATGGAACCTCTGTGGGGCAACATCCTCTAACTTTGAGGGATGCATGGTGTCAGGTAGCTGAGGCACATCTGCAGACCACGCATACCTTCCTGGGACCTTTCTGTGTTCCTGGAAGATCTGTCAGGTGTCGCATTTGAGCGCTTAGTGTCAGGCTCTGAGAAGCTTCTGACTATAAAGGTAGCTCTTCTGCTGGCCCTGACATCTCTCAAGGGAGTAGAAGATC
The DNA here is from genome assembly GCA_012411365.1 of Ameiurus melas. Classification (NCBI taxonomy): domain Eukaryota; kingdom Metazoa; phylum Chordata; class Actinopteri; order Siluriformes; family Ictaluridae; genus Ameiurus; species Ameiurus melas. The sequence continues at coordinate 15,860,603 of CM022766.1, read as the reverse complement.
TACAAGCTCTCTGTTGCTCCTTCCTACCTTGACTTTACCCCTAGATTAGCCAAAGTCTTTCTGTATACTAGGCCAGATTATATTCCTGAAGTGCCTATATCTGCTGCCCAGCCAGTAGTGTTGCAGGCTTTCTGCCCTCCTCTGCTCCTCATACCGGAACAAGAGAAATTGCATCGACTGTGTCCAGTAAGGGCTCTCTGTACTTATATCCACCACTCTGGCCAGTAGCGTAAGTCAAAGCAGATGCTGCTCGGCTTTGGCAGCGACAGCAGAAGTGATGCTGTGTTAAAAAAGTGCATCTCTAATTGGATAGGGGAAGCTATCTCTATGTTTTATGAGGCGCGCAGTCTCGTTACGCTTCTATGCATAAAAGCTCATTCCACTATGGAGGTCGCCTACTCAAAGGCTTTGTCCAAAGAAGTATCCTTACAGGATGTGTGTACAGTGTTGGGGTGGTCTATGCCGCACACATTCATTTGATTTTACAGCCTGGATATACATTCAGGCCCAGGCTCAAGTGTCTTGCGGTGTCCCTTGAGCTCGGATTTTTTTGAACAGGCTATACCCCCAGTATGACGGAGTGGGTATTCTCATTCCCACAGCGTTCAGCTAACACAACGTGCCATTCCCTTTGAGAGGGAATGTCTGGGTTACACATGTAACCCTGTTCCCTGAGAAGGGAATGAGATGTTGCATAGCTTTATCATACTGGGGCTTGCCTGTGAATTGCGTCTTCGCTTCAGATAATAGAGGATGGCACGGTTTACAGGTGTAGTTTATATATCAGGCGACACGCTAAATTGCCACATCACCTGATCTCGGCAGACCTATAAATAGGCATGATGTTACACAAGCTTCAGATACCGGTCAGGTGTGTCTCGTTCCTTTCTCAGGGAACAGGGTTACATGCATAACCCAGACGTTTTCTCTAGTCTACCATTTGGCATCAAATCACAAAAGTTTCAAGTCTCATTATTTAGGGAAAATTAATAAATTTTAGCAAAATGTCTTCCAAAATTGTTCATGCTCACCAAAAAAGTGTGTGTGTATATATATATATATATATATATATATATATATATATATATCATGAATATATACACACTTTTTTTGTGTCCAAGTCCAATTATAAATTTCAAATAGCTTTAAGAATGCCTATGACAAGCGGAGAACATATTGAAATCATTTTAAAAAATTAAGCTGTTATTTTGTTAAATTTTAAACATAAATGGATATCATTTTGCTGTACTGAAATTTTATTCACATAAAGGGGATAGTGTAGAATAATGTGATATATGTCATGTTTTATTACTTGGACACAAAAAATTGTGTCATGTCATTAACCCATTTACATAAGGAAAGCTTCAAATCTTATTTGAATATCTAATTTAAATTACTGAAAGCAATAAGAAACCTTAATGAGTCTTATCTGAATAAACTGAAAGTCATTTAAAGCATGTAATGCTATTCACTGATAATGGTCAAGGATGGGAATGCTTGTCATGTTATATACTCACATAAAAAATCGCCAGGACACTATTGTAGTTTCCAGTGGGAACGTTAAAAATCAGTTTTAGCTGAGAGACTACTACAGACACAGCTGCTGCTGTGGTGAAGCCTCCTACCAGTGGGTCAGATAGATAACGCACCAAGAAACCCACCTGGGCCACACCCATGGCCAGCTGAAAAACATAAATTGTAGAGACATTTAAATCAGCATAGAGACCTGGACCCATTTTCAGTGTGCCTTACTTTCTCTAATCAGATGTGTGTATTTTCACAGAAAGAAAAAATTTTGCAAATATTGCAACAGCCATTCACACCTATTACTAACTGCTTCAAACAATACTCTAATAATTTCTTAAGATATGATGCCGTAATTTTTTTTTTCAATCCGCTGACTACATCTTGCTCTGATAAGCTCAAAAAGTTTTTTCAGTGTATGGATGTGTCCATACACACAAGTACTGTACATATACACAGAAGTGTGGATAGCCAATCAGATTACTTCCTCCAAGATTGTGAAACATTTGACCAGATAAATATACAAAATATATCAGACAATCTGTGGCCGGTGGGAGGTGTGTTTGACACTAAGACTAGTGAGAGCAAGTTTTCCTTTATGTAAGGACAACTATACCTGAAACAGTCCAATCAGCACAGTCATAGAGGTGGATAGTGCCACTCTCATTGCCTCTCTTTCTGCAACATTCATCACCATTGCTGCTGTTCCATTCATACCTGTCCCGTTCCCTGGTTTCATGAACATCGCATCAGGAGCAAGATTCAACACCACTGATCCCATCATCAGGCAGGTCACTGGAAATGGGCCTGTCCAGAATAAAACAGAGAATGTACTTCTTAGATCAAAATGTATCTTGTTATTAAATAAATTAAATGGTTCTTATTTAAAAAAAAAAATAAAAATAAAAAAATGAGAACCCTACCTACAGATAGGTGTCTAGATGTACCCAAAATGAAGTAAGGGAGAACTGGGAAGAAAGCCGCAAAAAGTCCATACAAAGGACCAACATTAACCAGCAGTGAGTAGGCCAGTCCTAATAGAGAAATAGGTAATGCCTGTGAGAAACACAGTAAAAGCTAGAGATCAAATTAATTATTTTCCCAGGACAAAGCTCACCTTGCAGAGTGCACACCATTCCCATAGTGATTCCTGATATAATTTCACCAGGAATCCATTGCCTGAGTTCATATTTTGGGAGCCACTCAAGGATAGGGAAAAACCTCTTAACCAGCCTCAAGATCCGTTTACCTGAGCAGCTGTAATGAGTCAATTACACATAAGTTTATTAAGGCAAGGCATGAATTGTCATGGTTAACTCTGCACATAATAAAGAGATTTACAGATTTATGAAGGTAAATTAAGTAACTATGATCTTGTGATTCATTGAGAATTTTAAATAGACTAACCTGCAGGAATTTCTGAGCTTTTCTTTGAGGCTCTTCGTCTCTCTGTCTTGTCTTTCATTAACATGTTCAAAGGCACGTGTGGAGTAGATGGGCCGAGATACATGATATTGGTTCTGGCTGTCCATCTTGGAGATAATCTGTTTTAAATGGTAGATTCTTTTTTCTATAGTGCTCAATTTTGAAATTATCATGGCTTCTTTCAAACTCATAGCTTTTTACACAGTATGCATGAGTGTGTAATAATGATGTGAACATTGTATTTTGTTTAGTTAGAAGCTTATTTAAGAGTTAGAAATAGATTAACCAAAACAAAAATCTCTTCCAAACCATGCCAAAGTTGAGGAAATCAAAAAAGGAAAGTAAGAACAAAAAGGATTTTTTTAAAAAATAATGATTTGTATACAAAGTTAAAGAAACTTGATCTTGAACAGAGCAATACCTAGAAATAACAGGATTAACTTTAAGATAGAGAAAAGAGAGAGGCTGATGAGAGAATGACTATTTTTGCTGTAATAATAACATTGGTAACAAACTTGTTATACATCATTAAACATGAATTCAAAAGGTTAATTGCATGACTTGTAGTCCATTCATATATATATATATATATATATATATATATATATATATATATATATATATATATATATATATATATATATATATATATATATATATATATATATATTTCACAAATTGCTGTGGTATAAGAGCAACAAAACACTTCAGAACATGCACTGGGGTGGTCATTATTTTCCTATCTCAGCACATAACAAAGTATTTAATTCCTTACATAGTGTCTACTACTCTCAAATAAATTTTCTCAATTAATTTGCTCACTTTATATCAGATTAAATCACTAGTATGATTTACACCTAACACATTTTATCAGTAGAATGTAAATAGTTTTATGATCCTTACCTGACAATTCAAATTTGAACTTCTTACATCTGATTGAGAAATTGTTAATCACCCATGACTTGACTTAAATTTACTTGCAAATGTATTCAATGTCATGTGCAGATTCCATATTTTCAATAAATTCAGCGTCACTCCCTTGTTTGTGTTCCTGTTCTTCTTTTTATCATCTAATTTTATCCTGCTTCTTCTCCCCTCTGTGTCTTTTCTTTCTCTCTCCCTCTCTCGTTCTCTCTTTTTTGAGTTCTTGTTCTCTCTGAACATCACCTGAACACTCCCCTTTGTATTTATTTATGAGCTGAGTTGGGTTGTGGGAGGTGTCAACTTGAGAGGAAGCAAGAAAGTTGGCAGTCAATGAGTGTCATTCTTTGCATCTTTTCAAGTAAACTTTTTCTGAAATCAGTTTTTAAAACTACATTTAAATATTGCTGCTTTTGCATTTTATTAGCATACTCAGGCAGTCAGATAACATTTGTGAAAAATGTCTTTATCAAAGCTGTAGACTTGATACATATAAAACATAATATAATACCATGAAATTTTAGCTACTATTTAGTAGCATATTGGTAATGCCGTGTGATGATGATGTCTAATGATGATGACTAATCATTTTTTAAGTCTTGTAGACTTGATGACTTGAAGTGTGTTCTGTTTCCTAGTAGGGATCTTTGTGTTGTTCTTTCTCTACATGTGGCAGATTCCTAGTATGTGCATTCTATGCTATCTAGTTCTATTTGCAAAGCTTTTCATGTTTGTAGGTAAGCTGTTCCAATGAGCAAATGCTTACACAAAATAGTGGTCATTATAAGTTATAATAATACTATTATCTAAATATAGATATCATACCGTACAGGGGGGTGGGTGAGCTAGCAAATAATTTTAGCTAGCAAGGCTCTGAAGAAGAAAGTTAAATGGAATTTGATCTTGTCAGGTGTTAGAAAAGCATTCATTTATGGAGAAAAAACTATTGCTAAAAAAAAAAACAGGTGAAGAATTTTTTTAAATAAAATTAAGTGACACAATCCCTGTGTATCACACCTGAAATGAAATCCTCAATCTGATTTAAAACTGACAGTGAAATTGTAGAAGTACCATTCTAGCAGCTGCCTTCCAGTTATAAGGTCCCTGGTTTGAAGCTGAGCTCAGGTTACTGTTTATGTTTTCTCCCCATGTCCATGTGGGTTTCCTCCGGGTACTCCAGATTACTTCCACCTCTGAAAAACATGCCAGTAGGTGAATTGTCTAAATTAGCAAAATTGCCGGTAGGTGCGAACGAGTATGTGAATGTGCGTGCAGGGTGCCGTGTAATGGGCCAGAGTGTATTCCTACCTTCTGCCCAGTGTTCCTGGGATAGGCTCAATATCCATAACCCTGACCAAGATAATGTGGTTAATGATGAATAAATGAATATTTTCAAGAACAATATATCAAAGGATCCCATGTCCTAAACACTAGTGTTACTTGTACTCTAAAACTCTATTTGGTGCTAAATGTGACAAAAAACATTAATCTGTTGCTTTTAAAATAAATGATAATTTATCGAATGGATTCAGATAGGAGTATAATGGATTTAGAGTATATGATACTATATATATTTACATATTTACCTTGTAATTTGATGTACTCTTTATTCACAGTGCATACATTCCAACTTTTCCATGTTTCTCACACTATAGCTACATGTACAGTAGTTTCTATTAATAAGGAGTGACAACCCATTCAATGTGGCAACACTGACAATACAAATTTCTCAAGGATTTGATAGCTTTTCTTTTTAGCAGGTGAAGGAGTTGAAGATGAATTGCACTCATTCAGGTGTGTTTGTATGAATCAGGATACAGTTAATTTATAGGATGAAATAGTAGATAACAGGTCCATCATGAAGAAACAAAGTGAAGGAATTATTGGGGTTAAGAATTAGGCCTGTTTGTGTCCTTTTATTACTTCGCTAAATGCCAAAATTTGAATAATTTGTTTATGCCTTTATAAATGATTGGACATGGTCTCTGTGCTGGGAGCAAAATGTATATGTTCATGTGTGAAGAGATTTGGATAATATTCCCACTCCTTGGAAAAATATTCCTGTGATTCCTCCTCTGAATTATATTAATATGCAAATTATATATATGAGTGAAGACAATCTAGTCAATCTGTATTTGACTTAGGGATGCATGGTGGCTTAGTGGTTAACACGTTCGCCTCACATCTACAGGGGCCATATGTGTGCGGAGTTCTCCCCCGGGCGGGGTTTTTTCGCGTTTTTCTTTTTTTTTTTCCTCAAAAAAACTTCCTTGTTTTTTTTTTTGGTTCATGTCCATAGTGTATGAATGGGTGTGTGAGTGTGTGTGATTGTGCGATGGATTGGCACCCTGTCCATGCTGTACCCCACTTTGTGCCCGATGATCCCTGGGATAGGCTCCAGGTTCCCTGTGACCCTGAAAAGGAGTAAGCAGTAGAAGATGGATGGATGTATTTGACTTAATGCGTGTGACTATTGGAGTTGGTTTAAGGAACAGACTTTCTGAAGAAAGTCCCTTTATTGGCAACTTACATAAATATTTCTATGAAATTTGTGACCACGCCAAATAAAAATGTGGTACTAATATTCCAAAAAATGAAAACAGGTCCAGTACTTAATATACTGCATAACATGCTATAACATGTTTAAACTGTCAACACAACACAAGAGATTGTGGGTATTACAAGTTCCTAGTATTTATGTTTTGCTTTCTATAGCCACATTATTTTTACCACAAACCATACATGGAATTAATCTGAGTTATTGGGAGCTATTCATGATTCCCACCATCTTCACTAAATCCCCAGTTCCAGCTGAAGAACAGCAGCCCCAAAGCTTGGTGCTGCTACCAGCAGGCATCTCCATGGGTATGGTGTACTTTTGCTGATGTCCTGTGTTGTTTTTGTGCCAAACATATATTTTACTATTATGTACAGTGAGGGAAAACAGTATTTGATCCCCTGCTGATTTTGTACGTTTGCCCACTAACAAAGAAATGATCAGTCTATAATTTTAATGGTAGGTTTATTTGAACAGTAAGAGACAAATTAACAACAAAAAAATCCAGAAAAATGCATGTCAAAAATTTTATAAATTGATTTGCATTTTAATGAGGGAAATATGTATTTGACCTCTGTGCAAAACATGACTTAGTGCTTGGTAATGACTTAGTAATTACTTTTAATTTTCAATGCCCTGGCTGAAGGAAGGAGGTTCTCACCCAAGATTTGATGGTACATGGCCCCGTCCGTCGTCCCTTTGATGCGGTGAAGTTGTCCTGTCCCCTTAGCAGAAAAATACCCCCAAAGCATAATGTTTCCACCTCCATATTTGACAGTGGCGATGGTGTTCTTGGGGTCATTGGCATGGAGGTGGAAACATTATGCTTTGGGGGTGTTTTTCTGTGAGAGGCAATATTTTTGTACAGTTTTAACATTAATGTTTACTCATACACTTTGTGCTAATTGGACTGATTACATAGAAACAGTGATACAGAGAAACTTCTGCCTGCATGGAGAAATTCTTTCAAAGAAACTGTGGCATATATAGCTAGGAAGAATATAAACAAATTTCTTAGTGTTCCATGTGAGTGCATTTACCCAATGTTTGACACAGAGCCTTTATGGAAATATGACACTTAAATTGAATGAGTTAATTATGCTCCCTAAATGACAAATTAAATAAAAACAAATGAATAAAAACCAGTCTAATAAAGCTTGTGATTTGAGGTAATAGGAACAAAACTAAACTTCAAATTAGCTGTCACAAATATAATCATTCATTTATCATTCACATTTTTTTTCTTCACATTTTCACCTTTTTTTAAACATTATCTACACCCTACAGGAATCACAAACTAAACACAATCTGGCAAAAAAGGTCACTTATATGCATTCACATATATACACCTTAATGATTTTAAGGGCTATAGACATAGTGTTTTTTGTTATATTTAATAATAAAAAGCTACTTCTGGTTTAGTCCACACTCACATTAGATTTAAATTCAGATACATATACAGATACAGATGCCTGGACCACTAAACAGATATAAATACAGATAGTGTCCTTGTGTTACATAACTAATATACATACAGTATGTAAATGAAAAGTACTGTAGTTGTTAACTGAATATGTCACTGAACTGTTAATGAAAATTGCAAGTAAAAATACACTATATGGTCAAAATTTTGTGGACAGCTGACCATCACACCCATATGTGCTTTTTGAACATCACATTCCAAATGTTGTTCCCCCTTTGCTGATATATTATAGCTTCCCTTTTTCTTTGTGGCAGAGGTTTGGGTAAGGCCCACATATGGGTGTGATGGTCAGGTGTCCACAAACATCTTTAATTTCATATAAAAAAAAAAAACACAGCACAAAAAAACCGTGGATTAAGAATTTATTGATGGAAATGGAAATCTTCCACCCTCTAGTTAGACATGTGTTAGACATACCTCTACACTGTTTCAGTAGCACCAGCATGCTATATATTCATATTCATATATTGTCTAGTTTATTTATGGAAGTTTATTATAAGGAATTAAGAATATCTGATGCTTATACCAATATCTGCTTTCTGATACTGATTAAAAATATATATATATTTAAAAAATATATATATAAACCTACCTGACCGACCCCAAATAGATCATTAAACATAAGCTTTCGACACCTTTGGGATATGTGCAGAAGGTGTAAACCATATGTTTTTAACCAGAGGTAACAACTGTGAACAACGTTGTGTTTCAGGAGTGTGAGCGCCACTGGGGGTGGCCAGCTGCCCTGTACAGCATGGCTCTTCACCTATAATGAGGAGCTGTTGCTGCAGTCGGCTGAAGTGCAACAAGCACATATTGGTATGATGCTGAGATGTTGTGAGGTTCACCTTGTGCCCGATGCTCCCTGGGATAGGCCCCAGGTTCCCCGCGACCCTGAAAGGGATTAAGTGGTAGAAGATGGATGGATGGATGGATGGATGGATGGAGGGATGTTGTGGGGTTGGCTGAGCTTACTGTAAAAACTGAGATGGGGGGCATGGGGAAAAAGTTTTAATGTCTCTACTTTAAACCGCATCATATTTATATTTAACAACCACTCATGTTCACTGTAAATTATTATGTTTACTGTAAATTACTGTTTATGAGATACATTATTGTAAAGTTTGTATGTTGTGTATAAATATTGTATATTGCATACTGTATATTTTGTTAATTATGTTCTCTGTTTTTGACCCTAGCAACATGACAAGTTGCTTGTACACATATACATACACAGATTCTGATTCTGATTAAACTTCAAACCAGTGTTTACTGGTGAACCACAAATAGTTCACCCTTCTTAAAATAAGCCACAAGCAGTGGCAGGCAAACCTATTTAAAGTATGGGTGAGCAACAAAGTCAATGCTATTTCAAAAACAGATTAGGCCCAGAGAATTAATCCAGGCTAATGGAGCTTTAAAACACTTTAAACAAACAAGCAGAGCAAGACATTAGTTTGCTCAAATTTGTTTCACCTGATAGAGAGATTGGACTTTGACCATGAAGAAATCCACCCACTTTTAGCTCATCCTGTGATTAATGTTCATTATAGCCCACAATCAAAAAGTGATTATCTACCAGTACCAAGCTGAATATATAATGGCTTCTTAATCTGTATAATGTATACTGTATATGATACAGTGGTGGAAAAAGCAAAGGAAACCCCAGACACTGGGGGAATATGCACAGACAGTAGCCTGAGCTCAGGATCAACCAGAGATCCTTAAACTGTGTGGTGGCAATGCTGCCCACTTGCCATTTGCGCAGTTTTTAATTACACTGCAATGGGAAAAATGCCCTTGGTACAGAGGCATAGCAGAAGGAGAGACGGTTATATGTCATTTACACTTTCATAGAAATGTAATTCTGTATACCACAATGTTCCCTAAAACATTATAGGCAATATGGATGTTTGATCTGCGATGGACTGGCACCCTGTCCAGGGTGTACCCTGCCTTGTGCCCGATGCTCCCTGGGATAGGCTCCAGGTTCCCCGTGACCCTGAAAATGAGTAAGCATTAGAAGATGAATGGATGGATGGAAGTTTGATTTTGTTCCTGCAGCATTTTCTTTATTTTTTTTTAGAGAATTTAGAGTCTGTATTAAACAGTTCCATTCAGAGGAGCTTATTACCCACAATGCAAAATGCTACTGTTTATGATGCTTCTTATATATAGATGTATATTTGATACATGTATGTAGTTTATGAAGCAGAGATGGTCTGAACAAGCTCTATGAGAACAACCAGAAGAAAGTACCTTGATAATTCACAGTAGTATCTCAACAATATGGGCAGAAAGTTGTGAGATCAAAGCTTATCACTGCATAAGAGCCAATACGGGCTGTTAAGCAAGGCTCATGTATGTTGAATAACTGGATTGGATTATGTTAAAAATTAAATAATACAATGCTTCAGTTAGTACAAATGGTGTGGTCAAAGTTTCATTTTAAAAACTCGTTTCGATAACTGCTTTTAAGCTCTTTTCATAAATCATGATTACTGTGCTCACATAATCCTTGTGTGTGTGTGTGTGTGTGTGTGTGTGTGTGTGTGTGTGTGTGTGTGTGTGTGTGTGTGTGTGTGTGTGTGTGTGTGTGTGTGTAAATAATTCCTTGTAAAAGCTCTAATAGTGTTGAAAGAATCATCTGTGAATAACAAATGTATGAACAATGTTTAAAGTTTGGGATTTTTTTTAACCAAACTGTGATACATTTCTAGAACTTTGCCCTGGGCATATCTTGATAGCTCCATGTTTCTGTTCATTTAAGCATGTTCTCTAATAAACAGGTGTGTTTAGGTGACACTGTAATTGCACACAAGTGAACTCCATTCAACTAATTATGTGGCTGTTGATGGCAGCTGGTTGCTGTGTTAAAAATTAATATTTAAGACTTCCTCTAAAAATTCACTAGATAATATTGCCTAAGTCAACTGTGATAGTCCGGTAGAACCTATCCCAAGGCACTTTGGGTACAAGGTGGGGTGCCAACCGTTCACAGGGCACAATCGCACACGCATTCGCACACCATGAACACATTTGGAAATCATTTCACACCCGAATCTGTGGCTACACCCTGTGCAAGTTGTAGGCCTATTATTTAGACGTGAAGAAAAACTGTATGCATAGATGTATGGTGGCTTTTAGACTAAGATTTTATGTTCTCAAAGTAATAACAGCTTCAGCCACCCGTTCTTGACCATTTTTCAAATGACTGCTAAGTATCTATAATTTACTGTCTGGGCTTCTTTGTAGTGCAAATTTAGGGAGGGATTTATTACACGGCTGGTCTGGAACTAAACTCAACCTGGCAACCTAGCATAGCGCCTGCGCCGTGCGGTTTCTGAAACGTGTTATAGTACTTCACGGCTCTAAAAGCCGCGTTGGATTTATTCCCTTTAACTGGAGGATGGTTGCTGAATGATCAAAGGAGACATGGATCTAAAATCCGAGCTGCTTAAGTCCATCTGGTACGCGTTCACCGCGCTGGAGGCCGAGCGCAGCGGCAAAGTGTCCAAGTCCCAGTTGAAGGTAAGAGGCCACTTCGGTGTACATTTTGCCACGGGGGAAAACAAACAAGCAACCCCTTACCTTTTGTCAAGGAATGTAAAAGGATTATGGTATACATAAGTGTGTGTTCATTCTTGGCTACACGACCAAAACTGCAGAAATAAAGCTACTAATCTTTAGTTTTCCATTTAGGTTGGTTTGTACAATCAAGGATGTATGCCTTAAAGTTTTAGTATCTATCTTTTACTTAGGAAAGTGAATGTGTTTTACTGGCTTTTAGAGTAGTGGTCCTCAAGTCCACTTTGTAACTTCCAGGTGAAATATACATATTAAAGTTACAAACCCCCGAGAACATCAACCTCTCCCCTTCCCCCCATGGTGGCACCACCCCAGCAACAATAAAAAGAATAGTTATATCTGAGACTGTATGCCATAATAGTTCACCACAGGCTTTGTGTTCTCTTACTTCTATTACAGTTGTGAAAATGTATCCTAAGGGTATGTATAAAACCCTGGTCAGCTGACACTGATTGTGTCACAAAAGTGTTGAATCTAGTCTAATAGGACAACAATGTCTTAATTTGCCATGTCCATTTTTGTTAAATTTGTTGTCCTTTACAAAATACTTGTTGTTATCCTTTCAAAATGCACATAAGTGGACATAATACAGAAATGCAAGTAAATGGTCTTGGTATTCAAAGCATTGAACTGTTAAACAATGGTCATTCAAGCTGTTTGTGTGGAATCTCTCATGTCGGAACACATCCTCATATTGCCACATGCTTAAAATTAAGCAACAACAGGCAGCTGTCCTGACATGCTGTTTTCAAAGCAAAGATCACTTTTTCTTTTCTTTTCTTTTTTTTCTGGGGAAGAACATTCCACTTCTCATTCCTCTTATTTCAGCAGTGTGTTTGTCAGCTGGTTGTTTTGCACAGAAAAAACATCACACTGTTGCACCTTGGTATACTATCTCTATTTCAACTGCACTGTGATACCAGGAATAAACCAGTTTTTCTATCAGAATCTATCTCTACAAACAGTCCAAAAGTGGGGAGAGAACCCTGAATAAGTCAGTTTGTGATTAAATTACACCACAGCTGGAACTAACTTGTGTCAAAGATGTTACACAACATTAAATGTAACTATAAAAGGTTCAAAGCATGACATATTGCTATTTAATAAATTACAATGTGTAAAAATTGGCAAAATGTTGTGGTATAAAATAAATGAAACACGACCGGACATGCTGTTATTCTTGGTAAAAACCACGCGTGGATGTTTTGGGGGTGGTTTGCTGCAGGGGGAGGAAACTCCCGAAACATGGGGAGAGCATGCAGACTTCCCAGCCCTGGAGGTGCATGGCTAACTTGCTAATAACTAAGCCAGTTTGCCCCCAACACACCATGTTTTATTCCTTAGTTACAGTTGCAAGTGTCTCGCACCTCTCAGTGCTTTACAGCTGTATTGTGTTTTAATGCTATTTTCTTTTCTGTGTATATGTATGTCACAGGTACTGTCGCACAATTTATACACAGCCCTGAACATCCCTCATGACCCTGTAGCCTTAGAGGAGCATTTCAAGGATAATGACAATGGACCTGTCTCTGATCATGGCTATATGCCTTATCTCAACAAGTATATTCTTGCAAAGGTATCAGTCTTATTATAGATTTACTAACTCATCACTAGAACTTCCTGTTTACCAAGGATGAGGTTATACGCAAAAATGTAGTTGGTGCCTGTGCTCTAATACTGTTGTTTTTACCTATGAGTTAGAGCAGATCGGTTTGTTAATCTGATAATCTGCTTAGAAATGCATAAAATATCCTTTCATTTAGAGCAGAGTTTGCAAAAGAAAATTATTTACTGCATCTGTCTTTTGTTGATGTTTAGGCTATTGAGGGCACATTTAACAAGGAGATATTTGATGAGCTGTGCTGGACAATGACTGCTAAGAAGAACCTCAAGCCTAGTGTTCAGCAAGGAGTCTGTTCACAAAGTGACTGCTTTAAGCTCTTCTGTCTGTTTAATTTGCTCTCTGAGGACCATTATCCTCTTGTCATCATCCAACCTGAGGTTTGTGCTTTAGTGTATAAAAAAAGAGGGAAAGCACAGGTGATAACATAACTTGGAGAAGTTGAATGATATGGGAACAACTTTATTTCAGACCATGCAGTTAAGTTCACTTAGACACTGGCACCACTGATCCTAGATCCTAGAATCCATGGACATTCCATGACTAAATATACTCTTTTCTTAAAGAGAGATTTTTTTTTATTATTTTTTTTTTTTTTTTTGTGGTAACATGGTTTCATCACATAATTATAAAGTGCCTCATTCAGCAAAAATGTTAGGTGTAATGTAGATAAAACCCACTGAATGACTGTGCATGAGAGATACTGATGTTTGCCTGATGTTTAACTTATCTGAATCTTTTGTAACATTAATGTGTGGCGGGAAGTTAAAGATAAGCAAAAGCAGAACTGCAGTCATAGGGCTTCCTGATGATTACATATGTATCTGTTTTTCTGATCTAAAAAAAAAAAAACTTTAATGTTCATGTCATGCAAAAAGCCCATGAATAGTAGATTTGCACAAACATTTAATCTAAGAAAAAAAACTCACCTCTGATTTTTAAATGGTTGTAATAATTTTGAGCAAGATGTCTGAAATTATCTTCACAGAAGTAATAAAATGTCATATTTATGACTTTGAATCCTTACATATGAATGATATTTATGCTTTCAGCTGGAGTACCTGCTGAAGAAGATCTCCACTGCTATGAGCCAGGAGTGGGACGGGAAGGCACTGGAGGATCTGCTATCCCAGGATCCTTCTTTGCAGGATGGTCTGTCTGTGTGGATGTTTTTGGAGCATCTCAGTGCAGGGCACCTTATGAGGGTGGATAGTAAGGAGGCCTTCAGCCTGGCACTGGCTGACATCTTCATGGAGATGTATCACAATGTACTGAAGAAGGTGACTGTCTAATAGTGAAGACCTGCATAATAGTTACTGACTCAACATTAATAATGAGATATCACAACACTGTCGAATTTCTGACCGAATGATTGGTCAGAAGGAGTTGATTAAATATCTATAATACAAGCTACAGTCATGTGACACCTGATGGAAATTGTTGGCTTTTTTGACATATTTGGGCAAGCAAACATTTGATTATCTCTGAAACGGTGCATGTTAAAAAAGTTGATGTACTTGAACAAAACCATAAGGAAAATTATTTTCTCAGTCATTTATTCAACAGAAATAGAGTTGAAAAGGGAGGAAACATGTAGATGCTTAAAGAGAAAGGACACAAAGATATAGTTTGTAGACCCACTTGTGGTGAGAGAGCCTATATTTGTAAAGGTGTGGTTGAGGGTAGCAATCACATTTCCTATTGTGTTATAGGATGTAATGGCAAACTGGAACTGTGTAAAACTTTGTGCTGTTTACTGTAAGAGTCTTGCATTAACTTATTTACTGAATAGACATTGTTGATCATGCCCATTTATATTGCATGGAATATAATGATTGTGGTGTCTATTTTAAGAGTGTGATGCATGCAAATATTGCTCTTTAGCAGATTTGTTCGACATTTGTTGAACAAAAAATAGATTAGTCAATATGTACATAAGGAGTTGTTACGGTGGATTCCTAAGATAATGGCAGACTCAAAGCTTTGCTTGGATTTTTGTGTTTGCTCTCAGGATGATGTGTGGTGAGGATTTGTGCTTTTAGTTGTAACGCCACCTA
Source organism: Ameiurus melas (assembly GCA_012411365.1). NCBI lineage: Eukaryota > Metazoa > Chordata > Actinopteri > Siluriformes > Ictaluridae > Ameiurus > Ameiurus melas. The sequence goes on along the minus strand of CM022766.1, from coordinate 15,845,427 downwards.
TATGAAAAACTAGGTGCCCTGCACTTTGTAGTAACTTGTAGTTACAAAAGTCCCTCCTGGTCACACACGTTATTGGAGTATAGTTAAAAAATTGACGTTTCATTTAATGTGAGATTAATTCACCAAAATTTGTTTCGTCAGCCTCATGTGGAACATAAGGTCACCTAAAAAAATGTATCTTAAGTATTCCATTTAGTTTGCCATCAGCTATTGTGTGACCATGTGTGTGTCAAGTGTCTCTTTGTGCATTTTTGGGTGCGCATAACTTTTACTGTCATACACACCAATAAAAAGTCATGTGCATTCAGCTTGTTTGTTAGGATGTATCAGATCAAAATGTCAAGTCAGAACAAGTTACTGGCAAAGCGCTGATGGCATCAATATATTTCTGTAACACAGTTCTTCACCGGGGCCTGTTGTCAATCTTCACCATTGCAGTTTGCCCCCACACCATCTGTATGACATCTTGGTCTCTGCCCCATTATGTGGTTTAACCCGGTTCAACTTGCACGCCAGTGCGAGGACCCTTTGTCCGCATATGACAAGGGGACCTCTCGTTTAATTTTATTTTAAACAAAGTCACTTTTTTTAGGCATATGTCATCCGTGAAAACTCACAAAATCATAGGTAAAATCTAAACGTTATGTAGTGTTTAAGCTTGGGTGTGGTCGAGGAGCTCTACAGCAACACCAAACGCCGTCAATAGTTGGGATGAAGTTCCAACCTCAGGGGTGCACAAGATTCGTATGGTTATTGATCTCATCATGTAAGACAAATTCATTGGTTTTTTTCTGACTCTACCCAACAGGAAGTCAGCCATGTTGGATGGAATATAGGATTTAGAAATTTCCCTGCAGTGTTTTGAGGGGCTTATGATGGCTTAAAACTTGGGATATATTTTGACGTGTTCTCGCAATTCGTCATAGACGTACCTTGTTGGCTGCACGGCGTCCCAAATGCATATTTCATGTCTTTGGAATACTCAAACTCTTGAAACTTGGTACACCCATCAAAGATTGGCAATATTTTATAATTCTTTTGTCATTTGTCTTGGGTGGGGTCAGTGGACTCCATAGCGCCCCAATAACATTTCCGAATGAGTTTATTGCTGTGGTTGCAATACAGTTTGTCCAATTATCACATGTTTTGGTGGGGATATTGTTCTCACCATGACAGACATGTTTTCCATTGGCTTGTATTAGCTCCGCCCAACAGGAAGTCAGTCATTTTGGTTTGTTTGAGAAAACGCATGCTCTGGATTTTGAAATACTCCTCCTAGGGGTCTTATGTGACAGGCACCAAACATGGCAACTTGCATCCAGCTCGGAGTCCATGTTCTAAAATCCTATAGTAACAGCTCATTGATGGGGACTTATATGAGGAATAGTTCACAGAATATAAGCCTAATAATAAAGATTATTTTCTTTATTTAACAAAGAATAGCTTGCAATCATTAGTGTTTTATGAGACTTTATTGAACATTTATGTAAGAAGTTTACAGGGTCAGCATTTTGTAACAGTCAGGGGAACAGTAAAGCTGTTCCTTTAAGTTTTCCACCATGGAAAACTCGTCAAGACAGAGCATTTTGTACTTTCAGGCTTCTAGGTAACAAGATAAACTGTGTGTGTGTGGTCTTTAACGTCAAAAAGAGAAAAAAAAATGGAGACGGGTGAAGGATTGACTGTTTATAGGAAATACTAAGGAACTAACTTGTTTCACAATAAACTAATACAAATATGAAGGTAAGTTAATAATTGAAATCATTTAAGTTAATAATTAATTTAAATTGATTAATAATAAATGAATAAATTATTAACAAAATTGTAATCACTGGTGATTTTTTTTTGATGCTCTGCATTTTTACTAATTACATCTATGGTTGTGTTCTAGCCAAATCTGCTGCCATTACCTGAGATAAAGTGATAACCCTAACCCTTTCTCTTTTTTTCAGGGTTACATGCTGAAAAAGGGGAATGTACGTAGGAATTGGAATGAGCGCTGGTTTGTGCTTAAGCCAGGCAGCTTGGCCTACTACATTAGTGAGGACCAGAAAGAGAAAAAGGGAGAGGTCCAGCTGGATGGGAGCTGTGTGGTAGAGGTGAGTTCCACTGTGGTCCAATGGCTCTATTGCAATCACTAACTTTTGATAGTTCTTAAAAAGAACAGCATCACCAATGATTGGCTCAATGATGGATATGTGGATGGAAGTTTGTATGTGTGTGTGTGTGTGTGTGTGTGTGTGTGTGTGTGTGTGTGTGTGTGTGTATACAGTATCTCACAAAAGTGAGTACACCCCTCACATTTTTGTAAATATTTGATTATCTTTTCATGTGACACTGAAGAAATGACACTTTGCTACAATGTAAAGTAGTGAGTGTACAGCTTGTGTTACAGTGTAAATTTGCTGTCCCCTCAAAATAACTCAAAATAAATAATGGCACACAGCCATTAATGTCTAAACCACTGGCAAGAAAAGTGAGTACACACTTAAGCGAAAATGTCCAAATAGGGCCCAAAGTGTCCTTTTGTGAGATGGGGTGTGTGTGTGTGTGTGTGTGTGTGTGTGTGTGTGTGTGTGTGTGTGTGTGTGTGTGTGTGTGTATATATATATATATAATTTCTTATTTAAATTTATCAATTAATAATGATCAAATAATTCTAGTCTTTTAATCTGTGAAATATTTTAACAGTATTTTCCTTTTTTTATTCCTTTTATAATAATTGCTTGTCACTTGTTTCTGTGAGTAAATGCTGATTAAAATGTTCTATTCAATTTCAAATTTTTGTACAACAAACAGGAGAATATCAGTATGTTTCTTTGGAGTTTATTCTGTCCAGTGAACTTTATTCATTTCAGTTTTAATGTTTGAATGTGTTTCAGTGGAGAAATGCGACTTAGTGAAGAGCCATTTGTATTTTTATAAAGCTCCACAGTTCACTGACTGTATGCAAAGATGTTTATTATAGGTTTGTATAAAATTAAATGTGCCTTAAAATCACAGGAATAAGCTTAGACAGCTACGCATTATATAGGCTTAATTATTGTTTGATGTTGCTGGCAGACCATGCCTGATAAAGAGGGGAGACGCTGTTTATTCTGTGTGAAGACTCCTGGCAGGACATATGAGATGAGTGCTTCAGATCAGAAACAGAGAGTGGAGTGGATTCAAGGTGAGTGCTTTCAAGAGCAAGGCTTTCCGCTGAATCTGTTTAAATCTTTTCTGAATATTAACTTGAGGTTAAGAGAACTCCACACAGTATTGTGAGACTAACATAATTTCCCTAATATATTTCTAATCTGATGTTTGGTTCAGCCAGTCTCACTCTCTATGTCCTCTAGCTTTGCAAACTGCTCTCCGGCTCAAGACAGAGGGGAAGAGCTCAGTGCATCAGGTGCTAAAGCTGCGCAGACGAGAGCTACGGGAGAACAGTCAGAGAAACGAGAGCCAGAACAACCAAAGTGGTCAGAGAAGCCTGAGCCAGAGCAGCCAGGGTGAATCTAGTGCTGAAGTTGAGGAGCCCAGCTCTGTGACTCAGCACGGAGAACCAGAGAGCAAGGAACCAGACCTTGAAATCATAGACATTATTCAGGTAAGAGAGGGGGAGTAAATAGACATGGGAAATACAGCTGAAGCTTTTGATTTTACTAATTTAGTGTGTTTTAGCAACACCTAGAACTGGAGGTGCAGCACAAAAAGGATGATGATTGGGAGAAAGAGAAGCAGAAGGAGAGGCAACAAGATCTGGAGAGACAGCTGGAGGAAGCCAACAAGGTAAGACGCATGTCTTCCAACATTTTAGTGCAGTATGTTCTAAGCAATTTCCTCTCGAGACTACAGGAGGGAATATACTCAAATGCATTTGTAAATTGTATGTTTGATGGTGTGCTGTTTGCTGCCCAGGCCAGAGAGGACATGGAGGCTGCACTGGCTAAAATGGAAAGGGAGGTGCAACAGCAAAAGAAGAGATTACAGGAGCTGGAACTCATGCAGCAGAAACTGGAGGAGGCACTCAATACACAGATTCAGGCCCGCTTAGAGGAGGAGAAAGTCCGTCATGAGCTCGAGAGGTCAGTCGCAGACACCTCCTTTTTTCCTGACTCCTTCACACATCAAGCTGATGTTGAAGAACTAAGCTCTTTTTGTGAAAAGTTGCACATGAATACACCACAAATACTACAGTTGATGGCCAACATCTTGCACCATACTAAGAATGGCAATAGTCAGAGTTGGCATTTGTCAGATTTTAATTTTATTCTAACCATCAAATATATTAGTTGTTATATTTCATTGTTTTTGTATTGTCCTGAGCAAGCTGGCACAAGAATTTCCTTCAGGTCTGTATTCAGAAACAAAATAACTCATGTAGGCCTCACAGAAAGACAAAATTGCATAGAATTAAATAAAATATTTTTTCAATCTGGTGTACCACCTACTAGAATCTGGATACTACAGGGCTTGACATTTTGGATCGTAAGGGAAATTTCAGTGTTACAGTAGCAAGCGCATAAAACAGGACACAACACAAGGTATACAGACATCCCCTTATTATTTTATTGGATAATTTTTTAAGAATCCAGCAGAGCTACCCTGTGCACAGAGCATGGTAAGCATGTACTGGTGGCTCTAAAAAAATAATTTGGTTCCCACACAAAAAAAGAAGGAAATGGGTCTCACTTGTCCAGTGCCTGAACCCTCTGGGCTAGTTTCAAGTCTTGTGTTGGTTTTGAGTTGTAGTTCAGCTGGGAATTTTTCCAAAACCTGGCAACCTTGTTCACAATCTTCAAGCTCTTTATGAAGGAAAACCCTCAGGCTTGTGCAACATTTATTTTTTTTTTTGTCCTGAGGGATGAAACACATCCTGCATGCACACACCTAGTATCAATCTGAAGCTTTCTAGTAAGCTTACTTTTAAAAATATTTATATATAATTTTTAACAGTAGCACCTTCTATTTTTATCCATATTTGTATTAGTTTATAACACATTATATGTTTATGCTTAATCATTTATTTGTACCATGTTACATCCCTAGTGTATATACATGTGTTTGGGTGTTTCTCAGGCTACTGGAGGAAGAAAGGGGGAAGCTGATTGAGTTGATGCTCCATCAGAGACACTTGGAGAGTCCTGAATGTGCAGAAACAACCCAAGAGAAAACACTTGAGCCCCAAAAAGATGAGGATAACATACTCCATCCTGCATCTTCTGTGATCTCTCCATCCTCTAGCCCCCAACTACCATTGTGTGCAGCCCATGCCATTGCAGAAACAGTGGAAACGCATCAAGAGAATGTGGAGGTACTTAAACAGGGGCGAGTAGAGAGAAGAGTTGGGAAATAAATATGAAATGACTCAAGTCAATTCAAGTGGGTTTTAATTGTCATTCCTCTATATAGTTTGTATACTTTGGAACGAAATGTAATTTCTCTAGGACCATGTTGCAACAGTGTGAGACGAGTACAGGACAATAAATACACAGAACATGTCCTGGAAACTATTAGTAGATTAGTACTAATCCGTTTAGTGTTCCATAAAGTATCAGATGCAGTTGTATAAAGTGCAGGTGTGCACTGGTATTTAATCATTCTGGGTTAGGTTTTTTGACTAGCCCAGGTGAGTGTTGGGGGCAGGAAGGTGTTGAGTAATCTGACTGCCTCAGGGAAGAAACCATAAATAGACTTTTATATAAATAGAATTTGATGTAATTGTTTGGCCAGCCTCTTTCAGGCAAGCACAACTGTAATTTCTCACTTCTCCCATTACGCAGAACATGTCTGATAATTTTTCTAAAGCCCAAAATATGAGACAATGGAACGTCCAGCTCAACCGCCTTATGAAGCCGATCACACCAGCAGGTAACAAATTCACACAGAGACCTACATAACAGGCACAGCATTTTCAAATTTTCATTAGAATCTACTGTACCCAGGAAACACACAGACAGTGATGTCATAAAGTGGAAGCTTTGAGTAAACAGGGAGCCAAAGGGGACACTAAACAAGAAAATTGTCACTGGGATCCTAAAATCCTGCTTGCCCCCTTGCTTACAGAGCCATTTCAGACTCAACACATGATTTAACTGTTGATGTTAATGAATTTGCTCTTTTCACTTCATCTATGTGTAGACAAATTGGAGCGTTTGCCAGTGAGAACCAACTATCCCAAACACGGCCAGGCACTCACCAGCACAGAGTTTATTGTGAAGTACCAATCAACAGTCACTGAAGCGGAATCCTCCAACAGTCAGCCACGAAAGAGAGAAGAGGATGTGGGCATACAAGAACCAATCACTGCATCTCGGGTTGAGGAACCACAGAAAACCAGAGCGCAGTTTGAGCAGAGCAAAGGCTTTGCGTAGTAACACTGAAACAAGCTCAAAAACAAGTATACTTTTCATGAGAATTGTTAATGGTTGTAGCAGCCTTACCATGTTACACAAGTGAATAGCAGCTGTAGATCAAAATGTAGTTTTGTTTTTTAATTTAATTATAGTATTTGCAAAACTGTTAAGCGTGTGTGCCAAACACATAATGCAATGTTATTTATTTCCCACCACACACACAAACATAAACTCATTTATTTACAGCCATTTCACTAAATCCATGCAATACTAATTTCTATTCCAAGTTTTCTTTTGTCAGCTCCGTCAGTGAGTCACCTGACCCATTAGGAGCTAGAAATGAATTGACCTTCAAATCAACTCTAGGAAATAAATATAAAAAGAAAATATGTATGCAGCAGTACAATGTACATCAATAATAATGAAAAGCATTAAATTATATCTGCTCGATTGTTCAACCGGGGTTTACTAATGTCTTCCTTTAGTTATATTCTTGCTGTTATATAATCTGGTGCATGTTGCACACCGCATGTTTCCTGTTTCGCTATTTATTATCTAAATCAGCAGGTTACGCTGCTCGAGTTATATAGACCAATGATAGTGAGGATTGAATTCAGTTGTACTTTCTTTCTTACCCTCCTCCCCCCGAAGACTATTATAACATAATACGATATGACGTGTCGTTATTCTGTCATTTAATTCCAGAGCTTATTTATCTTTGTCTTTTATTTCTTCTGATCTCTCTTTTATGCTTCTGTATAGATTAGTCTAGGTTTTGCACTGGTGCCTGTTTGTAATACTATGGATGACCAGTAGAGGAGGCACTTGTTTTGAAATTTCTTGCCTCTTATATTCAGACTAATTCATTGCATAGCTAAAACCTTGGTGACTCATTATCATTTGCCATTCCATTTAGAAAAAGTCATTAACCCATTATAGATTAAGTATATATTCCCCAGCCACTGGTTCAAGTCAAAGACGTACTGTAATGAAATAAAACCAAGGGGTCCTAATACCAAATAATATTGTCAATGTCCTGTCAATTTCTTTGTGCTGCTGATAATATGATGCTGATCATGACATCTATTACACTCTCAAACACTTCTTTAGTGCTTAATGTTGAAAATATTCATGCTGTCTATATTTGGTTCTGTGGATGCTGGCGAGTGACTGGAACTCAGTCTGCAAGACATCACTACCAGCCGCAAATATGAATGATGGCCTTCTGTGCTGGTTTTGGGTAATAATCAATAGCATGACTGTAAATGATCTTTGAGAAACAGTCGTGGTTTGTGATTTTCCAAAATCTGGTCTTTTCCCATAGAGTAGGGACTCTTTCTGTTTATAAGCCTAAATATTCTTGCACATGTCTGTTACATGGGCTAGCTTTAATACCGGAGTTTTTCACATGTGCTTATAAACTTTACCTACTGCTTCAGAAGGTTTATAAGAACTCTGTAGTGTAGTATATTTATTGCACTCACTTTTATAATTGACATCAAGCATTAGCGTTTATGGTTATGTAGCTCAAATTCACAAGCTTCTAAAGATCACATGTCTATTACAATCCAATATAGAGCCTTCACTTTGAGAAACAATATGTCCAGGAAGACCAAAGATTCAGTTTTGCCTTTTGAAAACTCAAATTATTATGGTAGCTCTAGAAATTCCTGCTATGAATTCTTTAGCAGTGGTACACGTAGACATCACTGAACTGATCCAATCTCTGGTTGTAAACATGCAACACTATCTGGGTGTGCCCATTCATTTTTTAAGCAAACAAGAGAGCATGTTGAGAGGCAGACATCTCTAGTGGCAGACTTGATTGCAATTTGGCGACATATGAGCTCAAATGTCACAAGTACTCTTCTGAGAAAAGGAGCAGTGACAGAATATAAACACAGGGACATTTGTTCCTTAGCAATCAGCCCTTTATTACAATAGGCCTCTAAGAAAAAAAAATCTCTGGCATCCAGTCACACTCCACTTTTCCTTTAGTGAATCAGGGTCAGATGAATTAGCGATTAGGAGGCATTTAGGCTGGAGGTTGTTGGGAATGGGAAAGACAAAAGCCAGATGCAAATTTTCTAGAAAAGGGTGTTTGGCTCATAAGAGAGTAACACCTATCAGCTGCTTAACATTGTCATTAATCGATTTTACCCCCCCCCCATTTTTAAAGCTGATACATATGTACATGTCTGGAAGGCATAAATAACTGTGATTGTATTGTGATGTTTTTTTGGTTTATTCTTATTATTTTATTTTTTAATTATATTTATTTAATACTTTTTTCATTCAATCATTCATCTTCAGTTACTGCTTTTATTTGCTCAGGGCTGTGGTGGATTCAGCGACAATCCTAGAACCATTAGGAGTGAGGTGGAAATGCACTCTAGATGGGATGTCAGTCCATTGCTGAACACCATGCACAGACACACACACACACACACACACACACACACACGCACACCCTCACTCTCACACACTCACACACATTGATTTATCACTTTCAATAGGTATAACATTTAATCTAAGTATTTAAAACTCTGAAAGAGGACAGTTGACATCCTGTACAACAATCAGGAAGCTAAATTACACTAGTAAGAATAATATATTACAGAGTCTGTCTTCCCAGAGTGATGTGTATTAAGGAGTCTTATTAAACCACTACACATTCATCAGCTGGATTTATCTATTCTAATATTTTATATACTTTTATCTGCAGTGCTTAGTAATCATTGATTTACCACATGTAATTCCCCTCTGCGCAGAGACACCAAATACAGATATGGTGAGCAGAACATTTGCAGCTTGTCCATAATCCATTAAGTAGATGCTTTTACTTTGCTTCCTTTTCATATCATCAGTGTGTCTATATTAGGGTTTGGTTGCTGTAGTGCACCATTTGTGTATTAGCTTTGGGCCCACCCTAGCCAAAGGATCACTATCTGATATGCAACCACCTGTAATTATATTCTTTAACCTCAACCAACTTCCTCTGGTGCATTTCCTAGAGCAGAAAAAAAAAATGAAATGGACCACAGACTAGTAAGCCAACGACCAAAAATACTCTAGCACTCATGAAAATTTAAAAGTGAAAGTTACAGTTGTTGTTACAGCTGGAATACTTATCCAACGCAACGTTGTGAAAAACGGAACGATTGATCTTAAACCCTTTTGAACACTTGATTTAGATCAGAGGTGACCAACTCTGGTCGTGGAGGGACAGAGTCCAACACAGTTTGGTGATTTCCCTCCTCAAAGACACCTGATTCAACTCACCACTAAATTACCAGGTTCAGGAGGTGTCTGTGAGCGACATGGCAAAACTATACAAAACTGCTGCCTCTCCTGATTTAGATGAATGGATATCAGATGTCTGGGTTTATGGTGCTGTTGATGTCATTCTTAGAGAGGCATACTAAGAATGTTACATCATGAAATGCTACTGATGGAAAACGTTTACTTAACATTTTACTGTTTTCATGTGTTCACAGCTGTATAGATGCTGTTGGTGACTAACTGTTTTTCTGAGCTACAACCAGAGCTTGTAACCATTTCTCAACCATATACACTGAGTTGTAATTTTGTCAGGTAAAACCAATCATGTAAGTGCACTTTTTAGGTATACTATGAAGGACTGTTGTTCAATCTAGTCCACCAATTGAAATGGATCATCATAGGACTACAACTGACCATATATAATTTGAGTGGTGGAAAATTCTTAGCACAGCCACAACATTAACATGGAAATGGAAAGTTGGTTGGTCTTATGCATGTATGAGTTCACTGAGACTTTAATTTGTATAGTACAAGCATCAGTATGGAATTATTTTTTCTTTTCCCCAATTTTTCTTCAGAGTTTGGTCACCTGCCAGTTCCCACCCACCAGTCATTCGCCATTCACCAAGCAGGGATGGTGAAGGCTAACACATGCTTCCTCTGAGACATGTGAAACCAGCCAAACTGCTGCTAACATAAGCCATTTGAAGAAAAGTGTTATCTACCCTCTTCCACATACATGAGTTCAGAGATACTCACTATTGGCTAGTGTCACTTTGATAGACAGTACACTATCCCTCCCACCCAGAGAGCATGTACAATTTAGCTCCATTGGCTTCTGGTCACAACCAGATTGTGGCATCTTCAGGATTTGATTTTGCTATCTCTCAATGATATTGCAAATACTTTTAAAACATTGTAGACTTTTGAGTTGTACTATATATCACAAGGAAATCCACTGACATCAACTGAAGAGAACTGGAATGAGCAATGCTACTATTCTTAATTGATGCAAGGTGAGGCAAGTCATCTCATTTTGTAGGAACTCACAAGATGCAGGTACATGGATGATGCAAAGCTGTTTCTCAAATGTACTATATCGCCATAATTGTACAGAGCCAGACTTGGCCATAGGTTTTAGAGCCAGAATTTGGCAAATTGATGAACATATTATTCCTAAAATTAAGCAAGATTATACTTTTTATATTATTTCATGAAATAAATGTTTTGCATAAAATTCTAGTACATTCAACAGGTTACGTTTTTGTTTGTAATCAGTAAAGGAATAAAGTTAGGTCTATTAGGATGTGGTATGGCCTTAAATTTGTTTTCATTGGGAATTGATGCATTGTCAACAGGCAATATAGCTAGAATCAAAAACACTTTTAAGCATTACATGTGTATTCTGTATTAAACTGCATTGGGCATTGGTATTTGACCTCAAGCAATGACCGTGCATAAGTCTATTTATATACTTTTTCTTGTCTAGCTAGCCAATCAAAACATTTCCTGTAACAGATTATGCAGTCCCTACATGGCTTCTCAAATGAGATATCTGAGAGCAGGCTTATGACATTTCAAAATACAACACAAATCAATTAAATCAAATAGAAACAGAGGTTTGAAGCTGTGAAGTGTCGCGCATGTGAATAAAACCGCAGTATTCGTTGTGAACCGAAAAGCATGAATTAATAGAATAAAAGAAGCTCGTTCATGATGATCTGATATTTATAATATAATGTATAATATATTTTATAATTTTTTAAGAAACATTTTCAACAAAAAAAAGAAAGGAAAAAAAAGCATAAGTGAAGTCTCAATCGGCCCTCTCGTGCCGCGAAGCGAAAAACCGTCACTTCCGCTACTACGAGCACTTTAATTTTGAATGCGTAAGCTTGGTGCTGCGGTCTTCACTGTTCTGTTAGTGAAAGCATGTTGAGCTTAAACTCTGTGATGGATGAGACATGTGCGGACAAACTGACTGTGCAGCGTCTGTCTTCTTTACAGAGTGTAACCAAGGCTTTGAGAGATGAGCAGTTCAGGTGCGAAACTATTTTAATGGAGACATAAAGTGGGAAAGTGACCATCCATGTCCAGTCCTAACTGTTATAGCTGCTAGCTCAGCTAAGCTAACTTCAGTGTTTTTGCGACAACTGTTTCCAGAAATAATCCAAATTTCTAATAATAATAATAATAATAATAATAATAGAATATTTAACCGCAGTGATATATCTGGAATGTACTTATTGTTAGCGATGACATTATTGATGTCAAACTTTAAAATCACACTCAGTCTAATGAACGTCTTGAGAAAACATACAATAACGGTCATTATGGTGTCATAGTCCTGTCATATGTTTTCATAAAACTATCACAAACATTAAAGTTACGCTGACTTTAAATAGGGGACAGGAAATATACTTCACTCTTATCATGACGGTGTTATAGAGAAACCTAGACTGATGCCATAGTCCACAGAAACAATATGAGACCTGTTTGTTGCTTTGTGTTAGTTGTGTGTGAACATTTAGTGTTCGTGGATTTTTCAGGCAAAATGTTTAGAGAAGAAGATGTCCTAAACTTGCTTAGCGTTAAAAACCAATGAGACTATGGATGAGGGGACAAACCATTCCCACCTTTGTCCTGAAACATTTTTCACAGCATTGAACACTGGGCAGGGTTGCCGTGGATCCAGAGCCTATCCCGGGAACTCTGTATCTGACAAGGGAATACATCCTGGATGGGACGCCAGTCCCGTTGCAGAGCAACACACACACACACACGCGTACGTTTATCCTAGGGGCTATTTAGCATAGAGCCAGTCCACCTACTGGCATGTTTTTGGGAGATGAAAGGAAAGCCATGCAGATAAAATGCAGAATTCCACTCAGACAGTAACCCAAGCTCAGGATCGAGTTGGGGACCCCAGAGAGCTGAAGCAGCAACGCTACCCTCTGCACCACTTTACCACCAAACACTGAAACGAAATCATTGCTTTCAAAACTAAAGTATTAGGTCTGTTATTTGCTAATAACAATATCAACACAGACTTTTCGCTTCATGTCTGCTAAAGCTCACGTCATTTATCATATAATTAGCATTTCCTACACGCTCCCTCTGAACCTCTAGCACCACTAGACTGGTCTAGACGCTAGACGCCATCTGTCAGGGTACAAGGAAGGCATGCATTAAGACTCTTCTCTGTTCTAGCACCTTGGTGGTGGAATGAATGTCTCCTAGATGTCTGAACACCTGAGTCAAATGACGCCTAAAGACCTACCTCTTCTTAAAATACTTAAATTAGTACTTTTCATGGGGGGAAAACAAAAAACATTCTATATTTTCTTACTATATTACCTCTCAATAGAGTTTTAAGGCTGGTGGTATTCTTACTCCGTGACGTAGTGATCCAGTATCCAGTATCATTTATTGATAGAGACTTCAAAGCACTTCTGTGAGTCGCTCTGGATAAGGGCGTGTGCCAAATGCCGTAAATGTAAATATCTCAGTGGCTAAGGCTAATGACCACATTGGTGTGAGTTTAAATCCCAGGCTGCCATTGCGGGGTCCCTGAGCAGGGCAATTAGCTGCTTCATTGGCACCATACAATGGCCGAGCCTATACTCTGAGCCCAAATTGTCTATCAGAGTATTTGAGATAATCTAAGAGAAAATATCCACCAGCTGCTGTTGTATAGCGGTAATAGAATTTAATATAAACAGGTCCCAACAGGTCCCCTTAGAGTTTGCCTTGATCATGAAGGTTATCAAAACATCTGATGCTGTGTTTGAAAACAAGTTCTGCATTGCTAATGCTACAGGGAGGCATATGTTTTCAGGCTGCTTTGAATGAATAAGCAAGCTGACAGTATAGCGGATACATCGGTTTCTTCTCACTTTTCATCAATGTTGCTTACAAATAAAATCTTTTCTTTTTCTTTTTTTTAATTTTTTTATTTTTATAAACGCACTTAATCATGCTTATGTGTGGTGGGGTCCTTTTACATCACATTGCTGTATTTGTGCTCCCAGGTGTGGTGTGGAGACAGAGGTCCTGCACAGTCTCTCTGCACTTTTATTGAGACTTTCTGATAAGCTTCTAGAGGATGATGAGGCACAGACAGCACCACTGTGTCTCCAGCTTACAGCCGAGTGCTTCCGGGCGCAGAGAAATGCCTGTGTGCAGTGTCCTCGCAACCAGCGCATTCTATGGTAACTTACCTTGAATATTACTGATGGGTTTATTAAAGATAGCATAGAACAGGCATACAGTCAAATTCTAGACCACTTTTTATGGTAATAGATTTAAATGTTAGCTAGGTCGTTGTAGATGGATGTTTGGTCCGTCATGTTTACACTTAGTGGGATTACTAGGGATCTAAGCATGCTCCCCAAACACACCAACTCGGGCCTCTTTTACAAAACTGGATATAACAAATTTGTTCATCAATCCTTAGCACAATCTTTACATAAGAAATGTGTTATGCAATAAAGTCAGGTTTAGAAAAACATTCTTATCCTATAATTGCTCCTGAAATTGTGTAAATGTATGAATAAGGAGACTCACTAATGTGAAACTCGATTGATCGGCTTTAAATCATATAATTGGCCTTTACTACAATTTTATATCCGAATTACATGGTCAAGTTTGCACTGCTGCTTTCAATTGCACTCCAAATGTAAAGGAAATTATATGCATTTTTATGACTTGAAAGAAAATAATCAAAATGAAATACATAAGAAAATTAAGACTATCCATTCAATATCAAAATAAATGGCAAAATATAAAAAAGAGTTAGTGTGTGTCTGTCATAGCTGATGAGCTACAATGGCTGAGCTGCGTTACTGGAAGATTTTGCACATGCTGTGTTAAGGCAGTCTTTCACTGTTTAGTCATCATTTGGTCATTTTCAGCTTTGTGCCTTTTCTGGAGCTTTGTGAGTATCACTACAATAAGTTTGCTGTGAACAAGTTTGCTTGGTAATTTTCAGTTGGTTGACGTTAAGTAACATATGCACATCATTACACAGAAAATCAGTGTTACTGAAAGTTTTGTAAATCTGCTGGTAATTTTTTTCTGTTCACTTAGGCTTACAAAAATACTCAGCTTTACTAAAAGACTGCTAAGTGAGACCCAGTAATGTCACTGTAAATAGATACTTCAGGTGGGGCAGACTATCTTTCTAGCCTCACACAATTATTTTTAGTACAACTTTCAAGTCTTCAAGTTTGTCAACTGGTGTTACTTTTTCATGCCGTCTTTTGTTGTTGTTATTATTAGTAGTGGCAAATTGCAGTTTTGTTTAGTAACATTTTACACGAATGTACATCGCTTTAACTGATAGCTTGCCAAAACTGGACAGTTGAAGACTGGAAAAAGACTTTTTTTTATCTTCATCTGTCCATTTTAGGTGAGTCTGTGCCCATGATGGCCTCAGATTAATTTTCTTGGCTAACAGGAGTGGAACCCAATATGGTCTGCTGTAACCCATCCACCTCAAGGTTGTGTGTTCTGAGGTGCTTTTCTGTTCACCACGGTTGTGTGATTATTTGGCTTACTATATCCTTCCTGAGAACTTGAACCAACCTGGCCATTTTCCTCTGACCTCTGTTATCAACAAGGCATTTCCACCCACAGAACTGTAGCTCACGCAGTGTTTTTTGTTTTTCGGACCTCTCTGCCTAAACTCTAGAGACGGTTGTGTGTCAGAATCCCAGGAGATCAGCGGTTTCTGAAATACTCAAACCGGCCCATCTGGCACCAACAACCAAGCCATGGTCAATGTCAAAGAGATCACATTTTTCCCCCCATTCTCATGTTTGATGTGAAAATTTACTGAAGTTCTTGACCTGTATATGCATGAGTTTATGCATTGTGCTGCTGCCAGATGATTGACTGATTGGATAACTGCATAAATGAGCAGGTGTATAGGTGTTCCTATTAAAGTGACCGGTGGGTGTATATCCAGCCATTTCCCACAAGCTATCAATGTGCTTTTGAAAAAAAAAGTATTGTCACATTTAATCTTTCCCCCAATAGGGATCAAGGTTGTATCCAGTTATCACTAAGGATTCTTGGAAAGTTACTTACGCTTACATCAGGAGGGTCTGATCATCGTCTCGATGGTAAGTCTATTTAATGTTCCAATTGACGTTTAAAACATTGCTGCTATGATCATGTGACATTTCTGTATAGTACATTTACATTTTTGAGTGACTGTCGTATTGTAGTTTGGCATCTCAGCAGATCCAATATCTTGTTTTGGCAGCACTTCGATGTGGAATTCAGTTTCTTGGCAATGCAGCAGTTGGGAACCAACTATGCAAAGATGACATTTGGGCTTGTGGTTTTCCGCACATGTTTTTGTAAGCGAATTTTCATCACCCCAACAAATCCTGTATTTTTCATTATGCAGGTCCCGTTAATACTAAGACTGGTTCCATAAGATGTGTGCCAGGAATGCCTCTGAATCAGACCTTCTGTTGTCTTTTCAGGGATCTTTTGGAACTGAATGATGAAAAGGCTGTGGCGTATACGTGCATGGTCATATACACCTGTCTGGATACAGAGAAGACAGAGCAGCTAGGTGTGGATCCGATGAAGTTGAAAGTGGCACTGAAGATCACTGAGCTGTGTCGGACTTTGCCTGACATTGACTGGACGTACGTTTGTTTAACAGTCTGATTCCCTTATTTGCAGCCCAGCTGTTAGGCAGAAAAATGGAAATCTGTATAATTGTGATAAAGTACGTGTGATTTGGTTTTGCAGAGTACTGATTGTCACACAACATTTCTTCAAATCCTCTGAGCTCACAGAAAAGATGTATTCAGAGATGAATGATCATGAAAGGTAAAGAACCTTTATAGTAGAACCTTGCATGTGTCCTAAATAGGAGAGGTTTAGACCAGTAACAGAATGCAAAGATTTGATGATTTTTAATGCGGCACTCTGTGAGGCTGCTGATTTGTCTGCGTATTAAAATCTGTGTGAAAAATCTGTATTTACATATAAAAAAAATACTTTTTTGTCATGCTGATACCCTTAATAACAGACTCACATGTCAAAATACATGCTTTTACATACAATGTATTCTCAATTTCTTTCGAAAAGACTTACATTACTTGAGGTTGTTGTAACTCAACTTGGAGACGTTAAAGAGGAAGACTGTGTAATTCCTCTGAGAACAGGTCAGTTCTTCGCATTGTCCTTCCAGCACAGCTGCAAGGCTGTTCTCACTCTCAGCTCCGTCTCATCAGCTGATGAGCAGGTAATTATCTCCTTAAGCTTCAGTGTATGATAATACAGATCTGGGTTGAAAGAGTTAGCTGATATATCCATTGGTTTGTGTGACTAAGGCCTTGGCAGTGATCAGGCTCCTGGATATTCTCTGTGACATGACGTCAGGACAGAGAAAATTTATGGATCTGCAGAATCACCCAGACCTTCTCCAGACAACAATTGGTAAATACATTGTGGTTGGTCAGCTTACCGGGTTTGGTTTTCAAATGTTAGCAACATTTCACATCCTCTCTCTCTCTCTCTCTCTCTCTCTCTCTCTCTCTCTCTATTACAGTGGTGTGAAAAAGTGTTTGCCCCCTTCCTCATTTCCTGTTCCTTTGCATGTTTGTCACACTTAAGTGTTTCGGAACATCAAACCAATTTAAACAATAGTCAAGGACAACACAAGTAAACACAAAATGCAATTTGTAAATGAAGGTGTTTATTATTAAAGGTGAAAAAAAATCCAAACCATCATGGCCCTGTGTGAAAAAGTGATTGCCCCCTAAACCTAATAACTGGTTGGGCCACCCTTAGCAGCAACAACTGCAACCAAGCGTTTGCGATAACGTGCAATGAGGCTTTTACAGCGTCCTGGAGGAATTTTGGCCCACTCATCTTTGCAGAATTGTCCTAATTCAGTTACATTAGAGGGTTTTCGAGCATGAACGGCCTTTTTAAGGTCATACCACAACATCTCAATAGGATTCAGGTCAGGACTTTGGCTAGGCCACTCCAAAGTCTTCATTTTGTTTTTCTTCAGCCATTCGGTGGTGGACTTGCTGGTGTGTTTAGGATCATTGTCCTGCTGCAGAACCCAAGTTCGTTTCAGCTTGAGTACACGAACAGATGGTCGGACATTCTCCTTCAGGATCTCTTGGTAGACAGCAGAATTCATAGTTCCTTTTATCACGGCAAGTCTTCCAGGTCCTGAAGCAGCAAAACAGCCCCAGACCATCACACTACCACCACCATATTTTACTGTTGGTATAATGTTCTTTTTATGAAATGCAGTGTTCCTTCTATGCCAGATATACTTGGACACACACCTTCCAAAGAGTTCCACTTTTGTCTCATCGGTCCACAGAATGTTGTCCCAAAAGTCTTGGGGATCATCAAGATGTGTTGTGGAGAAATTGAGACGAGCTTTGATGTTCTTTTTGCTCAGCAGTGGTTTTCTCCTTGGAACTCTGCCATGCAGGCCATTTTTGCCCAGTCTTTTCCTGATGGTGGAGGCATGAACGCTGACCTTAACTGAGGCAAGTGAGGCCTGCACTTCTTTGGACATTGTTGGGGTCTTGTGTGACCTCTTGGATGAGTCGTCGCTGCGTTTTGGGGGTAATTTGGGGTGCCGGCCACTCCTGGGAAGGTTCACCACTGTTCCATGTCTTCGCCATTTGTGGATAATGGCTCTCACTGTGGTTCGTTGATTTCCCAAAGCTTTGGAAATGGCTTTATAACCCTTTCCAAACTGATAGATCTCAATTACTTTCTTTCTCAATTGTTCCTGAATTTCTTTGGGTCTCGGCATGATGTGTAGCTTTTAAGGATCTTCTGGTGGACCTTACTGTGTCACGCCCCCCTAATAAAAAGGTGCTGTCTTTGTTATAAAGTGGTGTTACAATATCAGGCCTGGGTGTGGCTAGAGAAATTGAACTCAGGTTTGGACAACCACAGTTATAGTATGTTTTAACAAGGGGGGCAATCACTTTTTCACACAGGGCCATTATGGTTTGGATTTTTTTTCACCTTTAATAATAAACACCTTGATTTACAAATTGCATTTTGTGTTTACTTGTGTTGTCCTTGACTATTGTTTAAATTGGTTTGATGTTCCGAAACACTTAAGTGTGACAAATATGCAAAGGAACAGGAAATGAGGAAGGGGCAAACACTTTTTCACACCACTGTATATATATATATATAAATTGTACATTGTACAACTTATAAAATTGTAACAGATGTTAAGAAATGACAGCCTGTCAATTTTAACATCAGGTTTTGTCTTTTTGCTGTAACAAATTTTCACTGAGGCGTTAGATAAGTTTTCACAGAGGATATAATTTTTTTCAGCTCATTGTCAGTTTTTGTTCCTAGACAAAAGCTTTACATTTCCTAACGTTTTTAGAAAATGTAAATATATTTTTTCAAAATTTTATAGAAATGAATGAATTTAAATGGTGATAAAAATGTCAAAGAAGACTAAAACCTTGTGTGATTTTCTCACAGAGTAAATGTGCTGTAGTTTATTAGAAATAAGCCTAATCAGTTAAGGCTTTCTGTCAAAATGTCCATGATTGCCCTGTAATACTGTCTAAATGTCCATGATTGCCCTGTAATACTGTCAAAATGAAATTTTTTAAATGCGATGTTCTCCATTTTTACTTTTGGGGGTGGCTAGATTTTTGCTATAACATTACTTGAGGGTGAGATGTGCAAAAGAGGAACTTAGATCAGGAACATCTGTAATTTTTAGAACTAAAGTTTCACCATGTGAAAGGAATCTCTCACACCACCACACATGCTTATATTGTATGTTTCTGCCATCTCGCACAAGAATTTAAGTTTGATAACATCAGGCTGTCTCAAGTCAATCTGCACTCTTAAAGGAAAAACAGAACATTGTAAAACTTTTAAGGGTTTCCCCAAAACTAGAAACCAAAAGAAATTTATGGTGCTGGGTTTAACTTTTGTGTGTGTGTGTGTGTGTGTGAGAGAGAGAGAGAGAGAGAGAGAGAGATAGTGTGATTCATGATCAGAAAGCTTAAGATGCACTTGTTTACACTTTCACACCACCAAAGTTGTTTCAAATAAGTTGATTCCAAAATCAAAAACTTAAATCCTGGTGTAAGCCCAACTTTAGATGTAAAGCATTTGAATGGGCTATTCGTCAGATTCTGCGGTTATTCAAATGCCCCTGACTGGAAAGAGTCTATTTCTGGACAGTTTGTCTCATTCAGAAAACACATAAAGCAGTCGTCTCTCTGTGTGCCACTGCTGGGAACTTACTCCACCACCAGGTCACAGTCCATTACAACTACACGCTACATTGTACCACAGTTAGAGACACAGGGGATGACAGTACATGATTTACCATGGTTTACTCTGTCTTATTATTTTTATTTTCCAGTATGTTTCCATATGAATATTTCACAAGGACTGTGAAAAAAGAAAATGCAATTCAGTCGCTATTGTTAAAGCTGGAAGAAGATCACATAATTAAAAGTGCATCCACTTGCTTACCAACTGTTTCACCTTTTAACACATAACCTTATCACCTTTATCTCATAGAACTGCTTTCAGTGATTCTTTCTGTCTTAATTATATTCAAATGCAAAATGACCTTTCCGTCATATGCTTTCTACATATTATTGTTCACCCTAACTATACTATCCTTAATATATTTTGTGTATTAGAGCTCCTGAAAGAAGTGCATTTACTAGGGAAGTCCAGTAAAAACATGTTCAGTGCAGCGCAGGATTTCTCTCTAACGTCATCGGACGAAGTGGACACACACCCTGCCCTCAGCTTTAAAGCCCACCTCATTCGGCTGATTGGAAACCTATGTCACGGACACACAGCCAACCAAAACCAGGTACAACACAAGTAAACCACACAAATGCAGGAAAAAAAATATACTAATGGTGTACTTCTGACAGTAAATAAAAACTAGTGTGGACCAGATGATTCTAGACAAAATTACTTAATGAAGGAAGTCTTCTATTTAAATAGCCAAATCACTTCCTGACTCTGGTTTATAGACACATTGTCGATCTTTTTGGAATGGAACGATTGACCAAGAACCAGAAAACCTTGCAGGCTTTGATTCATGCTTTTAGGATTAACACAAAAAGCAATCTGCTGAAAACTCGCTTCTCTTGGTCTGCACCCTTACTGATTATTAACTACTCTGGTTCTTTTTGTGTGTGTGTGTGTGTGTGTGTGTGTGTGTGTGTGTGTGTGTGTGTGAAGTCTCCCTCCTTGAAAAGTAATCTAGGGATTAGCATGTACTGATAAAAGCTCCAGGAACTATCCGAATCTCTTTTCTTGTATCATCTCTTCTGCCCCTCCCCAAGCTGATTTTCACTTTGTTCCTCCTCTCTCTCTTTTTAATTAATTCTTTTGTGAGTACCCTCCTGTGATGGCAGCATTTGCACCCTTTCAGATCACTCCCATTCAGTCAGCTAGTAGCAGAGACTTGCATCAGTCCTGTTAAATGGGGTCAAGACACACAAGTAAAGGGTCAAAGGCCAAAAAACAATAGCGAGACATCCCGAGATTTTGGTCTCACTGATTGACCGTGTAATCCTTCGCTTGTTAAGGCTGCCACTCACCGTTGCGTTCTCATGGGTTTCCCTGCTTGGAGCATATTGCATCTGTGCCAGCACAAAGACATGCCGATCTTAATTGCCTTGTTAGAGTTTTGTTCTTGGAAGTTGTTTACTTCCCCCACTCTCCCATCTAGCTTTCTCTTAATACAAAATGAACAGGTGTGTAGTTAGCATTTCTTATTCTGCATTTCGTTTCTTGTACTAATGTGGTTGGAGGACATTGAACACTTTTTACGTGTTATTTTCACTCCAGTTTTCTCCCAATATAATTGTTAATACAATTAGTTGCATGTTGTTTAATAAACGGTGAGGTAATCAATGTGAAAGAAACCAGCACAAGATGAGCTCCATTATTTTATGTTGCTTAACAAATACATGGTAAAATGATGTCAGCCATATTTGTTCATTAGGATATGGGTTAAATCAGTTATTCAGTGCATGTACCGATTTGAATAGCGTAGCCCATTTGAGTTTTCTGATGAAACAGCAAGCTCCCATGTTGAGTAGATACAATTTATACTGTGGATCAAGACTAGGATTTTTTTTTTCATGTGCACAATAAGGAAAAGCATGCTAAATGTTCAGTGCAGGAATAAGACACCAAAAATGTGTCTCATTTAAATAGGTGAAAGAAAAACATCCAAATGTGCATTATAGAGTCATCTTACAATCATATCATGCAAGGCAATGGCACTGTGTCTTATTATGCCTCTATGGTAGATCACCAAGTACAGTTTCATTCAAAATATCCATAACAGCTATAACCTGCTTACTTACAATGCTGTGAAAAGATTTCTTCTGTTTTTGTGTATATCTCATACTAAATAGTTTTAGATCTTCAAACGAAATATGACACAAAACAAAGGCAACCTGAGTAAACACACAATACCATTTTTAATTTAATTACATTTTTTATAGAGGCAAAACAAGTTATCCAACCCCTATCACCCATGTGAAAAACTAATTGCTCCCTTAAATTTAAAATCTGGTTGTGCCACCTTTAGCAGCAATAACTGCAACCAAATGCTTCCGATAACTGGAGATCAGTCTTTCACTTACTTCTAGCACTAGGACTTGCTCCTCTGTTTGGATCATTGTCTTATTGCATAATCCAGTTTTGCTTGAGTTTCAACTTACAGACTGAGGTCCAGACATTCTTCTTTAAGATTTTCTGGTAGAGAGCAGAATTCTTGTTTCCCTTAATAATTTCAAGTTGCTCAGGCCCTGCTGAAAAAGTTCTATTTAAGTGTTGATTTGATTGAACAGGGTTTATAATAATCAGGCCTGGTCCAGCTGAACCATTATGAATGCAGTTTCATAGAATTAGTGAATGCAAACTTTTGTAACTATGTGGTCAAATACATTTTATTTCAATAAATATAATTATTATTTAAAAACTGTATTTTGTGTTTTCTCAGGTTGCCTTTGTTTTATATTAGATTTTGTTTTAATTTCTGAAACAATCGTATGAGAAATCAGGATACAAAATACTTTTTCACAACACTGAATTAAATAATGTGTTTGTTTTCAATAGATGAGAGCACTAATAGTCCAAAACATGGCCTAAGCACAAGAAAATGTACAGTGCACGCATTACAACTACATGACCTTTGTTTCGTGGCCACCTACAATTAAATGAAAGCAAATGAAAAATATATAGAATGCTTCCGAATCTTGTTTTCCTTGTTCAGACCAGCTATCTCAGTAATCCAAGTATGAAGAACAGGGCCCAGAATTCCTCAGTATAAATTAATTGTGTTTTATCCAGGCTGGCTTATGATGGCCTCAGATTACAGTACTGCTCTTACTGGATGTGTCTTCAGGTGTCAAATATCCTGTTATTTTCATTTGTGTCCTTAGGTCAGAGAACTGGATGGTATAGCCCTCATACTGGACAACTGCAATATAGACAGTAACAATCCTTGTATCCTTTGTCATGACTCATTCTACATCCCCTTTCTTTGTGTCGCTTAGGTAATGGCTCTCTTCCAGTTTAACAGCCAGCTGTGCACCGAATAGCTCATAGAAAAAGCCCCTTAGCTTCCATAACTAATGGATGGTTTACCACACCACAAGATGGGAAATGAGTGATTTTTCTATCAGGGTTAAAGTGTAGATGTTGTTGGCTGAGGCTCATGGCCAGTGTACCAAAGTGCAACACAGTTTTAAGGTACTCCACCTTACATAGCCCCAACTGAATGAAGAATATCCTCTGGTGAGAAGAAGCTTGCCAGGCGTGATTCTGTGACTGTTTTTCAGAACCTCACACATCAGCTTTTCTTGATGTCATATCTGTTCAAAATACTTTAGATACTTTAGGAACTATATCATTTAAGGGTATTTATATCCATTTATATTTATGTTGGGTGATTTGTAGGAAGCATGTTTTATATGAAGTACCCCACTTTTCAAGCAACCAAAGGAATTGGATGAACTAACTGTCATAAATTAAATTGCCTTTTTTTATGTACTTGGTTACAAATCCTTTGCAGTCAGTGATTATCTGGTGATGCTCTGCCAGGCCTTTACTGCCACTGTCTTCAGTTCCTGCTTGTTCTTGGGGAGTTTTCCCTCAGCATGCAGCATGCATCCTCAACTGGATTCAGGTCAGGTGATTCACTTGGACATTGCAGAACATTGCATCTTTCCTACTTAAAAAAAAAAGTATTGCGTTGCTTTTGTAGTCATTGGGTCATTGTCCATTAGCAGTATGAAGTGGCATCCAAAAGGATTTGGTTGAATATGAGCAGATAATATAGCCCTATATACCTCAGAAGTCAGATGTTTTGTCAGAAGTCACATCATCAATAAATACAAAGGAACCATTTACACTTGCTGCCATACATTCCCACGCCATAAGATGAGGTAGTATGCTTCCCATCATTCTGGTAAAAGTTGGTTTTAGTCTCATTTGTCCATAGATTGTTGTTCCAAAAATGTATGGGCTTTTTTAGATGTTTTTGGCAAACTCTAATCTGGTCTTAGTGTTTTTGAGGCTTACCAATGGATTGGATTGGATCTTGTGGTAAACCCTCTGTAGTGAAGGCTTCTCATGATTGTTGACTGACATAGATACGCCTACCTCCTAGAGGGTGTTCTTGATCTGGCCAACTGTTGTGAAAGAGTTACATATAAAAAGTGATGTAAATGTCCTTAAATTAAAGCTGAAGATCTGGACTTTGAGCTCATTTTCATTATTTTATTTTACCTCCAACATACTGTAATATACAATAGCTTTGTCAGTATCCAAATTTATGGGCATGACTATATGTGAGCAGAGACATCTTGGAGAAAGGTTAGACAGGTTCCAGGTGACAGAAAGGCTATGTTGACTTATATGACTACTTTTTAAAACCATGGTGAGCAGAAAAGCATCTCAGAATTCACATGTCGAACCTTGAGGTGGACAGTCTACAACAGATCAGTCACATCAGCCAAGAACAGGAATCACCAGAACAGCCAAGTAACCAACAGCACAAAACTGGCCAATTAAAGGTTGGAAGACCAGGTGAGTGTTTTTTTTTTTTTTTGGGGTTTGTAGCATAAACCTCCAGTTTTGTTGAGTCTGTACAAATTATAGCTACCAATACCTGTCCTTGGCTTAATTAACTGGTTCAGGTGTGTTAGATTGTAGGCATAAATAAAGGCTGCATTTGAAATAGCATACTATCCATACTATCTACACTAAACCATACCATACCAAATGCAGTGTATGAACACCATGAAACTTTCCAATTGATGAGGGACTACTTAGACCAAGGGGCAGTCAGACCTATCTTCATGGAGTAGAGTATTCCACAATGCTTTGCTATCATTTTGTTTTCATAATAAGATCTGAGAAACAGTAGTCAAGGAAACAACAGCAGCAAATATACATGTAAAGATCATGGTTATACTGCCATATGTTTTCATCAGATATTTTAAAATTAATGACAGAAATGTACAATGTATGTTTGATCACATAATTCTCCTTGACCATTGCTCCAGTCATAAGCCAGTGGGCTGTTTTTGCCATCCGGAACATTCTGGAGCATAATGTGGAGAACCAAAAACTGGTGCAGGATTTAAGGAGGCAGGGGATGGCAGATGACTCCATCCTTAGAGATTTGGGCTTCTGTGTGCAAGAGAGAGATGGCAACCTGCTCCTGAGACCACTCAAAAAGGAGAAGGAGCAAAGAGAGCACTAAACCTGGAGCCCTCATCTCATTCCATCCACTCCTCTGCACTCGACATCACGTTCTGGAGACAGCTTAAGACACGTCCGAGACAGTCGTGCACAGAGAAAACACAGAGGGCATTTTAATATCCAGTCAGTATTGAGAACACAAGGGGGCAGGGAAGCGGAGAGAGGGGTGTACTTTGCTTTGTACTTTTTGCACAAGAGGAACGCCAAGGAGCTTTTCTGCAGGGATTCATGCTGATGCCTGTGATGCATTTAGTGGCCTTTGATTCCAGCTCCCAGTGAATAGGATTCAAATCCTCTGAAACAAGGAGACCCATGTCTTCCTGGCTTTTCAGCCACCAAAGAAACTCTAGTGACCATTGGGGAATAGAGGTTAATCTCTAATTCAGTGAGTTTTATGGAGACCTGGGGCCCCCCTTGATCCGTTCACATGAGGGTTTCTTCTCAATAGCCGTGGGACCTGGGTCCCCACTTTTTTAGTGTTTTGTTTTGTGTTGGGTTTTGGCTGTTTTCTTCTTTGGGAATATCACATATACAGTCCCTGTACTGGTTTTCTCTTTAACAGTTAAATGAATACTCACTTATCTGGCTCTGAAGAGTTTATTGTAGATTAATGGGCTTTCACACCAGCTGTAGTTTAAAAGAATCTGTTTTCACACAAAACACCAGGTCCTACTCTAGCATTATTCGCATCTACACTGAACGGTTGTGACTTATCAGCTGTCTGATTGTCTTGGATTCTCCGTTAGCCCATCGTGTCCTCAGACACAGACCAAAGTCTGTTTTGGCCCAAGCATATTGCACTAAGGTCAATCAGACCAGAAGTATTATCTTGCAGGATGGCATGACACCTCGTCTCCTGTTCACTCTGGTAGAATGAGTTGAGTGTTTCTGACACCTGCATAATACCCGGCTGCAGAGGTCTCTCCTCGCCCCACGCCGCCCTGTTTGCTCTGCCTCATATTTTTTAATGACAAAATGTTTGTGTGAAACAATTGAGGTTGACTTTTCTCCCAATCCAGGCTATAGTGTTGGGAGCTTATGTGGTTCCGGTAGCCAGCGGTTCAGACGGCTAACAAAACACGACTGCTTTACTTCTGCTCCGCTGACTGCCTGTAATGCTTTTCACACAGGAAAAGAGTGCTGAGCGAGGGAATGAGGCGGCGTGAACAGCTATTCAAATGCTTGCTGGGTAGGACTGGTCGTAGATGAGGGTTATGCCAGCAACGATCACTCAACTGCTCTCAATTTGGAAAGTGCTTCATGAACATAAGTTGATCTGATTTAATATTATTAATATTTAAACAATGATTTCTGGGGGTTTGTTCAGCCACACAGTGAATAGTCACGAGCAACGATGTTCACTGAAATGAATTCATTTATTAACCTAATAACATTGCTGCAATACTACATAACCAGGCTACAAAAGGATGAGATGTATTTATGTCAAAATAGATTTAAAAATATTGGGCTACTGTGGAAAACAGTGTGTACATAATTAATTTGGGACACAATTCAGCATAATTAATTGTTCAAATCAAAAAGAAACAATGATAATATATAATAAGGAAAACAGTAATAATTACTTTTTTTCTGAATATACATGACATAAAGTGCCAGATTTTCTGTGTAAAAAAATATACTCTCAAATTTGCCAGCCCTAAACCTTGCATAAACAATTTTGAATAAAAGAATGTTGCTACCCATGAATCTTTTCAGCCCCCAGCTGTATGGTTAGGCAAAGTCCATTGGCTCAGGAATATAGTTGGCTGGGGGGTGGGGGGAGTTTGTGCAAGCTGAGCCAGTGATGTGGAATCCCATGTCTCTGGCATTTGTGAGAATATTCTGTGCATAGTTTGGTCACCCAATTTCATTTCCATGAAGTATTTTACCAGCTCTCTTGCATTCACATACTTTTTTGCATGCACAAAAGACACATTTACACACTGAGATGAACAGACAATGCATTTCTCAATGCCACATTGTGGTGGTTTGATTCAGAATCTAATTTTTTTGGCATTAACCATTCACACAAAAGTATGCAATTTTTGAGAGGCCCATAACAAAACAGAACATCACACATCCCACCACAGCAATCAGCAACACATTCAGTGACTCCATGACATCTTGTCCAGTTGGCTGTGGACTTAGCTGGCCTGTTTTCTATCAGTGAGCAGCAAAGAAAAGCTGGGAAAATAAATACTCATCTGCAAACTTTGAATCTGACAACTGGTTTTCTGTATGTTCTTATTATTACACTACTGAAATATTATGAGCTATGGAAATACAGCAACATATCAGTAGCAACAGTTTTTCGAAGTTGTAAAAGAAACATCTGCCTTAACAAAGTCAGGACGAGAATTATGCAGTTTTTTTTTCTCTCCCCAAAAGGGGTCGAAGAGAAAGTCAGTCTTATTTCAGTGTTCAAACAGATACAGTGTGACTGAACATTTGAAGTAATCCAGCATGTTATGTTGAGGAAAACATCAGTCTTTTCTCCCATCCATCCATCCACAGATGTTGCCTTGAACAACAGCTCAAGTCTTTATAATTGGTTCTGGTCCCATTATCAGCTTATTTGTCTGACCTAATCATTCGAACACAGCCACTATCAGATCTTCAAAATTCTTCCAATGGTCTCAGACACTCTGAGCTCTGAAATCCTTTCATTCGGTGTGGTCCCGCATGTTGTATGAACTCATACAATGTATCGGACTGTAGTCAGTGCACTTTTTCAAAAAGACTCATCCTCTTATTTTTGTCCTTTACCCCTGCAACAAGTACCTGATGTGCAAAACGAAGCTGTGACAAACAGAGCTTATTTTCACGTCCTCTTCACGCTTCTGTGCCTCTCTGCCCGTCTTTCGCTTGTTCTCATTTGCAAGTGAACACCTCTGTTTTTTCACTACAGGTGTTGCACTTGACGAAGCAGCACCACTGAAACTTGCAGTTACACTGCCACACGCGTGTATACTGTCGTGTGTCGTGACCGCGACCGCAGCACATGAGGTTGCAGCCATCTGGGTGGGGTGAGGTGTGGTTGCAGAGGCGGCCCCTGGTCCCTGTACTGCCTGTCAAGGCATCCTCCTCACAGTAGTTGGGAGAGCGTTCCAGATACACTAGGTCTGTGTCAGTAGGCTTAATGAAGTCATGTGACTGTTTAAGACGCAGAAAGGCGGGCTGGCGCAGGCGTGTGGCTCGCACTACCTCCACCTGTACAGCAGCACCATACCGCTCTTTCAGCACATAGCCGATCTCACGGAACTTAGGCAATGTCGTCCAGCATGTCTTTGTGGTACAGGAGCCCGAGACGCCATGGCACTTGCACTCCAGCTTCATCCTCTCTTCCAGAATCTGAGAGAGCAGGGACACAATGTATCATTGTAGAGCAACTCCAAGCCAGATGCATGAAAGCCATGAATGCCCAACTATATCAAACCAATTTCAATCTATTAGCTAGTGATTACACTTTTCATCAGTTCTTAGGGCAGGAAAAATATCAAAATGTGCTAGCTTCTTGCCAAGTACTAACTACAGAATGCTACAGGAAAAGTCATTTTCCTGCTTCAAATGAAAACTCACAAATGTAGCTATTTCTTTTGTTTATAAAGTGTATCTAGCCTTTAGATTATTATTATTTTTTTAGGTTTTCTATAGATGAATAGTAGTATTATTAATCTCAAGGAACTTGACTTGAAACTAAAATTGCATCAGATTTGACATTTGTGGTATTAGCAAATTCATGCAGCTGAACGATGAAGGAAATGCTTGACATTCTGCTTTGACTCGTTGCGGCAAAACAAACCAAACCCTATTATTCAATAAATTCTGCGCAATGCCCCAATAATTGTTGCCAGCTATATGTCAGATCTGGGAGGAAAAAACTGTTTTTTGCCAAAACATACCTTGTAATTTTCCCTACCTTCCAAAAGCCACATCAGAAGGCAAGAAAAATATCCACGACTCTCAAGTAACCATTTGTTTATACAGTTACGTTCGAGTTAAATGTGGATCTGTTTGTTTTGTTTTTTTTGTTTTTCTTTATTATGTTACTGATATGTTTCACAGGCGGTTGACTTTAGACCATTTCATTTATGGCTGAGATTAGCTCTGAATTAAAGGGACTGGAGATATTTCACCATTAAGACTAAAATAATGTTACCACAATTTTCTTTTACTTAACTGCATCTCTTTAAGAGGAGTTTGAGCTTCCACTTCACCTAACATTACTTTAATTTTAGTAAAATAATCAATTAAAAAATCAGCTGATAAGCTGTTTTGTTTTGTCTTGTTTCTGAAGGCCTCATGATGGTAAAGCTGAGCAGGACCTGATTTGGCTGTGTATGAATAAAGAGAGTCAACGAAAGAGAGGAAGAGAAAGAGACTAGCAATAATATCCTGTATCCTGACTTAATGCTCTGTAATTCAATGAACGGACTGAGGGGCTGTGGCAGGCCTCCAATTGGCAGCCACTGGTTGAGTTGGCCTTTGCATTCCTGTCACACACGAAGAAAGCCTCAATTCCATAACCACTCCATTAGGCACTGTAATTCTACTTATGGATGGGCTTTGTATGCCCAACAGCCCCCTTTTCTTGGCCTCTGAAGTGACAAATGAAACTAGGGAGCAAGGCTCAGGTCAGGCTAGGCTAATCGGGAAGTGGAACATTTCCATAATCCATGCCAACTTGCCTTTATTATAAATGTGTACCTGGAGACATTGTACAGTGCTGCAGAAAATGAACACTGCATAATATTTTGCAGAAAACATAATCTGTATTAAGAAGTGCAGACTGCTCCTGTGAATTATATTACATGACGTGTTACATTTTGAAACGAGTCTTTTAGATTAGTCATTGCTTTTTGTCCCAAGCAGTTTATAATCATTTTTCAATTAAAATAAGCCTGTTCCCTTAATATAATGTAGCAGAATCAGTGTGGGGTGGAAAATGTGCCCATACCCCCTGTGTCAAACAATGGAGGAGAAGACTAATTGAGTCTCATTGTCGGCCAATTAGCTGGGAAGTTACATACAGTCGTGAAAAAATAAATAAGTACACCCCATGGACATTGTTTGCTTTTTTGAAATATTTGGAGAAGCACACATTTACATTTACATTTATTCACTTGGCAGACGCTTTTATCCAAAGCGACTTACAAATAAGCAAAGCATTTAAAAAGATTTCATTCACCATTTATTCAACAGAAATATCAATAGATGTGATATTCCTCTGTGGAAAAAGTAAGTATACTCCTGGCATCAGAAACTTCTGTTGCCCCCTTTAGCAGAAATAACTTCTTGTAGGCATTTTGCATAATTGTGCACCAGGCTTGCTGGAATTTTTGAACAATATGTTTGAGGGTTTTCTGCACGTACTGCCCATTTCAAATCCCCTCACAACATTTCAGTGGCATTCAAATCCGGGTTTTGACTAGGCCATTCCATAACCCTCCATTTCTTCTTTTTGAGTCATTCCGTGGTGGATTTGCTAGTGTGGTTAGGATCATTATATTGTTGTAAGGTCCACTTTTGGTCCAACTTCAACTTTTGGACAAATGGCCTCATGTTATCTTCAAGCACTCTTTGACATAATGCAGAATTCATAGTTGAATCAGTGAATGCAAGCTGTCCAGTCCCTGAGGCAGGGAAGCAACCCCAAACCATAACATTTCCACCACCGTGCTTCACAGTTGGTATGAGGTGCTTCTCCTGAAAAGTTGTCTTTGGTCTGCCCCAAACATGTCTGCTGTTACTGTGGCCAAACAACTCTATCTTTGATTTGTCTTTCCAGAGCACATTATTCCAAAAGGCCTGGGCTTTGCCAATTGGCAAATTGCAGTCTTGCAAAGGCTTTTTCCTGGCACGCCTCCCATGCAGTTAAATTCCTGCAGTCTCTTCTGATTATAGAAGCATGCACTTTGACACCAACAGTTACAAGACTTACTAGCAGATCCTGTGATTAATTTTGGGGTTCTTGGAGACTTCTTTTAAGCATCAGACGGTCTGCTCTTGGGCTGAATTTGCTGGGACAGCCGGCCCTGAACAAATTGTTTGTTGTTTGAAATCTGCGCCATTTGTCGATTGTTTTCCTTACAGTGGAATGATGTGTTTAAAATAATTTGGAGATCGTGTTTAAATCCCTTGCCAGACTCATAGGTATCCAGAACCTTTTTTTTTCTGAAGGCCTTACAGAACACTTTAGGTCTTGGCATGATGACACCACACACCTCAATAACAAAGGGAACATCAGACACTAGGTATGAGAGAGGTTTAAATAAGACTGGTTACACCTAAACTCCGTAAGCAGGTTCTAATCACTGGCACCCAATCTTGAACACCTGCTTCTAATTTTATGGATTTGAAGGTCTTATAAATGTAGGGCTGTACTTACGTTTTCCATGTGACTGAATTTTAATTTAAATTATTATTTAGATATTATTTAATATAATTTGATAGTGTAACATTTATTAACAAGCACTGTTTCAAAGAGGATCAAATGTTTGCTTGTCCAAAAAAAAAAAAAGAGAGATATATAAATAAATAAATATAAATCCATGGGGTGTACTTATTTTTTAACATGACTATTATTAACGTTATATTTAATGCCAAAAACAATTTATGTTTTCATAGAGTAGTGTTATGTGGCATGTTTTTATTGACATTATCACAAATCAGCATTCTATCTTTTACCTTTCTGCCTGCCTCATTGTTGTGCAGGTTCATGAGCCTGCGGGCATTTTTTTTAATCTCACGAGCGTCCACAAAGCGACGGGAGAACTCAACTCCATACTTGACGTCTGCTGAACATCCACCCCATTTCCAGCCCTCCTCTTGGTTCTGGTAGCCCTGTTTCTCCCTGTCACAGCCGCAGTGACTCAGGTTACCCTGACTGCAGGCTGCTGTGACTGCATGGGCCACTCCAGCTGCGGTGATGGCGTAGGTAAATGCTGCCTCCTTGCTGCCTAGGGAGAGGAAAGAGACAGACGCCTGTCATATTCTACTAAAATCGTATTGCAGTGCAATGGGAAATGAGTTCTCACTTTGATTAATAGCTGCAACATCAGTCTCTGTCTCATCACCTGGGATGAAAGTCATGTGTCACATTTAAACAGGAGACTCATTAAAGTTACTTAGATATAAAAGTATTTTTTTGTTTTGTTTTTGCACCTTTAGACAAACTGAATGCATTTACCACTGTGTTTTGTTAAACTGGCTCCTTACAAAATATTATCTTTGCAGGTAAACAACCAAGAATATAAAATATATAGATTTTTTTTTTAAGTAGAGATATCAAAGTTGGGGTGTATGGTGGCTTAGTGGTTAGCATGTTTGCCTTGCACCTCCAGGGTTGGAGGTTCAAATCCCATCTCCGGTCTATGTGTGCAGAGTTTGCATGTTCTCTCCATGCTTGGGGCCATTTAGTCTGGTTTCCTCACCCAGTCCAAAGACATGCATTGTAAGCTTATTGGCATCTCTAAATTGTCCGTAATATGTGAATGGGTGTTTAATTATGTGTGCTATTGTGCCCTGCGATGGGTTGGGACCCTGTCCGGGTGTCCCTCGCCTTTTGCCTTAAGTCCCCTGGGATAGACTGCCCGTAACCCTGTGTAGGATAGGTGGTACAGAAAATGGATGGATGTCAAAGTTTCTTACTGGTAGGAAAACTTGGTACTGGTGGCAAATTTTTTGGTTAAAACCTAATTTTTTTGAATTTCAGCTGCTTTCAGAATTCCGCCAAAGCAATATCTGACGGGTATTCCCAGACCACCTAACATATAGACAAATTAAAGAAAGGAAAGAAAGAAAGTCTGTTGAAGGGTTTGTCTGCTCACCATCTATTCAGCATTCACCATTTTTGCCACCAAGTGCAAACATTAATGCTAATTAGCTTGTTGGAATTGGACATTGTGATGGAACCCCTGGATTAAGCTTCTGCTTGATTGGAATTAAAAACTGCACCCACACCGGCCCTTTCCGGATAAGATTGGACACCCCTGGATTAAGCGTTCCAAGCATAACTCAGAAAGTAGTTTAAAGTGAGGGGAGATGGAAGTGCCCCCTGCTGGTGGCCTATTAACCACAAGGCTACAGGTGGCCTGAAAGTTTCTATTTTAAACTGCTGAGAGGCATTTGGTCTTAGCAGGTACCTGTCAAACACAAAGGTATGCATAGTACTGGATGGTATGTTATTACAAACTGTAAATAGTTTGGTCATTCCTCCATTCATCTTTATTAACCACTTTATCCTGGTCATAGAGGTGGTGGGGAACACTGAGCATGAGGCAGGAATACACCCTGTATGTGACACCAGTGGGATTGTCTAAAAGTTGTATAGTGATTCTTTACAGTTTTACCTGTAAAGAATTGAATTGTTGATTGTTATCTAGGCACTTTTACTTACTGCATATACATTTTAAAATGCATATAAATCACTGTCTAAAACTTGACCTCCATGCTATTCACTAACCATAGATGACTTTTTATTTTAGATTATAATTACATAAACTCACTGAAGACTAATTGAATGTAAAATAGAGTTTCTGTTATTCCTCCAACTGAATGTAAATGCTTACTTCTAGGACATCAAGAGAAAAAAAAAGTCATATATTTGATGTATTTCATCCCACCGGTTAACATGGTGCTACTTCCACAAATGAATGTGGGTTGCTTTTGGTAAAAGCTAAATGAAAAGTGTGGTATTAACAGATTTATCTGAGATGACAGTTCAAACCCCTACAAAGTCAATTATGCTTTCATTCTCAATGGCGGGCAGAGTATTTTAGGAAAATATGTTTTGGTCTGAAATCATGCAATCATAATGTGAGCCACCACAAACACAAAAGAGCATAATAGAGGGATGTGTTCAGATGAAGGAAAGACTACCATGGAGAACACCACAGCAGAAAAACAGATACATTTAATTGAACAAAAGAAATAAAAGCAGCCAGCTTCGAGTCAGCCAACACCCCACCCCCCGAAAAAGTGATTGTTACCAGGGCCACTGGATTAGACACAGCTTCCAACCACACTTTGACCAAAACAAAACATTTTTAACTGAGAGGCCATTTATATGAGCACTCGACATTTAAATCCCCATTACTCAGAAATAAATTCAGAAAATGTGCACCCCAGCAAGCATGTCTTCTTATGTTTGAGGTTTACTCTGAATAACTAGAGTTATGTGAGCTTGCGTATCTGCGTGTGTTTGTGTGTGTGTACAATGCTGAAACATATTATAGTAATTTCCTTGCTGTTGGAGTAATAAAAGTTGCTTTCAGTCAAAGTCCAAGTTTAGTCACCCACAACATTTCGGGAACAGATTACCCCCCTCCCTATCCCCATTCCTTGAATTTGATCTCATCTCTTGTTTTACAGACTGCACTGCCACAGTAAGTGTGCATTTGGCAGTTACACTTAACCCTGCTTACAATATTACTACAATAAATCCAGTGACACATCCATGCTGTACACACACACATTTGTGTCACTGAAAGTCAGCATGCCAGGTTGAACTACTGACCCACTCGCAGCTCTTGTCCGAAGACGGTCCTCTCACCGAGGGCGGAGCAGTTCCATCGCCCATAGCGGAACTGGTACTGACACTCGTTGATGCCCATCTGAGCACCCTCACCGATAACAATGATGGCGTCCGGGCGGCTTTGACAGATGGCGCGCTGTCTGGGGGCCAGTCCTGGGATTTTGTTGCAGATAATATTGGCACCCAGAGCCACCACTGAGGATAGGGCCCTGTGTAGAAGAACAAAGTAGATCACACACAAATCAACAACACCTGTTTTTCTGTACATTTATTATATACAAATCTTTCAATGATAATCACAACTAAACAAATAAGCCCTCTCATTCAGGCATCTATATTTAGAGGACAAAACACATACAATGTCCAATCAAATTAGCAAGTCTTTGTATGTTATTTACAGACCAACACAATATGCAATAAAGGACGTCAGAATACTTAAAATATCGGAGCACACAAAACTTGATTTATTTTGTAATTCAAGATTGCTTTAATTGAATCTGGTTCTTGAGAATGTTTCCTCCAAGGCCAGACACATGCTTTATACAGCGCACGCACATGCATATATATGTATCTCTCTCTCTCTCTCACACACACACACATCACTGCTTCCAACATTTAAAATGTCCTCTTAAATGGAAGAAGTTGAAGTCACCAGACCCTGCTCTTCTCTTCTTTTATATGCACTTGTCAAACATCAGAGGATCTTATCTCCACATACAGATCTGTAAAGGTTTAACAGTCAACAGTACAAACACATCAAGCTACAGGTGCAAAGCTACTTGGGGCTACTTGTTTGTACTTCTCATAACTGAGGTTTTAATTCTAGCTCAATGATTGACATAAGCACCTTATACTGAATAGCTAAGTCCACAGTGTATACCGTCAGAGGTATATGTACATAATGTAAGGAGAACCATGTTATATCTATTAATAACGTGGTGCACCAACCTTAACATAATAATGACCACTTCTGAAACAGTATCCATGCACTCTCATCTTATCTAAACCTCAAGTCTGTAGTCCAGTGGAAAGTTTTAAATGTACAGCTTCTTAATATCTCCATGGGCAGACAGCATTAAAACGCTACAACCGAAACATCAGAGATCAGAGCACAGCACAGACATACATTTGCTTTCATGGAAACCGTTTGACAGATAATGTGATGATCTTTTGTGAAGTGCACTGGCCATAAGCACTGGGCATTGAGCAAGGCTGGTTGTGCCATTAGGAAAATAGAACAGTGGCCACTAATTGCCAGCTGGAAAAACAGAACTCTTTGGGGTTTACTGTTTTCCAGTGTTGGGTACACTGCTCGACAGTTTGAATTTTAAAGATTCAACATCTCTATTTGGTTCTGGGCCTGTGCATAAAATATTACTCTGTTTATAATGATCATAATCCTCATTGTTGCAGTAAGCATGCTTTCTCACCGTTGAGTGCCAAGGTTTGAAATCCCCGTGAATCTGGGATTCATTTTACAAAAAAATAATAAATTGAAGATGTTAAAAATGGAATATCTGAGGCATTTTTATTCGATTGTTTTTTTTTTTTGTTTGTTTTGTTTTTTTTTTTGATTAACCAAATATAGTTGGGGAAAAAGTCAAAGTATTGCCTTGATCATTTTGATTGGGACTGACTCAAAGAAGTTCTAACAGATATGTTAAGAAAAAAGAGGGCAAAGGGTCGCCATGCAATATGAAAAAACTAGAACAGGTATCTCATCCAAAAGCAACTCAATGACTGGAGACAGTTGTGGGTGGGTGGACATACTGTTCAAGTTATCCTACTAAATAATATAAACATCGCATTAAAGAAAGGGAGACTCAAACTTTAAAACTGATATCATTTTGTTGCTTTTGTTTTTTTCACTAGTAATATCAAACATTATTTGAACATTTGTTGATAATGAAATAACCTCTGGGAAACCTGACACCAAATGTCTTGTTGGTATAAAATGCTTTTTATCTTATGGGGATGCAAACTTTTGCACTCAAATATATTCCAATTTAAACAGGCAATAAACTAATATTTTGTTATTCTCTGTCCGGAGTAACTGGCGCACAGGTTCCAGTTTTTCTTCATGCAGGTGCGTCCCATAATAGAGCTCGCAATAAAGCACCCAGAAAAGCCGGTGAGAGCGCGTGCAAACACCTGTCACCCACAACTCTACACATCCACACGTCTACTCATCGCACTTAGCAGTAAACCGGTCTACCGAGCCGCAGCAGTGGAGAAGAGTGGAGGCAGTGATGAGAAACCCACAGGTAGCTGCCGCTGGTGAGGATGAGGAAGAGCTGAGAGTAGGAGACCGACAGAAGAGCGGCGCGCGGCGAAAGCACGCGCATGGTGGCATGGGACAGCAGGACGTGGTGCGTGCTTCGCTCGGAGGTCCTTCTCGGATTTCCAGAGCTTGCTGAGAGCCAAGAAGCGCTTCGGTGTTGTTGCCCTTGTCAGTGGAGAGCAGTCCGTGGCGCTCCTGCATCTCCTGCCTACGGGCGCGGTGTGTGCGTGCGTGCCTCTGTGTGTGCGCGTGTCTGTGCGTGCGCGTGTCTGTGCGTGTTTCAGTGCGAGCTGCCGGGGATATACAGATTGCAGACTGCAGATCAAGCACTCACAACCCGGTCTTCTCTCATCGCTTTGCCATTGGCAGAAAAGGAGGTGGGGGACCCTTCCATCCGCCCACTTTTTGTGGTGTACAGGACAGCTGGGTGACTCTCCTCCTCCTTCTCTCTCAGCACGCTGATACAGATCTGTATGAAGGACAGCTTTCTCGGGTTATTAGCTGTCCCGATGAGTTGCTCTGGAGGGCAAATATCTGGACGGACTGGGATTTTGCATGTGCTCAAGTATGTGTAAAAAGCAGCATTACCATTAAACAGTAGGACTAATTATATTCATTGTGTGGTCAGATAGTAGTACCTGACTTATTAAATTCAACCTCAGCTTGTTGCACTGAAGCTGCACTAAAATCACATTCAATGCATGCACAAACCTGCAGTAGCATATTAACTGCTGTGCATACACTATGTAATGTTAATTATAGGCTACTCAACTAAATATAATGCCTACGTTTTTGTTTTTAACTTTGCATGTCCGTATACCAAACTGAATAGAAATGTTTAATAGCGAATAAACGGACAGACAATGCCATGATGTGGATTCTGCACAAAAGTTTCTCTCTTTAATTTTCACCCCATGCATTTTCTAAAAGTAGCACTATTAATTATATTGAAATGAACCTGAAAAACAATAATCTGTCACAATAATCCATACGAGTTTGAGAAATGTCAGTAATAGAAAAAATATTGTATGGCACGGTGTAGAAGGAGCACAGAGAAAGCAGCATCTTCGTCGCCATCACCACACAAAACTATATAAAGCTCTTCCCTGTATTCCTGACCAAATTTCCATATTGCATCCACTCTTGCATCCGTGTGTGAGATTGCTCCCCCTGGTGGCACGACATGGCAGTTGCAATATCATAAACTTCTAGATCTGAGCTCATTCTTAGAATATGAGGTAAAAAAAAAAAAAAAGTGGATCAAAAGTTTTACTCAAGGTTCAGATGCAAGGTCTATGAGCAAACTGTAGCAAACATTGTGTTTTTTTAAAGTGAAGTGAAGGTTAAAGAATCAAAGTTAAATGCATTTAACATCTCTTTTAAAGATGCTCTTTGCAAACACCAACTTGTTTGCTCTGAAACTTAGAGGCCAGGAGGGAATTGTAGGTGGAGATGGCCTGCTGGAATATCATAAAGCTTCAAAGAGTGGACACGTTTATGAGGCTTTTTCTCTCTAACACTGAGATCAAAGTGCGCTCAATAGTGGAGGTCTCATGCATATCTTTAGGGGTTTCCAATACACTGATTTAAAGCAAAACGCTGCACCTTAATGGACCACATTCGATTTTCCACTTCGAGTAAAGCAAATAGGTTGGGCTCCATGCGTCTTTCATCACACACGCACTCTAAGCTGTTCTGAACTTATCAATGTCTTAATTATGTTAGAGAATCTATACTTTAAATCCTATTTGAGATGAGGCAACTCGAGGAGATAATATTCAGTGCTGGTGTTCTGAGCCAAGGGGTTTGTGAGTAATGTCTCTGACTGCAGGTCAGGCCATGGCACTATAAAACATAGCAGTCAAGAGAAAACTCTGGAAGATTTTCTTAGACAGAGAAAAGAAATCACATGAACTGCCATTGCTGGTGTATTAGACCACAGGTCTGAAAGCCAAAACTGCACTTTAGCTGTGCTGTCACTATTTGGAAACTTATATAAATGGTATCTGTTTCTCTTCAGTTCTTCTGGATTGTGGTGAAAAAGAAAAATAGTGATCTTTTTTTTTTTAATTATTCAGTAAGGAGCATCACAATGTCTTTTTGAATTTTAGCAATGGCCCATCACCTCAAAAGCCAGTCAAAAAGCCCTGTCACGACATGATATTAAGTCAATTCTATGAGCTGACGAAAGAAAATTGCAACCATATTTTCTCAACTACTGTTTCAAACCATAGTAGTCACAAAAGTGGTGTGCGACTTTGTAATAAACTGATCAGATCAAAAGGAAAGCAATATTTTTTTATCAATGTGGTGCATATAAATGTCTGTGCAAATTAGGTCTTTATAATTCATTCCAAAATATTAATTTTTTTTGCTTTGTGCTCAAGTTCTTCTGAAACTTATGCCAGGGCACAAAGTCACAAACAAAGGAACAGAAACATCTGGTGACATGTGAGCAGTGTTGGTGTGGTTAAAAGTCTAAATAAAAGATTGACATGGTGGAACTCTTCTCTTTCAGTAAATGATTGTTGAACACTCCCACATGCATAGAGATCTGCTTTACGTCCAGAGCATACAGCTCTTAAGTACATCTGGTTATTTAATTCCCTAAATAATTTACCCTAACTCAATTAGAAAATAATATGAAATTCAAGAAGCTTGTTCATCCAGTGGGCCTTTAGGGCCTTCAAGGTGTATGTTACTGTTTTTCCACCAATCCATACACTGTTAAAGCTAACAAATAGAGCATTTTAGTAGGTAAAATGCTTGTATTATTATGATAAAGAAAGAGGAATAACAACTAACCAACATCCTCTTTGAGAGACCAATTTCTGTACTGGAGCTATGTTTTAATAACAGCATGTTAGTATGTTGTGTGTCCTTCACAAAGGACTTTATTTAGCCTTCTCTTTTATTATCAAAACCATGAACATATCTGTGTGCTCAAGATCATCATTTTGTCCTTCAGCATAATACACAATGCTTTTATACAAAGAATAGAATCTCTCATGTCATTTCAGTGAAGGACACTTAATGATTAACATCCACGGTTTATAATTTTTGCCATATGTAACTTAAATTTTTTGATTAATTAATGAATTGAAAATGTCAGCAAAACCATTAAACTGCCAATAACCCTCCCCCTTTCTTGCCACATATCCTTATTATAAATGTTTTAAAATAGTGCCAAAACTATATTGCTTTAAAATGTACAGATGATTAAAATCAGCGTGTTAAAGCAGAAACAGAAAAATATTCATTAGAATAGTAAATAATGCACTATAATATAATAATGTTTAATTCGTTTATTTAATTTTGTATACAGGAATGTCCTGTGATTTATGCTGTAGCTCAGTGATAACCAACCCTGTTCCTGAAGCTCTAACTTCCTGAAGACTTTAGTTCCGACCATAATCACAATCATTGCCTTAAGACGCTCTTGATCATCTAAAACAGGAAGGTAGATCTCAAGGAACAAGGTTTTGTGACCATTGCTGTAAGTCATTCTGCATTCATAGTCTGTTTCTTAAATACTGTTAAATATATTTAATACATTTGACCACATTTTATGTATTGATTTTGTTTAAATATAAAACAGTTTAAAAAGAGACATTATAATGACTAACAGGATGAGATGGAATCTAATATGATCAATTAGATGTAGGGCTAAACGTAATCAGTAGTATACTGTATTTATGTATTGCATACATTGATGATAATGTACATGCAGGACATTTATTTTCTTTCTTGAACACACCTGACTCAGCTAATGAAGAAGCTTGATTCTCAGCATAATTAATGCCTGAGGTATTCTGTGACATACTGACACTGGAACTGCATAACTGTTCAGTGG
Source organism: Ameiurus melas (assembly GCA_012411365.1). Lineage (NCBI taxonomy): Eukaryota > Metazoa > Chordata > Actinopteri > Siluriformes > Ictaluridae > Ameiurus > Ameiurus melas. Next base: position 15,804,340 of record CM022766.1, on the reverse strand, counting down.
TAAATGATGCAGGCGTTTTACTTCATGGCATTATGTAATCAGCAAAAAATAACTACAGTGAGGGAAAAAAGTATTTGATCCCCTGATGATTTTGTACGTTTGCCCACTGACAAAGAAATGATCAGTCTATAATTAATCTTGGGTGAGAACCTCCTTTCCTCAGCCAGGGCATTGAAAATGGGTCGTGGATGGGTATTCCAGCATGACGTTGACCAAAACACACGGCCAAGGCAACAAAGCAGTGGCTCAAGAAGAAGCACATTAAGGTCCTGGAGTGGCCTAGCCAGTCTCCAGACCTTAATCCCATAGAAAATCTGTGGAGGGAGCTGAAGGTTCGAGTTGCCAAACATCAGCCTCAAACTCTTAATGACTTGGAGAAGATCTGCAAAGAGGAGTGGGACAAAATCCCTCCTGAGATGTGTGCAAACCTGGTGGCCAACTACAAGAAATGTCTGACCTCTGTCATTGCCAACAAGGGTTTTACCACCAAGCACTAAGTCATGTTTTGCAGAGGGGTCAAATGCATATTTCCCTCATTAAAATGCAAATCAATTTATAACATTTTTGACATACGTTTTTTTCTGTTTTTTTTGTTTGTTTGTTTGTTTGTTGTTATTCTGTCTCTCACTGTTCAAATAAATCCACCATTAAAATTATTGACTGATCATTTAATTGTCAGTGGGCAAACATACAAAATCAGCAGGGGATCAAATACTTTTTTCTCTCACTGTATTTTGCAGTTACAAATATCTGTAACGCATATCATAGATAGATAGATAGATAGATAGATAGATAGATAGATAGATAGATAGATAGATAGATAGATAGATAGATAGATAGATAGATAGATAGATAGATAGATAGATAGATAGATAGATAGATAGATCAAAAAGAGTCCACAATTTCAAAAACATTTTGAGATTTATTCAATGACGTGTCTGGTAAGATCAGTTTTCACTATATGAATACTAATTAGAGAGAGTTGGAAGTCAAGTAGCACAAAACAAGCACAAAACAAGAGTACCGGATTATATACCACAAACAAACAAAGGCAACACAGTTAATTATTATTGTGTGTGTGGGGGGTGGGGGTTGGAGCATGGGGGCTTAGTGGTTGGTGTGTTTGCCTCGCAAAAAAGATTTGAATCCTGTCTCTGTCCTATGTGTGTGTGGAGTTTGCATGTTCTCCAATGCTTCAGGGGTTTCTTCTGGGTACTGCGGTTTCCTACGCATTCCAAAAATATGAACTGTAGGCTGATTATTATTTCCAAATTGTCCGTAGTGTGTGAATGTGTGTGATTGTGCCCTACCATTGGTTGGCACCCTGTCCATGGTATCCCCTGCCTTGTGCCCTGATTTCTCTGGGATAGGCTCCTGGCTTCCCGTGTGTAGGGTAAGTGGTACAGAAAATGGATGGATGGATTATGGTGATGATGATGATGATGATGATGATGATGATGATGATATTATTATTATTATTACAACAGAAAGCAATATCAGATGTACAAATTAAATGGAAAAACTTGGGGCTCTGTTTTGCTGTGGGGGCATACAAAGTTATTCTAACTAATCACTTCCTATGATGAAAAGAGATACTGCTATTTTAGCTAACATAGATCCCCAAACCTTGCTTCGCTCCTTACTTCCAGTATGACAGGTGAAGAAAATAGGAAAGACATCAGCCAGAACTGGACTGATGGGATAAAGTGAGTATATATGGCCAATGAATTCCTTAAATTTTTATTATTATTATTATTATTATTATTATTATTATTATTATTATTATTATTATTATTATTAATAATAATAATAATAATAATAATAATAATAATAATAATAATAATAATAATACAAAAATAAATAAACAAGTTAGGGTGATTGGCGTGTCTAAAGTGTCCGTAGTGTATGGATGGGTGTGTGAGTGTGTATGTGATTGTGCCCTGTGATGGACTGGCACCCTGTCCAGGGTGTACCCTTGTGCCCGATGCTCCCTGGGATAGGCTCCAGGTTCCCCGTGACCCTGAAAAGGAGTAAGCGGTAGAAGATGGATGGATGGATGGAAAAAACAAGTTCATGCCAAAGAAAATAACACAGGTGCACAATGCAAGGTTTTTGTTTTTTTTATTCGTGCTACATGACACAGCATGTGCTGGATTTCTACAGTCATTCAGAACCAAGAGGACTTACTGCCCTACATCCAATAGCCTATGTGTTTTTAAATTATAAAAAAAAAATACAGGATGTGGTCTAGTGCTCCAAAGAAATCTATCCTTTGAAAATACATGCAATTTATGTAAATGCATAAATATATAACGTGACCAATTTCGTGTAATCATGCACCACCATTTTGTTCCTTATTCAGACAATTTCTCCTCCCGTTTTAACAATTACACACAATTTCCATTTCCTTATCTTTCTTAATATAGCAATACAGAGCCCACATAGTTTGTGCTCGATTGACTTTTATTTTGACAGTCGTTGGCTTGACATTGTGGCTAAGTGTCGCTAGAAACACGATGCTCCAAGTGAACTCCGTAACCCCTGAATTTGAATATTCATAAACTACTCCTCAGATAATATACAGTGTGATACTTAATAGTATGTAAAGAGCGTTTAATACTGTAGCGTGCAGTAGTGTACTCTTCTGTTTTAAAGTAGTATTGAGCTACAGTATAATGTTTGGTGGTGTAGTATTTTGCAGTGGTCTGTGTGTATATATATATATATATATATATATATATATATATATATATATATATATATATATATATATATATATATATATATATATATATATATATATAGTATTATCACATGGTGTTTGAAGGCAGTAATAGGAGAACTTGTTTGGACAGTGACTCCGTAACGCTGATTGAAACTGTACTGTAAGTGTGTTACTGTAGTACGGAAGTTTGGACGGAGCCGGAGCCTTTACTGATGCCTTCTTTTGCGTTTCCTGATGCATGCAGTTACACACGTGATCCACACGGTGTCGCTGCTGGACAGCCTTCACCAACCTGATTCCACGTGCCGCCGCCCTATAACCGTGAGCCGCGAGCGCCGTGTCTCCTCGCGCTGTTCCCGCCATCTTGTTTCCCGCTCTCGATCAGTGCCAGAGCCCGCCAGAATTTAAACCAAGATCATAAACATACACATACGAACATTTAATGCCAGTGTCAGGACCAGGCCAGAACGACAAGTTAATAATAACAATAATAACAACATATAACAATAATAATAATAATAATAATAATAATAATAATAATAATAATAATTATTATTATTATTATTATTATTATTATTTATTATTATAAAAAATATTATTAGATAAATTTATTTGACATACAACAAGTAGTTAATTTTAAAAACAATAGAACTGGTAATTTATAAATTAAGTAATGTTTATCACTTTTTCAAAGAGCTCTTAGAAACTATATTATTATTATTATTATTATTGCATCTCATTTTATTTTTTACATACAACAATTGGGTAATAGTAATAAAAAGAGGGCTAATAACGAAGTCTCAACTTTATTTTCATTATTTCAATGTTTATTGCTCTCTAAAGAGTTCTTATGAAATTGTTTTAAAAGCTCATATCTTTTTGTATCTGGTTCTGCTTGCACACACACACACACACACACACACACACACTTTTTTTGATCACATATTACACACATACACACACACACACACACACACGTAGTGTAGAGTGAGAAAGAACATGAGAATAAAAACTGGCATACTCTAATGAGACCAATAAGACAATTATCTAACTGTTTTCAAAGGCTTTGCTCTAATAGAGCTGGCCTTGTTGATGGAGTTTATTTATAATCACATGGGTGAACTGTGAGGTCAACTAAATGGCTAATTCGCTTTTAATGAATGCTATTTCGCATCGTCATTACATACATGCCTATGCATGCAGGCCAGGCCAGAAATAAGAGACGCTGCTTCTCTCCGAGCTTTTCTCTCTCTAAAAGGCTTGCTGGAAGGCCACACGGGCAAAAACACAGTGTGGAGGGAGAACAGGAGAAGAGGTGAAAAAGAGAAGTTTGTCGTTAGGTTGTCCATGCGACGGACGCCCTGTTGGGACAACAGATGTGCATGATGTCATGCCAGAGGAGGGGTGGAGAGATGCAGGGAGGAGCGAGAGACATGAGGGTGGACAACGTTCCTCTTGGCACATGGCAGAGAAGGAGAACGGTTGGTGAGGGGCAGGGAGTGGATGGAGTTAGTAAACCTTGCATCCCATGGAGTGCATGCTAAATCCCTAACATTCTGACTTTAACAGTTTAGTACAATGATGTGTGACCCTGGTAACACAAAGGTATTATATGGCTTAGCAATATGCAGGCATAGAAAAATCACTGCACTGTGTTCCATATGACCAGAAATGAACTATAAAATTGGTACGAGAGTGCAGTCATGAAGCATATGGTGAGTAGGCTTTTACCTCTGTGCTGATATCATGGATGGAGTTCACATTTTGCTGAGTTGCAATAATTTCCAGCAAGAAGTCTCGAACTCTTTTTTTTTTATCTGTACAAATCCCAGGCTCTCATGAGTACATGCTCCCAGAGCTCAGAGTTTGTGATTTGATTGTGTGACTTCAATGCTAAACTTTCTGCCTCTGTCCCCTGACTCTCTCTCTCTGTCAGTGGCATAAGAAGTCAATTGTTCTTGTGGTATGCAGTGACAATGTCTGTTTGTGATTGCAGAGCCAGAGAGGGGGAGCATCATATACAGAAATTGTGGTTCTCTATGCTAGGCCTAGGAGCTCTCAATAAGGTCATGCAGAGGTCAAAACGCTTTCTGTTGCATACAAAAACAGTGTGTTTGTGCGTGTGTGTGTGTACAATTTGTGTGTACAATATCAATTGTGCCAGTCGTTATTGATAAAAGATCAAATTTTGCTCATTCACTGCTTTAGCTCCATAAACACACATCAAAACCCTCCATTGTAATTTTTCTCATTATTATAAACATGCATGGTGCAAGGTACAGTCTTATGTTAAGGACTTCCAAATGGTTTATTCTTATCAGGTGAACAAGCAGCATGTGAAAACACAAAGAGTTGCACATATTGAACTTAAAGTAACTGTGCTGAATGAATTCCCCCAAATTTTGTTGAAAAAAAAAAAAAACTGTTTCCCAAAAAGGCCCCCCCCCCCCCCACAAATACCTCCCCCCCCCCCCCCCCCCCCCCACCCCCCCCCTTCTTTTTTTTTCAAAAAAAAAAAAAAAAAAAACCTCTATATAAAAAACCATTTTTTTTTTTTTTTTTTTTTTTTTTTTCTTATAATAACACTATTATCACACCCTTTTTTAAAAACAAAAAAAAAAAAAAAATTTAAAAAACAAGCAGATTAATACTGCTTTAAAAATGGTTTTATTTTTTTTTATATTTTTTTTTTTTTTTTTTTTTTTTTTTTAAAAAAAATTTTTTTTTTTTTTTTTTTAAAAAATAAATTTTATTTTTTTTTTTTTTTAATTTTTTATTTTTTTTTTTTTTTTTTTTTTTATTTTTTTTTATTATTTTTTTTTTTTTTATTTTTTTATAAAAAAAAAAAATTTAAATAAGTGTGTAAAGGTATGCAGCTTGCACAAAATGCATGTACCCAGGCAGGATATTTTATTGTCTATGATATTGTCAGTGTTGTTAGATATATATATATATAAATATTTTTTTTTGTGTGTGTGTGTGTGTGTGTTTGTGTTAATCTTGCCTGTTTTATGAAGAAGGCTCTTCATACATTTACATTTACATTTATTCACTTAGCAGACGCTTTTATCCAAAGCGATTTACAAATAAGCACAGCGATATATCAAACTTACACTTCACAACTAGTCTTCCCATTATTCTGTAGAATACGAGCATATTAATACCTTGTAAAAGACTGATATACTTACTGTACTGGAAGTCACAAGCTGCATATTCTGTGCTGTAGTCTTGTGTTTCAGATGATTACTGCAGGAGTTCACTACAGGACTACCATCCAGATGACAATAACGATCATGAACTTGAATTTAAAATATTGCGAATAAACTACCAGCTAATGTTTATCTCTAAAGCTGATCATTAGAATATTACTAAGTGTTTAGGGTGTGGCATTGTGGCATGCCCCTTGGCAGTTAGGGTTGGGTGCTGCCAAAAGATCTTGCCGTCTTTCTCTCTTTCTCTGGGTCCCACCCGCTTTGCCACTGCCATCTCCAAGTTTTCCCAGAATGCCCTGTCTGAGAGCACTGGCCTGAAATAAAACTAAGAGGGCCCTCATGGAGAGAATGGGAGCTTTGTCTCAGCTGCCATTTACACTGTCTGGGGGCATAGAAGGAGAAGAAGGAGAACTCAAAGAGAGTGTCTGATTGCAAATTAGCACAGCCCAGGCCTCACTGCTCCCCACCCTCCTGTGCTTTCACTCTCAGGGGGTGAGAAGTGGATAAAGTTCTGGTACTAATGTTAACATTCAATGTATTTCCAACTTTCATCATCACTGATGACCAATACCTTGTTTCAGTCAGGTGGAAATATAAGTTGTTTGCAGCATGCCTTTGACTTTTCATTTTGTTGAGGTCTGTCGAGGCTGTGCCATTGGGGGTTGCTTACTATGCAAGCAATGTTGTGTCTGAATCTGTAATTAGTTAAAGACAAAAGACAGCCTCTGAGCGCTGCAGACGAGGCCGCTTGACACTAGAACCCTTCCCAAGGCAGGTTCTTGTAATGATTGACACGTGTCATAAGAGTGAGTACAATTTGTCTGTGCTAAGTTGCCTAGGCTGAGATGTTATATGTACCACCCGGGCATAAAAAGTTTCAGTATGTGATTATTTGATTTAAATGTCTCTAGGAGATTTGATCATTTGATCATTTAAAGCCAATAAATAATCTGGATTCATTTAAATTGTGGTGTTTAATTTTGGTATGAATTTCGAAAATTCTTTATTTCTTTATTTTGCATGTAAATATACCACAGAGCATTTCTTCACTTTATTGTTTCATTTCCCCCCATTTTTCTTAATTTTCATTTATTTATTTCTTTATTTTTGTATTACTGGAAATTAACTACAGTATATCTTCAGGCAGCTATGAGTAATGAACCTGATAGCCCCCCCACCCCTTGTAATCCCTGCTTTGTAACACACACACACACACACACACACACACACACACACACACACACACACAGGAGGGAGAGAAAGAACCTGAGTCAGATATTTAATCTCACTGCTTTTCTCTGTCTGGGTAGATACACATGTCTATTGGATATATATTGCTCTTAAATAAGACATTACCTGACAGAACAGACAAGGATTTATTTAATTAATTTGACGACAAGCTAAATGCTTTTCACGTGTTGTTCAGTGATCAGTACTAGTGTAATATAATAGTATTATATAGTTAATATATAAAATATATATATATATATATATATATATATATATATATATATATATATATATATATATATATATACTATAATTTTAATTATCCAAAAGAATAAAAGGAGCACAAATCCAAAAGAAAATTCCGGTTGAAAAAATTGAGAATATATAATAGAGAATATATAATATCAGGGTTCAGGGTTTATATATATGAACCCTGTGTGTGTGTGTGTATATATATATATATATATATATATATATTATATAAACACACACACACACACACACACACACACACAAAATAAATTTATATATATATATACATATATATATATACACACACACACATCTCACTGTACATATTAATATCAGTGTTATTACAAGATAAGTCCAAAAATATTATTTGTGCCAGCTATTAGCACACCTTGATCAACCTTGATCAAAAATGTATTCAGTTTCACTTGTATAATATAATAAATAAATTTAAACCAATCACTTGTTGCAGGAAAAGAGTCAGGTGTGAGTTGGGGGGTGTTAGTGTACTAAACTGCACCTTTCCTTGTCGCTGGGGTGTTGCTGCGGTGGTACCCTTGTGTTTGTTTGGTTTTTCTTTCATGTAGCCTGTCTTTTACCTGGAAAGGAGGACATACTGTACTTTACAAAAGATTTAAGGTACATAATTGGACTGTAATTACCTTAAAGCTTAAAGGTTCATTTTGAACCTTAGTATAAAAGATATATAATAAAGGCACACAATGGGTGGATTGCTTTAGAGCTTTTTAAAAATTATTTAATTACTAACTTTTATAATGATAATTATTATTATTATTGTTATTATTATTATTATCATCATCATTATTATTATTATTTCCTGTGAACATCTGGAAGAAGCTATGCAAATATAACTTCTCCTATTTTAGAAAAGAAGGCCACCTAGCTGAGGCTAATACCATGAGGCCACATAAAGTTCAGCTTTATTTTATGGAGCAATCAGACGTGGCATTTACACAAACACGCAGTGAATAATGAAAACCTTGATATTGTACTATATTATATTAATTTAATAGGAGAACACACAGTATGTGGTTGTGCAGTACCTGAAAATAAACAGAACCCTCATTATAAACCTATTTACAACACGGATAACAACAGCATTGTTGTTTTGGCAGTCAATAAAATCCCTGAGGTGAATATAGGAGATGCAGAGAGGGGATGAAGACGAGGAAGAAGAAGAAGAAGAGGAAGACGCGCTCTTTGCCAAACCACCTAAGGAGCTGTACATTCATTTAGATGACGCACCTAATTGGTGTTGAGAGGACGGGATTAGCTCAACCGAGATTATTCGTCTTTTCATTTTTATTTATTTATTTGTTTGTTTTGCGTCTTCACAATTTTTAGCAGGAGCTTATTTCTCTGAGGAGGTAGTCCGTCATGTGCTAGGCTACAGTAAAGCTGCAACTTGTTTGGGGCGTAGCAAAAAAAGGAGGAAAAAAAAAAGCCTGTTTCCCCTCTCCATTCACCACTGGATCCCTTTCGTCATTTTCTTTCAGTATATATTAGGCATTTATATATATGTAATACATGTACCATTTCAATAATTCTCTCTCAGTGTGTGTTTAGCAAGCTATTTTTTTTTTAACGACGGAACAAACCAGCCGAGCCACACACACACACACACACACACACACACACACACACAAACAAAACACTGCAAGTTTCTGAGACTTAATTTAGCACTAACTTCCTGGAATACCTCTCACTGAAAGTCAGTTGATTATTACGGGGTTGATTTGTGTGTTTGGTGTTTCGCTGAAACCTCTTTTGGATTTTCGTGCATTTTATTTTATGTTCTTTTCCAGAGCCATATCAAATGGCGACGGATTGTTACGCGTCCTCGTTCAGCCTTGTTCGTGTGTTTTTGGAGCAAGGCAGTGACACAGCCAGCTGAAAGAGACTCTCGGCGTTACAGCTGAGCCCGGGCGTGCTGCAGCACTGTGTAATACTGGACATGCCGGATTATTTCGGGAAATAGCGTGTCTGCTGTATACAGGCTCTTGTGTAACGGCTCGCTGTGAATCGCATTTCACCTTAGTTGAACTTGGGGGGGATCTGGTTCACCAGCGACATGAACGCTGTCAGGCCGGTCTGGCGGGTGCGCGAGGAGGAGAAGAAGAAGAAAAACAAGATCTATCGTTATTACGACAGAGTCATTCAAAGAAAAGAGACCATCTCTATGTCGTAGGCGTATTTTTTTTGTTGTTGTTTTTTGTTTTTGTTTTGTTTTGCTCCCAACGCCGAGGGGAGACCCGGATCGCTGTGCTTTTCGCTCGCGCTTCGTCTCCGTCGTTGCCGAGGAGCTCGCGCTCAACAAAAGTAACCGGGACGACGGGAATTCGCCATGGAGAAGAATGACAGCTCTCCACCGCCTGGAGACTGCCAGCTCTGTACCGTCTCTCCTCTTCAACTTGAACTCCGCAACCGACACGTCGTCTCCGTGTAAGTTATTTATTTATTTATTTATTTATTTATTATTCGGGGTGTTTTTTGTTTTTTTATGTAAGTTACCTAATCAAGCTTAGAGAGGAGAGAGAGAGAGAGAGATAACCGAGAGTGAGTCCCACACATAGCACTTCGTGGTGTTTATTTTTTACAGGATTGTATTTTATTTTGCAAAGATCCACTGATTAAAGTTGATTTCCATCCAGCCACAGAGGTGCACAGAGGACTACAGCTTCCAACAGCAACAACTTCTAGTTATTTAAGCAAAGAAACGGTTTACCTCTTATTGCCACAAAGTCTAACTATGAAGACTATTCTGTTAGATGAAATTAAACCTTATGTAAGATTTATATAAGTTTTACTATTTGTATGATAAAAAAAAGAAGTATGATGGCACGTGTAGGCCCTATGTGTGGATATGCATTAAGGGAAAGGTCATAGTCTGATGGCCTGGTTATGTGTTTAGTCATAATGACTCATAGCTTGGTTTCCTTAGACTAATCAAACGCTACTAAAAAGGTTAAAGGGTTTATATCTGCTTACCCAAATGATGACTAAATCTGGTATACATCAATGTGCAATTGATTAGTGTACTTCTAAGCTTTAAACGAGCTGTACTCTTTCAAAATAAGCTATTCCATGTGAGACATTCAATAGTCTAGGCTACAAGCTGCTACAATATTTTATTACTAGCCCAACAAGCCTGTGTATTTATTCGACTAAGATTACATCCATGGTGGCTTGGTTAGTATTTTTTGGTGACTAATTATCCCACAGTTTTGTGGGAGAAGTGGGTGCTTGAGGAATTGTTTTGTTGTTAAGGGAGACTAGTTTACAGATTATGTTTAGTAGTAGTCATTAACTTAAGAGAAAGTTGCTTGATCCTCAGCATTCCTCAGGGTTTGCCTTTTACTTACAGGGTGAAATTTGTAGACAATAATTATAATCTTGAAAGCAGACTAGCATCATTGGGGTCTTGTGAAGTGGCTGTAGTAGATAAGTTCCCTTCTAGTTAGTGAGAAACCGTCTTGTATTATTATTTTTTAAATCTGTGGTGTGTGTGTGTGTGTGTGTGCGCTTGTCTGACAGTGGTGCTTAAAATGGCGTAACCTTGTACATGCAGCCCTTTCGTTGTTCGCCAGCTCCTTGATCAGGTAAGATTTTCCTCATCGTTTCTTATATTTAACTTTTGTTTGGAGTACATTAACATATAATATTGTGTAGATAATCTATATTGTATGAGGATGAGTATTATCATAATCACTTTTCGGTGATAATGTTAGTAAGGTGCATTTGGCCACATAGAGATACATACTTAGTTTAGTTTATACATTACCTTAATTTATTAAGGTATTAGTGCATTTTCATTATATTGGTGACAATTATATGGAGTTTTTCTCCGGTTAAGCTATTTCCTGTGTTCCATGTGACCGAGGAGCAAAACAGCTCATTTACGTGTATCATTAAAAATCAATATATTTTCAAGTATATTACCAATATACTTTCTTTTATGGTTAACATTTGGTAAGTCTTGTGTGATGCATGGGTGTGTTCTTAGAATATTGTTTGAGTCTGGGCTAACTAATCATTTTCAGAGAGGTCCTTCAATAATCCAAACACATACGCAGACACATGTGCACATATGCATGCAGTACGGTTAATGTTCTTTATCATTCTCTAGGATTTTGTTGGGTGTTGCTTGCAGACTGTCTGCACTATTCTGAGGATGTTACACATTTACTCTGGTTTTTCCTCTTTTGCTCTGGCTGACTAAGTAAGCTAACTTATTTATAAGTTCCTTATGAATGTCTGACACCCTGCATGAACAATCTTCATCTGAGCTTTATCGAGTAAAGTGTAATGTGCATTGTGCATTTGAGACCATCTGACTGTTTGGCTGGTGTTCTGGGTTGTTTGACCATGGTGGGATTGTTGTGGTGTGGCGCACTAGTGAGGACCTTGACGACTAGTGTGTGTGTGTGTGTGTGTGTGTGAGTGTGTGTGTGTGTGTTGTGAAACTGTTCAGGAAAATAACACAACAGTGATAAGAAAGAGGGCTATGAAATGGGTTTCCCAGTGTATAATATAAGAAACAGGCATCCTATCTCAATTGTCAACTTTACTGATTGATTGAATTTATTTAAAATTTTTATTTATTTCTTTGAATGGCTTTAGTATTATAAGGTGCTCTCCTGAGGATGACCTGCTTTGACATATAGGCTATCAAGAATTTTACATTCCAGCCCGCAGAACTCTAAAGTCCTGAACTCTAAATTTATGGCTCAACGAGGGCTACATTTTAAGGTTACTTAACATTTACATTATCAAAATGCAAATCTATTTAGAAAGTGGATTCTTGAACATCGGCCAATTACAGATAAAACCATATTAGCTCATGTACTGTTTTATTTTATAATGTTATGTCTGGCTGTTTTTCATTAAACAAATCGTGACTCTCAGTAAATGACTAATAAAGGGTATGACTCAGCAGAGAAAGACATTTTTAAGACCACATTATTAAGACCATATTAAGACCATACATACTTTAAAATATATTTATAAAAAAACATATTCCCTAACAGCTGAACTGCAAGCTGTTTCAGGGTCAAATTGTTTAGGAACGTTGTGCCTTAACAATATGTTACCTTTAAAATGTAGTTTTAGAAATATTAAAATACAGTCGAACATACAGTGCATGTTTCTGTGCAACAACACACCTCTTATAACAAATTCTTATAAAGTCTGCTAGCCGACTTTCGGTCTGTTACACTGGAAGGTTCAGTGAATTAAGCATTTTGCATATAATTAATTCATGTTAGAAGCACTTATTTTATTATTTAGCTATGGCTAAAGACTTTTTTTTTATTGTTTTTTAAATGTATTTATTAAACTCAGCAAGCAACGTTAGAACTCCTACAGCTGAAAGTGTCTTTGTCCTCATGCTCCTAATACTAGGACCTTGAGTCTGCTCCCTTCTGTCGGAGCATTAAAAGAACACAGACACTGATTGGCCACAGCCGCTTATGTTGCATGTTTATCCTGGGTGATGATTGGTCAAGAGATGAAAGTGAAGTTTATTTGCGAGTTTGAAGATAGTGCTTTTTATTTTCTCAAACATTACAACAAAAACATTACGAAAAAAAAAACTCCACAGAAAAATAATATTTCCACTTGATTACTTACGCCCTGTGTGGTTAAGTCATTTTTGACCAGAGTGGAAGAGAAAAGAGAACCTTTTAATACAGAGTCACTGTTTGGATGATCATCTGTTCTTTGACTTGTAACTATGTGCATTAATTGTATAAGGAGGAAGAGTACCTTCTAAAAGCACACAGAATAAAATGCTGTGAATACGCATACATATTACAACCTGAATCGTTCTAATGCACCATGTGGAGGCTTACTCTGCTGCTCTGAGGTTACTAATGTAATAATCATGCTTTTAACTCTGCGGTTACCAATGTAGTAGTAATGCTTTTAATTCTGTGGTTACCAATGTAATAATCATGCTTTTAACTCTCTGGTTTATCACTGGAATTCTAGACGTACACTATATAGGCTTTTCCATTAATGAAATATTAAGCAATATGCTTACTGCGTAATGGAAGTAATATGGAATGCTACATGGGGAATAGATGTATGAAATTCACAACAGTCCACAAGCAGCCGAAAGGCCTTTCTTTTATGTCCTGGTTATGTAAATATCTTACAGTAACTGTAAGAAGACTTTTACTTAAAGACTATTGGTTAACGTACTTAACGTAAAGTATACTTCATATGAAAAAACTAAGGACATGTTTAAGAGAATAGCTTTTCTGTCCATTTATCTTTCAAGCCAGTGGTGTGACCACTAAACTGCTGATGATTTCAGCAGTGCAAATTCAGCTCAGCAAGATGTCATGGTCTTTGACATCTCCGCTATCGTTTTTCACTCGCTGTTTTCACATGTTGCCAGTCAGTGCTCAGCACTATTTGCCAAATAATCGCTTTTGGTTTACATCTTTTGTCAGTGACAATCTCCTTGAAACATTAAATAATCTAGGCTAGAAGCCAACACACATATTTTATGACAGTTTAAACAGCATGCAGATTTATTTTTTAGTCAGTTTGCCTTCATGGGTTCGTTGATAAAGGTTTCTCTTATATTGTTGCTAAGAAGACTAGCATACAGATTGAGTTTATTCATTTTTTTACTTGGATATTGTTTAGTATGTTTCATTAGTTAATATATGCTGTCAATTCAGAGCTGAGGAACCTGTGTGAGGACTCTGGACAGGCCGATATGCAGTGATCGAGGCCAACGAGCACGCAGTACAGCTGGCTGAATTTGTGCTGTGTGTGCACTGGAAGTGTCTTTCCACGACTAGCTGCTGGAGCTCTGGCCATACCAAACTGTCAATCCCACAGGAATGTCTCCCCAAACTCTCCGCTGTAGCAATGGATGACAGAAAATTGGCGTGCTGTTGCTGTGCTCTTTCTCCGTTTCTCTCTGACCTTCTCTCTATTGCTCCCCTGCTTTTGCTCTTGGTCACACTGCTTCCTGTTCCCTTAAAAAAAAAAAACATTTGCTCACCAAAGAATAGAGGCCAAGTATGTAAAGTGTCAACATGACCTGGCCACAGTGCTGTAATCTGATGATTTCTTTGATATGGCGCAAGGTTGCTGCTTACAGTGTTATCAAGGACATGTAGAATAGGGTCCAACAGGATTATAGTGGGACACAGAATTCTACATCTAAAAAAGCCTGCAGATCCTCAGTCGGCCCCTTTATAATCGGGTTTACCTTGGCTGGCCATGTCTAAAATCAGCTGTGAATGAAAATAAAGAGATGATGACAGCTCACCTGTCACATGTGTGCCCATTTATGTGTGTGTGTGTGTGTGTGTGTGTGAGTAGTAGTGTGATATGTGCACAGGGTTATAATAGGCTGAGACTGGCACTGAGGGAGTTGTAGAGATATGAGTGTGAACAGGCCTACAACTGCAGGAGGAATGTGTCTGCATCGAGCTGGACGGCAGCCGTGAACATTACAGTGCATTACAGGGTAAGGAATGGTAAATAATCGACTCAGATCCAGATTGTGACACCTATTCCCCTTTTTTCGAATATGCGGTTTACCCTTGAGACGTAAATACAGCGCATTACATACTGTGTTTGTGTACAGGGGATTTGTGTGTGTTATGTGTACATGTGTATATGCATCTGTTAGAGAGAAAGCGAGAGTGAGGTCGAACTTGTTTCTGAGAAAGGAGTTCTTAAGTGCTTGACCTAATTTTGCAGGCAGTAAAGAATTCGGCAGTGAAGGCCTTCCTCTGTGAGTGTGAGTTTGCTGTGCTGGGTGTTTCCTCCCAGGGTCTAACAGGAAGCTCATGTTCAAGTTCATCTGAGGACAGGGAGAAGGCTTTTCTTTCCACTGTGGATCTTTTTTAAGGGGGGTAGGGGGGCTGGGCCTCTTCTCTGAATCGCCACTCTGCAATCTGGCGTGTGTTTTAGCTCCCTATACTGCTTTATTGTCTATTTTGGCTGAACTTGCAGTTTTTTCACGCTGCCAAGAAAACATCTATTTTTTAGGCTACAGTGAGTAGCTGAAGTCCAGAGTTAAAAGAAAGTTCATGAATCCTGTTAGAAGGTTCTCTCCTTGTCGTTCCATTCTGCATTCCTCACCGCACTGATTCTGTTTTAAGTGTATTATTTGTAGATTAAATAGTTTGGATCTTTGCCAAAATTATACATAATGTTCCTGTCTCAGTTTGTCGTCCACAGTCTGAGGAAGATTTGGTAGAGGTGCTTATCAATGGTATCATGACGCAGGTAACACAGGTAAGAGCCAATGGTATAAACGCAGACAATATCCGAAGACTTTACTATTAACAGTGAGAATAGTCTCAGACATTGTCAGATTAGGCCAATTTATGAGAATTAGGCCAAACTTTAGGTCATAATATCTGATTTGTTTGAAGATAAACAAATTGACTGAATAAGATGCAGTTTATTGCAAACAATTAGTTTTTATCATAAACATGTCATCTGTTATGTAGTGGCGATTTCTAAGTAGTCTTACTCTAATCAGTTCATCACTGGTATCTAATTACACAGATTCACTCCCCATAAGCATTTTTAGAACTACCATGCTTTTATTTCCCTCATTTCTTTTCTTCTTCTCTTTTTTACATTCTTTTAAAGCTTGTTATTGTTTATTTTTTTAAATACAATTATATTTTGCTTAATGTAACTTAAACAAACACCTCATAATATTGCTTTTAACCTCGGCTGCCTATAAATAACTTCCTCTAAACACTCCTGTCTTTTTGGCAAACAAGATTATTGCTTTATCAGACACAGTTCTATAATGTGCTTGTAGCTGAACCCCAAAATGAATTTCAAACTGGAGCACAGCACTTTTCATCTACATTTCTCATGAGTGCAAGAGGGTGGAAAGAGGAGGAGGGCAAGAATGCCAGACAGGTGGAGCCTCCGTTGTACCATTCCAGACCACTCTATTATCTCACCGTCTCTTTCACTGTCTCTTTCACACCTTCCCACCATCTTTCCTCATCTTTCTATCTCAGCTTGTATGCTTCGGATGACTCTCAGGTTCGGTGCCATTTGCAGGTGTCTTAGAGATGTTGTTATACACCGTGTAATTCCTCTCTTGGAGTTCGATCTCATGTAAGGAAAGAGAGAGAGATAGGTAGGACCTCTGATGATGAAAAAACCAGTAATTATGTAAGGGAAAGGGTGGTGTTTTTACATAGGGAGTTTGGGCTGTACAATGTTGTCTTTAATTAAAAATGTCCTCTTATTTTTATTGGTGTAGAAATAATTCTAAATTTGCTTAATTCACCATTATGTGGCAGGATATTTATTGCTACAGAATATCACAGAAGGTACTTGCTTTTTGCATTAAGGTAAACCTTCTAATGAACTAATTTTTGCTCAGTCAGGAGATGCCCAGTCTGTTACATATAAGCAATATGAAAAACATAGTAAGAAACAACTTAAAAAAAGATCATAGCTACAAATTTATCACAGGCTGGTCTAATTGTGACTTATATTACTTCTGCGGTGTGCACTCCATCAGCTTAACATTAGCTTGTGGCTGACAGTTCATTCTGTTTGAATGACATCATTTGACCCTTATCGTCCTAGCACGTAAAGTCCACTGACCCGAAGCACTGACTCAGTGCCTTGGATAAGCTCCAAAGGTTTTCAAGGCCCAATATAAAGAGAGCAGTTTTTCAACACACTAGTCGGATATAATGCATGTGGTTATTCCTATTGTTATCCACAGTGGAATGTCTGCCCAACATGACATAAAGAAAAGTGAATTACTAAGAAGTTTAAGTAGAAAATGTAGCCTGTTCATTTCGGGCAATCAGGTGTGACATTAAGATACATTTTTCAGATCTTTCAGTTGTTGATGTCATCTGTTTAAACCAAAATGTATATAAAATGTATATAAATGAATACTAAATAGATACAAAAAATATATATATATATATATATATATATATATATATATATATATATATATATATAAAAGATGTAAGATGTGTTCATTTAAAATGAAATCGATTTAAATTATTGAATTAGGTACACTGTGTATACTGTGTGTATTTCTCGAGAATGCACAGATGTATGAGCTTTTAGAATTTATTTCATGTTCAGGGGTTTCTGAACTTGGGTGCAATATACAGAAAGCCTCCTTTTGAGAAAAACATCCTTTCACAAAAAACTTTGATTCTCTTTAATAGGCATACAAGGAAGTGCAAAATGTAATTGTATAGAGCTCTTAAAGTTTATATGGCCATTATATTGCATTCACTTGTGTAAACTACTGTAAGAGGAAATGCACACTTTGTTTAGTTATTTATTTATTATAATTCACCAGTGAAATAAGTTATCATTAGCTGTTTCTCACTCAACAGAGTCTTTTGCATAAAGGAAGCACTGGTTCTTATAGAGAGTGTTTGTTTGAGGCTTTAGGTATTTTATTAACAGTAATGTGAATGTGCTGCTCTGGGCCTGGCTGTGTGATGGATCAGGCTGTTCCAGACTGGGCCTCCGAGCCTGCAGACTGCCACTGCGCCCTGGGTCGGCCGCTGCCGCATTGTTGGCAGGGGCTCATTTGAATAGCTCTTTAGTAGTTTGTGTGAGCAAGTCAGCGCCATTTGCATTTGTTCCAGTCACAAAGGTTTACAGGTCAATAGAGATGGGCTCAAGAAGGAGTAACGTGCAAAACTAACCCACTCCTCTTTCTTTTGAGCACTTCGTCTCCCACCTCATGAAAAAAAAAAAAAACGCTCCACATTGGTGCATGTGTGTGAGCATGTGAGAGTGTTTATGTGTGTTTATGCTGAAACACCTCAGATGTATAGAGAGTGATTTACTCCCCGTCGGGGATAAGTTGCTGGAAAGGGGCCCCGGGTAACCCCCAACAAATGCTGAGAATAATTTGATTATCACACCTCAGCATGCCTATTAGGGGCTGTTCATGTGTGTGCATGTATGCGTGTTTGTATGTCTGCACTGAGAGAACGTGAAAGCGAGAGGGAGGGAGGGAGAGAAAGGAGGGAGCATACCTGATTAAGTGGACCCTATTCAGAAGTGTTTGTGAGCAGTTTGAATGGTTGCAGTGCTGACACACAGCGTTTCAGACACGCAGACGTAGACACAACCTGAAGATTCAGGTCCCCATAATTAATCCCACTGTGAACACTGTGTCCCTTTCCCTGGAGCATTCACTCTGTGCCCTCCATATGTCCTTTATCACAGCTTTGCCTCATTTAACCTACCCATACTTGCTAGTAATCATTTACCTAAAACAGTACTGTCTATTTAATGATTATTCAATATGCAATTAGATGACCACTGCATTATCAAGTAATGTGGTTTCTCACATCAGTATATGTATATGTATACACAATCAATTTTATACACAAATTTGTCTATAATTTAACTATTTCGATTACGATTATATCCTGACTGTACTAAACAGAAAATCAAGAAGATTTCCCCTTAGAATATCCATGGCATGCAAGCCTGAGTGTGTGTTTAGCATGGCCACATGAAGGCAGTGTGTGTCTCCGTGTTGCTGCAGTACCCCGTGGCTGTCACTGTCCAGCTCTCTCATGGCCAGACGTGTGAAACCCAGGACAAAAGGGGGGGCTCCTTTATCTGCATGCATGCTACATAAAGGCCGCTTTTGTTATGGCCTGCATGCTCATGACTATTGGCATCTATAGCACCCCTCGTCATGGCCACCCCTCCCCAAAGCACACCACAGCATATAGTGTTTTATAGTGCAGGGCTTATATAGTGCTGGGGACAGCAGAACCTGAAGTTCATATTGTGCTCATTGTCACAATATTAGCTTGATTTATCAGCAAAAAATATTCCTGAGTTAGTATAAGGAACAGTAGGTGTAGTCTGATAAACGCGGTTCATAATATAGTGATTAAGTTATTTAATCCTTAGGGTTTATAATCCAGTTCATATTAAAGTTTAAAAAAAAATCCCTTAAATTGAGTATGCAGTATAATATTGTGCCATGGTACTTTACATATTTCAGAATACTTATTATATGGACCATACATCAACTATACAAAATTTGAGGACACTAGAAGCTGAAATGAACAGGTCACACTATCCTGTTGTAACCCTCTAATCTCAGATTCGGTAAATGCACATTAAAGACAGACACAGGAAACAGATTAGTATTACACCATCCTTACCTCATCCTAATAAAGGTTATAATTCCCACCGGAAGACTGCTTCCACAAAGACAATTAAAAATAAAAAAAAATAATAAAAAAAGACAATACAAGGATAATGTGTTTGCAATTACAAGTCTCCTCTGCTGACCTATATTGTCCCTTTAAAATTATATTTAATGGGGTTAATGCCCTTGAGAAAGAATGACAAGTGCAACATACTTGCAAAAATGATAGTCAGATTTACGACTTGCCTAGCATGGTGCAGCGAGCAGACATTTATTAATTGTTCTAGCTTCTGATGTATGAACGAACCTATATTTTAAAATGATTGTGTGGATGCTCCTCTGCTCTCTCCTCTGAGATTTGCATCAAAATATGGCCATTAGATGTATGTCTCTGCAATGCCTTTGCCACACTTGTGTCCGTTTACTCTCCGATACCGAAAAAGTTGCTGTATTGGACTTTTCGAATTATCAGATGTGTGGAATGCACTGGATAGCTGTGTGGGTACAAGCCTCTGATCTTCCGGTAAAAGTGGCAGTCTGTTTCCTGCATGCTGCTCCACAGGGGCAGTTATTATATCGCGGGCAGTTGGGGATAGGGTGTGGAGGGCTTGACTGGGGCAAATCCTGGACACTCTGTGCATATTGCTGGATTGTGACGTGGCACACGTGAGGACAAGCTACAAAGGCCTGCCTGGATCCTTTTAAGGGCCAGTTCTGTTACTGTTCTCCCACACACACCTCTCCAGCCCTGGCCTGTAAGTACAGAGATGAAAAAGACTCCGTGTAAAATAGCTGTTGTTGCCAGCGGACCAGGATGGACAGGCATATTGGCAGAAGAGGTAGATATGAGAATAAACAGTTTTCAACATCACCCTGTTGAAGCTTTAATAATTATTGTGCATGTGTTCGTAAGGGAATTATGTCTTGGGGTCGATTACATATTGGAAAAAAGAAGTTCCTGATCTGTGTTTAAAATTGTTTAGAGTATTAATGTTTTATTTATTTATTTATTTATTTATTTTATTTTAGAAATTCATCATAATATGTATGGGACTGAAAAATGTTTGTCAGGTTATCAAATTCAACTAATAAGACATTTATTTAATAGGCATCGTTAAACAGAAGAATCACATTTTCATTTGCTTTAAATATGACCAAATTAATATTAAGTAATGGTTAAGATAATATAAATTTTAGGAAGCTTGCAAGGTTCATAAACAGTTTTATATATAACAGTGGGGTGGAGTTTTAAGTTCTAAACCAAATATTTGCACATCTTTTTCTTAGAATAATGACTTGTGTGTTTGAAGCTTTAGAGGTTTGTTAGCACTTTCCCTCTCCGTGTTGTTTCTATAAGGTTCTTTGAACATATAATCAGTAATATATAGACTTTTTTTTATAAGAAGAAGATAACAGTGAGCTGTCAGTTTTTTCCATAATTTAAGTGACCTTTCCTCTATTTCTTGTTCAACTGCTCCTGTGCCAGAGCTTTTGGAAGAGCCAGAGTTAATGACTCTGTGGGATAATGTCCCAGAATCAGCTCCACTCCTGAAGCATAGTGCGCCACCGAAGGTTCTAGACACTGAGCCGTGCTGCAGTTAGGCACAGTGCGAGTTAGCTGTAGCATTCACTTGCTTTAACCGTTAGTCCGGGTCTGAGTTTTGCAACCTTTGCCCCATTGTCACCATTTTAAGTTGAGACACGTTCTGAAGAAAAAATAAAAGAGTAATAAATTTTTAAAAGGCAAATAAATCAATAAATAAACAAATAAATTATGGTTATGATTAATAATAATAATAATAATAATAATAATAATAATAATAATAATAATAATAATTGTTTCTGTGATGTCATGTATGTGCAATTGCCTCTTGTTTAGTTTCATATTATACAGTGTCTAAAAATTGTGTTTTGTATATTTATTATTTACCTAAAATTATTTAATAATTACCCCACAAAAAAATTATAAATGAAAAGTACTAGAAGCATGATTGGAAACTATGATTGGAATTCAAATAGTTGGCACAAATGTAAATCACTTATTACATAGCAGTATTATTTAAAACAAATTGCTTTACTGTATATATTTATATATACCGTTATATTTATTGTATTAATAAATATAAATCTAACAAATAATGGCACACACAAACTAATGAAGGCTGTTGCTTGAGAAAAACTTGCCATCTTATAAATTTTGTCATTTCAAAAATAATGAGCTTTTTAGAGATTTACATTGTGTGCATATTTTGATATATAAAACTCAAAGACATGTTGAAAGTGTTTTTAATAAATTTGGAATTACACATATAAAACAGGACTTCAGAGAATTGTAGTTACGGTGTACAAATCTGCACAAAGTGGATTTTCTGAAGGTGCTAAGGTGCTGTATATCATCTGAACATGTTTCGAAGCAAACACATACAGTGATTTCACTGCATTCATTTTGAAGAAATGTACTTGTTTGCTTGCCACACGTCCAGTTGTTAAAGGCAAACCGACTAAATGTATTAATGTAATATTAAATAAGAGCAGCTTGTATATCATGTATGCATGATGAGCAGAGTTTTTCTAAAAATGTAATTGAATTGGTTTTGCATGAAAACTCATTTTGCTAATCATGCCGGAGATATTTATGGGGGAAAAGAACACACACACTCTTTTCCAAAATATATCATAGAAATAAAAGGCATTTCATGGAGCGCAAAACATTTTTTTTGCTTCGTGGGAAAAAAAAAGTGGAAGATAAATTTGATGGATTTGTTTGGATTTAATAAATAACACATTCAGTCTCTTTTAACCGGGGTTAATCATCAGGAGACGTTATTGCTTGGAACAGAGATCTTGTACAGGGACAATGATCTCTGAAAACCATTTCAGTTTGTTTATATTTTTTTTAAATGTATGTCTTATATCCTTAATTTCCCCTCTTATTCAGTTGAAATGAGACATTAACCCAAAATAGAAATCAAAAACATGTGAAAAATGTCCAACTCCATGACATTATAACTTGTCTTTCCACTTGCTATATTAAGAAGAATTTCTTTAGTTATTTCCATCTGATTATTTTAACAGTGTATTTAGTGCATTTAATGTGTTTAATGGGTTTCCTTTATTTGTTGATCACACCTTAAAAATTTATTTTTCCTATAAATAATGATGCAACATGGATTTATATTTCTAATATCTAAATGTTTTGTGCATGCACAAAATTAACAAGATTATATTTATTTGTTTTACCAATTGTTTAAGCCCTTAAATAATTAACATAGGCGCAACGTCTGTATTTAGGAGGATCAGATTTTTATGGCACTTTTACACCTTTTATTTGACATATTCCTTATCAAGTAATTGAGTACGTTTTGAATATACTGAAAAAAGAAATGACAGTGCTGAAGATTCTGTCACAATCAGACCTATTAATAGTTAACAGAAACATTTTCCGTCCCTCTGGAAGCACCAGAGTCAGCTCGTGCATACTCTAGCGATGAGTGCTGAAAATCATGTTTCTTCTTTTGCACAGGAGATTTTTTTGTTTGTATGTTTGTTTTACCTTCACCATAGTTGTTTCTTTTTATATTGTAATAATGCATACCATTGTTCATAATTTCTTATCCTGCCTGTTTATACATTGAGACACATACATTTAAAAAAAAAGGAAAAAAAAAGGATCCGCCATGTTGTCTCACTCTGCTCCATTTTGTTTCAGGATTTCACTGCAGCCCTGCCCCACCCTCTCAAATTTATGTCTCTGAATGCCAATTGATCCTTAATGAACAAAGTAAAACTAATCTATTTTCCTATTAAATACGTTTCTGTAATAAAAACATTCAACACTTTTCTTTAATAAGATATCCTAAAGATATGTTAGTCCATCACTTTCTTTATTTTAGTTGATTTGACTGTTGTTTCACTTCAGTTAAATGCTGTTTCTTATTTCATTTAATTATTCAATTATTATTATTAGTAGTATTATTATTAAAGAAAACTGTATGCATTTTGTAAGAAACAAAAAAGAGTCCTTAGCTTTTTTTTTTTGTCCGACTGAAAGTGACAAAATGGAAAGTGGTATGTAAATATTAATGTTACATGTTTAAGTTCATTTTAGAACAGGTTAATGAAATCAGCTGAACATTTGTGCTAACAGCTGTTCGGCAGTGTAAAGTTAAAACAGCTGTTTATCAAGATGTACGTTTGAAGTGTGTGCGTTTTTGTTGAGTGATTGATACAGCAAAATTAATTGTTTCAGTGATACGAATTTTTTAATTTGTATGTAGGATCTTATAAATGTATATATTATTTAAATGTAATTGCATATATGTGTGTGTATATATATATATATATATATATATATATATATGTGTGTGTGTGTGTGTGTGTGTGTGTGTATATATATATATATATATACATATATATTAGATATGCATGTGTATTAATTAAAAGTAAATAAGTAGAGGTTTTTGGAATTTCGTCTGTATTGAGTGTGGCTTTTTTATAGAGCAAAATTAACCTTTCTGCTTTATATGCTGATAATACACAAAATTTCCCTTGGTGTAATTATTTAAAATAGATTTATTCTAGTATCAATATTTTTACTTTTTTTGTTAAAAAATTAAGTTTTTCTAATAATATGCAAATGGAATTATTTATTATTATATCCTTTTAATAAAAATTAATTACTTGTATGAATGACGTGTAAACTGCATAGACTTGCTTTCGACAGCTTTGTGAGACAGACGGATGAGAGCACTTGGCTTTTCGGCTCCTAATGGAAGCCGTCAGGTCATGCGTAGGCTCTGAGTGACAGCCCTAAGGGGATCACTTCCTAATCCCTATTACTCAGTGTTTTAGTGGTCCTTACCTACACAAAGCAAACAGTACACTCCGTTTGAATGGGGGCCGACCTGCTCCTAGTGTAACACTTCTGACCCCAGGGTCATGCCCTTTGTTTCTCTCTCTACAGAGGCTGACCCTAGAGTTCACAGCTGTAATTGAGAAGTCTTGCAGACACGTGCGCGTGAGGCCCCAGGAGAGACCACCACTGCAGCAGAGCCGCGGAGAGAAAGGTGTGAATAAGGTGTATTTTTTCCACTTTTAATTTTAATCTAATGACATAAAATATTCTATAGCACAAAGTATTGATAAAACTTTCACATTGATGCTGAACATTGAGTGCTAAATCAAAAGGTTTTATGCATGCCATATTGAATTTTATTGCACTTAATGGTCCTCATTATATGTCCTGATCCATATTTATTTCCATTGTTTTTATTTTCTATGATGTGCAATATTTAATGACAGCATTATTTGAACACAGCATAGCAAGCACTGTTAACGGATTAATAATACCATGCTTGAACTGGCCATTGATTGTAAGTCCATGCTTTGCTCTCTTGCTCTCTCCTCCTTTATACCAGACTTCTCCTCTAGAAAACTAGATGTTTAAGATTCCTTTAAGTTAACAATAAAGGTTCAGGCTCTTTTATCTGTGTGCCAAAATTGGTTAATCATGTGTTCATTTGTCTGGCAGATCTGGAAGTAAAGTTGCATTGTACTTAATTTACTTCATTTTTGGTTTCTGCTAATCCTCTCGGTTGAAACTTGCTCACTTAGCTCTTGGTTGTGGATGATTCACCACCATCACCATGTTCATATGTGCACCCGCCTCCCAGAAAAACACTGCAGAATCTTAAACAAAAAGAAATACTGAATATGAATATGTAAGGTGTACATTTTTTCCCGGTACACCAAGAGTACATTATTTTCTAGGGTGTAACATGTATGTACTGTATGTATTATTTAAATATACCACTTTGTAATTGTGCACTAACCTGTTGAGGTACAGCAGCCATTTTGTTTTGTGAATGACATTTTGCCTAGCAGCAGTGAAATTAGTGGACATTTAAGCCTGTTGCTGATGTACATCATTGCTTTGATTAATTATATGCATTATTGGACTGAATGAATAACTGTATTTTTGTAAGATAACAGTATAACAAAGCACCTATCGTTTTATATATATATATATATATATATATATATATATATATATGTATAAAATGGGTTGTAATTAACTGAATACTTGCAGACTTGTATGTCAGATCAACTTAGTTTTGCATACTGCTACCTGATAAAAATTTTAAAATAAAAATATGTAAGCAAAAGCAAATCTAGCCATGACCATTAAGGGTTGAGGAGATTAGGTGGAACCTTCAGGGTGAAAAAAAAGCTTTTAAATTGAAAGAACATTTCACAAATGAAACAGCCCTGAGGTTGTGCCGTGAAAAGTATCATAAAGAGTTTGTTATGATTGGCACTCAGAGTCCATCGGTCTTATGAACGATAGGCCTTATAGAGCAACATACTGTTTGGGAGTTGGCAGCCAAGCCAAAACCAAAATTGTGTCCTCGTGTGAACTCTGCAGTGTACAACACTACACACATGCCAAGCCCAAGCTCCTTAGACACAGGTTAAATAGTAAACAAGCATCAGATTAGACCAGCGTCACACAGAATCACCACTGCGAAGACAAAACATTTTGAATGTGTCTCCATTTTCCTTTAGCCACTGTAGTGCTGTTGCATTTGTAAAACATGTCTGGTCCATTTTTTGCTATTTCTCGATTGGTCAAAAGACGTGGCGCGAGGTGACGTCAGCGCATTCGAGGCCTTGCCAAAGTTAGTGCGCTATCTGCTTTTGTTACATGAAAACTAGAAGTGCTTACTTTCCATTTTACCCGTCATGTTCTCACGTGGTACCCTGCAGCCCAGATTTGCTATTGGTTTGAAGGTGTGGTGTGTGTCTGGCACTGACTGATTGTGTGTTTGTCTGTCTTGAATGACCAGTTAGCACCAGCAGCAGACATGAGGCTAGACATGAGGCTAGAAAGCTCCCAGAGAAGCAGGGAGAAAGCGAGAGGGAGCCAGGGTGAACCGGACACTTTCTCTCCCACCAGTGTGTTTGTCTGAGATTCTGTGTGTGAGAGGGATTAGGAGCGCTCAAGGAGTAACAGCAGCACCCTTCGTGTATCTCTGCTAGGTGGACACAGCACAGGCTTTTGACACACTGATAACTGCTCTATGAATAGAGCCACATCGGCTAAACACGGTAAAGCATTAAAAGCAGCAGAATCCCCAGTGTGTACTGTAATACAGACAGCTCTATCTATCCTGTGGCCGCTCTGTTCAGCACTATACATGTGTACTGCTCCTGTTTCTCCAGGGACATGAGCACAGTAAAAAGTAGAAACTGTGTAGTAACAGTGTAGTGTGTATGTGTATGTATATATGTATATATGTATATATATATATATATATATATATATACACACACACACACTCCATATATGTGTGTGTGTGGGTGCGTGTGCATGCCATATTTGGGCTTACGTGTTAAGCGATTCATAGCAAATTGATCAAGGATTATTAGCACATGGCACTCAGAACACCATTAAGAGCTTAAGAGGTCTGAATATGTCTCGATTTTTGTGACCGAAATAAGAACAGGAGGAACAATGTTAGTGGCGAGCGTGATTAATACTGCAACCACATAAACCCCTCCTGTCTTCTTCTGTGAAACACTTCTCAACCTTGGGCAAAGAGTCAGGTAGGCTGTGCTCTAGCTATGGTGTGGCTTCAGTGTGTGCTCGTGTGTGTGTGTGTGCGTGTGTGTGTGTGCGTGTGGGGCGTCACTGCATAAGAAGTTTTCCCTGCAAATGACAGCAGCTGTTTCACCTCTAGCAAAGCAGGCTTTCTTTTAGCTTCTGATTGGTGGAAGTACAGTGTGAGGGGGTGGGGGTTAGGGGGGGTCTCTGAGGTACTACAGTCACACACACTGATGAGTAGCTTACCCACAAACTCAAACAGAGGAAGCTGTCAGGAACCATCCTGGATCCATCTCTTATGCTTTGGACTTGTTACATCCAGCATCTTGATATTTACAGCTTTGCATGGTGAAATTATCCCCCTTTTGCAGTGGCAATGGACTCGACCATCTCTTGACGAAAAAAAAACGAGTCAGCATCTCCTTTATATATGTTATCAGTCCTATTCTTTATATATGTATAACTGCATGTAGACTGGAAAAACATATTTTTTTAAAAAAAGATTA
Source organism: Ameiurus melas (assembly GCA_012411365.1). Lineage (NCBI taxonomy): Eukaryota > Metazoa > Chordata > Actinopteri > Siluriformes > Ictaluridae > Ameiurus > Ameiurus melas. Next base: position 15,776,628 of record CM022766.1, on the reverse strand, counting down.
AAAGTTTAATTTCACATGTAGAAGTTAAAACTGCGTTTGAATAGTCAACTTCGTGGGAGTGTGTGATGAGTCCATATGAGAACTACAGGCTGTGTCACCCTTTTCTCCACTCTTTCGCGACCCTCCCTCTCAGCGCTGTCACTCTGTCTCTGTGGCTTTTCTCACTGGCTGTGGGGAGAATAAAAAAGCTGCTTTGCCCATGTTCTTTGCAACTCCCTCATTTCATCATCCCCTTCTCCTTCACTTCTCTCTCTCTCTCTCTCGCTTCCTCTCTTCCCTCTACCATAGTTGCCCCCCTTCCTTTTCCAGACTTGACCGCATGTGAGTAGTAGAACGTAGAGAGAGAGAGAGAGAGAGAGAGAGAGCATGCAGTTAAAAAAGAGAAAAAAGCATCTGCTGCTATTTCTACAGTAAGATCCTCCCCTTCAGACAGCCTGTGCCAAGAGAAGGAGGGTTTTTTTACAACTCTCTAGATTTTAACCCTATGTCTCCATCCAGTTTCCTTTTTTCTGTCAATTTTTTTCTGCAATCTTTAACCATTTTGTTGCATATTCATTGCTTTTTGTGGCTTTTATAAACTGTAGTGTGGGCTTTCCCTGTTTTTTCCATATCCAGAGTGACTATTCTCTTGTACTTCTTTGTAAAAGAGCTATTTTCTTCTCCTGGCTGGTTTTGTTTGGATCTGGTGTGCAGGTGTTTGTGGTTGTTGCTCAGGTTTCTCAGATGGTCGTTCGTAATGCTGAGGTTTGAAAATGGCTGTGGTCTTCCAGCTTGTTGCATGTCTCAGAAAAGGGAAGTGCCAATAGCTCTATTGCTGAAGCACCGCCCCCTCTCTCTCTCTCTCTCACTCACTCTCTTGCATTCTCTCTCACCCTCCCTTTGCTCACTCTCTCTCTCATGCGCACACATACAGTGCTTCTTTCACACTCCTCTCGCTCTCTCTCTGAAAGGAGAGCAGGAGGGTGGTGCAGTGGTGGAGCTTTTTCTGGGACAGGTGCCAATTCCAAACAAAAGACATAAAAAGGCAATGAGTGAGAGATGCCTCCATCGAAAGCAATAAGTTGTATGTTGAAACGAAAGAGCAGATTTGGAGCTGGGTGTGTTCGTACATGTGCTCGTGACATTGCGTGTTTATTCAGCTGGACGTAAAAGTGGACCTTCAGCATGCCACGGCAGAGGAAGTGAGCTAGCGAGCGAGCTGAGATTTGGAATACTTTTCCTCCGTCTCGCCTGCTCTCTTCGTCTCTCTCTCCCCTCATGCGCGCTCTCCATCCACTGAAGGCATTTCAGATGTGTGGGGTGTGGAGGGGAGGGGGTTAAAGGGGGAGGGAGCTCGGTTTTCAGCCTGCTGAATTATTCATAGGCCCGGGCCAATGCTGCAAGCGGACTGGCTGGATCATTAGCATGCAGCGGACATTCTATTTGCCTGTTTGCTAACATTCCTCATTCAAAGACTTGTTAACTGGCAGACGGGCCGACCCACGCGCCTCACCGATGAGCCTCATGGCCTCCTATTGTGGCTAGGGCCTGCTTGTCCCAAGCCAGCAGTGGTGGACAGGCATGTGGCCCAATGCTGGGGGCTGCAGCTGTGCTAGAAAGACTGGCTTGGCCCCCTCGGGCCTGCCTCCTCAACGAGCGCTCACTGCTGGCTCTCTATCTCTCTCTCTCTCACACTCTTTCTCTCTCTCTGTCTGTCTCTTCCTGAACACAGGCCTTCAGGACCAGTCTGTATCGCCTCATTCTGCCCACATTTTCCTCGTTCGTGAGGTAAGTTTTTTTTTTATAGTTTTGTGTGAGGTTTTGCATATAATTTAATTCTTAACTTGTACAATTCAAGTCTGTTATTGTTATCGGATGTAGGCTTTTATGTTTAATTCAAATATACGTCTATGTTTGCATGTCTTGGGATGCATTTTGAATCACGTAAAAACATTGTATTTTTTAACCTTGGTTTTACTATTTGGTTTTGGAAAAAAATCTCCATGAACAAGATTCAATATCTGCATAGTAGCCGATCGAATAAAATTTGAATTTATTGCTACAAGATATAGTGTAAATCGGCGGGCGGTTTTTAATAATAATATAGTATGTCAACCTCATAGATATTGGGTGCTTTGAATAAGAAAACTTGCCTAATTTACCATAGAACTTTGGACCTGTTGTCTTTCCTGAGCTTAGTTGGTTTCCGATCACTAAAAAAATTAGGCTGAGAAGGGAGTCTTTCTCAAGCGACTCCTTATAAAGACTCATTACGACATTAAGGCCAGGCCAAACCCTACTACCATCTCAACATTTTCTACAGGCATCCATTTCGTTTAAGGAAGCCATGAGTACAGGACACTTCATATGAACACTTCATATGCTGCCTGACTCTGGGTTTGTTTTATATATGCACAGCCTAATGATTTTTTTTTTCTTCATTTTTTTGCTTAATTTTAACTGTATTGTGTTGCGCTTCGTTAATATTTTATAAATGTAAAATTTACAAGAAATAAACAGAATAATTCTTTGTTCACAAGTACGTATAAATAATATATGCTGTTTTTATTTCTAATGTTTACAATGTCATTTTAGTATTAACGTTTTGCGATATATGTACTGGTTGTATTATTACATAATAACATATGTTTCAAAATATTTCATTTTTCAGAATTGTGAATATTGCGAAACATAAAGCTATGAAAGCTTTACTATTGCAATCGATATTTTGTAATGGTTTAAAAAAAATTTTTACATTACTATCGACATGTACTGTTTTAAAAAAATGTAACGGAACATTACAATCAATATTTACCACTAAAGTCTGCACAGAAATCCAAATGTGTCACTTTATATTTAAAACAAGTATTTGAATATTTTTCTGGAATTTTCCATCATTCGTTTTATGTATATCTATCTATGTCTGCATTTATTTTATTTTGTTTTATTTTTAATAGTCTGTAATGTTGCTGGTATATTATTTTTGTAGATTAATATTGATAGCAGTAATAAGACAAAAATAATCTCAGTAGCACAAAAAGAGATCTCTGAGCACACACACAGACACACACACACACACACACACACACACACACACACACAGAGAGAGAGAGAGAGAAGCACCTTTTGAAGATCTAATCATTTGTTCTTTCACATGTGTACTCAACAAAACAATCAGAAATTGTGTTCAAAATGTATAGGTGGTGGTGCCGTTGCGAGGGCAACATTTCTCCCTGTAAATGCAATTAAATTAAAATGTATAGGCAAGTAGTTCAGCAGGTCTGCTTCACCTGAGTTGCTTTATTATAGGTAGTTTACTGCTGGACAAATGACAGATTAAACTCTGAGTGGGGGGTTTTGAAGTGTTTTGGCTCATAAGTGCCATATTGAGTTGGCAGTGAACTCCCCCCACCCACCCCACCCTTCCTTTCCCGATCTACCGATCTATTCTGTTTTTTCTGTAGTGAATGGAGTGTTCCAGAAATGTTGTATGGTAAAAACACATTGCAGGTGGATTCATGTAAATGGAAGGGCGTTTGGGACATTATTGAAGCTTGAGGTTAAACCCTTAACCTTTTGAAATTATGAAATATAATGTGTGTCTTGGATTTTGTCATTATGGTTTATGTTGTGTCTTGTGAACAATTAAATTTTTACATTTATCTGGTGTATTTCTGTAGAATATTATGACACGTGTGTGTGTGTGTGTGTGTGTGTGTGTGTGTGTGTGTGTCTGGTTAAAGTGTGTTCATATTCCCAAAACTGCAAAACACACTCCATGACTGTCACATAAAGACACACACACACCTAAATACACTTGCCATGTGCCCCACAAGAGGACTCTAGTTCAGCCCTGAATGAAATTCCCACGCCTTTAATGTGTGCATATGAGACTAAAGGGTTTACCCCCCCAACTGCCTGTAAAGACACTCATCCATACCCAGTCTAGACAGAAGACGTGTCTTGTGTTCAGTCCAGAATTAAGTTTTTTTTTTTTAAAGGAATAGTGAGACATGAAATTAAAGTAACGATTTATCGGCACAAACTGTATTCAAACAATATTTATCTAGTTATTTCTGGAAGTTAAGGATATTTATTAACATAAACATCTAAAGCATAAATATTGCTGTAGCACACACAGTGTACACACACTGGAAAAATTAACTTGCGATTTCAAATTAGCTAAATATTTCAAGCATATGTAGGTTTATAAAATTGGAGGTTTGGGGAAATTAGGACACCAGAAATGGTGTTTGAAAATTTTATTAATTCATTAATTAATAAATAATAGTTTTGTGTGAGCTGCAGGAGTTTAACGCATGGAAATTTTTCTTATGTCTGTGTACGTGGGTACATGTGCGTGTGTGTGTGTGTGTGTGTGTGTGTGTGTGTGTGTGTTTTAATGTTTAACTGTATGTTCAGACGAAAGGTAAATTGTAGTGGAACTGAATGTCTTGTTTGTTTTCAAAGCAGTTTGACTGTGTGTGAAAGTGTGTGTGTGTGGTAAGTTTTTGATTGAGCTCTAAAGCAAATTGCTTCACAAATCTTTCAAACAATTGAATACAGAAACTCTGTGGCAATTTTTCTTCTAAAGGAAAAATAGTTTGTGTATGTGTGTCAGTAATGATTAAGCAAGCTGTGTGTTAATGTTGTCAACAGTGATTTTGCATTGCAAAAGGTTATGTACATAAATTTTCTTTATTTTCTTTGTGTGTGTGTGTGGTGTGTGTGTGTGCGCGTGTGCGTGTGCGTGTGTGCATGGTGTACCCACAGCAAAATGCTGACTTTTATGACAATACCTGCATTACCTGTGTCTTGTTTCAATTCTCGAACTGATTTAAATGGGAGGGGAAATCTTAAATCGTTTCAAATCAGATTACAACAGTATGTGTAAGCTCCTCTGCTTCTGTGACTGCACTGTAGAAAATAGTGGAAGTTTGGTTTTCGAATTATACAATGCCATTTAGATGCATTTAATGAAAAAGTACGATCATTATGCCCATTTATTTTGCAGGTCGACATCTGTAAAATTATTTTATATTTATGTATGGATAATTGATTTATTCTTTGAGAAAAACTTACATAAAATCATAACATAAGATAGTGGAAATACTACAGATGGATTTTACAGTTAATTAGTAAAACATAAAAAAAAAAGGTGCTGCTCATTTTCTCTTGATTTAAAACGTGTCGCTGAAATTACTGCAGATTTCTTTCAATTATCAGATTTTTTTTCTGCTATATGAAAATAAAAAATTCAGTTCGTTTAATTGCTTTAGTGACAATATAATGTTTGGTCTCAAATAGCATTCAAACTGACTGTAGTGTTTTATCCTAGTGACTCACAAGGATTAAGAGTATAGTAGTTGCACTGTCACTTAGATGTGGCTGAACCAAACCTATTTGCTTAATGTTTGCCATTTCTGTTTTGGCATTACATCAGTCCGTAGTCTGTAGTCATGTAAACAAGTCGAGTGACGTTTTGTAAACATCAAGTGATGTTTTCTAATAGGAAAAAATGTATCTTTTACAATCGTGTCATGATTTCGGTCATTCGTTAAAGTTGATGACAAAGATCAAGCCAAACTTGTCTGGAATGAACAAATCGAATTGATTTTTATTTTTATTTATTTTTTGCTGTAAGAATGGTGAAAATAAAAAGAAAAAACACTTTGCGCTAAAAATATTTTTATAAACCATCCTGATTAGGACTTTGACTCTCCTGCTTGGTTCTGTAATAAACGCATAGACATTCAAATACACTAAACCAAGCAGCAGAGTCAAAGTCCTAATCAGGATGGTTTATAAAAATATTTTTAGCGCAAAGTGTTTTTTCTTTTTATTTTCACTATACCGTGTTCAGTTTTTTTTGCTTAAAAAGCCGGGAAGCTTGTTGTTGCCTCATTTTTATGGTCTGTAATCTCAAGAGTTTTGCCATCTAGTATTAAGTCTCTGTATTGTGATCATTTAACCAAATGGTATTATTTGTTCATTTGGCTAGTGTGCAATTGGCCATCTTAAATGTTCAATAGTTCAAGCGGTGTTTAAAGGTTTTTTTGTTCTCAGGCAGCAACTTCATTTTTCATTTTGTGGACTTATGACTTTAGTGCGAAAAGACATATTCAAATACCTGCAGCAGTGATTGATCACTGAAAAATAAAAAAAAAAGGGGGGTTGGGCTGGTGGCGGGGGCCCCCCCAAAAAAAAAAAAAAATCAAATCGTTCTCTGTAAAAAAAACAAAAAAAAAACGTTGTCACAGTGTCCAGGTTCCTCACTGCAGCTTTTGGTAACAGAAATCAGGTACATGAAAAACGTGAAAGTGACTCCAGTGCCCAAAGGTCAAATGGGGATTAAGAGAAACAGGACTCTGGAGCAGTGCAGAGAGTGGCCTGTTCTGCATAAAAGCCCTATTGTCACAGAACACAGCTCTCTCACTCTCATGGCAAGGAGCAGGCAGGACTCAAGCCTTAGGAGTACAGCGCCACCTACTGGCTGCTAATCGCTCCAACCTGACTCCATCTCCACCAGGCTCCATAGGGTCATATGAGCAAAGTGTTCTAACAACAGACAATGATAACCTACATCTAGCACAAATGAATACACAATGGGTGCATTGTGAATGTATAGGACATGCATGTTTCAGATTGAGAAATGCATTAAAGGATATTACAGCTCACTCTTATAGATGCTCCACGTGTATGACATGGCCTCTCTCTTTATCTTATATGATTATATGATCGAACCTGTCCCTAAGAAGTGTGCTAGTCTTGCATCTAGGTCACAGGTCACGTAATGGCACGGTCACGCTATGCAATTTTACAGTAATGTGATAGATCTAGGAGGAGAGCAGAATGTGTGGGATAAAAGAAGCCTTCACATTTATCTATTAAAAGTCCAGCACAAACAGCTCCTGTTATGCCAAACATTGTTAGACACATGGACAGGGAGTGGAGCTCAGCTCCACATTTAACTCCACTCACTCCAACAGGTCTTTCAAGGACACCAAAGAGGCCTTATAATTACTCCCACCACAGTTTGATGTGGATGGATGATTTGGCTTGAGGGATGTTGTTAATTCACCCGCTTTATTGTAGAGGTGGTTGATTTTTTAAATGCCCTTCACCCAGGAGGTGTACATTTATAGAGCATGATTCAGAGCAGGTTACTCCTACTCTGTCCAGTAAAAAGCCTCAGAAAGAGAAAGTGTTTGACAAGCAATGTAAATGACACTGCGAATTGTTATTTTTTTAAAACTGGTCAAAGTCAGAAAGAAAATAAAACAGTGAGCCTATTTTCTGAAAAAAATAAATAAATATATTATATATATATATATATATATATATATATATATATATATATATATATATATATATATATATGTATATATATATAAACATTGCATAAGAATAATCCCCGAACCTAATATTAAGCCATGAAATAAATTTATATATATATATATATATATATATATATATATATATATATATATGGCTCTTAAAAATAGACCTTTGATGTTTTAGTGTTATTCTGTTTTGAAGGTGACTTGAATCAGTGTTTTAGTTAGTGGTAGTAGTGTGTTTGTGCATTGTGTGTGTATGGTGAGTGTGTGTGAGTCAGTGCTGCGGTAACAGCAGGGTCTGTGGTAGTATGAGTAAGCTGCGTGTGTGTGCCTGAGGTAAACCACAATGTAGCCCACACTCTCACTCCCACACATGACTAGCTCCTTACTCTCACCACAGACCTCCCGATTACTGGAGATCTGGACACTCACGAACACATGCCGAATGCAGTTGCACCTGCACGCACGCAGTCCACACATGCGGATGTGCACCGATGCGCCAGAGCTCACTCAAGCCAGACAGAGGTGTGATCTGATCCTCCTCAGGCTCAGCATGCACAACTGTAAACAAAGATTCCATTAATAATGAAGGGAGCTCGAGAAACATCACACCATGCAGATGCAGCTAAAGACACAGTGAGAGAAAGCAAGTGTCACTGCTGTGTTGATTGTCGTACATGTAAATAAATATGTTGACAATCCAATATCTTTTTGTCTCTTTCTCTCTTTTTCTCTCTTCCACAGATGGCCAAATGATGTCTTTTTACATAGAACCATGTCCCATGGAACTCCTCATGAAGCAGAGCTGGGTATTGAAGTGGTATTATTAATGCACCCTTCTTGCCTATATGTTTGTTCTCGATATGTGGTGCCTAATAATCATCATGTTTCATTTGTTACTTTGTACTAAACTGCAGGAATGAATCGTTGGTGAGTTGAGATACGGGAACCATCGGTTCTGCTACAGAGAGACACTGTCCTTTGGGGTGAGGTAGTAGGTTGTATAGTTTTAGGGTTGAGCCCTTGCTGTCAGATAACTATACAACTTACTGTCTTTCCTGAAGTGGCCGTAATGTCATCATTCAAGAGCTGCATGACCAGTGAAGGACATCCACACAGATGCTTTTGAGTATTTACTAGACTCCCTGTGAAGGTAGCTACAGTAGGATGTAAACGTTTGCACCCCCATAGAGTCTGGGTGAAAATGAAACAAAGAAATATATGTTTAAAATGTTTAAACATGAAGTGTTATGTGTATTATGAAACAAGACAAGAATCTACAACATAAATGCAAAGCAAAATTAAACAAAAAATAATAATAATTTGACAAAGCAAAGACACTTTGCCCTGACCTTGACCTTGATCTGAAAAGGGAGGATCTGAAAAATTACATCTGAGCACAAAGAAGTTCTAAAGGAAAAGCATGGACATACAAGATGTTAGAAATAATTTACATGACATTCAGAAAGGGGGATGCAAACATTTTAACTTACATACACTTACAATACAGTTTAACCATTTTTATTACATGTGATAATGATGTAACCTTTGTGAAACCTAAAAGAAAAAGTCTTCATTAATGTCTTCATTTTGTCTTTTTTTTCTTCAAGCAAAGCCAAACCTTTAAACTGCACTAAACTGTTCAAAAAACAAAAAAACAAAAAAAAAAACGGCATTTTTGGCTTCAATGAAATTGAATAACAAGAAATTCAGTTTATCCAGCAGTGTCTTTATATATAGTCTGATTTCTGGTGCCAGTCTGAGACAAAAGCTGAGCAGCGCTTCTTTGAGTTCCACTGATGTTTGTTCATCTGTGAACTCAAACAAGATGTCTGTGCCCTGGAGAACCCTATCAGTGATGTTCGTACAGGGTGAGGTAGTAGGTTGTGTGGTTTCAGGGTCGTGATTTTGCCCCATCAGGAGATAACTATACAACCTACTGCCTTCCCTGAAGGGCAGCAATACATCACTGGATACTAACGACAAAATGGCACCAAGCTAGTGGAGATTTGTTTTTCTAGTAGGACTGTCAAATTTTGCAGTGTGACCTGAAGAACAAAAATAAAGATAAATATATAAATACATGTGTTGTGTCTGTTGAATGTTTAATACAAAATACTTGTTTAAGTTATGTTTGTTGTTCTTTGATGAAATTGTTATTCTTGCTATAACCTATGAGACCAGGAAATCAGCAAAACATCCAACACTGTTCCCCAAAAACATCCATTTTGTAGCCCTGGAGCAGCTGGTTCTGTAACTAAAGCCATTATCCAGTGTTAAGAGAGCAGTTACATGGCTGCAGGCTGGCCAGCCTTTGACTCAGTACAGAATTTATAGATGCTGGCGGGCACCTAGGGGGACACGCAGAGACTGGCACACACAAGAGAACAGACGGAGGGGCAGACAGGAAGTGATGGCGCTGACATGGGACCATGGTAACCTTGTTGCCATGGTATTGCATGATGGGGATGATAGGCTGATATCGGCATTCTTCCCATCTACTAATGTTTTAATGAAATTGAACATTTCATGTTATTCTACTTGTATGGGAATTATTCATGGGAATTTCATTCGATTGTTCCAGATAAACTCACACACACACACACACATATATATATATATATATTATCTGTACCAGTTGGTTACTGGTCTTTTTTTATTTTATTTTGCAATAAATTTTTGTTTATGCCAGTGAGGGTTGAACTAATGTAATATGGAGACATTTCCATACTTAATAAAACCCAATATCAAGTCTTTTGGTATTATTAAACATTAATCTTTATTTAACAGAAAAGTTTGTTGGAAAATAATTTGTTTATTGTTTTATTGAAAAGAAATCATACACATTAATAAGTTAAAATATTTTTTTAAGCTGTTTAAAAATATTTTACAAAGTTATTTTATGCTATTGTCTAATTTAATTAGTTTATATAAATAATTTCAATAATCAACATTTTGGGAAATTCCTCTATAATATTCTAATCGGGGATTATAGAAAAATAAAAAATTTTGAGAAAATGAGAAAAGCACAATGCGATTTAATATTTAATGAGTTAATGATTGATGTGGCCAAACTTACTGTTTTAACCTGTAGTGTATTGTCTTCAGTGTAAGTACTTTAGTTGAAATGCTTAGTTTAAACAATTAAAACTAAGTGACCTTAGTAATTAAAAGCATTTAAGAATTTAATATTACATTTAATACATTTAACCTTCCTGACATCTAATGACTGAAGGGTTAGTTAAAGTTGAACTGGGTTTTGAGACTGTTTAGTCCATTATGAATAAATCAGCAGGTGGCAGCACTGGCCAGGTGTTGGATAAATGACTCAAAAAATTAAATAAAGGAAAAATCCACTACAGATTACTAATTACTACTTTAAATTTGTAATTTGATTACATTACTGATTACTGCAAGTAAAAAGTGATCAGATAATTAATTACTTTACTTTCAAGTTACTTTCGAAACCTATCAAACCTACAAAAATACACTACAAAGTGAAACTCATAGTTCTTTCAGTAATTTTAGTGCGCCTCCGTGTATGACATAATCAGAAAAAAGTTGGATTTATCATGAAACCTGCCTCAGGTGTTGTGACTGTTTGTAGGATTACCAGACTGAAAAAATATATAACTTTTCTAACTAGGCTAGTTTGGTGTCGCTAGCCAAGATGAGGCACAGCTAAGCTATCACTGCATGGGTTTAGCTGCTACAGATCCATGCAAAGTACATGATCTTTCCTTGTGCTCTGCTCATATCATGTTCTCAGGTGAACTGGAACTCATATAGACATGTATACATCTTGTTTTCCTGCTCAGCATCAGAGGACGTTAGTGTTTCAGTTTCAACCCCTTTACTGGTTTTAAACTAATAATAATAATTCTGGGTATATACATTTTTCCTCACACCGACTGTGTGAGCTAGTGTTTGTCAGAATTAAAAGCTGTCAGCCAATAAGACACGGGTGTTTCCACGTATTTTCCTGTAAACCCTGTCTGATTGGTCCTCTCCGTTCACGGAAGATATGAAGTTACAACTGCTGTCTTCTTTTACAGATGTTCAGTTACTATATGACAAACCGCTCCAAGTGGAGAAAAAAATCTTCAGGTCTACAGCCTATAATGCCCACCCCAGGTTACACCCCTGGCAACCGTGCAAAACGTGATTTATTTTTTGTATTTTTTATGCATTTTACTTAATAATGTTTTCTTAACAAGACATTTGTAACATAAGTAACGCGTTACATTGCTGCGTTATCAGAAAAAGTCATTAGAGTGATCAGAGTTAGACTTATACCCAACTCTGATTATTAGTCACACTGAGAAGATAGTCAAAGCAACTGTCTTTGAAATAACTCACACTTTACAGCTTATCTTACATTTTACAAATGACAAAATCTTACTTAGTGTAGCTTCTTTTCTTTTCTTTTTTTTTCTTTTTTAAAAATATTTCTCAGTGATTTGACTTCTTGTGCCATCCTGACCGCCGAATCGTTGAATGCCCGCTCAGTAATCACATACTCTAAGGTACGTTGCCGTCGCATAGCAACCACTCCGTTGTCCTTCGCTTATTGGCTGCACCGATGGGTTTGACCGGAAGTGGAGCGGCGGCGAAGAGGCTGGAAATAGGAGCTCTGGAGGGGCAGTTTGGAGGGACTGGTGGATGGCGACTTTGGACTGAGCGAAATGAACTTCACTGAGGTAGTGGGGCATTTTGGTCAGCAATGAGCTTGTGTGTCACTGTAATAGAATATATGAATCATTGATATCAGTACAATTCGATTCTAAATGCTCAGTGCAACTCAAAAGAGAGCGAGTATCTACAGTTTGTTTTCTTTGTAGTTTTTTTTGTTTGTTTTATTTTTTAGAAAAGAGTCTGTTCTCTTTTTAGTCTAATATAAATGTATACATTTCTTTGCATTTCAAGACAAGTTTACATATGAATGTCCATTAAGTGCCATAACAGTTCAACTTTGGCCTCAGCTTTCTATACGGTCGCATTGCCTTGTATGGTATTGGTTTGAATCTGCACTGGATGGATGAACGGATGGATAGACAGACAGACAGATAGATAGATGAGTAGTAGTAATAGTAGAAAATTATATGGCTGAAATTATATAATTATATTGTCTGCTATTTTTATTGTTGTTAGTAGTAGTAATATTGTAGGTCAGTTTTATACCTTTATTGAAAAATTTTATTGTGCAGCACTGTAAATATTCCTTTTATCTCCCTTCTATGATTAAAGCCACTTTTAGCCGTCACATGATATCTTCTAACTTTATACCCAGTCACTGGCCCGAGTATGACTTTTGGATTTTCTGACAAATTAATGCACTGGACCCTATTTTTAATCATCTGTATCTTTAGTGTCTTGTCCATTGAGGGCCCTGGGAATCAAACCCCCTAGCTCAGCTCATCCATCCTGTTTACAACAAACCTTTGCTTTTATGTATTTTCACTTGTACTCTTATTGAATCACTGTAGTTGATTGTAATATTTAAAAAAAAATCCTTTTCTATGTCATACCTTAGTTCATTCTTGCACAATGAATGTTCCAGTGACCCTGAATGTATCTCCAGGTTAACGTGAGACAAAAGCGTAACACTGCCCCTGCTGCACTTCTGTTTGTACACATGTTTTACAGACTGAAGCTGCATGGTCTGTTTTACGCAGCCCCCAAAGAGTTGTCTGCTCTTTCTCATTTCTCAAATCGCTGAAACTGACTTTTCTGAAAACTGTCAGGTAGAGTCGGGATATTATAATAGATGTTTATGAGGGGGTGTTTAAGGACAAGCCTCTCTTGTTGTTGACATGAATGCACTTACATGTTTATCGCTTCCTACATATTGAGGAAAAAAAAAGTCAATTTTATCAGATGTGAGTGCTTCTCGCTTGCCCTCTTGGATTGGTGAAGTGCCAGGAAATTTGCTCCACAGCGAGAGGCAGGAGAGTTGTGTGTGGGGTTTGGACTTTGGCCCCCGCTGGGGCCAGACCGTATTTATTGGCTGTTGCTGCTCGAACAAAGTCGTGTGGAGTGATCTGGTAAGCATTGATTTCCTTCTGCTCTCTCTTGGTGCTGAGGGATACCTGTGGGTCTTACATATATCTTTATAATGTAGGGATCTTCAGTAAAAAAGTGAGATTTCTGTTTTTTTTAGGAATAGGGTTTTATAGTCTAAAAAATAGTCTAAAAATATATAGGACTATATTCATGCATTTTTGACCTTTCATACCAATTTCTGAGCTGGTTCCACTTGTCTGTCTCATGTTGCATCCAGCTGTGAGACATTGACCATGAGACAGATTTGACTGGAAAATGTCTTTTTTTGTTCCCTGCAGAAAGCAACACTGTGTGTTTAGGTGTACTAATGGATGTTTTGTGTGTTTTTGAGTCTGTTAATCTGTTTTCTACATGTACAAGACACTTTTGGTTGTAGTCTCAGTGTTGTATTAATCTTTTTTTGCACAAGTTTGTTTATTACGCTTTTGAGATAATGTCCAGCGGCTATTCCAACATCAAAGAGTGTCCTGTATCAGTGAGGAGTGTCATCTCAAAGAAGGAGCATGCATGTTTTTATTGTTCTTGTTTTTTACTGCAGAGACATTGATTGTCTTCCTGTTCCTGTGGTCCCAAAAATATTTCTCAGCTATTGTTCAGGAAGAGTAACGTAGACCTGCCACGAGAGGACAATGAGAGGAGAGGGGCTTAATGGAGCTTTATTACTTTCCCAGTCCTCTCAGCTCTAACCCCTCCACAGCCTGCTTCCTCTTCAGCACGTAGCCTGTGCTGGCTGCACATTGGGAATAACACGTGTGTGTATGTGCGTGTGTGTGTGTGTTGGTTGTGGGTCAGTTCTCCTCCCTCTTGCTTAAGCGTGAAACAGGAACCCTAAGCAGCTGCCTTATGCACACAGCTGATACTCTGATTGCTTTCTGTGATATGATTACAGTATGTGTTCCAGTTGCAGTAATGTAATTAATCGATGTGCAGAGCCGAAGATTAGGTGCTGGAGGGCGTGAATGTGTGTTTAGGTTATGGAGAATGTAGATATGTGTTGCTGGCAGGTTATTTACAGTATGCAGTTGAGTAATGGAGTGTTTGTACTGGCTTCAGGGGGCATGCTTCTCCACTGTTGATGACCTTCTTGTACTTGGCTACAATGTCGTGTCATAAGGCAGGTGCCACGTGTGCTCTGCTTTGGACACAGAGTATGATCACCTGGCATGTTCGACTCCACTGCAAGGTCAGTCCATTAATTTACAAAATTGGGTGATATAACCAAAGGGAGAAATCCATAGGCAATGGAGACGCATCACCACTTTCATAATTTTCTTAATAAATTTATGAGTCCCCAGAGAGATGCCATTCATAATACTATGGTGTGCTGCAATTACCACCAGATACATTTTTAGTCTAGAACTTACAGTCCATCTCTCTATTCATTCAACTCATTCACAGACACCATTGATCTGGTTGTGTGACAACAGAGCTTCTTTGGGAGGAAGCCATCAAGGTATTCTGACCACTAGCTATCAGGGCCACAGGTAGGATTCTGTAGACCTTGTTGACTTGCGTGCAGAATGCCACTTTCTGTACTGGCTTGACAGTGTGTCTGCAGCACTCAGAACTGGTAAAAAGGAGCTAATTCTAGTGTCCCGTGCCCACCACACTGCTCCTCTACCAGTGAACTAAGTATACACAGGGCAGAGTTTGCATAGTTGATTTGCACACTTCTAGTAGAATATATTGTGCTAATTGCACTTGGCACCATCCGTAAACTAGTAATAGAGATTAACTTTTGAAGATTACTGTGATTATTCCAATTCTAAAATAATATGGCAAACATATTGCCAGTGCATGCCACAAGCAGTGCAATATCATAAGCCCTCAGTAGAACATCATCAACTAACAAGTTGTCTAGCTAAGAAGGCCAGCAATACTATCAAGGGAAAAACAACTTGAAGCTAGTAGATGCCACTGATTTGCGTAATGTTTCATTAGAAGAAGCACTTGCCAAGTAAAAAAAAAAAATACTCTCACCAAGATTAAAATAGATGAAGCTCCAACCATTTGCACCAGCTGCTAAACAGATAGCTCCATGTGGTGTACATGTGGTCCAACATGTGTATGAGGTGAGAAGAAGAAAGGAAAGGATGGTTGTGTGACAGTGACAATTATTGGAAATACTGTGTAATTGTGACTTTGTTGGAAGGTCTCTGTATCTAGCAGGGGTTAAATATAATAAAGCTAACTCTTACTTTCATTCTTTCTTTCTTTATTTATTTCTTTCCAAAAGCATGGCTTTTTGAGAGGCTGCACAAAAACTATGCACCCAATACTCGCTAGTCACTGACCTACATTCCCAAAACTGATGTCTGCCTGTGTGGCTCCTCAGTGAGAATGCATGTGGCAACACTTGTCTGTGCATGTTTAACACAGCCGGCCTCAGGGAATATCTGCTAGTATTCCTGTGAAAGCTTCAGAATCGTCTATTCGGAGAACAGTCGCTTTAGGTCTCCTTTAGGATTGCTCTAACAGCTGCATCAGGGAAGATCTTAGCAGCTGGGTAAGATTTCTAGCTTTACATGATTTGAATCATACAGAGCAATGAGCAGACAGGAGTTTGGAACCCCTTGCAGTTGGTTTTTCCCAGGCTTGACAGAGCTCTGGAAACATAGGAGCAGTGCCCAAGCCTTTCAGTCAGACGATGTGGCAGAAGAACGCTTTTCCTGTTTGATGTTGGATATTTATTGTCAGTGTTATCATGACACCTTTTCCATCAAGCTGTGACCCAGTTACACTGAGCAGTAGTCATATGATACTTGCTCTTCTTTTATTGGCTATAGGATAGACATGTCACAATAAAATAAACTTCAGCATGATATAAAATTATGGTAATATTTTTGCATGGATATTATAGTAGTAATGCCTATAAGGACATTTTACACATTGTACAGTGTGTTATATAATTAGGAACACCTTGTACTCTTGTGCATGTGTGTAAGAGAAGAGGCATAGTGACAATCAATAGTACAATCGATAAGAGGATCTGTTCACATGCACATGTAACAATTTCTCTAAAATGGAAATTTTCTGCCTTACCCTGGGATAATAAATCTATTTTATTATATCATAATTATTTTCCCATGTTGGCATACCTCCATTATCTTTGGTCAGTGTGTGAGATAAGATGTTGCTACTCCTTTGTTTTTTACTGTGATGACAGTATACTGTTTGTCACAGTGAACATCTCAAAGCAAACATGCCAAAGTCTCCCTACCAACTATCTCACCCATGGATAAATTCTTATTATTGTGATTGCACTGTCTTGGTTGGTTGAATATGCGGTTGTTGAACCTTTGTGATATCTGTGCCATTTGGCATGACAAATCAAAGTGTGATTTTATACTGTTTGGTCTCTTTATTTATCAACTTTGTAATCTGAACTTGTTCTTCTTCTCTCTCTAGTATAATGAGTGATCCAGTGCTTGCAGTCCCGTGGCCCAACACCATGGTAGACAAGCCAAATCCATTCAACCCGTTGCCCTCAGCGGGGGAAATAGTGTTGGACAGCCCTCTGTGTGGGGAGCTAATCAAGGAAATGGAGGAGCTAGAGGACATCTCTCGAACTTTCAGCGATGACACCTTCAACTTGCTGTGCCTGCCTGACATCCAGGAATCCAGCACTAGTTCCAACAGCTCTGCTACTCTCGGTAAATATGTGTATAACACACATCCAAACACAGCACATATAAACATACACACTTTGACTGCATTTTAAGTGTTACTATTGTAGGTTTAAAGTGCTTTTAAGAGTCAGTTCAGGGTATACAACTATTTGTCATTTCTTTCTAAATTAAGTTCACTACAGTATATTGTTTGACTTTCCCATAAACTCTGAAACTGTTGGGACCGATTGATAGGTCTTACATAGATGCAAACTCCTCACCTTTCAGAGAAAATTCACCTTTTTGAGATCAGAATGGGTCACCTTCGAGATTCGCGTGAGAGCCGATGAGAAAGTGTTTGGGGTTGGGGGGGTGCACGGTTCGGCTGATTGTGTTATTTTTTTCCACACAGCAGAGCTGAACGTAACTGGTGATCTTACAAGGGTAAATATAGAACTGGTTGTTTCAATCATTACAGCATTTTCTTTACCCTTTATTTTAAAAACTATGTCTATAAAAGGGTTTTATGTATTTGAGGTCTGAGATGAGGGAACGGCGAAGAGAGAGGGCAAACAGTTTGCAGTTTAGCTTAGCATTTCCGTCTGATCAGCCAGTATTGTCTTAAAATAGCCTGTGCATAGCATTTCATCTTTTATAACATGCGATTTTGGCCAAATGTATTCAATCTTGATTTTGGTAAAATGTTGCAACAATATGTTTTTTTTTTATTTTTTGTTGTTTCGTGAAAAGTGACAGTTTTGGACATACAAGGTAATAAAAAAAACAACAATAAAATAAAATAAAACGTGTCTCATGTGTATACATAACAAGAGCACAAGTTCTCCATGGACTGCTCACTGCATCTCAAAACAAATATCTAAAGCAAATATTGTTTAAAAAGATTTCCGTGATGAGCATGTCCCGGATCCCCCTATTTGTGTCAAAAAACCTTTTTTTTTTTTAACCCTTTATCTGTTTGCATCCCTGGTCTTACCCTCTTCACTCTAATAAATATATATATAAAAAAATATCTGTTTCCATTTTTTGTTTCACTGTAGTTGCTGAAAGATTCATAGTTGTTACTGATTCATAGTGGTTATGCCTTAAAATGAATTTCTACATGATATTCTGAGAATAGGGAGTTAAACAGACTCTGAAAAGACTGCTGCCTTCATATAAATTTCTGAAACACTCATTCCAAATGTTATAAACAGTGATGGGTTTTCATTGAAAAAGAAACAGAACAGGTGCTGTACTTTTCGTGAAATATGTGAATGTTTATTGAACATAAAGGAATACACTTAAAATAAGCATTTAAACTCAGAGTTCATCTAGTGTGTGCAGTAATTCATATTGTCTCAGACTGTTCTTTATATTCACAGTGATGAAATTTTTAAACTTGTGTGTGTGTGTGTGTGTGTGTGTGTGTGTGTGTGTGTGTGTCCTTAGATGTTTTGAGCCCAGCCTCTAGTCCATCCTCAGTAGCCTGTGGAGCAATCACAGGGCAGGATGAAATCAACCCCAGCCCCCTAAACCTTGAGTGCCGTATATGTTCAGATCGTGCCTCAGGCTTCCACTATGGAGTGCATGCCTGTGAGGGGTGCAAGGTTAGCACACGCACACACACACACACACACACACACACACACACAAGACAATACAGCACACCCTGGTGTTTGAGGGTGTGGAGAAAAATAGGGATCTGGATCATTGCTCCTGCTTCTATGATGGAATGCTGATCCTGAAAATGGGAGGAACAGTGGGGAGGAAACCAGGTTTGGGGGCCCCTGTACCTCGGTTCTGGGGAATTGGGTCCAAGGGAGGAGTAAGGAAGAGAGAGAGAGTGAGAGAGCAAGGGAAAAGTGAGACAGGCGGAATTTTAGCTGTGCACCGTTCTCGCATTTATTTAGCACACTTTTAAAAACTCAACAAAACTAAAACAACTCAGAAACGGTTCCATCCCGGATTAGCAGCTTTCATCAGGCTCCATCAGTGCGCTCTCTCACTCGCTCACTCTCTCTCTCTCTCTCTCTCTCTGTCTCTCTCTCTCTCTCTCACCATCTCACCCCTTAGTTAAGAGAGACTGAAAGTACAAAGAGTACAACTGGCGTTAATAAGACGCAGGTGAGAATCATCACGCATTATCTGCTGGTTTGACCTGCCTTCTCTCCATCCACAGCTAACACTCGTTTTTCTGCCAAAATAAAAGCACATAAAAGTGAATTAAGTCAGAAATATATAAAATATTTTTAAAAATGTATTATTATTATTATTATTGTTGTTATTAGGTCTTATTCAGTGCATTAGTAATATTATAAAGTATATTTTCTTCTTTACAAAAATGTATGTATATTTATAACACTATTTTTAACACTTGTAAAACTACTATTACATTACCCTGGAATTAAATTACAAAAAAACTTGTAAAAACTGCTGCGAGGGATTCTAATACAGCTGTTGAGGGAGTGATGGTAAATCTGACATCTTGTTCTCTTCTGACTGCTGTAATCCATCTCCCTGTGTTTTTTCCCCTCTCTTGGAAAATCACGGAAAGGAAATACTGGATTTTTTTTCTTTCACTGTTGGAGCAAATATTAATGCAAAAAGAATATTTGCTATAGTCTCCCATATATCTCTTAGATGTTTACCCTGCTATAGTTTGCTTAAACCCAGAAATGGATGTATATGCATGAACACAATCCATTATAGCTGATGTATTGTATAGCATGATTGAAGTGATGTGCAGGTCTTACATTTTTTCTTGGAAATGTCTTCAATATGGTATTAAAAAGTATTAAATATGAAGTGCTGATACCTGCAGATACTCTGCAGGCCAGGGAGCCATCTGGGCTGCAGCTGAGAGGTAATCCGCCACCACCATCTGCGCCCTCTGTCTGTGGACCACCTTGAATTTGAATAGCTGAAGCGGCAGATATCACAGAGTGATCCGCACACTGGCATGCTTCATGCAGTGGAGCCACTGGAGTACTTGATGGCCATTTACTCCTTCTTCGTCGTGCTATACTCGGTCTCACTTACCGATAGCTTGTGGCTGGTGTACAGCATGGAGTACCTCCACCTCCACAACCTGAGACAAAATGGTCCCCAGTCCTCTGTCTGACATGTTAGTCTGTTGAACAAAAGTGAGAGAAAAGTCATGAGAATGCAACAGCAGCCCCCCACACAAAATCAATTTTACCTGTCAGAAAGCCGCTTGCATAGCTCCGTCTACTGGAGCGGATCTGGCATTCCCTTTTTAGTGAGGTCAGTCAGCGGGCTGGTGAAATCCAAAAAATAGTTACAAACCTATGATAATAGCCAGCCAGCCTCAGGAACTGTCTCACCCTTTTTTTTATCTTGGGTCTCAGGCAGCCTGCAATCGCTGCTGTTTTATCAATTTGGAGACACGCCAGCCCATGGCCCAAGTGGAAGCCCAGATAACGTACTTCCACCTGTCTAATTGCACACTTTTTTGAGTTTGCTGTGAGTCCTGTCTCTCTCAAGGATCTCAGGACAGCCCTCAGATGTTGTGAATGCTGTTGCCATTCATTACTATGAATGATTGTCATCTAAATAAGTAGAAGCATATGCATTGTGTGGGTGGCTGATTCTGTCCACGAGATATTGAAACGTTGTTGGGGCTCCAAACAACCAAAAATGGAAGGGTGACAAATTGGTCTCGTGGGATAATGGAGTCAAGGGAATCTGCCAATACCCCTTGGTTATTATATCCTGTGTCGAATAAAAGCCATCCGTGCCTAGCTGATTGAGTAAAACAATACAAGGTATCGGGAATATGTCAAATTTAGACACCATGTTGACTTTTCTAAAGTCCACACAAAAACAGACCAGCCCGCTGGTCTTGGCCACAAGCCCACCGGCCTGCACCAATCACTGTGGTACTCCTCAATAACTCCCATGTCAAGCATAGCTTTAAGATATCCTGAGCATCCCGAGCAACATTTTTTTGTGTCAAGGTAACCAGTGTAAATTTGATTAAACCATTTGACAAGCCCATCCAGCCCAATTCATGCAAATTGATACGTACAGTTTGCGAAGAGTGCATGAAATGTGCCTTAGTGCATAAAGGACGTGCCCTGGTCAGTCAGGATCTCTTTCGGGATCCCGACATAGGAGATAACATTGAAGCATGCATCCGCAACTCTGTGTGCTGAGATGTTGCATGGTCCACTAAAACTAACTCAAACCATTGCCCTCGTACAGTCCGTTCTGATGGCCCGACGAGGTCCATACCAATTCTTTCAAAGGGGCCCTCGAAAGTGGCCACAATGGTGCTTTTTTGGGTGGCTAGTGGATTCACCAGCTGACATTCAGATATAAAACTGGCCCATGAGACAGCTTAGTGTTTTATCTTGCCCCAGCCATGGGATTATTATGAGCTGCATGGAACAGAAATTTTCTGTGGCTCTTCGGTACTAACAGCTGGGTTGTCTCTTCTTAGTTTGATTGTCCTGCATCACTTGATATAACCTTCCTCAATAAGTGAAAAATACAGGTGAGATAGTGTAACATTAGGCTGAATTTGCTCGTCTCGTCTGGGTCTCATCACGCGACTGCTCCGAGGGGAATCTCCGTGTTCCCCTTACATGGAGCTCATATCAATGGCCCAGGCACTGCCTCCACAAACAACACTACTCACATTCCACACCGTGCAGGACCCATCCACAAATATTTCGCTCACTAATGCCTGAAAATCAATTAGTGGATGGGTGAGGCAAGGAATAATCGCCGCCTCCACTCTATGCTTTTGCCCCCTTAATTTCATAATGAATGGCACCAGCGGGTACTCCTGAACATCCCCATGCACATATCTCAGCTACACCAATTGTTTATTTCCCAGTGCCCCGCACTGAATCTTTGGATGATATTCGGATTACACATGAGTCTACTGAGGCCTGATGTGTACTCCCTTGTATACTTGCTGATACGTGTTCAGGGATCTGTATTATTGCTTTTGATTCCATGAGGAAATGCTGATCCTTTAACTGGGAGGAAACCAGGTTTGGGGGGTTGGTTTTGGGGCCCCTGCCCCTCGGTTATGGGGAGCTGGGATCCGGGAGGAGTAAGGAAGAAAGAGAGAGAATGAGAGAGCAAGTGAAAAGGGAGATGCCTGGACTAGTGATTGCCATCAAGTGATCCTCTACCACCAGCTTGATGATCTGTTTTGCGTCCCACACCTCTGCCATCAACCACCGGTGACAGGAGTCTTTCAGCTGCTGCACTTAGATGAAGGGGCGGCCGATCTTGTAGAGCTGCATTGACTGGAAGCACTGGCAGTGCTCCTGAGGTGTTCGGCTGAGGACCACCCTCTTCACACTGTAGCAGCAGCCTTTTGGTGGCAAGCTGGATATCAACAGAGCCTTCGGCCAGTTCCATGCAATCCTCTGGATTGTCCTTGGAGGCCATCATCGTAAGCGTCATGGGTGGCCCAGTGGTAGGGGACACAGCTGGAGATGTGGTGGGCTGAATCAGCCTCTGGAGTGCCTGCTAGCTCGCTGCCTGCTCCTGTATGAGAGGTTTGAAGCGAAGCTGCTGCTCATTATGAAGGCTGAGGAGCACTTGGTGTTGGTTTTGGTGGAGGATGGCAAGGGCCTTGACGATCTCGTCGAGTGGGGAGGCTTCCATGGTGGTGGTGGAGTCTTCCACAATCCCGGGTGTCAGCACCACTGTAGAATTCTGGTATGAGAGTGTGGGGAAAGACTCAGGAGACTTGCATTTCAGTACACTTAAAAAAAATGTGAACAAAACAATTCAGAAACGGGTCCGTTCTGGACTCATTTTCGCTCTTTCCAGCGTATGTGTATGCATGTCTTGCGAGCTCCGCCAGCTATATCGCATGCTCTCTCTCTTTCTCAGCAGTTATGGGAAACTGAAAGCGCAAAGAGATACAAATAGGTAAAGTGGCGGTAATAAGACACAGGTGAGAATCATCACGTGTTACCTGTCGGTTCGACCTGTTGCCTGCTCGTCCACAGCTGACGCTTGACCACGCCCCCACTGCTACAAAGATATAAAAATAGAAGTAATCAAGATTAGTGGTGTGTTAATACCTCTACTAATATATCAATTATGGTGTCCTCCATCCCCAATTGTATAATGTAAATGCAGCTTAAGGTAAAATGTTTCCAAAAAGCCTGACTCTAATATGCTAATATGAACACAGTTATGTTAAGATTGTATTAGTGAGAAACCTGTCTTAAATCATTTTTCAATAGGGCAATGACATCTAGTTTTATAATATGATGAAAAACACTTGTGGATAATTAATCATGCTTTATTCACTATCATGATTTTGTCTTTCTCAATTAATTAAGCAATATTGCACAAGCAAGTGTGGTTATACTGAATATTTGTAGAGCTGTGACTCATCATAGGGATTTGACACAATAAGGGCAAATGTTCTGTTTACTTTTGCTCCGCTAGTGGAAATAAATCCCAAACAAGCCATAATCATTTTATAGCCCAAGAGCTGACTAGCTAGCTTACATTGATTTGTACATTCCCGTTAAAAGTTGCACCCAGTGAAATTGCATCCCTTCTTCCTTTTCATCTTAATCTGACAAGCTTTTATATTTACATTTATTCATTTAACAGACACTTTTACCTAAAGCGAATTACAAATGAGGAAACCTTTTATAGTTTAAGTCAAAAGTTATGTTCCTGAAAGTTTCCATGTTTGCTAATGATATCGCTAACTCTACTGTAGCAACGTTTTTGTAATAGGATGTGTTATTTTATGTGGCGAACACAGGTGAGTGGAGTTATACACACAGCACTGTTGTACAACTCTAACTGATTTACTGTAACTAAGTATCAGACTTTATGTTTTATGAAACACTGGTTCATGTACAAAAGGAAATTCTATTTTCTGTTTATTTCCTGATAAAAGTATGATTTTGTGATTAAAAGTATATAACTATTTTGGTATTAAATCATCACAGTTGTTATTGTAGCCTTTTTAAGGCACCCCTAGCATCACCCGACTGACCAAAGCAAAAGCATACCATGTACATTTTAGGTCACAGAGACTTGGTCATGGAATAACTTTGCTCTGTAAACACTTGATTAAACTCCGATTACAATGAGTCAGCAAATCCCGGGCTGTTGAGATTTAATAGAAACATCAGTCAGTTTGTTTTGCAGTGCTCATACTATGTTCACATGGAAGTGTGATGCAAAACAGTTTTCAAACTCCCATCTATCTCTAGATTTCAGTCAACGTGTTTTTATATTTTGACTTGGAATATTTTTATTTTTGTGCATATCATGTTCATGTTACAACTGAGGTACAACTGAGGAATTGACAAGCACAAAAGGTTCTCCAGACAGTGTGTTCTTGGGTGATCTTTAAGTAAAGGCATGTTTAATATTTATATTAGCAACCTGGTATCTGGCTTACTTTGGCTACTGGTATGATTGCTGTCTATCAGACAAGCTGGTTATAACCCAGTGTACACTCTACATCACGTTCAATCCCATGGACATGCATGTGTTTGTGACTCATGCCTATGACGCGAAGACGTCTGGTTTTTAACCGTGACGTGGTAGCTAGGCAGCTGACATGAATAATTAAAAAATGTAGATCTCATGACTGGACTGTCTGCTGTGAGTCTCACTGGATCTTACACACACGTGCATACACAAGCGGTACATAGAAAGCATAACTTTTATGCTCAAATGACTGTTACATAATTGTTTAGAGGCTAAAGTGCAGTTGGTTGTACTGTACATTAATGTTTCTAATACCTATATGACTTTTCTCTTGCTGACATTGCCTGAAACTATCCCAACTATCTGACCTTAGACACCGTTTGCACGAGCATTCAAATAGTGGCCATTACCCATAACATGATTTCACTGCCATTATTTCATCATTAGTTATTACATACAAACATACTGTACATACAACATACATACATACATACATACATACATACATACATACAGTATCATGCAATGCAGCCATGTAAAGAGTCAATCAGTCAATCATGTTTTTGATTGATTTAAATTTAAATTTTTCTGACTTCCAGTTATTGTCACATTCGGTTTCCACGGGATAAAAAGTAAAAGGCGAGTGAAATTTTGCAGAGGTGAGTGAAACAGCAAAGCAGTCATTTAAATTAAAGTAACTAGAGGTAAAGGAAAATAAAACACACCGGTAAAATACCAAATAAAATACAGCGGTACGAAGTACTGTATTTTGTGTGCACAATAGCTAACTAACTAAATTAATTAATTAATAGTAGGACTGTTTATTGAACTGTACATTATTGTACTGTATAAGAATTCTGGTAATAACAGTAAGTAGTTATATTGACAGCATGATCAGTTACAATGGCTTCAGCTTTGGCACTGTTTCAGTTATCATGACTGGACTTTGAAATTAAACACGTCATTTTGTGGGCGGATACTTCTGGTTTTCTTTGAATTGTATTTACTGCTAAGAGAGATTGTTTATAAAGACAATTGTGTGTAATCAGTGAATCACATATGGCACAATATGCCTTATCACAAGGGCAGTCTACCCTGTCATATCATTTACTACAAATGCTGAATGTTATGATTACACTTTACTACTAGGATTTTGAAATTGACTCTATAAATCAAAACACGACATCTTTAACAAACTTTAAATGCTAAATGGTCTGCAATAATATAGCACTTTTTTAAATCAGTAAACAAAAGCTGTATGAATTCTTTGTAGGGCTTCTTTAGGAGAACCATACGCCTGAAGCTGGTGTACGACAAGTGTGAGCGCCACTGTAAGATCCAGAAAAAGAACCGGAACAAGTGCCAGTACTGCCGTTTCCACAAGTGCCTCGCCGTGGGCATGTCCCACAACGGTGAGTGCTCTTGTGTACATCTTGGCTCTGGCTTTTAACACAGTGCTCCATCACGTTTTTATGGGTTTATGCTATAATTACACAGCCGGGTATGCCCTCTGATTACTTTATTGGTCATAATATGTGGTAGACTTTCCATCAAATCACTTTGTTGATAAACACAATGTAATCATTGACACTGAAACACTTTTTAGTAAAACATTAACATAATACACTTTATATAATCAGTTTTGTTTGGTAATATAAAATCAATATAATACAGTCATGGACGAAATTATTGGCACCCCTGGAACTTTTCTAGAAAATGCACCATTTCTCCCAGAAAAGTGTTGCAATGACAAATGTTTTGGTATACACATGTTTATTACCTTTAAGTGCATTGGAACAGCACAAAAATGCAGAAGAAAAAAGGCAAATTTGACATCATTTTACACAAAACTCAAAAATTAGGTCGGACAAAATTGTTGGCACCCTCGACTTAATATTTGGTTGCACACCCTTTGGAGAAAATAACTGAAACCAATCGCTTCCTATAACCATCAACAAGCTTCCTACACCTCTCAACTGGAATTTTGGACCAATCTTCTTTTGAAAACTGCTCCAGGTCTCTCAGATTTGAAGGGTGCCTTCTCACAACAGCAATTTTGAGATCTCTCCATAGGTGTTCTATGGGATTTAGATCCGGACTCATTGATGGCCACTTCATAATTCTCCAGCGCTTTGTCTCCTACCATTTCTGGGTGCTTTTTGAGGTATGTTTCGGGTCATTGTCCTGCTGAAACCCCCATGACCTCTGACGCAGACCCAGCTTTCTGACACTAGGCCCTACATTATGGGCCAAAATCTTTTGATAGTCTCCAGATTTCATGATTCCTTGCACACAGTCAATGCACCCAGTGCCAGAGGCAGCAAAACAACCCCAAAACATCCTTGAACCTCCACCATGTTTGACTGTAGGTACTGTGATCTTTTCTTTGTAGGCCTCTTTCCGTTTTCTGTAAACAGTAGAATGCCAAAAAGCATTGGATTGAGGCTTACTCAGGTACATTTTTGCAAACTGCAGTCTGGCTTTTTTATGCCTCTGTGTCAGAAGTGGGGTTCTCCTCGATCTCCTACCATAGCGCTTCTTCTCATTCAGATGACGACGTATGGTTCGAGCTGACACTGATGCACCCTGAGTCTGCAGGACAGCTTGAATTTGCGTGGAAGTTGACTGAGGTTGTTTATCCACCATTCAAACTATCCTGCGTTGCATTCTTTCATCAATTTTTCTCTTCCGTCCATGTCCAGGGAGATTTGCCACAGTTCCATGGGTTATAAACTTCTTGATTATATTGCACACAGTGGACAAAGGAACTTTAAGATCTCTGGAGATTGACTTGTAAGCTTGAGATTGTTGATATTTTTCCACAATTTTGCTTCTTAAGTCCTCAGACAATTCTCGGCTCTTCTTTCTCTTCTCCATGCTTGGTGTGGCACACACCACTCTACACTCTAACTGGCTTCAGTTTTGATTTCTATATTGCCAGCACCTGTTACTTGCCACAGGTGAGTTTAAATGAACATCACATGCTTGAAATGAAATTATTTACCCACAGTTTTAATAGGGTGCCAATGATTTTGTCCAGTCCATTTTGGGAGTTTTGTGTAAAATATGTCAAATTTGCCTTTTTTCTTCTGCTTTTTTGTGCTGTTCCAATGCACTTAAAGGTAATAAACATGTGTATACCAAAACATTTGTCATTGCAACACTTTTCTGGGAGAAATGGTGCATTTTCTGGAAAAGTTACAGGGGTGCCAATAATTTCATCCATGACTGTAAATACTTATACTAATGAGCCAGTGTATTTTAAATACAATTAAAATTACATTGTCTGGTCCCAATTTTTATATAAAATAAGCATGACATTGACATTTTTCTGAGTTGGATGTTGTATACTGAAGATGTGGTCTGATGCTGTAGCTCTCAAATTTGGGCCAGCAGACAAACACAAAAAGGTTTTTTGTTTTTTTTCAAGCACCTATGACCTGGATGACGTGGAGGTACACTGGCCACTTTTGCCACAGGACTTTGATCTCATCCATTCATCAAGGACAAAGCATTCTGGTTGTGTGGGAAAATATTTCACTACAAAGCCTCCCGCATGCATCTTTACCTATCTGTACTGTAGACCGCCCTTGATCAGTACATGAGCATATAGAGTTTACATACAGACATGTGCAGCCACTGGAGTGGTTTGTGTCCTTCCACAATGTACAGGGCTTCACACTGTGTCCAGGTTTATATCACACCTACTTAGGACATCTGCCAACTTGTACCCTTCCCAGGAATGGTGACATGGTGCATTTCTCTAGTGTGTTTCCTGTGTGCTTGTGTGGCTGCCAATGTGTATGCTGTCTAAATGTGTGTTAGTCAGTGTACGTGCATGCAGTTACCTTTGTTTATGTGAGACAGTGTATGTTTGGCTGAAATCATACCCATAGTGTTTTTCTTTGTCATAGCAATTCGTTTTGGGAGGATGCCACAGTCTGAGAAGCTGAAGCTCAGAGCAGAGCTGCAGATCCCTGAGAAAGAAAAGAGAGAGACGCAGCTGGATGACTGGAAGACTCTGGCCAGCCAAATCCACGAGGCCTATCTTAAACAGTTCCACCTGAACAAGGCTAAAGCAAGAGGCTTTCTCACCGGCAAGACCAACATGCCAGTGAGCAATAAAAGTTCATTAATTTGCACATTACTTTTATTTTTCTTCACACATTTACACCATTTCATAGTTTTAACACTACATATTAATAGAACATATTAATATGTATTAATACATGTTAATCAATACATGTTCTTCCATTTTATTACTGGTTATATCAGCCTATTGTTGTCTTCAAACAGCAATACAGCAGTCAGTTGGTCCAACCTAGTGTCTTTTTTTTTCCCAAACTGCTTCTAGACTTGCATTTCTCACTTGCTTAACTACATATATTTCCATTTCTGTTTATATCAGTTTCATTGTATTTACTGAATAGTAGTTATAGTACTTAATAAACAATATGCTTTAAGTTCAAGAGCTGAATAATAAGTGGAAAATGTAGTGTGTTAATACTGTATTACTGCTAGTGGATGAGTATGAGTAATAATGTATTACATAAAAATGTCACAAATTTAATGTATATATCATCTTAAGTCAAAGTTTGCAACCTTTTTCCTTGGTTCGGCTTTTAAGATAGAGATACAACAAACCTCTAAGCCTACATGCACATTATGAAACACGTACAGGCATGTGAAAAATATAAGTACACCCCATGTAAATTGTTGACTTTTTTGACACATTTGGAAAGCAAATGTTTGATCATCTTTGAAACAGTGCCTAACAATGACGTTGATACATTTCAACGAAACCACAAGGGACATTAGCTTTTTCAATCATTTATTCAACAGAAATATCAGTAGATGTTATTTCTTCTGTGGAAAAAGTAAGTACACCCTTGGCCTCAGAAGCTAGTAATGCCCCCTTTAGCAGAAATAGCTTCTTGTAGGTGTTTTGCATAATTGTCCACCAGTCTCTGGCATCGGCTTGCTGGAATTTTTGACCACTCTTCCATGCAATATTTTTTCAGTTGATTGAGGCTTTTCTTGGATGTACTGCCCGTTTCAAATCTCCCACAACATTTCAATGGGATTCAAATCCTCACTTTGACTTGGCCATTCCATAACCATCCATTTCTTCTTTTTGAGCCACTACATGGTAGATTTGATAGTGTGCTCTGATAATTATCCTGTTGAAAGGTCCACTTTCAGTTCAACTTCAACTTTTGGACAGACAGACCCTGGTCTTTGCCTATATACTCATTGGCAATCTGTAGTCTTGCTCTTATGTTCTTTTTAGACAGCAAAGGCTTTTTCCTGGCACGCCTCCCATGCAGATCAAATTTGTGCAATCTCTTTCAGATTGTAGAAGCATTTACTTTGACTTACTAGCAGATCCTGTGATGAAATTTTGGGGTTCTTGGAGACTTCTTTTAGCATCAGACAGTCTGCACTTGGGCTGAATTTGCTTGGATGGCCGGTCCTGGACAAATTGGCATTCATTTGAAATCTTCACCATTTGTAGATTATTTTCTTTACAGTGGAATGATGTATTTCAAATAATTTGGAGATCTTTTTAAATCCCTTGCCAGACTCATACACATCCGCATCCTTTTTTATGAAGGCCTTATAGAACTATTTAGATCTTGGCATGATGACACCACAAACCTCAATAGCAAAGGGAACACCAGACACTAGATCTAAGAGGGGTATAAATAAGACAGGTTCCCCACCACTCCCTAAGCAGGTGCTAATCACAGGCACACAGTCTTGAACACCTGATTCTAATTATATTGATTTGAAGGTGTGATAAATTTAGGGTTGCACTTACTTTTTCCATGTGACTAATCTGGGGTTTTTTTTGTTGTTCATTTCAATTGTGAATATTACTACAAAATGTACATTTTGATAGAGTGAATCACCTTTATTAAAAGGCACTGTTTCCAAGAGTATCAAATGTTTTCTTGTCCAAATATGTTTGTTTTTTTAAACCAACAAACAACAAAGTCCAATGGATGCACTTATGTTTTCACTTGACTGTATGTATTCATGAAACAAATTAATTCATTCATTTGAGCTCAGGTTTTAACCAGGGATCCAGCAGTTGTGAGACAGAAATGCTACCCACTGTACCAGAAAAAAATAAAAATAAAATAACCTAAATTACATTTTTAAAATTTGTATTAAAATCTTTATTTATGATTTATGATAGCAGGCTTTAAATAACTATGTGCCTTAAACTCTCAAAATTTCCAGCTTATTATTCATGTATTCTTAAAACATATTACTTTGTAACTATTATGAATTATTTAATGGCTAATGTAATAGTAAGGAACCATGTTGTTACATCAGAGAGTAAGAATGATATGTGCATCCTGGCAACCTGAGCTTGTACAGTTGCTGCTTACTACTCCATCTATTACATTATTGCTAGTAGTAATTGTCCTTTCATGTTTTTTTCACCCCTGCAATGCTTTCACCAGCCATTTGTCATTCATGACCTGGACACACTACAGCAGGCACAGCCCGTTCTGGTTACCCAGATGCTGAGTGAGGGAAGGGAGGACTTTGCACTTAATGTTCAGGGGCAGGAGACTGAGGATTGCCTCTTCCACTGCTGTCAATACATCTCGGTTGAAACGGTCACACAGCTTACCGAGTTTGCCAAGGCTGTGCCTGGCTTCCCCAGCCTCGACCTAAATGACCAGGTGACACTGTTGAAGTATGGTGTGCATGAAGCTTTCTTTGCTCTGCTGGCCTCGTGCATGAACAAGGACGGGATGCTGGTGACACGGGGCAGTGGCTTTATTACCCGTGAGTTCCTTAAGAGCCTCCGCAAGCCTTTCAGTGATATGATAGAGTCCAAGTTCCAGTTCGCCATGCGCTTCAACGCTCTGGAGCTAGATGACAGTGACCTGGCACTGTTTGTGGCTGCCATTATCTGCTGTGGAGGTACGTCTCAGGGCGAGTGCTTTATATTTCATTATATTTCATGAAATGGAAATTCTGTTCACAGTCATAGGGCATTGTCACACTTGAGTTCATGCAAACAAATTCCTTCCAAATTGTGTATTGCCTGCAGAATTTGATTGTCTCTTCTGCTGTGTTTGCAAAACCGAAAACACTAGGTACAGTTGGCCAGAGCACCCATGGCTAAATTTAAAGAATGTAGATTTTTGAAGTGAAGAGAAGCAAAAACTTCTATTTGATGAAGTTAAAAAATAAATAAATAAAAAACAGGACCCTTTGAGTTATAAAGTAACACATCTTAATTAAGTCATTAGGCCTTAATTGACTCATTAGAACTTGTTAGGCAGGTCAAAATGTGTCATTAGGAACAGCAATTCTAAACCATAATGAATTCTTTAACTCTTCAAACCTTGTGCTAACACTCAAAAACCATGGGTTCCTCTGAGCTAATTGATGCCTACAAAGCAGAGGAAGGCTATAAAAGATATCAAATTGCTTCCATCTCACAATTTCCACTGACTGAAGTGTCATTAAGAAATTGCAATTAAGGGGGATCTGTGGAAATAAAGGCAAGATCTATAAGACCAAGAAAATTGTCAGAAAATACTACCCATATCCTGGCCAGAAAGGCAAAGCAAAACCCCCATATTACACTTAGGGCCTGCAGGAAGGTTTCGCTGAGTGGCAGTGCACCGTAGTGTGTGAATGTGTGTGTGTGACTGTGTATGTGGTTCTGCCCTGTGATGGGTTGACACCCCATCAAGGGTTTCCCCGGCCATGTGCACCAAGTTCCGTGGGATAGGCTCCAGGCTCCCCTGTGCCCCTGTTTAGGATAAGTAATATGGAAAATGGTCACACAGCTTACAGAGTTTGCCAAGGCTGTGCCTGGCTTTAATAAATGTTATATATTTTCCATAGCGCTTATCCTACACTTTCACACCTCAAATTTGTATACCCTTAGAAATTTTACTAGTAGCCAGACCTTTCATTTCTTGTGCTTCATATATGTTTGTCCATTAATTAAAATGTCCAAATTATGTATGTTACTATATTAACAGTAAAAAACAAAACAAAATGAAAAACTGTATCTCACTTCATTAAAGCCCACTTTTTGTTTTTATAATTCCCTCCGTACCTCCTTTATAGCTTCTGAACAGCTTTTGGATCCTGTCAGTTTTAATATCGGCTCCACCTAGCCCAATCTTTTCCCATTGTTCTTGACATGTCTGTAGCGACTTTTTTTAGATGACCTCTTTCTTCAGATCATGTTTGGAGATTGTCATGCTCAAATATTTCTGTTAATTTTGCTTGTTCAATACACCGCATTTCATGTTTACTTTGTTCTATTTTTTGTAGAGTTCAATTAAAGTGAAAACCAGACTAATGTTTACCAAATGGGCCAGAAATGTGTTCAATGGAACTGAATTCAAAAATCCATAAAAAAATTTATCAAACTTACTTTTGTTACAACAGCACTGAAAGATGCACCAGCATTACTTTT
Organism: Ameiurus melas; assembly: GCA_012411365.1. Classification (NCBI taxonomy): domain Eukaryota; kingdom Metazoa; phylum Chordata; class Actinopteri; order Siluriformes; family Ictaluridae; genus Ameiurus; species Ameiurus melas. The sequence continues at coordinate 15,743,725 of CM022766.1, read as the reverse complement.
ATTAATGTGAGGTTCTGGTAAACATTCTGTCAAAATGTTTAATTTTGCTTTTTAGTTTTTGTTGTATTTTATATTTTATTATTTTTTATTATATTTTATAATTAGAGAAAGTCATTATTGTACATTTTTATGAGAACTTGATGAGCTGCAAGTATATGCTGTGTGAGAGGGCTTTCCTTCACTGCGTTTTTCATCTCCAGTACTGAGTGGGTGTTTGAATAAGGTTACACAATAATAGCCAGGCTCAGAGTGTCTTTTTCTGATTTTTTTTTTTGCTCTCCTTCAGCAAAAATATCCACAGCTTCCAAGAGTGTTTACTCCAGCTGCAGCCCACAGGGTTCTGTATGACCTGAGAATTTAACTAGAGCCTGCTACATGCTCACTCTTTCTTTCACAGGATCCCTGTTTAACATGCCATGCAAGATATTCTATGTGCAGTCATTAATTTACCTGGAGAAATAATGTTCGGGGTTTCTCTTACTCTATTTTTTATATTTTTCTCTGTCTTTTGTTATGCCTCCACAACCCCCACCCCCACTCCCAACTCTTGCAGACCGACCAGGACTAGGAAATGTATCACATGTCGAATGCATTCAAGAAAGTATCATTCATGCTCTGAGGCTCCACCTGCAGACCAACCACCCCGACGACACCTTGCTCTTCCCCAAACTCCTGCAGAAACTTGCTGACCTTCGGCAGCTCGTAACGGAGCATGCACAATTAGTCCAGGACATTAAAAAAACACAGGACGCGTCTCTCCATCCACTACTGCAGGAAATTTATAAGGATATGTACTGAACATTGAACTACAGGGTGGAGTTGTTGGTGTAGCAGGATATGAGGTAGCCTATGCCTAAATAATGTCCTCCATCTTCAGGACTGCAACAAGAGGATTAACAGATTAACCTGCTAGTGGATTAAGTGATTAAACTGTATTGTTGTAACCTAATATGCAGCCCCAGTGGACAAACTTGCAAGACTGTAGTTGTATGCAGTGCCTTTTACTCCACATGTTGTGGATTCACTACAGGGAATGATAAAGCTGAGTGCAAAAGTTTGCATACCCTTAGAAATGTTACTAGTCGCCATACGTTTCATTTCTTGCGTTTCATGTATGTTTGTCCGTTAATTATAATGTCCAAGTTATGTATATTACTATATTAAAAGTAAAAAAAAAAAACTAAATGAAAAAAATGTATCTTGCTTCATTAACTTGAAGGCCCACCTTTTATCTTTATAATTGCCTCCAGCCTCCTTTATAGCCTCTGACCAGCTTTTGGATCCTGTCAGATTTAATATCAGCTCCAGCTAGCCCAATCTTTTGCCCATTATACTTGACATGTCTGTTGTGACTCTCTTAGATGACTTCTTTCTTCAGATTGTGCTCGGAGATCGTCATGCTCAAATATTTCTGTACATTTTGCCTGATGTTTCTGATTCCTTGGATACACTGCATTTCATATTTAATTTTTTTTTTGATAAATCGTATAATAGATTCATTACATTTCTTCCATTAAAATGGATCATAGAGGATGCAAACATTTGCACTCAACTGTATGTATACGTTTGTCAAATTCAAGCAAACTGTTAGGACTTATTTGCGTGAACAGTTATTTAATGCCTTCTGAGAGCAGCGTGTGCCACATGGAAAATGTATTCATAAGTCTGTTCTGAATATGAAGTGTGATTTTCATGCCATGCTAGAATTCAGCCTTCCCACACAGCCCTCATGTAGGACCAATACCTTGTTTTAAATGGCATAAAGGAACATGTATAGTAGTTTTGTACTAATATGTACAGAGTGTATAGCACTCCAGCTGATATTATCAAAGGATGTTATTTATTTTTGAAAATAAACCTGTGTAGTAAAAAAAAAAAAAAAAAAAGAAGAAGAAAAAAGGTGTATTATTTTATGATTGTCTCCGAGGTAAAAATTAAAACTGCCAGCCTTTTGTGTGGTAATAGCACAATAAGGTAAAAGCTGTATTATTTATAATTCTGCTGAGAAATTACACAGGAGTAAGGTATGTGAATGTTTGTTTATTATTATTTGTATCAGGAAATATATTGTATAGATACTCAGGGACAGTCAGTCTGATTTACACTAGAATAGATTATTCATCTCACTATAACACTTATTTTAAGGAAATTGGTTATAATGCTTTTGAATAAATGCTTTTTATTGGTTTTAATGCTGTTCTTTATGGGGGGGAAAGAAAAAAATGTTTGTTTGTATGTGAAGGAACCGTGGTTAAACTGATTACTGTGCTCTAACAGGGTAGTTCTGTATTAAAAACCTACTAGAATGTAACAGTTTAGAATCTGCCAACCAAAAATAAATATGTATATACATACTATTATCAATAAAGGTAATTCTTTAAATAAATAAAGGTTGTGTGTGGAGTGAATACGTGCTCAAGCGTCGGTGTGCTAAATTTTCCTGTGCTTCTGTTTCAGCAATCAGTCCCAGATCTCAAAGCCTTTACGCCATTTTCCAATGATCAGCACAACATGTAAACTACGTACTTCCGCGTAGCGATGATGTAAAGATCAGCGTAAACACTGGTTGTGTGTCAGCTTGAACGTTGTGTTACTCTAACAAACTAACCAAGTAACATATAGATGTACATAATACAGACGGAATAGATTAATTAAAAGAAGATATAATCGTTGTACTGTAGTGTTGCTTGTTGAGCTGTTTCTAAAAATGTTTATTTCTGATCAGGCGCAATAGCTGCCCCTTTCTAAATGACGTGTCTGTAGGGGTCCTTGCGTTTTTAACGTTTTTCGCGCCACCTCTGAACAGGACAGAATAGCGTCTTCTAGTTATATTGCTTTGTGTTTAATACTTTCGAGCAATTAGTTTAGTGAATATGATCACTAGGATATTCTTGTCGTCGTTCTGTTGACCATAAATGGAAGAAAGATGCTGATATAATCGGTTGTAGCTTAATTTTTAAAAATGTTTTGATACAGTTAGCCTGTTTACTTGGTTGATTGTGAGTTAACCCTTGGCTGAGAGACTAAGACTAAGAGCTGCCAGCAATATTCCAAGTCATCCACTGATTAAAAAAATAAAATAAAAAAGTCAAGCAGTTCTGTAGTTGCTGTTAAAGAAGACTGGTATAATGACTGGTGAGTTGTAGGTTAAACAGGTTTAGATTACCATCGCATTGTGTTGCCAGATCATTAAAACTTCTCATCTGTGATCGGACTGTAATTTAACGCCTTATATCTAATACTACTGCTGTGTCCTCGACCATTTCTATTTCTTCCTCTTTCCCCCTTCTGCTGTTATTGTTTACAGCTGTCTCGATGTTGTATAGGACAAATTCAACTCCTGGATTCCTGCTTCCTTTAATACGCCGCTTCTATAACATGTAACATGCATGAAAGAGCTTTGTGATTTGTGATCCCAACCAGCTGAGGATGAAAACCTGGACGAGCTGCTCTCCTTATTCGAGGAGAGTCAGGATCCGGATCCAGAGAACTCCTCTTCCAAGGAAGTGGAAGATAACCTGGATGGACTGTTCGATGATGATGATGAAGATGGCGAAGGTTATGCTGAGCCGGAGGAGGAGGATGCGACGTTGGAGAACTCGGGCACCAGAGCAGAAAGTGAACACAATCAATCCAAAGAGGAATTGGAAGGTGAGATTAGTTCAATTCCTGGACGTGGGACATTCTTTCCTTCAGGTTTGCATCCTACTTGATCGTGAATAGTGAGAGAAATCATTTACAGATAGAAAGGAGTTGGTAAAGAGAGGGCAAAACAGTGTCAAATCTGTGATTTCTGGTAATTGCAGTCTTAAAGCTGAAATAGCAGTTTGTAGTCCTAGCCATTACATCATAACTGTTCATATGAATTGAGGTACAAGTCCATCTTTATGGTTTTTAAGTGGTACCATCCTCAGCACCATGATCTTTAGGCCGCACCATGTGGGGTCATCCTCAGCCGCAGCATGTGACTTTCCAACTGATGAGAACTCCAGGCAGAAGTAGGGCATCAGGCAGGTCCCGAGAGCAGAAGGGTTCAGGATCACTGGGATCTCAGGAGTATCATGTTTAGCTCGACAGAAGGAGAGAGAGAGAAAAAGAAATGATTAGGTATGCTTATTGTCCCGTAATGGTTAAGCACATGAGAACAAGCAGAGAAGGCAGAGATCCAAACCTAGACAAGGATGAAGAATTAAACCCCCAAAAAGGAACTTCCTCTGTAATATGGTAGTGGTTGAGATACATTGTGTTTATATACTGTGTTCTTGTTTTGCAGCGTAGTTTAAGATTTGTTAAGTTTGCACTATTAGAACATTTATATGCACTTTTACAGATGAAAAGTATTACAACATCTCCATTAATTTTTCCTGGGGTTAGATTATGAGTCCTGCATGCACAGTGTTTGCACTGTGACTGGAATTTTAATTTGGGAATAAAATATTTATGTTCAATTTTTTTTGCCCATGTAATTGGTATAGTTTAGTATTTGATGATGGTCAGGATTAAGTTATTAGTGTTGAATGATACTATTTATATATCTTTACATTTCATTACTGCAAAAAAATACCATAATATATTGTGATATTGTATTAAGTCTACGGACGGTATAAAATAATGTTGTAGAACATATGTAGTATGCTCCGTCCATGATAGTGTGCCGTCTTGAGATTCAGCCACAGGAAATACTCCTTATATTCTTTATATTTTTAATTTATTACTAATCCTTCCCATCACTAGTCGCCACCTCACAGCCTCCGGAGAACAACCCTAAGAATCTTGGGTGCTGTATTGTCCTGTATTCTAGATTCAGTGCATTTAGTGTGTGCAGTAGCACTATTTATTCTTGATATTATTTAATAATATTTTTTTTGTAGCATCAGAAATATTAAATGCAGACTTCTGCTGATTTGTGCTACTTGTTTTGTCACGCATACATGTATGTGTTTTGTATTGATGGTGCTGTTTTCCACACCAGCTGAGTTGAGGAACATGCGAGAAAAGATGCAGAAGCTACAGCAGCAGCTGGAGGCATCACAAAAGTGTGCGGATGTCTCCCGGCCCAAACATACAGAAGACAATGCTTTCTCCTTACAGAGGCAGACAAGTACCAAGAGTTCACCAGCAACCCAGCAGTTCAGCAGACAAATCAAAGCAAATCAGAGCACCAAAACGCCCCAGAGAACAGCTACAATGTCTTCCTCACCCCAGTTCTCAGCGGCAGGGCTGACCGTTAAAGTGCAGAATAAGCAGAGGACTGCACAGCAACCCAAAGCAGGTAGACGGATATCATGTATGTATGAAGACTTTACTGGGTACTGTAGGGTTTTCATTGAGATTACCTTTAGCCAGTTAATAACATTTAATAAAATCTAAAGAGTGTGCGTAATAGGTAAAATGAAGCTGATACCATAATTATTTTTTTCTTTTAAACAGCCTCCCTGGAAAACCAGGATTCTTTGAGTCAGGGTGTGAGTGACAAGTTGTCACAGCCAGTGAGGAGTAGCAGTATGGTCAACACCACAATGAAGTCACCACCAGTAAGCAAAAGTGCTGGTGTGACCCCTCCCATTGCAATACAAGCCACACCCCGACCATCTGTCACTCAGGATGTTACTGTGGAGAAATTCTCAGGTCTCAGGCTTAGGTGTGTATTTTGTGTTTTATAATGAAGCCATAGATTATGTGTCAATATTCAGCCTTTTCGTTTTTCCATGTTGGAAGGGAAATCATTTTACTTGAAGTGTCATTGACTCTCAAAGTGGCATTTGGTTAAAATTTGTTAGACTGTTAAAACTAATCTAAAGTAAATAAGTCAAACTATTATAAAAACAATATAATTCCTTGAAGTAGGTCTGTCACGGTAATTACGTTATTGACATATCGTACGAAATATTTGGTGCTGACCTCGATATCGCACGCAAGTGTGTTTGTATACATAAAAATCGAATATCACCCACATTTTAGCCATTCGCACTGCTTCTGTCCTTTCGTCTGCTCTAGGGCTGTCAAATTAAAATTCGAATTTCAAATATTTGTTGAATTTATGATAAAAATGCACATTCGAATGCAAAAACTGTGCATTCATATTTAAGATGTGCGGCAAGCATTAGCACGTATTTTAAATAAAATGTACTGTTGAAAAAATTACGCAATATATTAACAATGAACTAAAAAAAAATTTGTGAAGAAGAAAAATCTAGAAAGTATAGTTCTGGTGTTTCAAATAATCCAATCATGGTCCATAATGTCTAGGATTGAGCCGCATAAACTGCGTGAGCATTAAACTGAAGCACTTTACTAGCGGCTTAAAGAACTACCCCAAACACATCCTGTTCACTTAGGAGATTAATCAGACATATACACAACTTAAACCTAATATTACAATTTGCAATTTTGCACAAAATTACGTGAAAGCACAAGAGAACTTGAACTGAAATAACATGGTAGATACAATGGTATGTCACGTTGTGAATATGCTCTTTTTTGAAACAACGTACTCCTGCAACTCGTGTAGAATAAAGCATGTAGTGATTGTATATTGTATTGCAATGTCTGAATATTCTTAAGAATTTAAAGTTCTTCGCCCTTCGAAAGGGTGTACTATGCTGCTATTGTATTATCATTATATCAGTGGTATAAAATTGACTTCAAAATGACAGTCGTTTATCGCTATTATTTATGGGACAGTATATTGTCCAACAAATATAGTTACCGTGATAGAAATAATTGCTATATGCTAGTAATTGCTACATGATATCATTTTACCTGAACTGACATTGTGTCATGCATTGCCATTTGATTCAAGTTTGTGACCCTCGTTACAGTCGTGCCTTTGTCTTCATCGCTTATTCTTCCACTGCAGGAGACCTCGGCTGTCCTCGGTAGAAATCGAACACAAAATGGCTAATCGCAGAATGATCCGGCTTTCACAGCTGCCTGATCGACTGGCTCGGGAAAATCTGGAAGACAGTGACTGGGTCACGTTTGCTGTGCTGATAAATAAAATCACCCCTCAAAGCAAGAATAATGTAAACAACAAACCATCTGACCAGTTTCAGCATTGCATAGTGACAAATATCACAGTGCCTGAAGCAGATAAATGACCCATTTCTAGATTTATCACGAAACAAATGTTTTAAACCAATTTATTTGCAGGGGAAAACCTTCAGTATCTGGAAGCTGAATGACCTTCATAATTTAGATGTGACCGTATCACTTTTTCTCTTTGGGACTGTTCACGCAGACCTGTGGAAGACTGACACCGGGACAGTGATTGGTATACTCAACCCCAATCAAATGAAGAACAAAGATGGCTCCAATGAGGTGAGACAGTGTTGTACTTACTACTGAAAGCTAAATAGTAAAGACTTGTGTGTAGATGATAACATGCTACTGATGACCTTCACTGAACATAATAAACGATTTTCCTTTTTAGTTTCGCTTATGAGGTACTGATTTATTATTATTATTATTATTATTATTATTATTTGATTTAGGTTTTCCACTGCATGTTCAGCACTAGGTGGAGACACCAGCTGTTAAACTGCAGTGAAACATTTCTATTCTGTAGCTTTGCATAGGATGATACTATTCATTTACAAATAATCTAGTCTTAATTGGTTCATTAATTTTAATAAGGTTTTGATTGTGTGTAATATTAGTGTTAATTTTATTGGAAGTGGTATTTGTGTTTGTTATGGAGCTGGCCATTATGTGGAAAATAACATGATTCTTGAAAACCTGTTCAAAATAGAAAATGTATGTTATGATCATTTAAATTAGCATATAATAAGCTATTTAATACAGAAATGTGGGGAGAATTTAATATTGGGGACAAAAATATATATCTTTATGTCCAATCAACTACTTATTGTAAACAACAGTGGAGTCAGCCAGTGTTATTAAAGTACTGACAATAACCAAAATATCTCAGGAAAGCGTTTATTCATCTTTAGTGATCTTTACAGTGGAGTCAGTACTTTAATAATACTGCCGGACTCCAATGTAAAGATCACTAAAGATGAATAAACGCTTTCCTGAGATATTTGGGGTATTGTCAGTACTTTAATAATACTGCCGGACAGTACCCCAAATATCTCAGGAAAGCGTTTATTCATCTTTAGTATCTGCTTTATTCTGGCCAGGGTTGCAATGGATATTGAGGGATATATATAGTTGATGATAATCAATATATAGTTTAAGTATATGAAATATGCTGTATCCATAAGTAGACTGATGTTTTCCATAGTAATGGAAAACATCAGTCTACTTATGTATACAGCATATTTTATATAAGATTGATCTTATTCTTGTCTTTGTACTCTGATATAATGCAGTCTATATCCTTTCTACAGCTTTGCCTCACAGTTGACCATCCACAGAAGGTTCTGATGTTGGGAGAAGCCATGGATTTTGGTACCTGCAAGGCCAAAAAGAAAAACGGAGATTCCTGCACACAGCTAGTCAACTTGGTGAGTGTACCTCTTCTAGAAAGCCACGTTTTCATTTCTGTTGGATTTGTATTCATTCACCCCCCCCGTCAATAGTATGAATGCCAGTACTGCCAGTACCACGTTAAAGCACAGTACAAGAAAATCAGCTCAAAAAGGGCCGAGCTTCAGTCCAGTCACACAGGCACTGCCCCTCGTAAAGGAAAAGGCGGTGGAAGTTTACGAGAACGCCTGTGCCAGAGTGACTTCCACTACGGAGGTCTGTCGTCACTTGCATGTGCACCATCAATGTAAGTTAATCCTTTTAAAGGAAGAAAAAAAAGGTTATTTAACTTGCTTTAGTTTTCTAAAATCATTGTAACATCTTTTGTTTGAAGGACTGGCCCACAGCCTAAGAAACAGCCCTCAATTCAGGCAGTTTTGGCTTCCATCCCTAACAAGATGAGTGGTAAGAGTATGATTTTTACCACTTAGAACTGTCTAGTATATCTGTCTCTGTCTATAGATAGATAGAGAGATAGATAGATAGAAAATCAGTAGAACAATGTCTGTATTGTGCAGTGCTGTGAATCTTACTTTGAGTGGGATCTGACAAACAGCCTAGTAACTGATGAGCTACACAGAGTATGGTGCAGAGCTGAGTTAATTTCGCATATCAACAGATGAGCTACACTCAGTACCTGGTTACCTACAAAGTGCAACTTTATGCTTGGGTTACCTGATAAAACTGCCAATAAATATAGGTACATGGTAGGTGTACTTAATAACGTGACAACTGAGTGTTTGTGTGTATAACTTAAAGGTTTAAAGGACACAGTCATAATAAAATCTGATATATAGGAATGAAATGTGGGACCCTGATGACTGAATAACTACTGTATATCAGTGTGTATTGTGCTAAATTTCTTTGTCATTTCTAGCCATTAGATCAGGTGAGGTGACGGGATGTTCTGATGACTTCAGAAGCCTAATGACCATGCCTACACCAGGAGCTCTGAACATAAAGAAGCATCTAGGGAAAACTAAGACAAAAGGTAATTGTTGGTTGTTAGCACAAAACCAGTTCGAAAAATAGCCTATTTTCCTGGTCATGTATATGCTACAGTTAGAGGTGTGTTCTTCCACTGAGACGTTTGTGTTACAACATGTCTGATACATCAGGGTTTCCACACATCTTGCAAAACCTGGTATTTTATTGACAGTTTCTGAGTCATTGAAACATCTACACATTGAGAAAATGAAAATGGATAACATCTAATCAATTTGAATTTGTTAATAATTTGGTAAGAGTGTCGTGTAATGTGCTTGCCATATTTCCTGTTAAGGTCAAGTCCCTCACAACTTTGTGACAGCAATCAGACTGATTTCAATACGTTTTGTCAACTACATTCTTAAATACAATCTGAAAAAGAAAAGAAAATAGAAACTAATAGGGATATATTAGTGATCTATGGCCATGCGCCTTTTGCTTTCAAATTAGTGGTAATATGGGTTCGGCAATTGCTTGAATGTTTGAATTTCATTATTATTATTATTAATATTATTAATATTAATGAAAAACACATGACACTTATATTACTCACTTATATTAAACATAGAAGTTTTATTAACAAAGGTCAGCTTTCCTCACTCTCGTCAAGTGATGAATGAAATATGACTCCCGCTAATCTGTGCTGCGACTCTGACTCCATCGGCTCATGCTGAATTTGAGCAGACACGTTCAGTTTTTAATTGTAGCATTATCCAACTGAACTAAAAGATTTTTATTACTATAAAAAAGCAAAACGACAGTGGGGGCAGTGCCGCAATGGGCAAGTCGAACACTGTGTAACACCAACTATCCCAGCAAGCATCTAAATTAAGACCTAATGTGTGTGTGTGTGTGTGTGTATATGTGTGTGTGTGTATATATGTGTATATATATATATATATAGATAGATAGATATACGCGCACACACACACTCAGCAAATAAAAAGAAACTTCCTCTCATTCAACTGCTTTTATTTCCAGCAAATTTCTTAACATATGTAAATATTTGTATTAACATAAAAACATTCAACAACTGAGGCATAAACTGAATAAGTGTGAGATGTTACTCCACTCTTCCATTGCAAGGAGGATCAGCTGTCCTTCCTGTCTCCCTGTAGCACTGTCTTAGGCGTCTTACATTACAGACATTGCAGTTTATTTATCTGGCCACATCTGTAGTCCTCATGTCTCCCTGCAGCAGGCCAATGGCATGTTCACTTAGGTGAGCAGGAACTCTAGACATCTCTCTGCTGGTGTTTTTCAGAGTTCGTAGAAAGGTCTCTTTAGTGTCCTAAGTTATTGTAACTGTGACCTTAATCACCAACCGCCTGTAAACTGTTAGTGTTTTAAGGACTGTTCCACAGGTGCATGTGCAATAATTGTTTATGGTTTATTTAACAAGCATGAAAAACATCGTTTAAACCCTTTCAAATAAAGATCTGTAAAGATTATTTGGATTTTACTAAATTATCTTTAAAATACAGTCTCTTGAAAACGGGATGATAAATAACCAAATGACACAAAACATTGACATTTTGAAGTAATCTTCAATTTATATTAACAAAAATAAGAAAAAAAGTAAGTAAACCCCTACATTTATCACACCTTCAAATCCATAAAATAAGAAGCAGGTGTTCAAGGTTGGGTACCAGTTATTAGAACCTGCTTAGGGAGTGCAGGTGGAACCTGTCTTATTTATACCCCTTTCATATCTAGTGTCTGGTGTTTCCTTTGATATTGAGGTGTGTGGTGTCATCATGCCAAGATCTAAAGCGTTCTGTAAGGTCTTCAGAAAAAACGTTGTGGATGTGTATGAGTCTTACAATGAATTTAAAAAGATCTCCAAAATATTTGAAATACATCATTCCACTGTAAGGAAAATAATCTACAAATGGTGAAGATTTCGAACGACTTGCATTTTGTCCAGGACTGGACGTGCCAGCAAATTCAGCCCAAGAGCAGACTGTCCGTTATAAAAACAAGACATGAGCATGCCTACACCAGGAGCTCTGAACATAAAGAAGCATCTAGGGAAAATTAAGACAAAAGGTAATTGTTGGTTGTTAGCACAAAACCAGTTCGAAAAATAGCCTATTTTCCTGGTCATGTATATGCTACAGTTAGAGGTGTGTTCTCCCACTGAGACGTTTGTGTTACAACATGTCTGATACATCAGGGTTTCCATACATCTTGCAAAACCTGGTATTTTATTGACAGTTTCTGAGTCATTGAAAACATCTACACATTGAGAAAATGAAAATGGATAACATCTAGTCAATTTGAATTTGTTAATAATTTGGTAAGAGTGTCGTGTAATGTGCTTGCCATGTTTCCTGTTAAGGTCAAGTCCCTCACAACTTTGTGACAGCAATCAGACTCCGCAATCAGAGTGATTTCAATACGTTTTGTCAACTACATTCTTAAATACAATCTGAAAAAGAAAAGAAAATAGAAACTAATAGGGATATATTAGTGATCTATGGCCATGCGCCTTTTGCTTTCAAATTAGTGGTAATATGGGTTCGGCAATTGCTTGAATGGTTGAATTTTATTATTATTATTATTATTATTATTATTATTATTATTAATGAAAAACACAACAAAAAAACAGTACAATGACACTTATATTACTCACTTATATTAAACATAGAACTTTTATTAACAAAGGTCAGCTCGCCGCACTCTCGTCAAGTGATGAATGAAATATGACTCCCGCTAATCTGTGCTGCGACTCTGACTCCATCGGCTCATGCTGAATTTGAGCAGACACGTTCAGTTTTTAATTGTAGCATTATCCAACTGAACTAAAGGATTTTTATTACTATAAAAAAGCAAAACGACGGTGGGGGCAGTGCCGCAATGGGCAAGTCGAACACTGTGTAACACCGACTATCCTAGCAAGCATCTAAACTAAAACCTAGTGTGTGTGTATGTGTATATGTGTATATGTGTGTGGTATATGTGTGTGTGTGTGTGTGTGTATATATATATATATATATATATATATATATATATATATATATATATATATATATATATATATATATATATATATATATATACGCGCATACACACACTCAGCAAAAAAAAAGAAACTTCCTCTCATTCAACTGCTTTTATTTCCAGCAAATTTCTTAACATATGTAAATATTTGTATTAACATAAAAAGATTCAACAACTGAGACATAAACTGAATAAGTGTGAGATGTTACTCCACTATTCCACCAAGGCATTTGCAAGTTCTTCATCACGTCTGGGGAGGACACATGGTTACATGTAATTTTCCATTGCAAGGAGGATCAACTGTCCTTCCTGTCTCCCTGTAGCACTGTCTTGAAAAACATCGTTTAAACCCTTTCAAATAAAGATCTGTAAAGATTATTTGGATTTTACTAAATTATCTTTAAAATACAGTCTCTTGAAAACGGGATGATATAATAACCAAATGACACAAAACATTGACATTTTGAAGTAATGTTCACAATTTAAATTAACAAAAAAATGAAAAAAGTAAGTAAACCCCTACATTTATCACACCTTCAAATCCATAAAATAAGAAGCAGGTGTTCAAGGTTGGGTACCAGTTATTAGAACCTGCTTAGGGAGTGCAGGTGGAACCTGTATTATTTATACCCCTCTCATATATAGTGTCTGGTGTTTCCTTTGATATTGAGGTGTGTGGTGTCATCATGCCAAGATCTAAAGCATTCTGTAAGGTCTTCAGAAAAAAGTTGTGGATGTGTATGAGTCTTACAATGAATTTAAAAAGATCTCCAAAATATTTGAAATACATCATTCCACTGTAAGGAAAATAATCTACAAATGGTGAAGATTTCAAACGACTTGCATTTTGTCAAGGACTGGACGTGCCAGCAAATTCAGCCCAAGAGCAGACTGTCCGTTATAAAAACAAGACATGAGCATGCCTACACCAGGAGCTCTGAACATAAAGAAGCATCTAGGGAAAATTAAGACAAAAGGTAATTGTTGGTTGTTAGCACAAAACCAGTTCGAAAAATAGCCTATTTTCCTGGTCATGTATATGCTACAGTTAGAGGTGTGTTCTCCCACTGAGACGTTTGTGTTACAACATGTCTGATACATCAGGGTTTCCATACATCTTGCAAAACCTGGTATTTTATTGACAGTTTCTGAGTCATTGAAAACATCTACACATTGAGAAAATGAAAATGGATAACATCTAGTAAATTTGAATTTGTTAATAATTTGGTAAGAGTGTCGTGTAATGTGCTTGCCATGTTTCCTGTTAAGGTCAAGTCCCTCAAAACTTTGTGACAGCAATCAGACTCCGCAATCAGAGTGATTTCAATACGTTTTGTCAAATACATTTTTAAAGACAATCTGAAAAAGAAAAGAAAATAGAGTGTCATGTGTAATGTGCTTGCCATGTTTCCTGTTAAGGTCATGTATGAAGTCATGTTAAACCAATTCAGACCTTCATTAAAGCCAGAGGAATAGCAACAGAGTACTAATTATGATTTTTTTTTCTCCACAATTTTTTCCTCAACATTGAGTGATTCCATATTTGTTTTCCTTTACTTGATCTGGAAAAAATATGCCATTCATTAAAACAATTTAATTTAATTTGTATGAGGTATGTCTCACGAAGCCAGAATGTTCAGCTATTATAAAAAAATGTTTTGTTTCATCTGTGATTTGTTTATTTGTTTAGAATATTTTTTTTTTAATCCACTGGATAAGCATCCTCTAAGCATTTTTGCCAGGGGTTGTTGTTTGTTTATTATTTCTCCTTTGTGAGAAGCTGTGTATTTGCAGTTCTAACCAGGCATTTAAAGGTTTTGAATCACTTTAGACTTAACCATACTTTTAAACATAACCAGCCTCTGGTTTCTTAGTCAGCAAGTTTGTTTACTTCTATTTCGGTAGCACTTTTGGTTAAATGATAATTAAGAGGTCAATATGAAGTGTATTGTTAAGTATGTCAGCAGATGTGAGTCATTCTGAGATTTCCACGCTGTGATGTATTTAAGTAATAGAAAAAGCCCTGGAAAACGATTCTGTTTAAAGAATGGGAACCCTGTGTGTGTGTGGGGGGGGTGAGAGAGAGTGACTCACTTCTCTTCCTACACTACCAGAGCAGAATCTGAGCTTTTTTATTTTGTGCACTAACCAAAAACAGTACCTTGTGGTACAGAGCTCTTTCCAGCACAAGTGTTATTACTTAAATACATCTTGTGAGTGAGTTCGTGTTAGTGCTCATGGCTCCCACTCCTGCTGTGTGTTTAACACAGAACTTTCCGGATCATCGGTTCAGTCCATCTCTGCAGCTGAGCTCCTCAAGCAACAGAAAGCACTTCACCAGCAAAGGTTTCAGGCCAGGCACAAGAGGGCAGAGGAAATCCAGAAGAGGTGTGTGTTCCAAAGAAGGAATGATGAAGAGAACTGAATGTGTCAAATTGTTGAACTGATTTTGTACTTTTTCTCAGGGTGCTGCAAAGCCCAGGGAGTGCTGTGATTCCAGCTAGACCTTCCGTAAACAGGGTAGATCTGTCCTCCCCGAGGAGCAAAGGCTCCTCTCCACCTAAACCAGGCCTCTCCACCCCTCCTGTACCCACCTTGGGACGAGGTTACACAGAAGGAGAGGATATTCTACTGGACATGTCACCTCCTCCGTGTTCAAAAAGCATCTCTGCTGCAAAAGTATGTGTTCCCTTTAATCAATGAGAACAAGATTTGGCAGGCAGCATATTGAGAAAACACCATTCTTATTTTACACGTTTATTTTCAATAAAGTAGTAGTGTGTGATGTTTTAAGTGTTTCTGTAATGACCATATGATTTAATATATTTTAGAAAAATTTACTGTTTTGCCAGTGTTTGCATTTTTTCCAACGTGAATTTTATAGCAGTTTAAATAGAGGGGTAGAGTTGGTTGTTGGGAAGGGGAAAAGCTTGACATTTTTGTCCTTGCTATTGGCTATTGCAGTTCACCTTGGCAGCATAAGACAAAAAACTACAAACTGCTCTTTTAAAGCCAGGCCTGACTTGTGACCAAGCAAAGCTTGAGCGATTGTTATTGACAATGTCTATCTGGGTTTCATCAATCAGAATATCTTGCCTGTTTTATTTTTTTATTAATTGTTGGCATTTCGTTGAAGGCTTGTCTATTATAATGACTTTGTGAGTCAGTAGCATTGACCGATTCCCTTCTGTATTGTCTCTCAGCTGGCTGCAGTCAAAAAGCTCCAAGCCAAAGGAGTGGCACTTATTAAAGATGACCCTAACGCTGTGAAACGCAAGCGGCCCAACAGCAATGACCTCACAGCCCGAGTGGAGCGCAGCTTAGCCTCACCTGAAGGTCTCATCTTCAGCTGACATTGTGACCGCTCTGCCATGGTTACAGCCAAACCCTAAGCTCACATTGACCTTAATGTCATATCTGATTTCAGGGGAGAATAGAGCAGAGCAGGAGGCAGAGGAGCCAGCTCAGAAGAAGAGGCGTGAGCAACTAGATTATATCCAGTCTGAGGAGTTTCAGCACATTCTGAATGCCAAGTCTACAAACTCCTGGATAATGGGGGAGGTGGGTGTGTGCATCTGTGTGGAGTAGTTGTCACTGAGTCTGTTAGTAATGTGTTATTTGATTGGGTAATTGCTGACCCTAAATAAATAAAAACAGGCATGTAGCTAATTTTGTTGCAGTCTGAATGTAGGGTAAGGCTTTGTCTCTGTTTCACAAACTACTACGTGTTGGTGGTGGTCTGGAGTAAGAATATTACAGCAGTATATTAAAATTCAACTGAAACTACAGCTCATAATGATTTCTCCAGTTTCAAAATTATTCAATCCCTTCATGACAAGCATCTGAAGTACTTAATAGAGCACTCTTTTGCTGTTCTTACCCGCTGCAAATAAGATACATAGCCAGACACCAGCTTCTGGCAGTGTTCCTGAGGAATCTTATCCCATTCCTCATGAGCAATATTGGCCTGAAGGTCAGTAATATTCTTGGGTTTTCGTGCTGCAACTGCCTTCTTCCAGACATAATGCTGATCCATCATGCCGAAAAGTTCCAGATTTGTTTCAACACCACACAGAACAGAATCCCAAAACTTCTGTCTTTGATATAAATATGATTTTGAGCCAACTTTTCTTATGCTGTTGGGTCAGTATTGATGTACGTCTTGGAGTTCTGTCATGGAAATCTTCTGCGTTTAGTACATGCCTTACTGTGCTCACTGAAACCTCAGTGTCTGTTGCCACCAAGTCTTGCTGCAGGTCTTTTGTGGTCACTTGAGGGTTTTTCCTAACCTGCCTTCTCAGAAATCTGGTCGCAGCCATTGATGGCTTCCTTTTTCTTCCCCGTCCAGGTATTTTGTATATTTCTGCCCCTAACCAGGTATTTCATGTGTTCCAGCTCAAGCACACCTGGTGTAACTAATGAAGCCCTTGATCAGTTGTATCAGGGGTGCTTGAGACAACACCTGTTTTGTATATTTGTGCTGTTGTGAGTGATTCTACTCAGGGGCTTGAATCATTTTGAAACTGGAGAAATCATTATAAGTTGCATTTTCATGAGAATTTGAGGAAACCACTTGAAGCATTCATTGTATTTAACTATTTCAACTGCTTTTGCTTTATTTGTTCATTGCAAACAACTGAAAGTCTGTAAATTGTGACAATAAACCTGATTTGCAATGGGGGTTGACTAATTCTGTTTGCAACTGTATATATTTAATTTTATTTATATTTTTCTTTCATACTGTTGTTGTTTTTGGTTGTTTAGGTGGAAGAGAAGGCCATGCAGGATTACTTTGAGCCACTAGTACAAAAAGAGAAGTTGGAAGAGAAGATGAAGAGCATCAGGGAGCTGAAATGTCGAGCAGTCACCTGTAAAACTGTAAGTTATACATTGTTCATTTCTGTCCCACAATAGACACTGTGTTTGACTCTATTAGCAGGTAACCGTTAAGCATACATTCTGAATGGTCTGTTGACTTAGAAAAACTCTGTACAATGATTCCAAAGTCTGTGGCCAGTGCATGTTTATCTGCATGACTCTTGCTAATTCTTGTCAAATACCTCTGAATTATTGGTCGTGCCTCATTACACTGCTATGGTTGCTTTTCTTTAGAGCAACATGTCTGTGTACACAAGGCCAACATAATGATGATGAAAGCCCACTAGAGTGACACATGCAACCATAATGGTTTCATCCACTCATGTTAAATATGCTTTCTAGATGAGGGAGCATTATCTGATTTAAGAAATATTCCAGTGTTTTTCAACCTAATCTCTACTTGCAACGTCTGTTGTGTATTTGCACTTTATGTAGTCTTGCATACTGTTCTGTGTTGCACCATGGTCCTAAAGAAACTACATTTTGTTTCAATATGTGCAACCTTTACAAAGGAAAGACAATAAAAACTCACTTGATTAACTTGATCAATAGGGTTTGGCAGAAAGAATTTCTATTTGATTTTCAACTCAGCGTGACTGTACACCGTGAATGGAAAAACCACAGCCATTACATTATAACAATAATTATCTCAGGATGAACATAGAGCAAAAGTCTTAAAGTATTTTACAGTATCTTAAGCTTCCTTGAAGAAACCTACTTTGAGCTATATTTCCAACACTGGTAATGCAGAAATGTATATTCCTACATGTCTAAAAGGAATAGTTTTGTATATGTTTGGAGCTTGATGCTATAAAGAATTCATAATAATAAAGTGTTCTGCACAGATACACTTTTTCCATATGCATATTGTTTTTCAGCAACTAACCTTGGAAATCCTATATACAGGTGCATCTCAAAAAATTAGAATATTGTGTAAAAGGGTTTTTTTTTCTTTTTTATCCCCGTAATTTAATTAAAAAAGTGGAGCTTTCATATATTGTAGATTCATTAGACATAAAATTAAATATTTCAAGCCTTTTTAGCTTTAGTCTTGATTATTATGGCTTATAGCTCATTGAAAATAAGAATAAAGAATTTATAATTCAGAAATGTCACTGTCACATTCCTAGTGTCAAGCCACTCAGAATCAGACATAATGTCAGAAGCATCTTACCTGGGCTAAGGAGAAAAAGAACTGGACCATTGCTCAGTGGTCCAAAGTCCTTTTTTCAGATGAAAGTCAATTTTGCATTTCATTTGGAAATCAATGTCCCAGAGTCTGGAGGAAGAGTGGAGAGGAACAGAATCCAAATCCAAGTCCAGTGTGAAGTTTCCACGGTCAGTGATGGTTTGGGTTGCCATGTCCTCTGCTGGTGTTGATCCACTGTGTTTTCTCAAGTCGAGAGTCAGTGCAACATCTACCAGGAGCATCTCTTTTATGGAGATGCTGATTTCCTTTTCCAGCAGGACTTGGCACCTGCCACAGAGCCAAAACTACTAGTAACTGGTTTGCTGAGCATGGTATTACTGTGCTTGATTGGCCAGACAACTCGCCTGGCCTGAACCCCATAGAGAATCTGAGAGACACCAGACCCAACAATAGAGACGAGCTGAAGGCCGTTATCAAAGCAACCTGGGCTTCCAGAACAAACACCTCAGCAGTGCCACAGACTGATTGCCTCCATGCCACGCTGCACTGATGCAGTAATTCATGCAAAAATGAACATACTTTTCAGAAGGATGACATTTCTGTATTATAAATTCTTTATTCTAATATTTTGATATACTGGATTTTTGATTTCCATAAGCTGTAAGCCGTAGTGAGATTTTAAAATAAATAAATAAATAAAAGGCGGCTTGAAATATTTCACTTTGTGATGAATCTACAATATACAAAAGTGCCACTTTTTTTAATTAAATTATGGAAATTAAATTTTTTTTTAATAGTTTTCAATTTGTCCCAACATTCTAATTTTTTAGATGCTCCTGTCAGTTAGGTTTGCGTAATTGGTTTTCCATTCTTCTTTACATGTGGATAGAATCGAGTTTAAATACTTTAGGTTAAAGAATTAACCTTTTGTAACCATTATATCGAGTAAAAAATTAACCTTGCTTTAAGCTGTAAAAGCTGTGTTTTACATGGATGATTGGTGTCAAATTGCTCACTAATATAAGGATAATGAGGCATTCTGTTCTGCAGTGTAAGTACACACACTTCAAACCAGCTGAGCGATGCATAGAGGAGAAACATGATTACCATTGGCATGATGCCGTCAAGCGTTTCTTCAAATGCCCCTGTGGCCAGAGGAAGATCAGCCTGAGCCGCTTCCCCACCGCAGCCTGCAGGTAAGCAGAAGAAGAAGAAGCTGCAAGCTGATGTTTCTTCACATATGTCTGTGGCAGGAAGGTTACCCATGAGTTATAATAAGGTCCTGTTACGTGTGTAAGTTTGATTGACATCTGCATCTTCTGTTTCAGCAACTGTGGTGCGTTTAAGTGGGAGAGAGACGGCATGTTAAAGGTACCAAGAAAGTTTTAACACTTTTGGTAGAACGCAATAATGCTCCTCATTTAGGATTTTTATTTTGGCTTTGATTGACCAATCCTAAGCTCTTCCCTTGTTTTGTTACTGTTGCTGTATAGATTTCTTTTGAAGAAGAAGACAAAAAAAATAGAGGCTGGAGTCACTGTGTTAGATGGAATGATCAATTTTGTTGAGCAGGAAAGGTTTCAGGCAGACGCTAACGCAAAGCCCGATCAAGATAAATTTATTAGTGCACAGGGGTTGTGATAAAAGTAGTATTAGAGGTTCGCCGAGAGATGTTTGCTTAACAGTTAGCATTAATGCCCATTTCAAGTCTAAATAAAGATTTGAACAGTTTAGCTATAGATAAACTGTGCCCTTTTACAGGAGTGTTCTCACACACACCGTTTTTACACACCACTGTGTTCTTTGATATAACCAACTAAAAAGAGGACAGAATAGGGGTAATTGCTTAGGGTGTATGTGCAGATGATTATTATTAGTTCCAGCCCTTAAGTCTATGTAGTGGTGGAAGCAGTGGTGGCTTAGCAGTTAAGGTTCAAGCCCCAGCACTGCCAAGCTGCTTCTGTTTGGCCCTTGAGCAAGGCCCTTAACAATCTCTGCTCCAGGGGCAGTGTATTATGTCTGACCCAAGCTTCCAGGCATCCTGGGGTATGTGAAAAAAGAATTTCCCTGTGCTGTATTGTACACGTGCCCAACAAAGTATCATTATCATTGTCTAATCCAAAATCTAAAGCTTTTCTGCCAATTTCCATAGCCAATGAGAATTTGTGGGGGAGAAGCATTTTTTGCTCATATCTAGAGCTTGAATTCAAATTATATCTATGGGACATACTGATAATTCCAAAGTGCAAGAAAACTTTACTGGAGCACTGGTGAATAACAAGAGTTGCAGGCGGGGCGTGAGATCGGCCAATTATGAGCTTAGTCACTTCAGCTTGGATTGTTGCTTCATTTCTGTCTTTGTTCCTTTAGGAAAAGAATGGACCAAAAATTGGAGGTGAACTACTGCTGCCGCGTGGTGAAGAACACTCCAAATTCCTCAATGGTCTGAAATAAAGCCAGCAGTCCTCCTGCTATCTGACTCAGTCCTCTTCTCCTCTCACACAGTGCTCAGGGAGTCTTTTTATTACAGTGCACAATGATGAAACTTGAAGCCTCTCGATTTTCTCTGAGCCAGGCCGAGACCGAAATGCTGTTAATTTACAGCTTTTCATATCAGCACATGAGGCTTGAATGCAGTACTAATGTAAATTGTTGCAATTGATTTGCAGAAGCTCTAATCTCATGGTGGTTAATGCCAACTATTTGTCTTGGTCTTTTTTGTGTGTATGTTATGTATTTTATAATGTGATATATATATATTTTATAGTTTCACTTCTGAATCATGTGTGGCTGTGATCTAGTGCTTAAATTAAACTAGCTTGACAACGCGCATACGTTTCTGTAATTGTTTTTCCATTACTGTTATAACTTCTACAATCAAGAAAATAGATTTTGAGTAAGTGTGGATGGACCGTGACTGCCAAAGTACCCTCTTTTTGTGATACAGGCAGTAAAAGCTCCAAGTGAGCTTTTACTGCCTGTGCGTGTCTCAGCTTAAGGGATCAGAAGTAATTATTTTTTTCCTGTCATCCCGGTGATTGTGCAGCAAACGACAGACCATTTTGCTGACAGATTTACAGTCTCCTGAAGTGCTATTTCATTGTGTAGGCTTTCAACTCTGGAATGCTTAAGGCTTGATTTTGCTCCCAGCACATTTCTGCTGTCTCTTACAGTGCAGCGTTAATATAACCGTAACTGTAGGTAAGATGCAGCTCTGCATGTTTTGAATACTTTCTTTCTTTTCACCATTTCTGTTTATTCATTTACTTTTTGTGGTTTAAGTCATTCTTTTGAAGAGTAAGGCCAGTATTTATTCAGGAGCAGTTTAAAAGTGCAGTATTTATTTTTTAATGGAAGTAAGTGCACAGTGAAGCTGAGATCTGGCTGAGGCTGGAGAAAACAGCTGGATGGTTCCTATTGAGAAATGGAAATGTTTAGAAAATGATTCGGACACTTTTCATGTCCGGAGAAGTATGGAACGGTTATATGGGATAATGTGTTTGTTTCCAATTATAGTACTAATCCCTGATAATTAGGTTATTATTTAACTGCTGCCTTTACAGAAATCTGTAAATATGATCAACCCAAATACAAAAGTTGGTTAAAAATGCTAGAAAATGAAAAGCAAGGCAATTATTCAATCGTTTTTTATATATATATATATATATATATATACTTGCGTAATTCCTGTTGTGTTCACAGACTGCAGGATTTCGCTGCTTTTTTTGACTTGGTTTTTTTAATTTGTGAAATTGCACTAAACTGTTTTGCACTTTGTGATGGTTGTTGGTGTCTTGGCCAAAATCTGCGGTATTTTTGAAAAACTGCAAGCTCCTCCTCATATTGCTGAGTTTGCTTGATTTTGTGTTCATTTCTGCGACCGCTAAATCCTTGAGGAACCAATGTAGAAGTTGATTGACAAGACACAAATTAAAACACAATATTCTAGTATTTATTGGCCTTTTTCTATTATAATATTGTGGCTAAAGAACTCATTTATCAGTGGGGGGTGAACATGTGACTGTGTTAAAGGCCTACATTCACTTACCTAGAGAAAAGTGTGGTATGAAAAAGTATGGTTTCGTAAAGGAAATTGTGTAAACCCACCCACTTTCAAAATGATTCATTGCTTGATCCCAGCCTAATCCATTCAAAAAAAAAATAGTATTCATATGAAATGTTTCTCATCCATCATGTACTTTTATTATAACTATATGTAAAGCATACAAAATGATTGACATTTTTACAATTAAAAATAGGTGATGCAAGTTAAGAAGGAATATAATCAGATTTGATTGCAAGCAGTATATATTCACCAATGTTCTGAAATGATTGCACTTAGAAGTGATAGTTATATTATTTATATAAAAAGTGCAGATTAAATCAATTTCAAGAAAAATTTGCTACAACTGTGCATGACCCTCAGCCATGCAAGGTTTTATGAGACGCTTAGACGTAAGGGCGGTGATGTGGGTATTGTGGGTAGGGCCCGTCATAGTGATATTCCCTCCATTGCTCTGCATTCTCACGGTTCCTTTCATACTGCTCTGAAAATGGTAAGAAAAATTATAGACATGACTTTAGTGACAGGTTGTTCTGTTACAGATATTGCTTCTCTCAAGATGGCTTGTAAATTATATATTATTATTTAACGCAATCCATAATAAGGCACACGCTAACCCTATATGACCCTGAGAAACCAGTGCCTGCTTCAGCTAGTTCAGAATGCGTCCATCAGTGTTCTTTCCAGGAAAAGTAATTCAGAGCACTAAATTAGCTATACCTAATGACTTCCACATTGACAATAAAGTCCTGCTTGTGACTTAAGGCTTAATGGTTTACCTCCAGCATCTTTCTGATCTCATGAAGAATCCTGAGCATTTTACTCCGTTGAGGCAAACATACAGTTATTCCTGAGAATCACTCGCAGCTCAGCTGGTAGAAGCGTTTCTTATATCACACAAGCGCTACACCTGCGCTTCAAGATGGACTTGTTTAACGTGGGCTATTTGTAGTTCTTGTTCTTTTTTTATTTTATTTTATTATAAAAGTAAAAATTTCTTGATTTTTAAATTGTTTTTCATGAATGATTGTAGATTTATTCGTTTATTGTGCTTTGATCATACATATTTTTATTTTAGTCTTACCAAATATGAAATCTGCTATTATAGATTGGTTTTTTTGTTTGTTTTTTTACTATACATTAAGCTTTGGTATTGCAGCTTGCTTTAGTTTTCAGGTTCTACACTGCCGTGTGTCATACAGCAGGTTGTGATTGCTTGGATTAGTGTGCTATTTCACTCATCAAATGCTGATTACTCCTCTAGACAGCAGCATCTTATTAATGGGCCTGCTGGATTTTTTTTTTTTTTTTAGCTTTGGAGCCAAACTAATCAGAGCAAGAGACGCGTCTTACCATTTCGGCTCTCCTCCAGATGGTTCTCATACTCATTGCTCTGCTCCTCATAGTACTCCCTCCTGCGCTCGGAGGCAGCTGACTGCAACCTATGCTCCGCTGTGGGGAAAGGAAGCATTATCTTTTGACTTTTTAGGTACACACTGAAGCTGGTTTTAATTTTACGTTGTTGTGTTTTGTTTTTTTTTTCTTTTTTACTAGCTGTTGAGTTGAAGGTAAACTGAAATGGCACAGTCTAAATTACCCACATAAACTATGTTAAGACTAAGCAATAATGTTCATTATAACAAGCAGAACAATCTGTCTGGACCATCAAGTGCAGGATAGAACAATTTGTCTAATTATTCAAAATTGCTAATTTAACAGTTAAATGTTTTCTTTCTTCTTCTTTTTTTAAATAAGGCACTCTTGGGTGAACTTTCACTTATTGTTGGCAAACCATAGCCAAGCATGACATTCAGCGCAGACATTTTCTAGTCCGTCCGTTAGACACAGCAACTACAACACC
The DNA here is from genome assembly GCA_012411365.1 of Ameiurus melas. Taxonomy (NCBI): domain Eukaryota; kingdom Metazoa; phylum Chordata; class Actinopteri; order Siluriformes; family Ictaluridae; genus Ameiurus; species Ameiurus melas. The sequence goes on along the minus strand of CM022766.1, from coordinate 15,719,293 downwards.
ACGCATCATACAGCTCACATACAAGCAAAATACTGCCACTTAATTTTACATGCAACACGACGGTCAACTACTGGCAGCATAACGCAATCAGATCTCAATCAGTGATCGCAATCAATAAAAATAAAGTATATTTGTTTGGGGATGGTGATATGCATGGGTGTCCAGACCTTTTTTTTTTTTTCTCTCTTTTTTTCAAAGGGGGATGATTAGAAAACAACAAAATACCAGAGGATTGGTCAAATATTGATTTAGAACTATAAATCTAGTGAGATTAAGTGGAATAACTGGAGCAGGATATCACCTGACAGCTGTAGTTGTGACACAGGATGATATTCTTGCTCCTTTTTGAGGCAAACAACATTGATTAATTTAGTTAAGGACTCTTTCAAGGATCTGTGAAGGCTTTTCCACGCTTAGTGGTTAGATGCATTGCCACGTATTAGCTCTGGTAATGTTCTGTCCAATGTTTGCTCTGGAGAGCTCCCAGCTGCGTCAGGTTCTGTGCCTTCTCATACTCTCACTCCTATCTTTTTACAATTCTCATGATTTATTTAATAATGTCTCATGATTTTAAATTCCTCAATTACCACAACAGTCTTTTTACATATCAGACACATTTTCATTATCAGCAGCATGATTCACTGTTTCGGTGAAACAGTATTCTTATCTCCAGCTCTCTGGAAATTGCTCCTTCTCACTGTTAACTTTGCACTTTTCGTCTGTCGCTATTACTAAATATCATTCAGTAAATTCATTTGTGTATTCTGAGGGGGAAAAGGCCGAGGTCTGTGTTTGGCTCTGGGGCCAGACTTTGGAGACCCCTGGTGTAGTCAGTGATTTCGGAAACACAAACTGAAATAAATAATCCCGCCTGCTTTCAGTTTTACTTCCAAACCTATGCTACCAAAATGCATGGCACATGGCTATGCTAATGAACAATTAGGGTTCAGGAGGATTCTCCTCTCTCCTTACTGGTTACTTGTTGGTAGCAGAGTGCAAATTAAACAATGATATCTGAGACGTTTAACATGAGAACTATCTATTATGTTTGTTATCTTTCTGATTTCTTTTTGGCATTTTTGCCAATTTTGTTTAGGGCAATTCAATCATTTAAAAATAAAATAAAAGGTCATTTTTACTTGCTATTTCTAAGTTTTAGGCAGTGAAGAAATGGTATGGCCTGTTTTAGGGGTGTTTAAATGTGTAATTAGTGTGTATCTTTTTACTTTATTACAGTTTTAACACACACACACACACACACACACAAAGATCTTTTATCCTTGCTTTCTTTGGCTGAGTGGGAGGTGTGTTAAAGTCATATTCAGGGAGGTGGGACCCCTCTTTCATTCTTTCATTCTGACAACTGCCAGAATACAAAGTGAACTGAAACTCTCTGCCCCGACCATTAAGGACCGTATTAATCTGTCTTCTATTTTCTCTCTGTCCCGCGTCGGCACATTCCACTCTCAGCTCCAGCTGCTTCTTTTTCTCCAGTCTGTGTTCTGCAGCGTCATCACACACACCCACATGCGAGCTTGAAAATAAAAATCAAAACATTCTGATGTGGCTCACTGGAGTGTGTGTGTGTGCGTGCCATATTTGCTCTACCTTGCTCCTCATGGGTAAGCAGCTCCACACTGTCCTGGTGATCCTCACGGCCATCTTTCCTCATCCTTCCCCAACACTCACAACCATTCACACACTTGCACTGCTCCATGAGTGTTTTCTTCCCTCACTTAAGATCATAGGATTACCTGCTGTATCTATTTCATATAAATGATTAAAGGAATCCGTTCCTCTGTGATTTAACGCTTAATAGTCTTTGTTGGACATCTGACGTGGGTCAGTTAAGAAGGGCTGGATCACAGTGCAACTCACCTACATACTCTGTGTATGAATATGGGGACCTGCGGCCACGACGCTTGAAAACGTTTGATGCATCTGATGCTGGAACGAAAACCTTCTTAGATGATCCTACAGGGTAGAGTGATTACAGAAGAAATACAAAGACCACATACAGGTTTTCCTTGAGATCCCTTTCTCTTTCTTTCTCACTCTTTGTGTATGTTTTTATACACTATATGGCAAACGTATGTGAACCCTGACCAATCACATACAGTACAGTATGTACTTGTTGAACATCTCATTCCAGATTTATCGCCCCTTTGCATTTATAATAACCGCCACTATTCTGTGAGGCTTTCCTTTAGATTTTGGAGCGTGGCTGTGAGGATTTGTGATCATTCAGCCACAAGAGCATTAGTGAGCTCAGGTACTGATGTTACTGTAGGTGAGAAGGTATGGGGTGCAGTCAGTGTTCCAGTTTATCTCAGTGGTGTTCAGTGTGTTTGAGGTCAGGAGGCTCAAGTTCGTCCACTCCAACCTTGGCAAACCATGTCTTGGTTCATGCACAGGGACACTGTCCTTCTCGAACATGCTTGGGCCACTTGGTTCCAGTGAAGAGAAATCTCAATGCTACAGTATACAGAGACATCCTATACAAGTCTGTGCTTCCAACTTTGTGGCAACAGTTTGATGTAAGGGTTTGATGGTCAGGTGTCCACATACTTTTGGGTATATAGTATATCTTGGTGGAGACCAGCCAACTTTCCCCACAAGGATAAAAACATCTGACAAGTTTGACGTTGTGGGTAAATTTGGCCAGCCTCCACAAGGAAACCTTTTATTATTATTATTATTATTATTATTATTATGATGATTATTATTATTATTATTATTATTATTACAAAAACTACAGCTTTTATTAAAATCTGTGTGTGTGTGTGTGTGTGTTGAACTCACCATGATGTTCTTTGGCATTTTCTTTTCCATCCTTCACTGCTGCACATTCTACCTCAGACAGCACTAGAGGGAGGAGGGAAGGAAATAGTTTTAATGACAGGAGGGTTTAGCAAAAGTATTGATCTCAGGTTTCATTGTGGAGCAAACTGGACATCTTTCATCAGTAGAGTTTTAGACAAATAAATGATATGTAATACAATTTTAAGATGTAAAACATTTTATAGTTATTTTTTTTTAGGTTTGGGGTTTTTTTTGTTTGTTTTGTTTTTTTTAAACAATTTGCACTATAAACACACTTTGTCTAATGCATGTGAGATTTTTTAGAAAATGCTCATAAACAAGTTGGGCAAAATATAGCAGCCACCAATGCAAATGTAAAATAATACGTATATTCCATGTTTTCACGTTCTCTCACTAACGACAGTTTATTTTAGATTTATCATTTTTTATAATTTTTTTTAATAGTCGACTTAATAGTCTAACACATTTCAAAGTGAGAGTATGCACTACATGATCTTTTAAATGGCTTAGGATTTAAACACAAAGGTACCAAGGCGTATGAAAGTCATGAAATTCCTACCGCAAGAAATTCAGCAGTGACTTAAAATAAATAAATAAATAAAAAAGGTTGAAAATGTTAAATTTCTGACTTTTATATGTTTATTTTTAAATACTTGAGGGGTTTGTTTTTTTGTTATCTAGTAAAGTTTTTGTATAAATATTTATCTTTGTATCCTTAGCTCATTTTAAATCATAAATATTTTCAAACATATTATTATAATCTGTTTATATAATTATTTATTTAATATAATTATTTATATTTTCAGTATTATATATCCTTCAACCATGTCTAAAGCACCTTGAAATACATTTTATATATGAAAGGCTCTATAATGAGTAATTGTTTATTTAGTTAGTTCACCCTCTCTCCTCACTCTCACACACACACATCCTCTCACACACCTTGAATGAGACACTCACCAGTTAGGATGAGGACGATGGGCAGCAGGGCCAGGAGAGCTACGTGCAGCCGGGCCATGGTTCAGGCAGAGTGTGTGAGAGAGTGTGTGTGCTGCAGGTAGCACAACCGCAGCATTCAGTCCTGGCAGAGGGTACAAAAGAGGGAGGAAGAGTAGGAGGGGACGAGATGTAATTCCACAGGCACAGGGGACACAGGAGGGGCGAGAGAAAGAGAGAGACTGATGGAGGAAGCCAAAGATAAGATGAAATGATAAACCACTGATGATATTGACCTGCTAAGACTTGATTTATGGTTGCAGAACCTTTGATATGATACTCTTATTGTTACTTGAGTATGCTTCAGCATGTTTTATTCACATGATTCATCTTTAGATTAGTAAATAAATATCACCTGTGTGTGACTATTGCATATAGCTAATTGTCTAGGAGATTACTTACACTCCATTTATAACCTGAAAGCTGTTTATATATATGTAAGCACAACCACAACACAGACTGAGATTAGAGATTCCTTTAGTGATGTGCAATGACCTGAAGTCACAGTACTGTTTCCAGTGACTGTACGATATTAAATACTATATAAAAATGAGCCTTTGAGCTCACTGTCCTCTGCCTTATATCTACACATTCAGATAAAACTGCCACAATGCACTTAAACTCCAGATTTAAAAGTAGTGAAAATTGACTAAAATGCTTGCAAATTCCAGGTTTAAAGAGTGACCCATTCGATATGTGTGTCACATGGCAGTATTTAACAATTTGCAGACAGAGACTAATACATGGAAAGTATTTTCTTGCCCTAAAGCCATCAGGGAGTAATGTGTGGTTTGTGTGTGTGTGTGTGTGTGTGTGCGCGTATCTAAATAAATTCACACCCACACTGTATAATTACAAACATGCTAATTAGTTTATCATAGAAGTTTAGATTTTCAACAATGTTTCCATACTTTGCTTTCACAAAGCAAACTTCATTCATGGAAAGTGTGAGAGAGAAATATAAAGGCAGAAAACAGATGGGCTGTGTGAGAATACGGATAGAAAAAGAGGGGTGGGGAGAGAGGGAACAGAGTCACAGAGAGTAATTATCCCTGAATCTGAACAAGCACTAAACTACTGTATTTTTCTGGGGTTGGGGGTTCGAATCCCACCTCTGCCCAGTGTGCCATGGAGTTTGAATGTTCTCCCTGTGCGTCGAGGGTTTCTTCTGCATTCTCTGGTTTCCTCCCCCATTCCAAAGACATGCATTGTAGGCTGATTGGCATTTCCAAATTGTCCATAGTGTGTTAATGTATTTGTGAGTGTGCACTGCGATGTGTGTGATTATGCCCTGCGATGGGTTGGCACCCCAAGTTCCCTGAGATAGGCTCCAGACTCCCTGCAACCCTGTGTAGGATAAGCGGTATGGAAAATTGATGGATGTATATATTTGAATATGTTGTATGGTCTATTGTTTTCTTAATGAATCCTTCAAATCCCTTAATTAATTCAGCCATACTTTATATAACTACAGTGTGTGCATCAGTATGTGTGTGTTTTTTCTTTTTTGCTTGATTTTCTTGCTGTCTACAATGGTGTCTTTTGTATTTGAATTCCATCAAGTATTTTCTTTGCTGTGTAGTCTGCATGAGTTTGGAAACAGTTGTGACCCCAAACCTCTTTTAGTGTGCACACACACACACACATAGCTATTAGTACAAAAACACAGCTTGTGGAAATATTACTCCCAGAGAAAGATGGATTTCTCTGAAATCCCCTTTCTATTTTCTGTCCATTTTTCACTTTATCAGTGAGTTTCTTGGGAACAATTTGACTCATGAGCAACAGTGGCTCATGACCATAGATTTTGATGGGGAAGGACAACATTAATAACAACATAAGCTTAACAAAACAGGAGCAGAGGATATCACACTTGACTTATGCTATAAGACTCTTTCCTTGTAAATTTTAAGAGTAACCCCATAATACTTAGTTACTGTATGAGTCGACAACATACAGTAATCCAACGTACAGTCTAGCAGCTTATTTTCAGTGGTTTTAGTGTGATTGCCAGATTTCACCAAAAAATTTCAGCCCAACTACATTTCAAAAACCACACAAAAAAACCCTTGAAACTAGCTAAAAAAAATTCAGACACTGAAAAAGGGACACATAATTTATACTTTTTTCTCAACTGTTGTTTGGCACACAGGGTCATCGCATTTCTTCATCGCATATGCATTATCTACTCCATAATCCTCCTTTTCGTCTCCCAATCTTTGCAATATACCGTATGTTACAATAAAAATGATTCCATAAACCAATGACTGTTTTCACTTAGATTTGGCCTTTTCAAAAATGTATTAGATTTAATTGATTTAATTTGAATATTTGTTATTAAACATGATCTTGGTGTCAGCGGAGTATTTAGAACTACAACAATTTGGCAACTCAGTCATTAACTGTCCTGTCCCCTGCTCCATTGAATTTTTTTACAGTGCCAACGCAAGGCAGCATGATTCCGTTCCCAATGGGCCTTTAATAGCGCTTGTTACAGTTCCCATTTTTAACTATTAGGTGCAATAATAACTCTCCAGAATGGGGTGGGGAACAGGCTGTCCCACTATTGGACATCTTGAAAGGTGACCAAATCAATGCAACATCCGCTCATATAATTGTTGGTCACTCAACAAATAGCAAAGAGGTCATTGGTATTTCTTGATGTCATCCACTTGTACCATGTTTATGCAGTGTGGAAATCAGTGTTTTCTAGGGTTGCAATGATTATTTTCATAATCAATCAGTGGGCCGGAGATAGATAGATAGATAGATAGATAGAGAGAGAGAGATTTATATATATATATATATATATATATATATATATATATATATATATATATATATATATATATATATATATATATATACACACACACACACACACACCTACATACACACACACACACACACGTATCTCACAAAAGTGAGTACACCCCTTACATTTTTGTAAATATTTGAATATATCTTTTCATGTGACAACACTGAAAAAATGACACTTTGCTACAAAGCCATTAATGTGTAAACCGCTGGGAACAAAAGTGAGTACACCCCTAAGTCAAAATGTCCAAATTGGGCCCAAAGTGTCGATATTTTCTGTGGCCACCATTATTTTCCAGCACCGCCTTAACCCTCTTGGGCATGGAGTTCACCAGAGTTTCACAGGTTGCCACTGGAGTCCTCTTCCACTCCTCCATGACGACATCACGGAGCTGGTGGATGTTAGAGACCTTGTGCTCCTCCACCTTCCATATGAGGATCCCCCACAGATGCTCAATAGGGTTTAGGTCTGGAGACATGCTTGAGCAGTCCATCACCTTCACCCTCAGCTTCTTTAGCAAAGCAGTGATCATTATCATGCTGGAATACTGCATACTGATCATGCTCTGCTTCAGTATGTCACAGTACATGTTGGCATTCATGGTTCCCTCAATGAACTGTAGTTCCCCAGTGCCGGCAGCACTCATGCAACCCCAGACCATGACACTCCCACCAGCATGCTTAACTGTAGGCAAGACACACTTGCCTTTGTACTCCTCACCTGGTTGCTGCCACACACGCTTGACACCATCTGAACCAAATAAGTTTATCTTGGTCTCATCACACCACAGGACATGGTTCCAGTAATCCATGTCCTTAGTCTGCTTGTCTTCAGCAAACTGTTTGTGGGCTTTTTTGTGCATCATCTTTAGAAGAGGCTTCCTTCTGGGACAACAGCCATACAGACCAATTTGATGCAGTGTGGGGCGTATGGTCTGAGCACTGACAGGCTGACAACCCACCCCTTCAACCTCTGCAGCAATGCTGGCAGCACTCATACGTCTACTTCCCAAACACAACCTCTGGATATGACGTTGAGCACATGCACTCAACATCTTTAGTCGACCGAGGCGAGGGATGTTCGGAGTGGAACCTGTCCTGTTAAACCGCTGTATGGTCTTGGCCACCTTGCTGCACCTCAGTGTCAGGGTCTTGGCAATCTTCTTATAGCCTAGGCCATCTTTATGTAGAGCAACAATTAATTTTTTCAGATCCTCAGAGAGTTCTTTGACATGAGGTGCCATGTTGAACTTTCAGTGTGTGAGAGCAATGATACCAAATTTAACACACCTGTTCCCCTTTCACACCTTGTAACACTAACAAGTCACATGACACTGGGGAGGGAAAATGGTTAATTGGGCCTAATTTGGACATTTTCACTTAGGGGTGTACTAACTTTTGTTGCCAGCAGTTTAGACATTAATGGCTTTGTGTTGAGTTATTTTGAGGGGACAGCAAATTTACACTGTTACACAAGCTGGACACTCACTACTTTACATTGTAGCAAAGTGTCATTTCTTCAGTGTTGTCACATTAAAAGATATAACAAATATTTAACAAAAATGGGGTGTACTCACTTTTGTGAGATAAATATATATATATATATATATATATATATATATATATATATATATATATATATATATATATATATATATATATATATATATATATATATATATATATATATATATATATATATATATATATATATATATATATATATATATATACACAGTATCTCACAAAAGTGAGTACACCCCCACATTTTTGAAAATATTTGATTATTTTTTTATGTCATTTTTTAATATACATATAACACACACACACACACACACACAAACACTGCTTTAGCTGGACCTTCTCTCAAAATGTATCTCCCCAAAATGTATTTTGCTTGAGAAGTGTGCTTGGGTAACTTTATTTACCATAAATGCCATTTGTGTTGACGTTTTCTAATGCAGTAAAATTCATACATTTTTAAGTGTAGCTTAAATGTTCAAATATTTTCAGGGCCATTGTATATAATTAAAATTTTAATAAATTCTTATTCAACTACTGCAGTCAACTTCCAAGCTCCAATATTAATCTTGCATTTAAATGAACACAATAAGTGTATAATAAATTACACTGATTTTCACACAATTACAAGAAAATATTAATTACAAAGCCTTTAAAGCATTAAAAAAAAAAAAAATATATATATATATATATATATATATATATATTATTTTTTTTTTTTTTTCATGGATAAATGTTTTTATAAATAATTGAAAATAATTTATATATAATTTTAAAAATTTGCTTACTCCAAGCATAACTATGTGAAGATAAAATTAGCAGCATTTCTCAACAGGCCCATGTTTTCGCTTTAAACTTTAACAATGTACTTAAACAGAAACCATTTTGTCTATGGCAAACAGATTACATTCAGCTTAGAGTTGACTGTCTGATTAAAGAAGGCACAAAATCCTCTTTACTGTTAAAAGCTCTCAGATGTACTTTAACCCCTCTGTTGAACATCAGGCCTTTTTTCTACATATAAAATATATTAAAATACAATTACAGATATTTAGTGTATCTTTGAAATTTGAACCCTATGTAGCTTTGTGCCTATTTCCTACACTATTACTCCAGCATTTAGATAGCTTTATTTTTTAAATCATTCCTTCCTATACAGCATCATTACACACTGTTTAATACCATCAGTTATTGTTCTGGGTGCATATTTCTGCTGTGATTTACAGACACTGCAGGAGGAAATAAGGATCACAATGATGTCCTGTCTCCTTGGACCAAGCGTCCCCTAAGTGCCCAGGAGTCCTGCAAGCACAAAATATCACAAGGTGAGATGACACCCATGAAACATCAATAAAGCAATAAAAACACTATACTACACCTGGGTGTGCCACACACTCAGGCTATGCACAGTGCGGCCCAGGAAACCAACCTGAAAGGAAATAGTGATATCACTCCCGATTCTTTTGCGAGCAAGCTCTTCCACCTCCTTACTGATGTTCTCCTGGGTTGTTCCTTTCACATCGACGTAGTGACAATCAGCACTGGCATAATGACAGGAGATGGCCTAAATCACACACACACAGAGATGTTTCATTGATTATATATAAAACAGAGTGAAATGGCTCATTTTGTAGTGAAGTGTACCAGTGTGTAAACCCAGTTCACCACATACACAAAATTAAAAATTATATTCTCTCAAATATCCATTATATTAAAGAAACAGGCTCGACAACTTTGCTTTCTTGAGTGAAATGTTTCTGCTAAGAGTGACGTAGATAGGACTTTAGTGCTGTCATGTATTTATGAGTATCAGCGTACAAATACATCTGACTGGTCTCATCTCCACAAACAGTATCAGCTGAGGAAACAAATTTCATATCACACTCAAATATGTCTTCTTTAATGTTTCTAGCAACAAAAAACAGACATTTCTTATTTCATTAGGAAAGATTGCTTAAAATACCTTTAAATAAAACTTTAAACTGACTGTCCCTCAGCGGTGGAATGAACTCAATAACTCAACAACAACAAAAAAAGTACTTACACCTGCTCTTACACTGTGCACTTTGCTCTTCTAGCACTCAATTAAAAATACTGTATGGTAGCACTACTTGTATAGTATTGTTCTCTGCTTGATATATTGCTTTGCTTGTATTTCCTAATTTGTAAGTCACTCTGGACTTACTTTAGCCCTGTTTTAATGAAACTGAAGACAACTGAGCAGCTTATGAGATAAAATAAGCATTGGACTGCACCATAGATAATAGATGCGATAGAAATGTTCCAGTAAGTACATTTGACATTTTGCTGTAGCACACTGGATATGAAGTGGGAAATAAACTAAAATAAAATGGGGCAATGCAGAATATCAGGTTCAATCATAGAATTGTCTTTACCTTTCGAAAGCCCTGTGTTCGGTTCATTCCTGAGCCGTGGATAAGCAAAGGATGAAAAAACACGGTGTCTCCTTTTCCCATTTCCAAGTGCACTCTGGGATGGCTGTGGTTGTAGTTTTGAATGCCATGGTACATCTTGTTAACACCACCCTGAGCAGAGAGAATGAAGGGGGAACATCATTCACAGACACTCAGAGACAAATAAACGAGTGATCGGCCACTTAATATTTAAAGCTAAACTATGTACACTTTTGGAATTTTCACTTCTCTGGTACAAAAAAGCTGTTGTGAGCTACCTGTGGAAGAACACTTAGTAATGTGGGTTGTATTGTCAGGTGTAACTGTGCCCTCAACATTTGCTCTATTTTTACTAAAGCCGGGTGCACACTTTGTGATTTTTAATAGTCCTTTGCGACTGCTGCTCGTCAGAATGTATGAACACGATCCCCTCTGTAAGCCAGGGCACACTGTAGGATCTCAGTTGTCATTAATGTCAAACTGTACACCATTCAAGATGCGAAAAATGGACACATGCTAGAAGACTCGTACGGAGGAGGAGAAGCCACACTACAGGACTCAAATCTTCTGACACTGATAGAATTTAATCGGAGGAAAATTTGATTGCAACGGCCGTTAATCAGCTGTCGTAGAACGTGTCAATTTAGCGACCAAATACTACAGATTTTGGCCTAGAATTATAGGAATCTTTTAAGAGTCTCAAAATTTGTCTCAGATGACCAAATCATAGCCAAAATCGTACAGTGTGAACTTGACTTAAGATTAACGTATTATAGATATTGACTTCGTTTTGATACTGTGGTTAATAGGATCCCTATGAGATGGACATTTGACTGTGTCATGCCATTAATTTACATTGTAATGTAAAGTAAGTGATTAGCCTGTTTTTTTGTAGGTTGAAGAAAATTAATTTGAAAAACTAAGCAGCATTTTACTGTTCAAGTAGGAAGTTATATAACAAGTACTTAATTATTCAGCTTCTCATGCTTACCACTGCCCTTCCAAAGTTTGTCCCTTTTCCTCACCTCCCACTCTGGGTAGTTGTGCTCCTGCAGGGTGCCCTTGTGAGTGCCAGGCAACACTACCAGGCAGCCATTCTTGCGGCTTACTTCCTCCATTGCTGTCCAAGCACACACGATGCGATCAGCTGGCCGGAATGGGAAGTAGTGCAGGTCCTGGTGCATGGGGTGGCGAGAGGTCTTCCTTCCTAAGACACAGCATGTACAGCTCTGCACTATTGCTCGGAGATTACATCTTGGTCAAAAGATTGATGCACATGTTAGTATGTGTGTGTACGTTACCTGTATCCGGGGGTTTGTTGATGAGCATGGTGTGCATAGCCATGATGTTGGGGCCCGTGAAACACCCAACATATCTTAGAATCTGTTACAAGTAAAAGCCAAATTTGTTACAATGCCTAAAGCTTTGTCTGCCTTAACCTACTGGGCGTGCAAATGTAATAGTGTTTTTGTGGACCTGAGGCAGAGTGCAATAGCGGAACAGCTCCGGGTCCTCCTGGAAGTCCTGAAGTTTAGTCACAGCCTTCTCCCCCTGCACAAACTCAGACTTAGCGATGGATACGTCTCTCATAACCAACAAGCCAGGAATCTTCACGTCTCCTTTACAAATACACTCAAACTCTTTCCTGCAGGTGCACGCACACACATTGATTCATGAAATATAGTTGTTTCGCAGGACAGGTCAGGTATCACATTTATAAACATGGGATTTTGCATAAAATGAGCATTTCCATGCACACATTAGGATTTACAGTAAAATCAAGAACAAGAAAAAAGTGTGTATGCACACTTGCTGGTGCGTACAAAAAATATATATTACAAAAAAAAATCTGAATATTTTTAAAGAGTTAAGTACTCAAAGCCGAGTTAACCGGCACTCAAGCAGGATTCTATGTCAGTATGTGTGAAATAAGCCACTTATAATGATGATGACTGTCTTATAAGAAGTTTTCAAATCTTCTTGGGAATTTATAACTGAGGCCCAAACAGCAGAGAGATAAACTGAATCTACTCTGCCTCATTTGTAAGTCAATTGAATAAATAAACTGTCCAAATGAATGTAAAATCTCCACAGGTACTGAAAACGTACATTACTGCATTCATTTTGAAACAAAGGAACCTTGCTTCTGTTAACTGAAACCATTATCATTTAATCTGTATGCAAATGGTCTGTGATGCACAATTAGCTCCGACTCTTGTAGTTGAAATGGTCTGAATCAACATTCCCTAACTTTATATAATTGCAGTGTATACACATTATGAAAACTTTCGCTTTCCCCCTTCCCTTATACGTTCCACCAGCTTTCTTATAAATACAATGATAATCGTAACACCTTATATAATAAGAATACCTTATTTATATGCATTCAAGATTATTAATAAACAAAAAACAAGTATGTTAAGAACCTTTCTATGGGTGGGCTAGCTATTTTCACTCGGGAATACAAGCCCAGTTTTGTAAGTGAGGCTCCAGAGTTTGTAATCTGATAAACAACTGTTCTTCTGCCACATTGTGTTCACCATAAAGGCTACAAGATTAAAGGTAATCTTGGTCAGACTTTCCCTGTCATGAAAATTTCCATTACAGTGCTGCTTGAAGGTTTTCTATATTTCTGCATAAATATCACCAAAAAATATGGTCACATTTCAAGATTTCAAGTTCAACAAGTAGATAAAGAGAGCCCAACTAAACAAAGTTTAGCGCCAAAGTAGATTATTTCAGTTTTGCTCTTATTTAAATGTAAGAAATTTAGCGACATCCATGATTTAACTTCCTGTAGACAATCCAATAATTACTTAATTGAACTCCTATCCTGTCTTTGTAAAGGCTGGACAACTACACAGGGTTCACACTCTTTCAAGCACATAAGTGATGCATGCTTGGATTGCATTTTATCAGATGTCACATATTACCCAGAATAAATTTCCAGTATTTGTAATGTCTCATCTGCGACAGGAAACGAATCAAAACGAAAACGAAAGTAGTGAAGTAATTGTGGAGTTGTCCAGCCTAATCTTACTCAATTCAAATGTAATTTCAGTGTATGTCCTAAGACTAAAAATGCAGCAAGAATTATGACCTCTAGCACTCACTCTAAATCTAACCACTCAATTTTTGATATGAGATTTTAAATGCATAATATTTATAATGTATAGTTTATGAACTCCATAAATGTATTGAAATAAATGCTATCTATCTATCTATCTATCTATCTATCTATTTACAGTGGTGATTGAAGTTTATGAACCCTTTAGAATTTTCTATTTTTCTGCATTAATATGACCTAGAAGAACATCAGATTTTCACCTTGGTCCTCAAAAAATATTATACTTGGTCATTTATTTATTGTAAATTATCCAATATTACATATCTGTGAGTGGCAAAAGTATGTAAACCTTTGCTTTCAGTATCTGGTGTTTAATTTTGGTCCTTTCCTCAGTAAAGAACAACTTCAACTCTGGGATGTTACTGGGTTTCCTCACATTGCTTCAGGTCTTTCCACAACATTTCTATTGGATTAAGTTCAGGACTTTGAAATGGCCATTCCAAAACATTAACTTTATTCTTATTTAACCATTATTTGTTAGAATGGCTTGTGTGCTTTGGCTCATTTTATTTATCATGGACAGATATCCTGACATTCTCCTTTAGAAATCGCTGGTATAATTCAGAATTCATTGTTCCAAAAATGATGGCAAGTGGTCCTGGCTGAGAAGCAGCAAAACAGGCCCAAACAATGATACTACCACCACCATGTTTCACAGATGGGATAAAGTTCTTATGCTGGAATGCAGTGTTTTCCTTTCTCCAAACATAACTCTTCCTATTTAAACCAAAATATTTTGGTCTCATCCCTCCACAAAACATTTTCATTTGCCTTCTGACTTGTCCACATGATGTCTGGCTTGTCCACATGATTTAGCAAACTGCAGATGATCAGCAATGTTCTTTTTGGAGAGCAGTCATTTTCTCCATGCAACCCTGCCATGCACACCACTGTTGGTCTGATTACATAGTGACACTGGATGGCCTTTGTGTTTCATGTGCAGCAGTAAAAGACCTTGGTGTGATTATTGACTCCAGTCTTTCATTTGACACTCATGTAGATAATATTTCTCATCTCAGAAATATTGCTAAGATAAGAAATATAATGTCACTACATGACGCAGAATTTGTTCATGCTTTCATCACCTCTAGGTTGGATTATTGTAATGCCTTACTGTATGGACTGTTCCATTAGGAGCATAAACAAGCTCCAGTTAGTCCAGAATGCAGCTGCAAGAATCCTTACTAGAAACAGAAGATATGACCACATCACCCCCTATCTTATCCACACTGCACTGGCTCCCAGTAAAATTTTGCATTGATTATAAAATACTACTATTGGCCTATAAAGTACTAAGTGGTCTTGCGCCACAGAAACTGAGCGAACCTTTGATCATTTATGATCCGCCACAATAACTTCGATCAAAAGGTGCAGGCTATTGTTGGTACCTCGATTAATGAAGACTACAGCAGGGGGGTGAGCATTCTCTTACAAAGCCCTAAAATTATGGAACAGCTTTCCAATTAGTGTTGGGGACTCAGACACAGTCTCAGTGTCCAGGCTGAAGACATACTTGTTTAGTCAAGTTTTTGTGAATATTTTTTTTCTTAGGTAAAGGAGCAGGTCTAGAGGGCTCACAGGCATAGAGTGTTGTGGTGAACTGGGATGTTTGGATGCTGTGACCTCACAGACTATTATACTTGCTCTTGGAGTGATCTTTGTTGTTTGACCACTCATGGGCTTGAATTTCCTCCATTTGTACATAACCTGTCTGACTGTGAATTGGTGAAGTCCAAACTCTTTAGAGGTGTTTTTGTAACCTTTTCCAGCTTCATGAGCATCAACAACTCCTTTTCTGAGGGCCTCAAAAATCTCCTTTGGAACAAGATCAGACTTTGATAGATTCCTGTTCTTTAAATAAAACAGGGTGCTCACTCACACCTGATTGTCATCTCATTAATTGAAATTGAAAACGCCTGACTCTAATTTCACCTTTAAATTGACTGCTAATTCTAGAGATTTACATACTTTTGATTACTGATTGTCATTTTCCTCAATAAATAAATGACCAAGTATAGTATTTTCTCTAATTTGTTTTATTTGATTTTCTTTGTCTACTTTTAAATCTGATTATGTTTTAGGTTATATTTATGCAGATAAAAAAAAATAAAAAATTCTAAATGGTTTGCAAACTTTCATGCACCACTGTGTGTCTGATGATCACAATTCTGACACAATCACCCCACTTGGTAAGGCCTGAGATTCTACACTTCAGTTGGCTGACACATAGTCTGTCACAAGCAGTTCTCTGCAAAACCCTATGCATTTGTAAGTAATGCAAGTTACAATGCTGCGAACGATGTCTTTCAGAACTGGCGTATCCTGTTCCTGCTGACCTCAGTGGCACATGTTACCAACCTTAATTAAGAAACCAGTAGCTAACACTACTAAGGGTAGCTTAAGTAATCTTATGTAGGGTTTTTGTGGAGTGACACTCTTGCCTAAATCTATTGATGTCCTCCTCGGAAACCAGGTTTTTGATCAAAATGAAGCCATTTTCTTCATAAGCAAGTCTTTGTTCTGGAGACAGCACGTCTGTATCAAAGGTGTACCTACAGCCACAATAACACAGTGGATGTGAATGATCATCACAAGGCAGAAAAAACAGCTTATGCTTTATGACATGATATTCGTCACAACAAGATAGGTACTTACTGAAGTGCTTCAGGATGGTGATGTGACAGGTTTTGTGCAGATGTAAAGGATGTGCGCTTTATTAAAAGTATTTAAGGAAAAACAATATCTACTCTTAACAGAAGGGAAAATGGAAATATCACTCACAGACATGACCTCTACCATCATTTATCCTGCCCATATCTGGTGATCAGCTCAATCAATCATCTGGGATACTCAGGGATTTTGGTTCAGAAATTCCTAAATATGACTAATGTCAATTCTCCATGCCTCGCTCATGTACTTTATAAGTTAAATGTTATTCACCTAAGTTTATTTAAAGATTTACCAACATCTAGTTTTTGCTTCTACCAATTCAAACAACAAAACAATATAAAAGTAAAAATTTTATATTAAAAGTTCAATCTAACAGCCTCGGTGAAATAACTGTCAGTTTGATTAAAACATTTGGAAGTTAATATTCTAATATTGAATAGCTAATATTCAATCATGTAAACAATAGGTTGATGCTCAGAATTTTACTAGTTTTTAATCTAAGCTAATATAATCAAGTATTCATGTACACAAGGTCCCCCATATCCCTGAACTGTCCCAGAATATTAGTTAGAGGTCCCATTTTTTTCTGTTTAGATTTGAACAACTCGAAGCATTTGAAAACATGTAAAACATTACTTTATGTAATTTAGGTGCGTCATGTTACAATTAGGTGTATTTCTGACAGATTGAGAGTATTAAGATGACAGTTAGCCAAATATATTCTCTGTTTTATGCCCCTTTATGCCTCTTGAGGAAATCCTGGTTCTGTTACAATTACTCTTACCAGTATAGAGGTTTAAGTAACACGGGTACTTTTTTTTCCAAAAAAGAGCAAAAATAAAGGACAGAATTGATGTTCTAAGAAAACCCCTGTCTATTTAGTAGAAATTGCTATAATGGTTACAGTTATGTGGTAAAATGCACTTTCTGGACTTTTCTTGCATAACCGGCCTCTCCCAAGCCTCGAGCTCTGGCGCGTATCTGTCCCCGGACTGCACGCATGGACCCTGGGCGAGTTTTCCGCCCCGTTGCCTGAAGAAGACCCACGTAAACACATTAGCAGAAACATAAAAGGATACTACGGCAACACCGGAACGGTCCAGGTGGTTCAGGACAACTTTCAATCTGTCCGCCGCACGTAGAGCCATGTTGTTCAGAAAAAAAAATTAATATATTTTCCTGGCAACGTTTTCTATACAGCGATTAGCTTGTGGCTAATGTTCGCACCGCTAACTGCTTATGTAACTGGGACAAAGTACACAACAGGGACATTGACATTGACGAGCAGTATCACACCACCAACCCACTTATTTATTGGTCTTTTAAATAAATACAAATATAGACGCGTACATTCATTAAAAGACGCATTTGTAGCATTTCTTACTATAATAATTTTGGCTGCCACTGCTACCTTCAACAACACTGAATATAAAACCATCTCATTTCGAATTCAATACAAAATTTTGTGTTCTAATATAGCTTATCACTGTTGACTTATATAATGTATTGACTATATTTACATACACACTAATTATATATATTATATATATATATATATATATATATATATATATATATATATATATATATATATATATATATATATATATATATATATATCATTCAGACATACAAACAATGCTCAGTTCTGTCAAGAAAACACTCCCCCCACCATTACATGTCCAGAAGCAGCCTGAACTATTGATACAAGGCAGGTTGAGCTCATGCTGTTGGTGTCAATCTCTGACCTGACAATATGATACAGCAGAAATTGAGATTTATCACACCAAGCAACACTTTCCAGTCTTAAACTGTCTAATTTGGGTGAGCCTGTGCCTACTAGAGCAGAGGTTCCAAAACTTTTCCAGGGCAAGGCCCCCCAAATGGCATTAACATTTGACCGAGGCCCCCCTTTTGCAAGATGTCTTTAAAAACATTAAAAATACAGACTTCTGGTGGCTTAGTGGTTAGCACATTCCTGCCGGGTCCATGTGTGCACACGAGTTTGCATGTTCTCCCCATGCTGCGGGGTTTCCTCTGGGTACTCCGGTTTCTTCCCCAATCCAAAGACATGCATGGTAGGCTGATTGGCGTGTCTAAATTGTCCGTAGTGGATGGGTGTGTGTATGTGATTGTGCCCTGTGATGGACTGGCACCTTGTCCAGGGTGTACCCCGCCTTGTGCCCCATGCTTCCTGGGATAGGCTCCAGGTTCCCCGCGACCCTGAAGAAGGAGTAAGTGGTAGAATATGGATGGATTGGTGTGTGTGTTGTGTGTATGATTGTCTGAGAGTGAGAAAGAGAAAACATACTAGTGGGAGGGATGGGCACACCAAATTTTGAGGCCCCTGGGCGCCCCCTGGCGGTCCCCGCTTTGAAAACCACTGTACTAGAGCATCAGATTAATGTTCTTTGAACGTCCCTCCCCAATCATAGTGTACAGTTTGATGATTCTGATAAACAGATACATTTGATAAACAGATTAATTCTGGTCTTTTTCTTTTATTTGAGACAAATAGCAAAGGTTAAACCATTTTTGTCATCTAGTAATTTTGAGAAGATTATTCATGCTTTCATCTCTGTTAGGCTGGATTATTGTAATTCTCTGTATGTGGGTGTGAGCCAATCACTGTTAAATTGTCTTCACTTGGTCCAGAATACTTCTGCTGCTAGACTTTTAACAGGTACTCTTAAGAAGCAGCATGTAACACCTATTTTAGCCTCACTTCACTGGTTGCCAATTCAATATAGGATTGATTTTAAATGACTGATTCTAGTATATAAAGTCAAAAGCGTATATACTTTCTAAAAGTATATTTATAAAGCGTTACACAATTTGGCTGCTCCATATTTAGTGCATCTTCTTCATATACATAAACCACAGAGTACTCTAAGGTCATCAAGTCAAATGATTTTAGATGTTCCTAGGACCAGTTTAAAATTGAGTTTTAATGGGGCATTTGCAGTGGTGGCTCCTAGACATTGGACTTACCGCTACATTTAAGATTAGCATCTTCTATAGGATCACGCTCACACACCAATGTCAGCAGAGCCACGACACAAGTGGACAACCTGATCTACCATCTGAGCCACAGCCGCCTTAAAGAGTTTGGACTTCACCAATTCACAGTCAGACAGATTGTGTTCAAATGGCGGAAATTCAAGACCATTTTTACCCTCCCCAGGAGTGATCAACCAACAAAGATCACTCCAAGAGAAAGGCATGTAATAGTCTGCAAGGTCACAAACGAACGGTAATTCTAAGCAACCAAAGGCCTCTCTCACATGTTAATGTTCATGATTCCACCATCAGTAGAACACTGAACAACAATAGTGTGCATGGCAGGGTTGCAAGGAGAAAGCCACTGCTCCCAAAAAAGAACATTGTTGCTCATCAAGATCACGTGGATAAGCCAGAAAGCTAATGAAAAAATGTTCTGTGGATAGATGAGACCGAAATATAACTTTTTGGTTTAAATGAGAAGCGTTATGTTTGGAGAAAAATAGAATGTATAGATAGATTGGTTGATAGTCAATACATTATATAAATCACAACAGTGACAGAACAACAGTGACAAGTTGTTACAAAAAATTCAAGCAAAAGCATTTTTTCACCCAGGCGAACAGTAGCTGGTAAGTGTTTCCTTCTTGATTTTTAGTTGAAACTGGGTTTAGCATCGGATGTCAGATAGAAGCTATAACTGTGCTTCCTTGTTGCTACTAGATGTTTACACATTGCTAGATTAGAGCTAATTCTGATATTCATATTCAGTTTCGGTCGGAAGTCACTAGTTCACGTAATTACACTTTGTTTTACTAATCAAAGAGGCATGTCCAGCTGTGAAGCACCCCACCACAGTATTTACGAACTAGGGAAACGCTGAGGTGGAAGGGTCAGCCCTTGTCGTGTGAAGACTGAGCTCATGTAAAGACCTGCGAGTCTACCTGTGCGAATCCACAGAGCAAGGACACAGACAAGACAACACTCCAAGTATACTTTTTCTCCTCTCTTCCTCGCTGTATACACACACACTAACATTCATCATCAGTTTATCCTTGTTACTTACCACAGGCGCAGACCACGGCACACTCCCATAAAAGTATGCCACTTGGACAACCTACGCCTTTTCTATGTGGCCTCAGAAAATTCCTTGTCATTCTCAATCGGACTTTGTAACTGTCAATCTGCCGTCAACAAGGCAGATTTCATTAATGCCTTTGCCACCCACTGCAACCTCAGTGTGCTGGCTCTGAGACCAGGATCCATACTGAGAGCACTTTTAGTGCTCTCAGTATGGAGTACAGGTTTATGTAGTACAGGTTTACTGGAGTACTCAGTATGGAGTAAAGGAGAGTACAGGTTTGGTTCTCTCCAAAACATGGAAATGTACTTCTTTCTCCCCCTTGCTCCTACACTTCCTTTGAATTGCACGCAGTTACAGTTGTTGACCCTTCCAAAATGTACTTTCTTGTTGTTTATCGTCTGCCAGGTCAACTGGGGAAGTTCAACGAAAAGTTTGGCATGGTACTGTCCATCATCCCGGATGATGGAACTCGTCCCGTGGTCCTCTGTGACTTCAACATTCAGGTAGACAAGCCGCATGCAGCTGATTTTCTTGCACACCTCCCCACGTTTGACCTCAAGCAGTTTGCCACACCAGCAACCCACAAAGCCGGCAAACAGCTCGACCTCATCCTCACACCTAACTGCATCACAGAAAATCTTATTACTCCTCTCCACACCTCTGACTATTTCTTTATCAAGTTTTCTATTTATCTCCCCCCACCTCCCTCACTTTCCTCACCTTCTGTCTACATTCATCGCAATTGTCGCTCCCTTTCCTCCCACACTTCTCCTCCAATGTCACAGCCTCACTTCCCTCTGGTAGCCACCTCTCCTCATTGGACTTAAATACTGCAACTCACATGCTATGTTCCACTCTAACATCTTCTCTTGACAGCATCTGCCCCTAACCTCCACACACACATCACCCCCTAGCCCTTGGCTCTCACAAGCTCTGCGTAACATCCGGGCCAAACTAAAAGCAACTGAAAGGAAATGGTGTAAATCTAACAATTCGACTGACCTAACCAATTACCAAACACTTCTTTCCTCTTTTTCCATAGCATTTCCACTGCTAAAGCCACATACTACCAAGAGAAGATTGGCAGCTCTCCCAACACCTGTACTCTCTTCAAAACCTTCTTTGTCACCCTCCTCCTCCTTCTCCTACCTCTCTCACTGCAGACAACTTTGCCACTTTCTTTTCCAACAAGTTTACATCAATCAGGAACCAGTTCTCAACCACAGACATGCATAGACTGGCTCATCCTCCATGTAATGCTCAACCTTCTCTCCTCTCTCAGAGACTGATGTCTCAAAACTCGTTCCCTCTAGTGGTCCCACACCCTGTCCTCTTGACCCTATACCTTCTCACTATCTTCACTCTCTTTCTCCCACACTATTACCTGTACTCACACACATCTTTAACCCATCCCTCTTTACTGGCACATACCCTACCTTGTTTAAGCAGGCCCAGGTTACCCCAGTGCTTAAAAAAACGTCACTTAACACTGCTGCAGTTGACAACTACAGACCTGTTTCCCTCTTCCCTTTTCTTTCCAAAACCCTTGAAGCACAAATGTCATTCTACCAAAAAAAATGGTTAAAGAAGAATAAAATTAGTGTTTTGGAATGGCCAAGTCAAAGACCTGACTTTAATTCAATAAAAAAAATATATTGTGTAAGGAACTGAAGCAAGCAGTTCATGTGAGAAAACCCGCTAGCATCTCAGAGTTATTTTGTACTGAGGAATGGTCTAACATTCTTCCAAGCCGATCTGCTGGACAGACCAACAGTTACTGGAAACGTTTAGTTGCAGTTATTGGTGCACAAGTTCAGTGGTTAGATTTAGAGTTCTAGAGGTAATACTTTTTATAGGCAATACAATGTAATTACATTGACTCATTGCATGACTCATTGCATAACTCCTTACCTGTATTGGGTCATATGTAAGCTGGAAAACTCCACAATTACTTAACGACTTTCTTTTATCTTAACATGCAATCATGTGTCACTTATATTGCCAAATCTTTAGGCTTTATTAAGGAAAGGTTGCTACTGAAAGTGGACCACTTCTGCTACAGTGTTGCATTATACACATCTCTGTGTAATGAAAACAATTATGTCTGCTGCATTGTCATTTGTACTTTTTCTCTCCTCTATGAGGTAAGGACTGATTTTAAATGTTTGTTTATAATCTTTGCAAATGCTTAGGTATTCATAAATTTGAAGCAGTATAATGAACCCCTTAACATCCCAATTTGATTGATTTACTTTAAATTATTCAGTAACTGGTAGGTTTGAGTTTATTTTTGAGCAAGGAGTCTGAAGTTAATTATAACAACAAAAGTATGTAAAATATAATATATTGCATATCACTGGAATATATTGAGATGATTTACCTGCAATTTTGTAGCTACTGTTTGGCATACCAAGATGTCTATGAGGATCTCTGGAATATGAACATGGACATCGCAAACAAGACTATCCAGCTCGAATTCTTACAGCAAATGCAAACCAACAGCCTGCAAGCTGAGCGCTACGTCAACTTCACTTTGCAGGACATCAACTACGTGCAAGAGGTTACCAAAATGCTGAAGAAGATGAGCAAGAAGGTCAGCAAACCAGAAGACATTAGAGACTTCATGACAGGAAGATACACAAGTTACAGGAAATTTCTGGACTTGTTACTTCAGCAATATTTCTTACAGGTAAGAGCTGAAATATTGCAATACTTGCATTATATACATGATATCTCCACTATTTTTACATTTCATAACATATTCTTGACTACAGGGTACACCTTTTATCAAACCAACACCAGCCATGAAGAAATATCTGACAACTTACATTGAGACGATGGAGAAAGACCCTATCTACTTTGCTGTGGCTCTCTTGCCCTGTGCCAGGCTCTGGGTGTGGCTAGCTAACAATCTGAACATATCTAAAACCAATGTCTACTTCACATGGAAGGAAGACAATAAGGATGGCCACCCTGAAAAGCATTACAAAGCTTTACTGAACAAATATCTAAACACAACACAAACAATAAAATATGCCAAAGACCTGTTCCAAAAGCAAATGCAGAATGAGCACGACTTCTTTGCCACTTCTTAAGTTCATCATATTTTAAATTTTGTCAGGCTTATCCTTTTTTCCATTCAACAGGTTGGTCCTTTACTTAAATTTTAAATATAAATGTGTTTAACAAACAGATGAACCCTCACAAAATCAGCAGCCACTTTTTATTTTTTTTATTATTTATTTATTAATATTTTATAATTTTTTTTATTATTTTTTTTTTATTATTTTTTTATTATAATTATTATTTTTTATATATATTATTATTATTATTATTTTATTTTTTTTTTACAATTTTATTAATTGCCTTTGTCATTAATTTTATTGACTTAGATTAGTTCTTGGTTTAAGGTTTAAGACGTGTTTCAACACAATCATTTAAAAATGTAATGATTCTGCAATTAAAAAAAGGAATATTTTAAAATGCCTCATAGTATGCCTTACTTTTGACTAAAACATGTGGTGGAGTTGTGTGGAGTTTCTGTGTTCATATTGTCTGCATGGGTTTCCTCAGAGTTCTCTGGTTTCTAGGGTTAGAGTTTGTGTGTTTATGTACATAGTATGGAATCCAGGTTCCAGCATAAACTGGTTAATGTCAATGAATGAATGAATGACCCTGCTGAACCCCCAAACACACACACACACACACACACACACACACACAGTTGAGTCCCTCATAGAATTTGTAATGGTTATAATGGGAATTGTACTCAGTGGCTTGCTCAGTTGGGATAAATTCACACCTTTAATGTCTGTATACCGTGTTTATATTTCTGTAAAGCTGCTTTGAGACAATGTCTGTTGTAAAAAGTGCTATACAAATAAAATTGAATTGAATATTAGTTTGGTAATGGTCTCTGTGAGTCTCTATTGGTAATTTGTTGCCTTCTATTGGTGGAATGTTATGTCTAGTGTACACGATTATGGACCAATAGAACACCTTTGACAATTGTTAATTGTTAACAGCTGATGGTTTGTAATGGTATTTGTAGAGAAGAACATTAGAATTTATGTGCTGGTTTCTTTGATGTTGTTTTTCAGCAGGGGAATGAATGAATTAATGAATGAATTAACAAATGAACTAACGCAGATTGTGATCTACAAAGTGAATTCATTCAAGCCTTGCAACCCAAGATCATTCGCAGTGTTGACATGTGTCTAGCAGAGGGCGCGCTTTTGCGGGGAATAGCGTGTTAAAGGGATGACGTAATTTTGTAACGAAACCCGGAAACGAGTTATTTTAGCTCTTCCGGTTCCATCGTCCCGTAGTCAGTGGTTTTTTGAATGGGATTTCAGTTAAAAGCCTGAAATAAGGTCTGTGCTGAACACAAGCGCAAAAATATTTTTACTTTTATTCTACGGCATAAAATACACCAGTAATTACACCACTCATGATTTTTTTTAGTGGTGGGCAGAGCTAGGCTTCGTGGAACACTGAAAAAGTTCAAGCAAATGTGCCACCTAGTGGTCACTTGCAGGTGTTGATCCGAAACAACCGTGACGAATTAAACCTACATGTTTGTGTCAAATAAGGA
Source organism: Ameiurus melas (assembly GCA_012411365.1). NCBI lineage: Eukaryota > Metazoa > Chordata > Actinopteri > Siluriformes > Ictaluridae > Ameiurus > Ameiurus melas. The sequence continues at coordinate 15,694,247 of CM022766.1, read as the reverse complement.
AGAACACATCGTTGTAAGAGCCATTTAAAAATTATTATTATTTTTAAAATTATTGTTGGGTTTTTTATGTGTTGAGTTTTTAACATCTGTCTGACAACTACATGAGCTTGGTTTTGTAACCTGTAGGCTGCTCATTGTGAATAATTAAACGTAATTTTGGTCATGGAAAATGAATATTAATAAATGTTCATATTCTCTCTCGCATAATAAATAAATAAATAATAAACTGTCTAAATTCTGTATACGTACTAACCAACAACATCTGGTCGTCACCTAAGATAATCTTAACAAGGCGTCCTGAGGCGAGAACTGACCATGGATCAGTACAAACACAATTGAATCATTTCAGTTTTATAAATCTACATAATAAAACTGACCGGAGAACAGTTAAAATGATCTATTAAACACTAGTTCATTGTTTTTACCTGGAGACCAACACCCCCAGCGGCGAACCATCAAAATTTCGAAACATTGGCTATGTTTACATGTCTTTTATTTATTTTTCTTGCTTTAATTTATTTATTCATTTTCATGTGATTCATTTAACTTTTCTCTTCTCTCCTCCCTTCCCTTTCCCAAATATTTCATTGAGAAGAAAAAACAAATTGAGCAACACACAGCAGTAAACATTCACAGGCCTTTTTTTTCTTGTTATACGAACAAAGGAAAACAAAATTAAAAATACCGAATTGATTTCGGTTTATATGTTCCCTAAACATTGCAATTCCGATTTATATTCGTTTATATATGCATTATTTGTATTCGAACAAAGCGTGTGCGTCAGCATATAGCGTCTGTCGTCATGCCAACCATATAATAGCGGAGAAACAAAGCCATGGACGTGACACCAAATGACCTAATAGGACATTTTTTGGCTTTGTTGACATATATAAACATTTGTCAGTTTTCTTCTCCCAAATCTTAATCATTTTAATTTGTTCTACTGACTGAATCCTTCAAAGTGCATTTCCTCAAACATTTATTTGAAGAGATCATTATTACACATTTTTCTTCCATCCAGTCTCGCGACAACCTTTTTGTTTTTTAGTATGTTCAAAAAAAATATTTTGTCTCCTCCACTGACCAGTTCTTTCCACCAGATGCCATGTTTAAGATGTAGGACGTGAACATGCGCACCACTGCACTACGCACGTGCACAAGGTATTTTTAAATCTTTTAAAAGCATTTACATGGTTATTTCTATTTCCTTTTGATTGTATTAGATAAGGAATAAACCATCCGTTCCGATCCGATCGAAATTTCATTTCGAGCTCAATTGGATTGATCAAGGTGTTTACATGAAGGCTTTTGAGTCCAATTGAGCCCTCAATCAGATTACTATTGGATTATTTGGTTGCATGTGAACGTAACAAGTGTGTCGTAATGAAGCCTCGTTTGCTGAAATCACATGACTTGGCCAGTTTGATACATGCTCCAAACCACTGATTCGAAACAAAAGTTTCATAAAGATTTCAAAGCTTCATGAAGCAGTGTTTTGAAAGCGCCCATAAACTAGATTTTTTGAGACAATGTCTATTGTAAAAAAAAAGAAAATATATATATATATATATATATATATATATATATATATATATATATATATATATATATATATATATATATATATATATTAGTCCTCTTCTAGACACTCAAAGACTTTACATTGTGTGGGGGTGGATCACCTCAACCACCACCAGTCTATAACATCTACCTGGATAATGTTACTACAGCCATATTGCGCCAGAACGCCCACCGCCTATTAGTGTAGAGTGGTGAGTGATGTAGCCAGTTCAGAAATGGAGATTATTAGGGGGACATGATAGAAAAGGGCCAATGGGGGAAATTCGGCAGGACACCGGGTTTAAATCCCTACTCTTTTACGATACGTGTCCTTGGATTTTTACCTACCACAGAGAGTCAGGACCTCGGTTTAACGTCTCATCTGTAAGACAGTGCTGTTTTTACAGTATTGCATCCCCGTCACAATACTGGGGCATTGAGCCCCACGTAGACCACAGAGTGAGCGCCCCCTGTTGGCCTCACTAATGCCACTTCCAGCAGCATCGTTAGTTTTCCCCAGGAGGTCTCCCATCCAAGTACTGACCAGGCTCAACCCTGCTTTAGCTTTAGTGGGAAACCACGAGTGTGATGTTAACTTCCGGGTTCCGGTACAAAATGACGTCATCCCTTCACCGCTCTATATCTCCAATATTGAATTACTCCGCTCTTCCTGCAGGTGGTGCACTTTATCCATTTAACTGGCGTTAATACGAAAGACAAGCTTTTCCTCTTCCTCCCATGTCGCCCCACTAGGCGGAGGCGTCAGTAGAGACAGGCAACAACCAGAGCAACCCGACCTGTGTCAGTATTCGCCGGAGTACAAGCGAAACCCTAAAGGAAACACACTCAGTTGGAGCGTGTTTATCACAAGCGGAATCTTTGAGTGAAATATCCCGAGTGCAGGTTTAAGCTTTAAGGCGGTGAAGGTCTTCACAAGCCGCGATAATCAACAACACCCGAGGAGCGGTGTGGAGAGAAAAGACGGCATCCGGCCTGCGAGAAAGAAGTAGCCGAGGGCTGGTACTCTGGTCTAAGCGGCTCTTTTAATTTCTGGTAAGTGCGTTTTATAGCATTTATTTGGTCTACGAGTGGTTAATGTTTGTTTGTCTTTTTTTTTGGTTAGGTCTACAACACAACGCAGCAAAACGCACCATACATACATATATACATACATATATACAGTGTAACGTTAAGACGACTGTGTCAGCGAGTTACACTGTAGTATAGCGGGAGCTTTCACCGAATTATCTTTATTCTCGTCCATTTAAACACCATTTTACTTGAAAACATTACTCATGTCCTGTTTGTTTACCATAACGAACACCTTTGTCACGTTCCTGTCGGGTATTTTTTCGTCTATTGGATGAATACAGGGTATTATGAAACCCTTTTGCCTCAAAAAGGTGTTTATTCAGCTGATGAATTCCGTCGCGACAAAATATCGACTCTGTCCGGAGACACGTGATGGGGATATACCAGTGAATTTGTGGCACTTTTGGACTGTGTGTACACTTCATGAAACTCCTTTAGTTGTCAAAGCGTTTAGTAAGTAGACATGCGGTTTATAGTTTTGGACAGAAAGGGTTTCGTAGCAAGATGCATCTTTACGTCACTGCCGTTTAACGTCCCTTTAATGAGCACCTCATCACGTTTATTCTTCCTCTTCCGGTCTTTCACCATAACAGGAATTGATCATTTTCAGGGATCGTCTTTTAATAACAAGATTCAGGCCTGGTTTATGACTGCATCCAGATGTACTGGGGAGTAATTAAGGGAAGAGTAAATGTCACTTTACAGCGCAGTGCATGCTGAACTGTGTTTATGCAGCCTATGCTGCTCATTTTGTTGACTGACATTTGGTGTGTACTGCCAGTGATGCATGGAAAAACAGTGATGCACAACCCTATGGAGGTTTTGGTTCAGGACATGATGTGCATTTAACTGTGTAAATCTTAGGAGTATTTGATATGGATGAACGTGTTCAGCAATGTGTGAGTGTGTGTGTGTGAGAGAGAGAATTACTATTGCTGGTGTCAGAATGGGCTGGTGGCCAGGTTTTTTTTGTGAGCCCATCTCTTTCTCTGCAGCCCTTCAGATGGAAATGAGGGTGCTTTCAACAGCCTGGCATGCAGCCGGTGCACAAATGACCCAAATCAAGAGATGTGTGATGTGACTCTGTGGATGTGTGTGTGTGTGTGTGTGTGTGTGTGTGTGTATACATGCCTCAGAGTCTGGTATTCTCCAGTTTTAGCCTCCTGTAGTCTGTAATGTGACCCACATGGTGAAGGGGTTATTGTGTCTGTTTGGAAAAGGGTAGATGTAGGTGTAGATGTGCTCCAGTTGTGGGCAGCTGGTGATTAGGTTGAGTGATAAGTGGCTGATAGGATTGTTGCAGAAAAGTAGTAGATATCATTTGTTGCATCAGAGTCTTTTGTATTCTGTTGATTGTATTTGATTATGTACTGCCTGTAACACAAAAATCATTTTGCCACTTAGTCATTCAAATAGCCCTGCCTGTTTGTATTAAGAAAACAATCATTTATACTGTTTACTTTTGTTACATCATGACAAACCTATCACTTAATTTCTGGTTCAGACTGTTTGGAAGAGAAGAGACCAAGTAGGGCTGTTTACTTAGCATTTCTTTTTAGAGGCTGTATTCTGGCAAAATGATATATTGTGATTAATTAAGCTGGTTTTGATTTTCGTGTGGGAGTGACAGTAGAAACAGTCTGAGAAGGGCAGCCCAGACTTCTATTGCTAGGAATCCCCAGGGGTTCACAAACCAACTGTGAGAGAGAATCTTTCAAGCAGGTCCTGGCGCTGCCTCAGGGTATCCATCCAGTGAGACATGCCTGATGTTGCTTTAGTGGGAGCCAACTGGTGGGTATCCTTGTAAGGTACGTCAACTACATCAACTGGCTCCTCTTGATATGGAGTAGCGGTGGTTCAAATCAGAGGCTCTCTTGGATTGCAGATCACCCTATCACACGGAGAAGCCTTGCAACCCTGTGGAGGAACTTGATTCTATCGCATGCAGTCGCTAATTACCGTATCCATTTGTTGACTTTGCACCTCATCTTTTTCCATAACTCCTGAATAAGATCCCAAAATTCTTAAACTCCTCCACCAGGAGTCGTGAAGTTTTTCCAGCAGAGAATTGGAGGTGCTAAGTGTCAGCACTGCCACTTCACATTAAGCAGCAAAACATTTGGTTGCTAGTTGGAAGTCCACTTTGGATTGTGCTAAGACAACATAATTATCTGCAAATAACCGGGATATTCATTCTTTCCCCCCATACTGGATATAATGCCAAGAAAGTGAACATGAATCTCACTTCATTCAGACACAAGATTGCATGAAGTGCCCCAGATTCCCCACACTCCTGCAGTACCTCCTGTAACAGATGTGGAGACACACCATGATGGGTCTGTAGGCATGTAGATTGGATTAGCATATATTCCATGGCTTGGTCAGAACCTGTATTGTTTCCTCTCCCGACCCCTGGCACACTTTTCCTAGGAGTTTGAGGAGTGTGATTCCCTTATAATTGGAGAACACACTCTGGTCCATCTTTTTGAGGGACCACCATCTCAATTTGCTATCCTAAAGTTACTTCCACATTTCTCCATGCAGTGGTACTATACAACCCAGCCATATCCAATGCTTTGATGATATTCAGCATCTACAGTTCGATTCTCATCAAACCATCATAGTAACCTCAGCCACTAGTGACGGACTCCAAAATATTAGAGAATTCTGCCACTGCCTCCCAAAGAGAGGGTAGGATGAAGATTTCCTTACTGTGCTCCTTTCATCGTTCAACAATATTACTAGAGGTAAGCACACCCCTGCACTTGCTCAGCAGAGGCTGGGCATGCTGTTCTCTCCATGTGTTGCAACAATCACAAAATCTGTCATTCACCTTTGGCCCAAGGTGCTTTGGTACCATGTATATTCATGAGCAACCTTGCATTCAAACAAAGTGTGGTTTGCACAGAAGTCTGTTAACATTTTACAGTTGATATTCAAATCTATTTTCCCCAAATAATGCCTCTTTCCAGTATTCCCATTATTCGCTTTGAAGTTCCTCAGTAGCACTGTGGAGTCAGAATGAAGTACCTTCATGAACACCTGCTCCACTTTCTTGAAGAAGGCTATATACTCTGCTGAATACTACTATTTGGTGCATATGCACAGTCAGAGTTTTTCTTCACGATGGCCTGCCTGTGTAAACCATCCCCAATCTTGTCTACATAGGTGGGTCCCAGTAACCCTAATCTAGTATAGGGTACACTTGGATCACACAATAATTTCTTTGTCTGACCTCTCACCTGAGATCTGTTTAATTAAGGGCAGCCTTACAGAGGGAATTAAGCTCGTGGGGGCACAGTTCTGAAGTTCACTAAATTGTATAAGCCCCCTCACCATGACAAGGTCTTAAATCAAAAAGGTGTGATGTATATCATGTGTCAGGAAATTATGTATCCAGGCACCGTGATAAGCAAAATTATTATTATTTTTCTTCACACTTGTATTTTTTTCCTTTCAGACAGTGTGCTTACAATGTAACAGGGTTCAATGATGTTTAACCCAAAAGTGCTGTGACAGCAGAGGAAAGGAAAGAAAGTGGGGTCAGAAGTGCTTGGTGATCAGTCACACATTGATTAGCTCTGTTTTCTTTTATCTGTGAGGGTTTATATGTGAGAGTGAGTGAGGAAGAGACAAGCAGACATGACGTAACCTGAGCTGGTAACAGAAGGTCGGTAGGCGCTAGATACTAAAGCGATACCCAAGCATTCTCTCTCTCTCTCTCTCTCTCTCTCTCTCTCTCTCTCTCTCGGAGTTGACAGTATGGGCCATTACTTGCCATATATGTTGGAAAGCAGGTGGTGTGTTGCGCGCGCGCGCGCACACTTCATTGCTCCATTTTACTGTTACCAGTAAAATATAAGTAAGTAATGAAATTTGACATTTTTTTAATGCATTCAGGCACTAGATCACCACCAAAAATGGATCTTGGTGTGAGATTACATCACAAGTATTCTTTATGACCCGAAACCATTTAATTAATTCTGAGTGACTGGCCCGAGTTTGGAATGTTTCAGAAATAATCCTGTGACTCAAATTTCCAGCTTATGTTAATCAAATTGGAGATTTGCTTTTCAATCAGTATCTGCTTGTATTGATACAGTTGTACAATTTGATCACACACAGGTTTTTGATGGAATACAGCACAATTTTTCAGCCTAGGTTTCTATTCACTGCATCTGTGGCAGATGTTTGATTTCCACACACTCTAGAATGTTCCTGTTTTATAAGAGAAGAAAAGAAAACCATTTTACTCACTTTAATGGATGTTGCTGAATTCTGTCAGTATTTGAAAGATGTAGTCGTATAACATGAATTCAAATCCGCAGGTGTTACACTAATACTAAAGGTCTGAGGATGGGACCGGCAGATCGAGAGAGAGAACTTCTTACCAAAACCGTTTTTTTATGGAGTTGAAGCTAATTTCCGAACACTAGAGCTATACATTAGAGTCTACACTAGAGTACACTTTTCCAATAGTATCCCTGGACAGTCGTGCTAAAATCGAGGCCTTCAGTGTTTATTTTGAGCCACTTTAAGCATGTTGGTAACACAACCACAAATTCTTCACTCTGAGGAAGTAGTAGTGTACTTTTGAATTGTACAGATTTGCAGCTAAATTTACAGATTTAGTTGGTTGAGGAACTATCATCTTTAACTTGTTGTCTGTGATGTTTGTAATCATGCATATGCGTTAGAAATTAGGTTGAACATTTTCTCAGTGCATAGTGATCTGTTTCCAGGTTTTGGTTTTTGAATTGTAAAATATATCTAGGCGATATGTTGTTTAATAAAGAACTGTTTGTGTAATGGTTTGCTCACATTTTATTAGTTCATATTACTGACAGGGCTTTTTTTATTTTCTTTTTTGTATGTGTGCGCGTGCCAGAGCTCCTTTCAGTAGTCTACCATGTAGGAAACTCCAGTTGCCAATGACAACATTTCCTCTCTTGTACACTCTTACAACACCTACACATACACATCCACATACACGCTCCTACTCATGAGTATTGTAGTCTGCTGTGCAGAATGTCTTGCACTGAATTAGTTGTATTAGCTTGTATTACTAGCTCTGGTGCTTAAATAGTATACCCTTAAAATGCTGTTGTTATCCAAGGACCTTAATCATTTATTATATCCTTGCAAGCCCTAGCAGTGGGCAGCCAACCAAAAAAAATAACTGGTTGTATTTAACTACTGAAGATGGGTGGTGCTTGTTGCTCTGGTGTCTTTTCAATGTCATTCATGAGCAGGATATACACACCATAAGTTTCCATGTAACATTGCTGATTGAGGGATTCAGCCATCTTGACCTACTTGTGCTTTTAAGTAGATTTTAGATCTTGTGTCTCGTAAAGTAGAAATGCACTCACCTCATGGGAAGTCAGCTCATGACTTTCTGAAGGAGTTTAGAAAGCACTACTTTCTCACAGATTCACTGAGATAACATATGTTTGTGTGACTTGGTACACCTGATTAGTCTGTGTGTTTTTGTTTTGAGTCATTTTTACAACTACCTTAGCAAAGTGCCTCATTCAACCATACTTGCTGATCTGCAGACATGTGAACTTTGGGCAGCTGCTAGGCATTTGGGTTCCAAATCTAACCCGTAACTCCACATCATGTTCAATGGAGGCAATTTCAACCACGTAGAGAATGCATTAGTTCTTGTCATAATTTTAGCAAAGCTAAAGAATCCTTTAAAATGTCTTTTTTTTATGCTTGATTTTCATCAATAAGAATCTCATTTTAAAGCCCCAGGGAACTTAATTCTGTAATTTGCTTTTGTGCTTTCTTGGGTCTTGTGCACACTTACTATACATGTACAAATTACTGGAGATTTTCTAATGCCTGCACCTATTTGGTAGAACTTATTTGGTAGATGTAAATCATGCCATCCTAATCCTGGGTATCGGTTGAGTCAGCTTTACCTTCTTCAGTCATGTACTGTTCAGGTAGGTTTTATTAAAACTGTGTGCTTAAATTTTCTGGAATGAACAGACTAGCAAGAGAAGGCGAATTTTGAGTAAAAGCAAGTGCAGCGTATTATAATCAATTATTATTCAAACACTCATGTTTGATACTAAACGTGTGTGTATATATATATGTATATATATACTTTCGCAAGGCGCTGTGTGTGTGTGTGTGTGTGTGTGTGTGTGTGTGTATATATATATATATATATATATATATATATATATATATATATATATATATATATATATATATATATATAATTATATAAATATATATATTTATTTTAAAATTTACAATTTTCCATTATATTTTCTTGGAATTTAAAATAGAATATTAGCCCCACTCATACTGAACGCGTGTTAGTTAACCCATCCTTAGTCCAACCCCTTTACCCACCCCTATAAGTTATGAATTATTCCTTTGTATACTATTGCTGAGAGTCGGCCTACGTCCACATTTTACACACACACAGTTGCCACAGTGCCATCCAGTGCCTATTCGTTGGTCACACAGGGCCTCTCTGTCCCCCTTTTCCTGCTGTATGCAGCTCTCAAGCTCAACACCCCCATATTAGACACCTCCAGATCCACCTCTTTTCTATGTCATTTCTTAATAAAAAATTATGTATTTATTTGTCTGAGGATTCCATTAGCATATTTTTATACAAAATTGGGGTTATCACATTAGAAAGCGCTGGATAGAGACACCAGATGCGAATAAGCAACTTCTGTGTTCAATTGAGGCAGATAACTGTTTAAAAAAAATAAAATAAATTATATATATATAAAATTTATTCTATCCATTAAGAAGACCTGCACATAAACTTCAATGTGAACACATTTTAAAAATAAATTCCTCGATGTCATGTCATGTGACTTTGCAAAATAAATCATGTGATTGGATAATTGGCTCAGAAATGCGAACATGGCGAAGGGCTAAATTTGGGTAAACGACAAACATTTTTGAACATAATTGAATGAATGGTTTGGTATAATTACCACCCAGAATTGTCTCACACAATTCGGTTCCCAAATACCAGCTATTCATCTATCGCTAGATAATGAGGTTTGTGATTAGCGTTTTATCTGCATGGTCTGAAGCAAGCAATTTATTATATTGGAAAATAAAGATCTGCAGTGGTTTCCCCGTTTGCAATGACTGCTGTTTATATTGATACTTTGTGCCAGTTTCCCCGGAAGTGATGATTTTGTTCTCTTGAACACATGGGGATAGAAACAGTGTTTTATTTGCATATTTTTTATGCAATAGTCAAACTTTTCACACAAGTCAAATTCACAACTTGAATTGAAGCATAGTTACTGAAAATGTAGATATTTGACACCAAACTATGGCCTGAATTTTGTTTGCACACTTGAATATGACCAAAAAGTTACATTACGCTGTTGATTTAAAAATATTTAGGCACACACACCCACATGCACAATGATTATCAACGGACTGTTTTGAGTGCGAGTTTGGGGGGGGAAGTTTACACAGTGGAATGAGCTCATTGCCACTCCGTGCACATTGTTTACATTCTTTATGTCCGTGCTAAGCAACAGGAGCATCACAGCTCTTTTTCCTTTGCTGAAATGGGCTTTGTGTGTGTCTCCATAAAAAGCCATCTGTCTCCCAAACAGTTTTCCAGAGTAACAGTCTCTATAACTAAATGATAATCATGATAGGCTTTATTACTGTGTATCCATAGTTCTCAAAGTGGTGTCCGGGTACCCCTAGTGGTGGTGATGAATTTTCAGGGGGTCTCTGTGTTGCTTTTTTACTCGATCACTTTACAGTGAGAATTGTTATCGACTAGTATCAGTGTTCTGGGTATTATTTAGTTGTAAGCTTAGAGTGGATGCTTGGAAAGGAAAGAGGCTCATCTAAAACTTGATAACTAAAAACCCAACTTGAATTAACTTCAGTCTAAATTAAATTTAAAAAATAAAACCTTGGAGCAGTTGTGGCTCAGTGGTTAATGGCTCTGGGTTACTGATCAGTAGGTCAGGAGTTCAAGCCCCAGCACTGCCAAGCTACCACTGTTGGGCCCTTGGGCAAGGCCATTAACCCTCATTTGGTCAGCTGTACAAAATGAGAAAAATGGAAGCCGCTCTGGATGGAAGTCACTTCTGGATGGAAGTCATGTCAGTAAATGTAAAACCCGGAAGTAGTGATAATGATTCACTGAGTTTTAAAAGTACATCATGGTAGTGGAAAGTACAGGAATAAAGTTAGTCTGTATGGGATTTCAAGTTTTTTTGTGTGAGATTTATTGCAGCTGAAAATGCTTGATTTTGCTGTGGCATAAAAAAAATGGGGGATGAGATTTGCAGAGTCTTTAATGCTTGTTTTTGTGAAATTGTAATTACAAAAAATTGTTTTTCACAGTGATGCTTGTTGGTAAATGAGAGCTTTTAGCTGTACTCGTGTTTGATGCACGTGAATCAAAGAGAGCTTTGACCGAATGTGCGTTATGATGTCACATGACGCGTATTGACCCAAATCTGTGGAAAATCCACGTCAATTTAGGAAAATTGCGAGCTCCTCTGAATTTTGCGGAGTTAGCTTGATTTTTCGTAATTTCTGATTAGTAAAAACTTGGAGGGACTGAAAAGGTTTGAATATTATTTTATACAATCCATTATTTGCCCTATTGTCTGTAAAACTAAATCTGAGGCCATAAAGGGGTCCTTGAAAATTCTATTATTCTAGAAGTGTCTTACTGCAAGAAGTTTGAGTACTGCTGCTCTACATAGTTTTATAACTATTCAGCTATTATTAAACTGTAACTATTGCAAAGGGATAAATCTCTGAACCCTTTCTTTCTCTCTGTCTTTCGGTCTTTACTTCAACTGCCAACCTCAACCATTCGCTTCCATTTGTCTTTTCCTCTCTTTTCAGTCTGGTCCTGTATGGAGACACACATACACACTCAAGCCTTGTTCACATGAGGGTGAGAGTTTCCAGGGGAACACGGTTTGCCTGGTTTAAACCTTTCCCTCTCCCTCGGCCCTCCGGCCAGCCCTATCAATAGCAAGAATTCATCCCCCTTTTAAGCAGCAGCGTTCTTTTGCTTATCGCCCATCTTAAAGACTGGTTTCTGAAAGTAACCAAACAACCTTGTGTTTTTTGTGCTCTGCATTGTAGCTGACTATAGTTCCAATCCCTAGTGGCTTCAGGACTGATTTGAGACTTGCTCTGCTGGGCCAGAAAACGTCCACATATTCGTCATTTCACTGCATAATGAAGGGCACATAATCAGTGAAGTTGACGTTTATACACCTTGCAGGTTTCAACAGTTTCAGTGTTCTTGCTGTAGGTTTGAACTGATTGTATCTCTCAACTAAAGCCTGGCACATTGCCTTGTGTTTCATGAATACAAATTCATCCAGTTGGCCTTGGGCTGAGGGTCCCAGGGTACAGCCTGTCATTTGAAGACTGAGTGTTAACATTTTGAGACTAACTGTCTAAAACTGCATTCTGTTCACAACATTTACAATACTTTGGAAAACTGCTATTTTGAAGTCCGGTGTAAAATCCCACCATTATACACTGCACTAAGTAATGTTGAAATCCCCATAATGCACTGCACCATTTGAAGATGTAAATTATACCATGATTGGTATGGTATTTGTCTACCTGTCAGCGATTAAGTTCAACACTTTTGTAATATTAGGCTGTGCTCTGATGAGAAATCCCGATATCTGCAGTGCTCTGTAAGAAGGAGCAAAAATGACATTATATGGACCACCATCATGCAGGTAATCATAACAGAAAGGTGTCTCTACTTGCCCTGCTGACCCCACATGGAGTTTCAGTTAAAAAAACTTCCTCCAACATCAAAGAATATATGTTTAAAATAAGGAGGCAAGCTTATATTATATCAATATTACAGAATAAGTACAGATATAGGCTTGTCCACTTTCTAAATAAATGCCCTGTTTAGTACCAGACGTCTCCGAATTACATTATATGTTTTTGCAGTTAAGCATTAAAAGACTAAAAGCAGTTGTGACATGCTTGGACAAAATTTTTGTGCCTTACGGCTTGATATTCAGCTCAATTCAATTTGTATAGAGCTTTTAACAGTGGACCTTGTCAAAGAAAAGCTTTACGTAATTCTGGATGTAGGTCTAGATCCCAAACGAACAAGCCAGAGGCAAAATCAGGAAGAAATCTTAAGAACCAAACTCAAAATGGAACTGGTCCTCTTCTGGGTGACACCAGATACTAGGATAGTGATCATTACACTATACATATAGAGAATAATTTTATTTTATTTTTTTCCTCTGGTTTGTCAAAAAGTTTCACATTAACCAGATAGGGTTAGCACGCTTGCCTAAATGCAAATTTTATCAGAGGATAAAAAGGCATGCAATCCTACAAGTAGTGGTGTTCAATTATACACGCTTACCTTTTATGGAACTATTGAAAAACTCAAATCGACTTGCTGTCATTTATCGTTTACTCATTGCCCACTGAATTAGAGTACAAATAAATTCCTTAACTGTCCAGCAAGATATAATGTCACTCCATTTATTCATTCATTTATTCACAGTGTAGTCAGATGGCTTCTGTGCCTGAAGTTGAAGTGCGATGGTCAGTCTAGGCAGCTTATTTGAATGATGAGCTGGTCTTGGCATGCAAGGGCATATTGAGTTGTGCTTAGCTCTTGTGTTTTGTGTGCATGTGTTCTGGAATGACACACCTGCTCTGGGACAATGATAGGAAAGTTTGAGTCATCATAGCCATCAGGGTAATAAAGAGGATCATGGGTTTGGTAGTCTCCTACTGATTTGACTCAAGTAGCACAGCGGCCACTTATCTGTTGCCACTTAGCAGGTCTTGGTCCAAGCCAGGTCTTGGTCATCTGATGACTAAATGGCCAAAGATTTAAAGAAGGGCTAAGGAATTTTGCTAAAAAAATAAAAATAAAAACAGCAATGCTTACCTTTTGTTGAGAATGAATCTCAGCAAAGCATTCTGACCCCAGCGTATTACGACTGTCCCCTTCAGATGACTGGATTGCATTGAAAAGTGACTTTTAACAAGTGCAAGACTGACAGATGTGCTGCCTTAGATTGCTGCATTTGACAGTCTAAATATGGACTCTGCTAACTGGGGAAGTGGAGCATCCCTCAGGTGGGATGTATAAATGCAAGAGAGAATTGGAAAAAGGACTGAGCACAAGCAGTAGATGGATAATGTGGGCCAGTGTCCTCTTTCTGGGCCCTGGAGTGTGACGTTGGTGTCCTTTTTCACTGACTGTTAAATCAACTAGATATTGTTTCCATTGTGCGCAAAAACAAAACCCCATCCTGTTCTCTCTCTTTCTCTTAGTTTCTATCTGCTTCTTTCGCTTTCTCTCACTCTACAAACTGTTGTTTTATTGGGCCCAGTGACAGGAGACCAGTCAACGAAAAAACCCAAATAACTGAGTGGAGAATCTTAGTGAAAACTGATGCTTCCAAACAGGTGTCCTGCCTGATGGAATAACACAACACTTTGGCATGTATACAAATGCTGAGTGGGCCCACATGGAGTTTAATTTTGAATCAATATGACTGACTATGAAGGGGAGTTCATTATTGGCTCAGAAGCTTCAGCCACAAAGACTGGTCAGCTGACTGTTTCAATAGGAGTGATCATTAAAGTGACACTTACATTTAGATCTATGGGAAAGATAGTAAGTAAAAAGAGAGAGTAAGTATGGATGTAAATTGTGAGGTGGTCTGGTGGCTGTTAGGCTATGGGAGACTTTTTGCTGGTATAGTTTGGTTCCACTTGTCCCCTTAAATTGAAGGTCACTGTAAATCGATACCTGAAGGTATTCAGACCGATCATCCTTTATCCTATGATGTAACATGTCTGTCCTTTTGGGAGTGGTATCTTCCAGGATGACTCCAACCTGTCCATAGAGCTTGATTGCTTGATGAATGGTTTGATGAGAATGAAAATGTTGTAAATCATATGGTGTGGCCTTCACGGTCACCAGATCAAAACCCAGACAAATATATTTGGGAGATTTTAGAGCGACTTGTTGGAAGGTGCTTTCAACCACCAGTTGAGAGAACATCTTTTGGAAGAATGGTCTTCATCTCTCCTGTACATTTCCAGAGACTTGTAGTTTCTGATCTGTGCCAAGGTGCATGGAAGCTGTTCTGCTGGCTTGTGGTTGCCCAACACCTTTCTAATACACTTTCCTTCAATTTGTAACCTGTGTGTAACAAGACACAGTTGGTGCGTTGAGAAAGCACAGCAGAAATACCATGCTGGAGTCAATCAGGGAGATTAGATGTGATTGTCCACTTATCTACTGCAAATATGCACACACGCTTGCAGAGAATCTTTCAGCCATTCTTTACCTAGTCTATTTACCTTGTCTGTTGTAACAGGCGGCATGGGGTTGTGAGCCTGTGTCTTAAGAACAGACTGACGAACAGGCCGTGTGCGTGCACGTGTGTGTTCAGGCCACAAATAGCTAGAGACATGCAAATGACTGTTTACGTTACCTGAGAGACAGTTGCTTTAGTAGCATTGACACAAGAATATGCCTTCTGTATGTCAGCCAGTCTCCTTTCCCTCGTTCTTGCTCTTTCTCTTTTGCTGTTATTTAATTTACTGGTATTTGGACACACAAGTCTTAAACTTAAGTCTTAAATCCTTGTGCTGTGTTGTCTTCGCAGTTAATTCCCAGCTGCTTAAATGTCACCGACATTACGTAAGGGCTGATGATGTATGTTCATGTTCTGACTTGCCTACAACATTGAAAGTCTGTTGCCACATTCTTGTCCTTATTGTTTGTGTGTGCGCTCTAAAGTTTGCATTAGTATATTTGTGAAGGAACAAAGCTGTTTTACATAGAGGTGCTTTTTCCACTCTCTGTGTTTGCCTTTGAATAAAGGACCTCCATACTGAGTTAGGAAAGGTTGTGTGTGCAGTATGACCACACAATATTCTAGCTTATTTCAGTGGCAGCTTAGAAAAGGCTTTAGGGAATTAAAAAAAAAAATTAAAGATTTAATTTCAGTTTCACTGAAAGATGCCTTACCTACCGCTACATTTATAACATAATCTACTTATGGAAAAACTGATAAAAAAAAGAAGTAAGGATTACAATGGAAAGAGTCTGCATTTGAGTGGTTTTTATCATAAAACCTGTCTCGGTTATAATCACTCTCTGCAGGACTACCAGGCCGATAAAATCTAAAACATTTTGGCCATCTAACATGAGACTAGGCTAGTTTATCATTATATTGGTTTAGCTGCTAAAGTGCCATGTAAAGTACATGATCTTTCCTTATGCTCTGCTCATATCGTGTTCACGTAAACTGGAACTCGTATAGACATTTATATACCTTGTTTTCCTGCTCAGCATCAGAGGATGTTTCAGTTTCAACATACTGGTAAAATAAATAAATAAATCACCATATATCCATTTTTCCCCTTATACTGACTTACTGTGTGAGCTAGCATTTGGCAGAATTGTGACCTGTCTGCCAGTAAGACGTATTTTCCTGTAAACACTGTCTAAATGGTCTTGCGTCCATTTATGGAAAATACAAAACTGCTCTCTTTTTAATTAATTTATTATTATTTTTTTTTTTACTGACGTTCAGTTACGTGATGACAACACAAGATTTTTCGGGGCCCCCAATGCCCAGGCCAAGTTATGCCCATGATCTGAGGTACAAGTCAACTGAGGCATTTAAATATGATTCTCGTTGACATCTCACTTGAGTGATCACTGTTCACTCTGACATCTTATTAATTCACTTCTGTTCTAATGATTGTTTCTTTTAATAATATTAGATCATCAAAAGTCTGCTCTCATCTGTACAAAGTTTTTAAAAGCTCTTCTCTGTTTTGATGGCGCAAATGCACCATGGACATTTTTGACAGCCAATATCTGTTCACAGATGGAATTGATTTGGGCTTATTTCCGTTTGACATGGCATGGTATGTGACTATCAAAAACGTGAGAAAATCACACTTGACCAGCAAACAACTTGAAGCACACTGACTGCATTTTCTGCTGTTTATTAGATTAGCTCCTTACTTGAACCCATGCAAGGTTAGAAACTAAATTAAAACAAGGTTTTTAGTAAAGATATCAACTGTACAGCCATGGTCATTGTGTCATTTAGTGATACTGGTATCTCTAAAGCCTGCTTTATATCTGTAAGTGCTCTAACACACCAACCATTCCTGTATAATAAATCACTGATCCAAATAAGCTTTTGAGAAACTGTGGTCAAAATTATGCAAGCAAATATTTACTCACGATACATCACAAATTTATTGTAAGCCATTGTAATGTGTAGCAATATAGTTACAATATTCTATTCTTATCCATAACACACAGTACAGATTATAGATTCTGAGTCTTGATTATTGGAGACAAGAATAAAAGTGAGCTTGCTGTAGCTCCCAAGGCAGTTCTTAGAAGAACCCAGCCGTGGATCACGAGTGCTGGACTCAAACCTGATCGCTAGCCCTAGGCACACATTTGTATTGCTATGCAATCCTTTTTACAGATCTATAACTCCTGGGGCTTAAGAGATAAATTATGTTGAGTTAAAATAAAGTTTGTTTATTTTTATCTTCATTCTTTCTGGCACCTTTGCTTTTCTTTTCTTCCATAACTAACCAAGAGCAGACCTTTCTGGTGCATAGGTGCTGCTATGGTCGCCTGTTCGCCGGACCCATTCATCTTTCTTCATGATGTGTCTGTGTGGGTGATGAGTCGAGGCACACACAGGACGCATTGTAATTGTTCATTCTGCCCAGATGGGGTGGCTGACTGAGATGTTTTTAGATTAATATTGGTCTGTGTGCTCTGTTCAGTAATAAATTTCTGACTTGTGGGCTTATATAAGGACATGATCAGGATCATGCTAAATCACACTGTGCCATCACAGACGTGTTATGAGCATGTGTGCTTATTTGAATCTTTCTGCCTTTTTGACTTTATAACACATGTACGTTTCGCGCACTAGGAGTGCCCATGCAGTTGCGATCAATTGCAACCAAATCAATATTTATGTGGGTGGATGGAGTGGGGATGATTTCTCTAGAGAGTTCTTTTGGACCCTTTAGTTGGTCTTAAATATCATTAAGAAGTCAAGCCTCCCCCATAGAGTTCCTGTTTCGTGTGTGTGTCTGTGTGAGAGAGAGCGAGAGAGACAAAGACCGTGTGAATTTGTCTCCCGTTGCTTGATTATGGCCATTATTCATGCTGACCAACCTCTGTACAGTTTCTCTGACTCAAAGTATATTGCACTTCCTGTGCTGTGATGTTCAAAGACTGCTGATCTTTGACCTTCTGAGACTGTGGAGAGGGGTGTATGGTGGGGATTCATATCTGCAACGTGCCACGTTCTAAATCAGTGTATCTATGCCCTTGTGATCCGCAGTGGATGAGTATATAATGGTGAGTGCTTAGAAGCAAAATTAAGTTTGCAGTTTTATTATTGTGTTATGTGTTCGACAACTACCACAAATGTTCTAGTTCCCTCCATATTGCATTGCACTCCAAGTTGCATTAATATATTTATGGTAGGACGATGTTATAGTAATCACAAACTAGTGGAGTTAAAACAGTGTTTTTGTCTTGGAATGAATACATGTGGAGATGTAGAGTTGTGTGATGAAGATAATCCCAAGGTTATCACTATTTTTTTGTAATCCTTTGTGCTTTTCCAGTTTTTCATGATGTACTTTTACTATCCTATATTCTTTAGAAATCTATGTCTTTGAGTTGTTGAGTAGTCCAGTAAACAAACAAACAAACAAACAAAAATAAACAATCCACCACTGTATCCAGTTATACGTGGTGTTAAACTACAAATGGGGACCATGTGGATTAATTCACCTGATTGATTGATTAAAAAAAACAACTAAACAATGCAATAATTGGCCACTAAAATCGGTTGTTTAATTAAGGAAGCGTAAAATGTGATCATGATGATCGGCAGTTATGATCTCATGGTATGATATGATTGAGCAGGATGTGTGGTGAGGTCTGCAGTTTGTCTGCTGTTGGCATGTTGAGCAATTACACTACCTTTTGTACTACAAAGAATTACATGTGGCAGAGGTGATCATTTTAGTTGATTGCAGATAAATAGAGCACTGATTTCTTTTAGCTTTGTCCACCAGGGACAGCAGTGAGCATGGCACAATCAAATTTTTGAAAAGGGTTCAAGGACTGAAGTGGTTTTAATTTTGAGCATCACTTGACTTGAACATGACTTGAGTGCAGTTGACTGACTGTGTGTCCATGATATATGTTCAGTTTGTCTGGCTGAAAGTTTCTCCCGCAGTAATTGTATGTACAGTAGTAAACATCAGGAGGTGTGTTTCCTTACATCTGGCTTTTTAAATGTATTTATATGTATAATGTATAATGTATTTTTTTTTTTTTTAAACAAACTCAATTTTTTCGGTTGTTCGGATCAGAGTGGATAGTAAGCCCCATGGATAAGTGGGCAACATTTAAAAATGGTGATAATGTGGTGATGACCCACTAAATTGGTTCAAACAGATTCAAGATTCTGCTAGTCTACATGTCCTCTGTACCCTTCCCCACCCCTCCTTCCTGTTTCCTACTTTCCTTCCCTCCCTTTCTTTGTTCTGTCACTCAAGCTTGTCTGTAATTAAGATAAGGCACACCGAAGACATTGCAGATAAGGATGGACAAAGCGACAATCAAATGCATGCTAATGTACCAACCTTTCTAAAGCTAGCCTAAATACACTCACCACATACAGACGCATAGGTGGTTTGGTCTGATGGCCTACAGGTGACCCAGACATCACCATGAAGACAACGTTTGGTGTGGTTTCCTCCGTCTGAGATTATTGAATGTCTGTGTGTAAGCAGCCTTTGGCTTTGGAGGCCACTGAGTAAGGAAAACTTGTAATTTTTCTGTAAAAGGGTACAAAAAGTGCTCATCATTAATCAGTAAGAGGTAAACATTTGAAGAGTATTGCGACTGAAGAAAAAATGACCGAAGAAATCTCTGCAGTCTCAAGTGATTCTGAAATGAAGGACCTGTTCGCCATTTGTACCACAGTTGTATTGTTTCTGTAAAATGAATGGCACAGTGGGTTTGGGATGAATCTCCTATGAGCCTGTCACTAGCATAATCCAGGATTGTGGCTTTGCTAGATAGAGAGCATGCAAGTGATAAACAAGCTCAAAGGTATAACATGTGACTTCCACCACTATTCATGTGTCATATGACACATTCAGTCTAACAGCACATATTTATAAGTTTGGCACACATGCTGGTAAAATAACATCTAAAAGCAGCATTACTCAGGGTCTGAATGACTGGTAAAGGTAACCTGTTAATGTCTTGGGTTTTAGTGGGAAAACTGTCTTGCTTTTGAGCCATTTAGACACTAGTTTTGTGCGATTTATAATTATTTATTTATCCTTTCTACACAATCTTGCATCGCCATGATATCCAGTGATGTTTACTCTAATTATATTAATTTATATATTATATTATCTGACCTGCCGATCTTTACACATGTTGTATAGGAGGTCTGTATTTTTTACATCAGAGCACAATAGTATGGGCCATCATACCAGTCATCTTACAGTATGACAGTTACTGTTACAGGCATACCACCCTAAAGTGAATTACTTTCCTATAACACCACTTCCTGTATTGTTTTATTCTTCTTATAGCATTCCTCAACAATTAATTTTTTTTATTTATTAATGATGTGAAGCGATGCTATTTTTTAAAAAGCCATTTATTGATATTTGGTATGTTTAATGTAATGAGACAAGTAAATTTCTGTTATCCCTTTGTATTGTGTTATAGCAGCTATAAACAGCCATTCCCTTATAAACCTCTTTTTTTTCCTTCTTTCTTTTCTTCACCCCCCCCTGTTGGAAGTTTTTGTCTTGAAATAAGGGAAGAACGCACTGCAAACTTCCATTTTTTTCACGCTCTAAAAACAATGTTGCATGCTGCACCTGCGTCGGATACGTGCTTGGGTGTGTGTGGACAGCATTTATCGTGAGTTTTACAAATCTCGATAATTGCGCATGGTTTTAATGATAATTAAATGTGACATGGTAATACTAACCGTCTGGGAATTTTGTGTTTTATTGTGAAACCGGTAACCTTTTCATCCCTACTATACAGTTTAAGTGACTTCTTCACATTAGCTGTTGTTGCAGGGCATTCCTGAGGCTGAAGATTCACTATGCTGTGAACAACCAACATTTTACCATAGTGTAGTCCATGTTTTGTCTGTCTGTGTGCCTCCCTCCATCTTTGTTTATTTCTTTTTTAGTTTTTTGTTTTGCATCGCTTGCCTGCCATTTGGCTCCAAGAACTCAAGTTGCTGTGGTGATTTCATGCCTTTTACTTCAACACAATGGCATCTTTCTTGCTCTTCTTTATTCATTTTCTGTCTTTCTCTCTGTCCGACCATGACCACCCCCACCCTCTCCAAAATGGCTTTGGGGTGGGTGGGTATCGGGGGGGGTGGTTAGATTAGATTCTAATCTGTGAGAAACAGAGGATGCTGATCAAACTCGGGGAGGAGGGTTGCCATAGTGATGGGAAGAGATTCTTATGTTTCTGGGGAGAGGGAGAGTAGGAGAACAGCATGTACCTTAATAGTCTAGCCAGAGAGGGCAATTCCAGTGTTTAAGAACCTTACAAAGTCTGTTTCTGCCAGAAATCTTCATAGTAACTGTAACTGTGATCTTAATCATA
Source organism: Ameiurus melas (assembly GCA_012411365.1). Lineage (NCBI taxonomy): Eukaryota > Metazoa > Chordata > Actinopteri > Siluriformes > Ictaluridae > Ameiurus > Ameiurus melas. The sequence goes on along the minus strand of CM022766.1, from coordinate 15,672,874 downwards.
CAGTCTTTGTGCAAAGTTAAGTGTCGGGTATGTGTGTGATATGTGCATATATGCCTGTGTGGTTGAGGAGGGTGTGTGTAGCTGCCTAACCCAGTTTTCTCACTCTGTAGACTGCGATTAATGAGGCTGCTATGGGATGCCACAGCCAGCTTTGTGTTTTGAAGTCAGACATTAATCGAACTCCCATCTGTGGAACCACCAGATCGAAAAACCAAGCCATTGCCGGAGTGTGTGTGTGTGTGTGTGTGTTCGTGTTTGGGAACATCCTACTCTTGACATTCTGCTACCAAACTACACCTATAAAAAAAAATAAGTAAATAAATAAACAAACATAACCCAGTTCAGATCTAGTTAGATGTCACATACACTCCTGCACTGAATTTGTAATCTTCAGTGTGATAGTTCTGTGTCCTCTCTCTACCCCAATAATAATGGTCCTAACGGAACTCCAAAAAAGGAGGGGTTTTATTTAAAATTGACAGCTATGCAGCATGGGCTTTCTCAAAGTAGAAGAACAAATAAAGTACTTTATTTGTAGGAGAATTAGGACCTGTGAATGCTCATGGTTATCTATAGCCTTGCCCAGTCAAAACAAAGTCGTTGTCCACACACACACACACCCACCCACCCACCGACGACTTTGTTTTGACTGGGCCACTATGAGCTCTCTGAAGGCCAACTCCCCCAACTTTTCAGATGTTTGTGTTTTGCATAATAAGGGTTTAATAAGTAATGTATGTGTAAAGGCACATGTTGAGGCACCTGTAAGAGCATACACTTAATATTTTTGATTTTCTCATGCAGGTTTTAATGAGCTACTGATTAGAGGGATTGGGAATTCATCCAACTGTCCTGAGGCACTGACTGAGCAGTGGAGAGAGGGGAATAATAGAACAGACATCCCCAGAAAGTACAAAAATGTATTTATAATTAAATAAAGCCTATTAAAGATATATCAAGAAATCTTTAATAAGCTTTATGACCCTGCTAAGAAAATGATTTGGGCATTTTATTTATATAATGTAATATATTTTATATATGTATTGATATAAATAGTGGCAAGAAAACGTAGGTGAGCCCTTTGGAATTTCATGGTTTTCTGAATAAATTTGTCATAAAATGTGATCTGATCTTCATCTAAGTCAGGTGTATTGACAAATATAATGTGCCTAAAAGAATAACACAAAAACATTCGGATCCCTCATGTTTTTATTGAACACACTCATTCAACATTCAAAAGGGCAGGGGAAAAAGTAAGTGAACCCTTAGAATTAATAACTGTCCCCCCCCCGGCAGCAATAACCTTAACCAGGCACTTCCTGTAGCTGTGGATCAGACCTGCACATCATTCAGGAGGACTTTTAACCCATTCTTCCTGGAAGAACTGCTTTAACTCGGTCATATTTTTTGGACAGGTCCTGTGGATGGCTTTCTTCAAGTCATTCCATAGCATCTCTATTGGGTTGAGGTCTGGGCTCTGACTTGGCCACTCCAAAAGGTGGATTTTATTTTTCTGAAGCCATTCTATTGTGGACTTCTCCGGTGTTTTGGGTCGTTGTCCTGTAGCATCACCCAACTTGTACACCGTTTCAGCAGACGTACAGACATTTTCACATTATCCTGAAGAATTGTCTGATATACTTGGGAATTCATCTTCCCCTCAATCACTACGTTTACATGAACAGCAATAATCTAATTATTGACCTTAATCTAAGTAACCTAATAATGTGATTTAAGGTGTTTACATGAGCCGCTTTTAGAATACTCCTGTCATGTACCTGTTTTACATGTTATAGATCATAATTAGATTAAGAGCCTTCCGACGTCCCTCCAGATTTTCACATTTCAACATACAGTTTGTCTTCGTTATGGTACCATAAGAGTAGATTATTGTTGTCCATGTAAACGCAGCTAATGATTGCAAGCTGGCTAGGCCCTGATGCAGCAAAGCAGGGCCAAATCATAAGGTTTCCTCCACCATACTTTATGGTTGGGATGATGTTTTCATGATGATATGCCGTGCCCTTTCTACGCCAGAAGTAGTGCTGTGGTTTTTCCAAATAGTTCATCAGTCCATAAAACATTTTTCCAATATCGCTGTGGAGTGTCAATGTACTATTTTGCGTGCAGCAATGTTCTTTTTAGTAAGCAGTGGCTTCCTTCATGGTGTCCTGCCGTAGGTACCCTGCTTGTTCAATGTTTTACGTATTGTAGACTCATGAACAGAAATGTTAGCCAAAGATTTGAAGGCATCAACTGGCTGTCATTTGGGGTTGTTTCTTTACCTCATTGATGACTCTTCATTGCGCTCTTGGTGTCATTTTGACTAGGCGCTCAATTCTTGGTAGAGTATGAACACTCCCAAAGTGTCTCCATTTGTAGAATGTTTGCCTAACTGTAGACTGGTGAATTTCTAAAGTCTTTGAAATCACTTTGTGACCCTTGCCAGCTTTATGTAAATCAACTATTCTTGATCGTAGATCCTCTGAAAGCTCTTTTTGGCGAGGCATGGCTCACATAAGCATGTGCTTCTTGTACAGAGCAACCTCCAAAGGTTTGAGGGGTTTTTATCAGTCAAAGTAGCTGTAGCCGACACCTCCAAACTAATTTTCTTAACGAGACTCCAACAAAAAAAAAAGCTTTTCTGAGGTCATTAACTCATGGTTGTTCTTACTTTTTTCACAAGCACTGTGAGGTTTTTTTGGTTGTTCTCAATAAAGACATGAAAGATCAGAATTTTTTTTGTTTGATTATTTTAGACACATTATATTTGTCAGTACCCCTGACTTAGATGATCAGATCACGTTTTGACAAATTTATGCAGAAAACCATGAAATTCCAAAAGGTTCACATACTTTTTCTTGCCTGTGTGTTCTATTTTTATATATATATATATATATATATATATATATATATATATATATATATATATATATATATATATATATATATATATATATATATATATATATATATAAATAAATAAATAAAAATGTACATGAGAGAGATATATTTTACATAATGCAAAAAAATCTTCTTAGCAGGGACACAGTGGATTAGTGATTAGCAGGTTTGCCTCACACCTCAAGGGTTGGTGGTTCAATTCCCGCCTCTGCCCTCTGTGCATGGAGTTTGTCATTTTTCCTCCAGGTACACCAGTTGCCTACCCCAGTCCAAAGACCTGCGTTGTAGGCTGATTGGCATTTCCAAATTGTCCATAGTGTGTGAAAAGGTTTGTGAATGTGTGTGCAATTGAGGCCCTGCGATGGGTTGGCACCCAAGTCCCCTGGGATAGTCCCCCCCCCCCCGTGACCCTGTGTAGGATAAGCGGTCCAGAAAATTAATGGCTGAATGGACTCTTTCTTAGTCATATTTTGGCAGTTTTGCTGAATTGTTTCACTGCCATGTGTCCTTTCCTTCACATTCTTTTAAATTTTGATGAAATTATAAAGAAGTACTGAAAAGACCATGTGAACAAATCGCTTGCTCAAGCATCCAGGACAAGCATTACTGGGCTATTACCTCGTAGTTGCCCTGCAGACGAATAGTGTAGGTTCAACAACCAGAAAATCGCCAAACAATTTTTTGTTTGCTATGCACGTTCAAGCTTTATGCTTTTCACACTGGAGTAAGGTGCCATGATGCTGTAACTGTAGCACATGCTTTTGAATTCTGAAGCCTGCGATTCTACGAACATCGGCCAAGCAGTGATCTTGTAGACACTAACACATTTTAGCAGCACATGGATTAATTAGTCTGCTCAGATGACAGATGTTCATTCCACAATGAATAAAATGCAGGTATGTGGAAACATGGATCAAAATAAAGTTTAGCACGAAGCAGTTAAACATTGCAACGTAAGATGAAGATGCTAGGGAGACTTGACTAATATCTCTTACATGCAATGTAAGGATAGATCACAACATCTCGTACCCATAACGACTTTTTCCTCAAGGTCAAACACTATGTGCTACATTTAAAAGGTTTGTTAGAAGCAGACAATTATCTCTTGCACATTTCTCCTAGTCTGTATTATTGTATTTAACTAGCTAACAAGGTTGTCATGCATTGTTAGATGCGGCTTTTTATCATAGTCCATTTCTGGGTAACCAAACCATCCAGTGAAGTACATTGGAGCTGTTACTTGCCTTGTGGGCTAGCTAATACATTTGCTGCAATTGTGGGCTCTTCTTTAGCCTTCCCACTTTCCAACAGGCTTCCCCACAGAACCGCTGCTGTCAGGGGCATGAGAGAGTGCCAGCCTGGCATAGCATGGAGGCTCGATAGAGAATAGAGGGCAGAGGAACAATAGCCAGCACTGTCCTGTGTACTATGTGCTCATTGGTGAGGAATGTACCAAGAGTGTAGCTGTTGACCGCAGCCCCGTTTTCTTTTAGAACTTATCTCAAAGGTAGGGGAAGAGAAAGAGAGCTGAAGGTGTTGCATGCTTTCATGAGGTGTGTGTACTTGGGCTGTGTTTTAATGAGGTGGCCCCCAGCAGAGTAGAAAGTACTTAGCTTTAAAGAAGCGGCCCATGTCTGCTCTCTTGTGTACCAACATCAAAGACCACTTTCTCATGAGTGGGTGGTTACAAGTGTGTACGTGTGCACAAGGTTGAGTGAAATAGCTATAATACAAAGTGTAGAGTCAACGAGCAGGTGGGGTGCGAACTGTAATTCATGCACCGAGCCCACTGGAATGTCGACTGTTCCTTCTGATGAGATTTCAAGAAGGGTAGGATGCTTTTAGCAGGGTGTGTACAAAAAGGTTGTTGGTAATTAACAACTGCAGTGTGTAACTAGCCCCAACCATACACAAGCCAACAGCACAACACACACTCAGTGCGTTTACATGGAGAACAATAATCCACTATTAACCTGATTAAGCCAATACTTTGATTAAGAAACTACCATGTAAACAGCAATTTTTGATTTCCTTAATCCGATTAAGGTCATTCTCGAAGTAAACACAAATCAAATTAAGACATGTCCTGTTTTAGTCACATTATTGAGGTGTATTACAGCCATGTACACACCTTAATCACATTATTAACGTCAAATGAGAGTTTTCACCGCATTTTGTGACGAGACACGATCACACGGCAGTACTCAACCGTTTTACCGCAAACAAGAGAGCACGGTTGCGTCCCAAACCACATGCTTGCCCACTATAGGTCTATAGCAGGCGAAATACATGTATCTTGGCTACTATACAGTAGGTAAGAAATGCACAGTTAGATCACAACTTTACTCTTTGCTTTATTTGCTTTCTGTCTGGCGTCAGACAATTTTCCATAGTATACTGTGGTATTTTTACTTAAATGATTTTGTTTTATTGAATTTTTTATCCACTGATGTTACTAGGACAATGTGTGTAATCATTTTGACTTGAATTTTGAACCGTTTTAATTTCTGGGTATGGAGGTTTCCTTTTTAGAACCCAAGTAAACTTTTTTTTTTTTTTTTTTTTTTAACAATGTATGTGTGTGTGCATGTGTTAAGACTCCGGGGTAGTCGTGGCCTGTCTGAGCAGATCTCGTGCATCGGAATGTCAACTGCTCATAATCTGGCCACACTGCAGGGTGTGTCTGGATTCTTGCATGCAGTTCTACAGTCGGAGTGACCAGCTGTTTGACATGATGTGCTCCGTCAGCATGTCCATGGGGGTGTGCGTGTTTTGTGTGCACATGGATGCTTGCATGTTTCTTCTCTAAGCTATAGCCTGTTCTGTATTGTGTTCATCGATATATGTTTGTATATTTGAGATCAAAAGATAAGATAATGGATCAGAATTTTAGCTTTTGTTTTCTAATATTTGCATCTAGAGGTGTTAAAAAACTTGGAACATGCATGGCACCATTGGTGGCAGATCAGCACATTTTAGGTGAGCAGAAGAATGGGAACAGAAAGTCTTGAAGTAAATAACATTTAATATTTGGTTACATATCCATTGCTTGAGAGAACTGCATCAACCTGGCAACCTACTGACTTCATCAAACTTTTGGATTCTGTTTTTGTTTGATTTTTTTATTTTGTGTGTTGCTTTTCCAGGCTTGTACTGCAACTTTGCTTAGCTGCTGTTTTGTCAGTTTCCTCTTTGGAAGGTGAAATGCTGCTCAATTGAGTTAAGGTCTAGTTATTGACTTGGCCAGTTAAAAATCTTTCACCTTTCCCCCCTGATGAAGTTCTTTTTTGTGCTGGCAGTGTGTTTCGATTCATTGTTTTTCTGCATGAAGTTCCTCTGTTAGGTTGGATGCATTTCTCTGTAAATTTGCAGAAACCATGTTTCGCAAACAGAGGCTCATCTCTGTATTTCTTTGCTAAATCTAATCGGGCCTTCCGATTCTTACTGCTGATGAGTGGTTTGCATCTTGTGGTATTGCCTCTACATTTCTGCTTTCAAAATTATCTTTGAATGGTCTATTGTGATACCTTCACAATCATCATTGGCTGTAGTTTTGGGGTTTTTCTCAAAAGCTCTCGCAATGTTCGTCATCAACTGCTGTTTTCCTTGGCCGACCTGTTCGCTGTTTTGTTCGTACACCTGTGTTTTCTTTCTTTTTCAGGACATTCCCGATTGTCATATTTGCTTTACCCAATGCTTGTGTAATGGCTCTGAAGCTGAGAAATTAGGGAAAATACATCAAATTGTCTTACTTTTCTCCCATAGGCAGCTCTCTGGAGTTCATGTTGGTTTATCCTTTTTAACAAAAAATGCAGTCTTTACTGGTTTCTCCCATAGGCAGCTCTCTGGAGTTCATGTTGGTTTATCCTTTTTAACAAAAAATGCAGTCTTTACTGGAGCTCAGACCAAGAGTAGACATTTAGAGCTGTTCACGCTTTAAGCAATCAGTCTAATCGGGCACATGTGGGCAGCAAGAAACACCGTTCAATCTCATGATACTATATTTTTTGATGTCTTGAAAATGGGTAGTTTAAATAAAAGGTGTAATGTTCTACGTTCATTAGCACATCTAGATGTAAATATCAGGAAATGGATCAGAATTTCAGATTTCATCCCAAATTAAACCCAAATAGCAATTTGAATAGCAAAAACAAAAGACATTGACAGTAAACACTTGTTTTAGGGCTTGTGGCTGCCCGAAATGTTTTTATTTACTATAATAATAATAATAATAATAATGTCACATTATAATAACATGTATGTAGAGTTTACCTGTGCTGTGAACAGCTTACTACACTCTCCAAAAAAAGTGCTTTGAAACACAGTCTATCTTTTATTGTTCTGTGTTTGAAACTCACCCAGTGCTTTTGAGTTTGGTTTCGGCATGAAACAATAGAAAAGAAGTGAGCACTTCCTGCAGTGTCTTTATACGGAAGATAAAAGTGCAAAAATGTCGTCGTCTTTTTTTTTTTTTCTTTTTCCCTCCACAGGATATAATAGAATCTTTACCAACATGTCCCAGATCCCTCAGACACTCCAGTAGTAATTTAACCATGTTTCCATGTGTAAAATGAAGTAGTCTCATCTGAGTAGGGCTTTAGATAATCGATGCCTGTTTATAGGGGACACGCACTTCTAGGGATTTTGGACTGTTTGCTTCAGTGGAGCATCATTTCATCTATCAGTGTCCTCTAACGTATCTAGATGACCGTTGGACATAGGCTGAGTGAGTAACAACTAGTGCATCTGCTGTTAAAATAGTCAGCTTAACGTACTTCTCTCTAGCACCCATATAAATACTTTCCGGTTTTACAATAAAGTCCAGAAATCAGTCTCCACCTGAAACATATAACTACAGCTGGATAATGGGTACATTTTACATATTTCTCTCAATACATCCACGCTGCTGACTGTGCGGCTTCACGCAGCAGGAAACACCTTGTCTAGGGAGGTAGCGGAACTGTTTCTGCCTATTGTGTACACACACACACACACACACACACACACACACACTCACAGGGCTCTGTGTATTAGAAAGGGCCCTTTTATAGTCAAGGGGTTCACCTGATGCTGAGTTGCTGAAACCCCCCACCACCACACACTTCCCAGTAATCTCTTTTGTCATCCTACCCATCTAAAAATCCTTTTCCCTGATTGGTCCGTAAACTCAATTACAGTCCACTGCTTCCTCTCTGACTCAGCAGTCACTGTCCATATTCTGTGTGTTCCAGTATAAAGTGTTGTCATTAAATTGCCAAATTTTTTGTAGCACATTTAATCTACTGCATTGCAAACCTTCATCGGGCAAACAGAATTTTTGAAATTCCCAGTTTTTACGGCGCATGTATGTGCAGTATAATCAATTTTGTTCAAATGGGAGTGTATCATTGCAGAGAGGTTGTGGTGGAATGGTGTTGTAAGTTCCTTCCCACCCTATTAATTAAATAGCTTCCTGCTCAGGGCAGTTTGTTTGTTGATGTCTACATTTCTGTGGTCATGTGAATGCTAATGCATGCATGCATGTGTGTTTTATTAATGTGCCGAGGTGTCTTGAATCACAAAGTTCTGCCTCTCGTGAATGTTTTATTAAAAACCTCTTGGTTATTCATGAGGAAGGATTTTTTTTCTTCTTCCCCCTGCACCTATCACGTGACCCACTTTCGAAGTCTAGTGTGCGAGTGTCCCAGAGGAATTTACACAGAAATCAGCAGAGCACAGATACACCCACAGAGTAGTGTCTTTGGAATTGCATGTTTCAAATGTGATTTTAAATATTTTTTTCATTGCTTAAATCAAATTTTAATCATGCTGCTATTTCACAGATATCATAGCCTTTGTTAATAATAAATGCCTTTTTTCCCCTTACCTAGGCCTCCACTGCCTCAGTGGCCCATGGAGAAGATGAAGCGGATTAAGAGGCGTTTGTCGCTCACGCTGCGTGGCAGCCAGACCATCGACGAGTCCCTCTCGGAACTGGCCGAGCAGATGACCATAGAGGAGAACAGCAGTAAGGACAGTGGTGAGTGCGATCGAGTGTGTTGGTATGCGCATGTGTGTGCAGTTTTGCTTATGAATGCGTGTCCATCCATGCAGCTCTTTTGTGTTTTGTTTGTGCTCGGTTACAATTGGTCGTTTATGCTAGAGATATCTGGCTGCATTAGTACTTTGATTAGTTTGAGTCATAGCACTGCAGTGCTATGTAGTTTTTTGTTCTTTTTTTGTATGGCACTAAAGCACTTCAATAATAATAATTTCATTATTTGTAAAGAGAGTGTCCAGCATGGTGAACACTTCCTAGATATATTTTTATTCAGTGTTCAACAAAAGTGATGATGAGCATTAGTCTGTATATTGGGGTTATCAATTGCATTTAACGTAGAGCAGAGCAAATAGTTTGAAGAAGACGACGACAACCTAAATAAATACGGTGTAGAAAACAGAGCAGAATGTAATTTTCTCATGTAAATTTCTTATGTCTTGACGCATTTATCCTATTTGGTTTAAAATCATGAATCACCATTAAATCACCCTAACCCTATAAACCCTGTTTATTTGAAACGCCACTTGCTTGACACCTCTTACACAAAATCTGGGATCTCTTTTAAAAATGTCCAGTTAAAGATGCAACTTTGCTTTTTATTATTTATGTCCTCACTTACTTTCTCGCTTCGCACCCTTTTTCTAAAGCTTGCCCTAACAGCACTCGGGTTTTCAGTATTAATGCCAACAGTAGCATTTCAGTCTTGATGGTCAGACACTACTCCTGAGAAAACTTGCACTTGATGCCATTTGAGGTTTTTCTTGCACTGTAGTTTTGCCTTCTTGAGGATGTTCTTTGGGGTTATGCGTTTTATTCCAACATCGACAAAGTGTATTATGATGTACCAAGATTGTGTCACTTGTACCTTGACTCCAATTTGAGTGTAGCACTCCCAAATGATTACACCTTTCTCTAGTTTAGTTGTGACTCTCTTGTTCTTCCTACCTTGAACTACCTTAACCTTCTGGTTGAAACTTGATTCTGGCACAGGAGTATGACCTTTAGCTCCTGGAACAGCTATATATATTTGGCTTCAACCTGTAAGTCACTTAAGAATAAAATAAAATAAAAAATCTATTAAATTAATCAACTTTAATGTTGTCGTCTTAATTTTCAAAATAAGATGTTTCACAACAAAATTTTTGTAAAACTGCAATGGAAAAAAGATGATGGCCAAGATGATGGGGGGGGGGTGTGGTAGTGTCTGTCTGCCCAATCTATGTACACTAGCAGCCTTCCCAAATAACAATGACCTAATCATTGCAAAATCGAGGTCTCTTGCGGCCTCAAAACACGTACATCTCCGGAATTGATCCGGCATCTTTTTGCTCGTTAAAGTCATGCTAAATTAACTTTGTTCACGCTGCTTAAAATAAATGTAAATTCGCCCTAATTGGTTTGCTTACCTTGCATTAATATAATGTTTTCATTTGGATGAAAGAACATTACACATTTGACCATATTTTCTTCTGGTTTTAAAAATTATTTTACATTTATTTTACATTTCAAAAAATAAAGAAAGGTTCGTTCTGTTCTCGATTTGTTTCTTTTGTAAATTTTATTTATTTATTATTATTTTTTTTATATATATATATATATTAAAAAAAAACACAAAATCACAACACAAAGTACCAATAATTTTGCATCACTTGGCAGCATAATGCCCAAACCTTATGATTACACAGGTTTTAAGGGATTTTACATTTAAAGTCCCAGGGAAAACTATGCAAAATATAGAATCTATTTTAAAAATCAGCTATTAATATAAACGGTGCATTTTTTTTTAAACAGGCGTATAATATTAATAATGAGAGATTCTTAATATTTCATAAATTTCATATTATTTTAAAGAAATTGTAATAGTGTAATTTGACTAGTTTGTGCTTTCATAACTGATTATTCACTCATTTTTATCAAACATCCAGAGCTATCTGAGAGTAAACATGAGGACAGGGGTTAAAGCAGAGATACAGATGTACCCAAGAACTGTTTTTATCAGCCAAGACAGCCATGCTATTAAGGCTGGAGGGAACACATTATTTCTCCTACTTCCCTTTTTTTTGTCCCCCTTTCATTTATTCTTCTGTAAGTCAGATGGTAATTACATAAGAGTCACTCTAGGCCTGTGTGCAGGATTTGTGAAGTATGGTGCATGTGACACAGCGATGTGCAGAATTAGCTCCTCTGCCTGTGGCTGCTCATGATTGATGGGCTTGGTTAATTAACAGGCTGATTCAAACTGAACAGTAAGATTTACTTGGGGTCATTAAACGTGTAAAACCATACCACCTTCCCTTGTAACTTTCCGTAACTTTCCCTTGGATGTCTTTCTTTTGGATGTGTGTTTCATAGCCTGTATGTTATTGCACTTTAAATGCTTTCTGCATCGGCCGCTGCTGAAAAGCTTGATGGGGTCACCCGAGAGGGGAAGTGCAGGAAGATGTGAGTTTTCTTGCGTCCGGTCCATAGTGTACATTGGCAGGGGCATGATACATGGGAGCTGGCTAATTTTATGCCTCAAACTCACCTGAAAGATTTCTTTTACTGACAGTTGACACAGTGTTATCTGTGTAATAGTGCTTATGTATTTACGCTTTTAATGACCAGAGCCTTATCTTGCATACCTTGTTCAATCTACCTCAAGTTGATAAGAGGCAGGGTTGGGTGTTTCCTTCTCAGCTGCTTTTTACAGTGATTGTGTGAGTATGTGCTAGGACTGTAACATTAATTTCAAATGTACTGTTGATTAGTAGGCTAATTTTAATTAATTAAAGTATGTCGTTAAAAAGAAGACATTTCTGTTTTAATGACACTGAAAGCTACTGTTAATGTGTATAATTACAGTGTTCTAATTTATATCATAAACTCTAATGTCGGTAAAGAAATGCCAACAATAAACCTGAAACATGAGTGTTTTTCCCTGATTTTGAACTACAGTTTACACGTCTCAGGTAATCTCTGGATTTTTTTACATTTATATTTTATTGCTAGTGAAACAAGTAAACAACTTGTTCTGACAGCACAAGTGTATAGATTCGCACGTTTATGAACCAGGGCAAATGATTTATAGATTTCTTTCTCTCAGACTAGATGTTGTTTGCTGAGGTGACAGGATTGTTCACTGTTTTAAGATAAATCATTTATAAGGCTTTTGCTCTTAAATAATCATTTGAATGGAGGGTCATTTTCTGTTCTTTTGCCTGCTTCAGTAAACACCTTCTGCCCCCCACACACACACACAAACAAATCAAACCCTAAAAAATTCCATGATCCTGTGATGTAACACATGTTTGTGCATCTAAATATCATGCCACATTCAAATCCTTGAGTGTAAAAGTAAAAAAAAGGGGGGGGGGAGACAACCCTCTTCTTAAGGAATTCTCTCTGCTTCAAAAGTGGTGTGCGTGCCCACACGTGTTTTATGGCTCAGAGATGCCACAGAGGCAGGTTCTTCAGGGGTCCACTGATGTCTGAGAGGTTGTCATTCTCACTTTAGAGCTGTTGCCTAGCAACAAGCCATGGTGAAACAGCACTCAAGGAGTCGCCTACATACTATGCACTTATACCAAAAGAGTCAAATGAAGCTGGCATGACTTTGATTATTTTACTCTAAGCATTAGGTGGAAAGGGAGCAAAGATGGCTGATTGTTTTGAGTAGTAGTAGTAATAATAATTATAATAATAATGATTATGCAGGATGAAATGAGAGAAGTAATGCCCTAAAGTGGTTTTAAAATAAGTCATCGAAACCACAATATCTGTCAGTTTGTTTTGAATGTGTTGAATTAAAGAGCTCCTGTTTATCATCTTATGTAAGCCAAATCAAAGCAGTGCTGCGTGCATGCATGTGTGGATTAGAGGTTGGAGGGCGAGGTGATGTAGTAAATAGGACAGCAGCACAGGTGGTGCTGGCAGGAGTGTGTGCAGGCACAGGTGGGAGAGACAGGTGGAAAGTGGAGGACACACAGACATACTTTCACCCAGAAGTACACAGTAAGTTTTCGGATGAGAATCAGATAGTGGAAGCTTATCTGTAGATTGCTATGCAAAGGCACATACATTTTGGACTGCAATTAAGTGCACTTAAGCAATGCAAATTTTTAAGTATCCTTAATCAGTGTACACTGTACAAATGTCTGAATTTGTAACAGGAACTATGAGGATGGTTAGCCTGACATTATTCTAGGCAGGACTAATTTCCTGCAGCAACAACTTTACCTAGTATTTGACTGTTTGTGTCATATATTAACTAGCTGTTATTAGATGCAAAGGTTTTTGTGAGTTCAAGTAAATATATTCCATCCCTGCTACCGAGTCTGAATTCATAGATTATGAAACTTTACTTGGGTTGAGCGATTAACCTTTACAAAGAAAAATGTTTTACTAGGGGGGAAAAAATTTTACTAGGGAAAATTACACCCAATAAGAACAAGTGTGTGAACTGACCAACCACTTGTGTTGTGTATGACAAAAAAACCCCCAAGTATTAGCTTAACAAGCAGTGAATATTAGCAAAAAAGATGAGCACTTCATCTGAGCAAGAGAGGTCAAATGGATGAGTTGGTGAGAAAAGAAACAGCAGTTTGTTCGTGTGTTGGGGTGTTTTGGTTTCAGAAAAAAATTAAAAACATTCTTCAAAACTGTGTAGAGGTACTGTGCATGACCTGTCTAGCGCTGGTGCTAACCCACTCCTCAGCCACAATCACCACATGTTGTCGCCAGGCAAACTTCAGCTACACAGTGTTTGAATGCATCTTGCCAAATGACAAATGTATGTAGTACTTTGTTAAAGACATGGTGTCAAAAGAAGGTTTCTGGAAACATCTCCAAACACTTGACAAAAAAAACAAAAACAAATTCCCTTGCGTACCATGTTGAAAAATGTATATCTCAAAACAATAATGCACAGTAAATGTAATGGAGGTTTTGATCTCAAACATACAGAACTATTGTATAGTTTTATTTAAAACTATTTTTAGAACAAAAAATTTTTTTTTTCCTAAAATGCCAGTGTGATCAATTACTTTTAGGATTTAAACAGTTGTTTCAGACATGGGATTTAAAATATATATATATATTTATTTAATGGTCCTAATTTTGCTTAATGGTATTTAATTTTTTCTATATCCAACAACCAACTGTCTCCCTTGTGTTGAAAGTTCTTTAGTTTTTCCCATGGTAATGCACAACAAAGAGATTGTACACGTGTGCATGCTCATATAACCCAGCATCTAAGAGCTATCGAAAATGAACAAGATTTTCAAGAAACAGCTTGTTTGCATATATTTAAAATATTCCTTAAAGGTGTTTTTTTGTTTTTGTTTTTCAGAACGGTGCCAATAAAGCTGTAGGGCATCAGATTTTTTAATGGCTATTTACATAATTAATCCTCATACAAGTGGCATATAAAGTCAGTGTTATCAGCTTTAAAAACAAGGAAAAGATCATGAATCCTGTCAGAGTATAACGGGTAGCTTAACAGAGGTTTTTTTTTTTTTCCAGCCTCAGCGGAAGGTTGACCAGATGTCCTTACTAAACAAATGTAGAGAAGAAGAATTTGTTCTGCAAATTCTTCTATCCAAGAAATTATCATTTGAAGCCCCTCCCACCCTGCTGTCTGACCTAGCTTTTACTTACTTCAATCTTAAACAATTGTTCGAATTGTTGGTATTCGTACATGTGCAATACGTATCGTGATTGCAGTCAAATTCAATTGTTTACATGCAGTTTGTTACATTTAACAGATTATTAAACAGAGTTGTCCAGCTCTTTGAGTCGAGCCTCTTTCAAATGTTTTTCTAATGGACTATCTCAGTTCTGAAGTAGGTGTGCACATGAAGTGCACACCTTCACTTATTTATTTAATTTCAGATGAACTTTCAAGCTGATTATCAAAATAAAATGTTTGCAAAGTTAAAATAAAATACCTAGACACATTGCTTCTTGGAGACTAAACCTTACAATGTTCAAGTTATTTCAATTTGAATTTAAGCAAAACCATTGCAGTTACTGTTGAGTATACTGGTGAGTTAGCTCTCCTCATGTTTTATATGTATTAGAAGATTCTGAAAGTATATGGGGTAGGAAAAAGGCCACTTCTTTTCTGACCTGCAGGACCATCGGAGCATATAATTTTCTTGTACGTGTAGATGGTTAAAAAACTTGTCATCTGTAATTAACCAGTGTTTTCATCAATTTATTACCAGCGTTAAGAGGAGAGCACTGAATTATACTGAATGCCAAAATAGGGGGGGATATACTGCGTAAAGAGACATGCCGTGTTGGTATGAACCGATTGGGTATGTGTGCCTTCATGTGACTGTGATCTGTTCATTGGTAAAATGCTGTCATGGTGACGGATATGGACCAATAACCTAAGGCTTTCCAGATGCCACCAGTCGTATCTTAGTTCAAGGGAATGTTGTCATAGCAACAGCTGTGTGCTGATTGGCTTTTGTGAGGATGAAGTATGATAGGGTGAGGTGATCCACTTTCAGGCATACAATGTTTACTAGTCTCGCGCACACACACACACACACACACACACACACACACTGTGGACCATAGTGTTCAATTATTGAAAGGTGTTTGTGTTCCATTTATTTTGTATACATTTTTAGTTCTGTGGACCTTGTGGATCAGCATGCATCATCACAACACACTGACTGATGTTTTGTTGTTTATTGTTTCAGAGCCCATAGTGAGGAATGGACGGCCACCCTCATCACATAGCATGCACTCGTTCTTACACCAGTACACGGGCTCGTTTAAGAAGCCTCCTCTCCGCCGGCCTCACAGCGTCATCGGGGGCAGCCTGGGCTCCTTCATGGCCATGCCACGCAATGGAAGCAGACTCGGTAATCCATCAATCCTATCTCCAGAGTATTTATTATAGGCATTGACTTTCTCCTACCCCACACCAACCAAACACACACACAGACCATTCCTTCTCTTCCTACACCACCATTCATAATAGCGATGCACGGAATGTTCGGCAACCGAAATTAATCTAATTTATTCTGCCTTTTCACTCATTACCGAAATTAGCAAAAAACAAAGCATTTTCGGTAATAGGTGAAAAGGCTGAATAAATTTGACTGAACAATGACATGTTTGATGACTGGACCAAATAGTCCTGCAACCAGAGTGAGATGCGCGAATGTCATGACCTCCACTTCCGGCAGCGTGCTCGGAGAGATGAGGGGGGCTACGAGCTACGTGCACGAGTGCACATTCTCTTCGGATGTTGACAACCGTGACCTTGTTTACCGTGGACATGTGCGTTTGTTTTGTTTATGTTCCGTAGTATTCTGTCACGTCGTGAGACGCAAGGGAGTAGAGTATGGAAGCAGGTAAAGACGTATTTATTTAAGGGCAGGCAGACAAATCCAAATAGTGATCCAAAAAACATAGTCAAGACAGGCAAAGGGTCGGGCAATCATCAAAAAGGCATAAACGGGGCAAAGCAGGAATCAAAGTCGTGGTCACAGAAAACAGGGTCAAAACAAGAAACATGAACTAGTACTATGGACTAGAAGAGGAAAAACCAGCTGGGACTAAATGAACTAATCTATAGTTTAAACTAATTAAATCTGTCAAGGAACAAAAAATTAACAACGTATCTTACTATACTGTCTGTACTATAATACTCTGTGAGGTGTACGGGGACGCATGCGGTATATATCCCGATTATAATCAGCCGTATATAACCGAATATAACCATTTTTTGCACTCTTGCCAATGCACTTCTTAATGCACATTTTAGTTGTAGGCTACAGAGTGTTAAATTCTTTCAGCAGTCAGTTATAGGCCTAACATAGGCTATTCAAGGGGGGCTTAAAAATGACCACACAAAAATATTTTTATTTTACTAATTTATTTATTTAAAGTTATATTGTGCCCTGTTGGTAGCCTATGCCTGCTGGAATGAAAATAATGTTCAGTGTTGGCAAAATGGCAAAATAAATGGGAAAAAACGCGGAAAAACATGTTCGGCCTTCAGCCAAGTTTTTAATTTTTCAATTTTCATTTCGGTGCATCCCTAATACATAATATACAGTACACACAATATTCACAGCATGCAGTCTACTGAAACACGTTCCCTGAAGGAGGTGAAGATGTAACATTTATTAAAATATTAGCCAGTCAGTGGTTTAGGCCAATCCAGCCACAATAGATCACATGTTTCTTCTAGAAATAACAGTTGGATTATGTAATAATTTTCAAACAAGGACCTCTACATGCCACTCTAAGGATGTTGCCATGCACTGGCTACAAAATAAACATGGCTGTAGCATGTTGTTATTTGAACAACACAAATTGACTGTTTACCCAAGTTGTCCTGCTTGACAGATAATGCAATGCTAATTAACAGATATTTACCGTACTTTCTAGTAGACTAGTATAGACAAGTTCCTGATGTTGGAAAGTCTGACTTAATGTTTTGATTATTTAAATGATTTAAATGTGTCATTTTATAAATAATCTAATTAAAAATAAAATTGTGTAAAGAAAGTCATATTTAAACTGTACTAAATGCTAAACATGAGTTCATGAGATGAGTTCACATGAGTTCAGTTTTTACCCGATGCACGATTAGTCACTGAAGCTCGGTATACTCATGTATCGCTTTCAGATCAAGGTAATGTAGGAAAAACACATTTTCAGAAGGTTTTTAAGCTTGACATACAGCACTGAATGTCTGGTACTCCTCTAAAAAGTAACGCAGCACATGGAAACCAATTCAACTAAACCCTCTGTATAATAAAGAGGGCCAGCTTTGAGCCATGCGCGTCACATGTTTACATGCAAAATAGTCTGCCTAACTTAATGAATTCATTCTGATTGCAGATTCTGAAGTCACTGTTTAGATGTAACCTATATTATGCTGTTAAATCTGTTGCATCTAATCTAGACGTATAGAATTAAATAGATAGATTAAATAGATCTGTTAAATCTACATGCACATCTAGGTCACATTTAATCCAATTTTATGCATTTGCAGAGAGTAGTGGCTTTCAGCATCGGCCGATAACAGCTTGTCAGACAACAGCTTGTCAACAAGTCCTGTCAGAGTGCAAACATTAGTTCAGCATATTAGCAGAGCCTATAGTCACTTTAATTTGTTGTTTCAAATTCAGTTTTAGTAACTGCAAATGCAAGACTAGTTTTTTTTTTTTGCAACCATTCGATGGTCAACTTGTATTGTTACAATAAATATTAGAAGCTTCAAGAGCTGATTCTTTTTCTATCCACACTGAAATAAGTGTGGGTTTTTGGTCATAACGGAACATATTTCCTATAAGCAAATAAACAAATAAATTAAGGCAACTCCAAAAAATGCAGCAATTCCACGAAACGGCCATTAACTAATTCAGTAATATTAGAGCATACATAAACACATCAAGTGTTTGCAGAGCATTGGCTACTTAATTAGATAGCTGCATACACCTGCTAGATTTAAAAAACAGATATTGAATGTTAAATTCAGGATATTAAAAAAATTATTTTAAATTCAGTGTTAAGCATGTGAACTTGTGTTGGAAAATCATTGTTGTACGATTTCATTTTAGTTTTTATTGGATATTTAATTTGTATTGAATTCTGATCAATCATTCAATCAGATGCATATCTGCGAGTTTTATATTCTGAATGACTCATTTTATATACTGATTGACATTGGATTATTATGTTGCACTAAATAATCCAGTGGTAATCTGATTGGTAGCTCTGAGATGGAAATCTTTTACAGTACTTTCATAATTAGCATTTGTTTGTTGATATGAAAAGTAAAAGGAAGGGGTGGAGGATAACGTTATGTGTACACTGTAACTAGAGCTGCTACAACTAATCGATAATAATCGATTACGAAAATCGTTGTCAACGAATCTCATTATCGATCAGTTGGTCTGCGCATGGCACAGATGAGATTTACTCATTACGTTACTTCTGTTCAGAAAACATGCTTCGGAGAGTAAATAGTAAAGTTGTGTCCCAAATGGAGTACTGTACACTTGCACTGTGCACTCTACCATCTAGTGTGTGAATTTTAGAAAGGTAATATCTCAAATCTAACACTAGCGGTTACTTTTACTTGCCGGAAGTATAAGCCACGACGGCGCATGACGTCATACGCACGCTTGCATTAGCAGACACCCAGATTCAGGGATAATGACTTTCTTCAGTTTACCTTGTCAGCGTCCCCTTTCATTCGCAACATGACCTCAGTCTCCATGACATGGAGGGGAAATCGTCTCATGACTGATGAAGAAAATCTGTAACCTCCAAGTCCTCTACGGGGGCCGTTTTAAACACCGTGGAAATCAAACTGATGCACGAGGACAAACTTATGTTTATATCCAAAATGCTCCACTTAGTGCAAGGGGCAGGGGAAACTGGTGCAAGCTGCTTAAAAGGTTTAGTTTATTTTAAGTTTATTGTCTTTATATGCTGTATTTGCGCGCTTGCAGCGTAAATTCTGTTGTTTATTATAACGGAAGTGATGTGTTAGTAACGAGGCTGCGTTGCTGATCACGCGTGGTGCAGACGTGCAGACACAGAGTATAGCACGAGTAAGATCTGTAATATCTAATTAAAACATTATGATCACTAGTAAAATAATATTCCTAAAGTCAGCGAGTAACAGAAACCCCAAGGTGCAGTGAAAATGTGTTTTTATTATTAATTTTGGACTGTAGTTTTATTCTGTGCTTTTTGTGCATCCATTAAAAATAATGCATAAATACATCAAATTTTATATATATATATATATATATATATATATATATATATATATATATATATATATATATATATATATATATATATATAGATAGTAATTATGCACATTATTTTTAATGGCACTGAATTATATATACAGTATAATTATATTTATAATTATATACAGTCCCAAATTAATAATATATGTTCTTGTGTGCGTATTGGGTTCTTTTCTGTTTTGGACAAACAGTTGTGTAAAGTTTTAGTCAGTTTATATTTGTAACACTCAGTTCATGGATTTTATTTTAAATAAACAAAAGAAATGGTGCTGAGAGTTTACCCCACCCCCATCCGATTAATTAATGCAGCCCCAGCTGTAACCATAACACCTTTACCAGTCCTAACTAGTAAGAGCTAAATAACTACCCTAGTTTGCTATCTATATTTGTTTTTATTTTTATTTTATTTGCAATAAAACTTAAATAAAGGTTGATTTGACTCTGCCCATGAAGATGCCTTTGCTGTAGCTCTGGAAGTAGAAAATCAAGAGACAAGGAGCTTCTTGTGCGATTTGCAGGTAAACTGAGGTGTCACATAGTGTACTGGTGAATGTTCCAAAAATATCCAACACTGCAATATTGGAAATAGAGTCCATATTTGCACCCTTGCAGAGCTCAAGACTTGGTGTGTATGCTTTTCGAGCCCAGAGGTTATTTGAAATACACGTATTAACTCTGGTCAAGAAGCTGTTGTTGAATCTGAGGACGAAAAAGTCAGGGACTCGGGATCCATCTATGCATGTGTTTAATGGTTTACCAATGAAGTGGGTTTTGGGTTTTTTTTTTTTTTTTTTTTTTTTTTTTGGCAGTGGCTTTCTGTAAGCCAGATTACATTGTTTATCTGCTGCTAAAATATTCTGTTGTTGGTTTAAAAAATAAAATAAAAATCAACGTCTCAGAGTAACAGACCTTTGGCTCCTTGCAAGGTTGTTACTCTGTTGCTATTTGTATGGGTTGCTGAAATCTGGTCCTTGTGAGGGAATTTCAGTCACAGTATGAGCATGCTTACGTTAACAGGAAATGACTCAGAAGGCTGCTTGAAGGTGAGGCAGCAGGAAGTTTGTCACAGCCATTCTGTTGCTATGAAAATGTGTCGTGTGTGTGTGTGTGTGGTTTCCCTTCCTGCACACATTATTTAAAAAGGACGTGTGTAGACATGCAGGACTCTCCTACACCAGCATTATCATCGGTCACCATTGGTGAAAGACAAAAACTTGGCATACACGTGTAAGAAACAGAGATACACTTCTTCTACGGTAGTTTATCAGTGATAAACCAGTCTTGTAGCATAAGGGCTGAGAGCAGAGGTTTGACCTACTTGTATGTTTTTGGTGGTTACCGTACACCACCGGAGAAAGCACAGCAGCTTGTATGCTCCAGAGAAAAGAGGACATGGAGGCGTGTTGGAAGGCTTCTTATTGAAGACAGGCCAAGACTGGCGACTGTGGCTCAGGTGGTAGAGCGGGTTGTCCATTTAATCGTAGGGTTGGATGTTCGATTGGGGGTCTTTGGGTAAGACATTGAACCCCTAGTTGCTCCTGATGGCATGCTAGCACCATTTACAAATTGCATTTTGTGTTTACTTGTGTTGTCCTTGACTATTGTTTAAATTGGTTTAATGTTCCGAAACACTTAAGTGTGACAAACATGCAAAGGAACAGGAAATGAGGAAGGGGGCAAACACTTTTTCACACCACTGTATATGCCCTATTATGATTATTCTTTCATGATTGTCCGTTCTCCATTTAGCTCCTTGGGGCTTTATAGTAATCTAATATCTTTGTTGTTTTAGCTACATACCGCAGGTTTAATCAATTGACAAAATAAAGAAGTAAAGCATTTCTGCCCAGCCTTGCTAGATGTGCTAGCAGATCATTGTGTCCTCATGAGGTATTAGTGTTAAAGTTATTATAAAAATGCCAATTTTACTTCTCCCTCCAAATGTTTGGCATATTGGCTCACTGAATTACTTGTACTTTATTCACAGTAAATAAAGTAATTGGTCTAGAGTATTATGAAATACTCTAGAGCAAGCTTCTGAAAGCTTGTCAAAGGTTCCGTGCTTAGTTTCAACTGCCAAGCTATACTTGACCAGCCACTGTAATTACAGCATGTGTGAGTAAATCTGAGTGTATACTGCAGAACTTTTAGCTCATTTTAATTTTTCATTATTTCTTTGTGATTTATTTAGAATCGTAAGTGAATTTCCAGCTCGGACACCAATCAGAAACTCGGTTGTAGGGTGGTTGTGTTTTTTTTTGTTTGTTTGTTTGTTTGTTTGTTTTTTTTTTTTTTTTTTTCAGTTTTGATAATTTGATGGTGTGAGAGGCTAAGCAAATTCATTTGAAGCCCTCTAACCTTGCTTCGGATTGGGCTGAGGCCTCCTAATTCAAATGTGTTTGATTCTTACAAATAAAAATGTGTCTTGTAAGGCTTGTAAGCTGATACAAGCTAGATACAGAGTTAGGAGGAAAAAATAGGCCAGGAGTTTCAAACACTGTGTGTGTACAATGGACCCAAGAGTGCACTGGATGTGGCCCAAAAAAATTACTTTTTAATTTAATTATTATTATTATTTTTTTTTACAATGTGTCATGATTTTTTAAAAAAGTCCATCATTTGCCTGTATGTCTCAGTAAAACTCATCTCCTCTGTTTACCGTTTATGCACCCTTATGACGAAAAGGCATATTCGGTACCAAATAAAACCCTGTTAGTAAGTGTGAGGTGCACACACACACACATGCCCTGTCTCTCTTTTCTCACTTCTAATTGACCCATTACTGTGTGCTCTCAGTGAAACAGCTGCCTTATCATGCTGGGCTCCTGTCCTCTCATCTCCTCTCCTCTCTGCACCAGTCTCCTCCCTTCTTCTCTGGGGGTAATAGGAGATGAGGCGAGGGCAGCTGGATGCTGTAATGGTTGCCCCTGAGGTTATGCGCTCTTTTATGCCATCCTTCGGATAAAAGGCTGAGACGCTATTTTCTATAGAGAAAAAGTCCTCCATAAAAGTGCCGCTCAGGATCACAGCAGACACACCCTCGCTCCACCAGTCTGACCTCGGCTCCTCGACAGCACTGCAACTTCTCATTCAACTTAATATCACAACCTCCCACACACAACGAAACCCACAGCAGGTTGAACAAGTTGGCCTTTCCCTAATCCCTGCTGTCTGGTGTGTGTATGTGTGTGTGTGTGAGAGAGAGAGAGATGCAGAGTCGAGAGATTTCTAAAACCCTGATTATATCAGAATTTAACCGTTTGGTCAGCACCAATAAGCAGCATCATGCTTTTATGTAAGAGAGCGGGACTGAGGATATGAATAAACACCACACACACACAAGCACTAGATCATCTGCATGAAACTATACACATTTTATTCTTCCTCTGAAATGCTTCCTGCGATAATGCCCTTATGAACAAGTGGTGCTTTGTGCTTTGAATGTGTGACTTGCACTATATGACTGGCACTGCATCAGAATAAATGTAGTTATTTGAGACAGGCTTTGAAACATAAGAGTACCAGAAATGGCAAAACTCTTATGGTTATTCAGTTGCAAGTGTGAGTGTACGTATATACAGGCAATATTTGATTGTATTTTGAACTGGTAATAGGGAGTATATGAGGTCTTCTCCTGAAATGGTGAGAGTAGGGAATGAAAGCACATGCTTGCACTGTTGTCCAAATCGGTGCCATCAAGAGCTGCCAGATACAAACCCAAAAGTCCATGCAAAATCAGTTAGTTAGTGCAGACATTAAAATCATAATAAAGCTCCATATGTACTGTACTACTATGTATACTACACTGAAACGTTTATAAAATCTTGACAGGCCTACATCTCTTGGGTTGATGATACTGCAGGTTAGAAGTGATTACAGCATGCATTTATTTCCCAATGCTGATTTTTATTTTTCTCTGTATATACAGATATTGTCCACGAGAACTTAAAGATGGGATCCGATGGTGAGAGTGATCAGGCATCAGGGACATCTTCAGATGAGATTCAGTCACCCACTGGAGTGTGTCTCCGCTCCAGGACACATCGACGCATATCCATGGAGGTAAGATATTCTTCCTTTTATGTGTATGAGGGATGGGTTTGCTTATGTCTGGTCAAACAAAGCAAGCAAGTAGAGTTGGAAGCATAAGTCCAAAGGTTACATCAAAATTTACATGGGAGAATATTTCTCATTTTCAGAAGCTGGTTACCCGTGCTTAGGTTGATTTTCTGGGGGACCCCATTTAGGTTAATCACTCGTCTGTAGATCTCGCCTCTGAGGTTGCCGTGTGTATATATATATATATTTTTTTTAAATCTGAGATTGGGATTTTCTACTGCACTGTGTTTAAACACTAGCACTTGGCATTAAGCCTAAAACAATATCAAGGGATAGGAAATTTGGACTGAAAAAGTAGGTCATCTTTTTTTTCTTCTTCCATAGCCTACTCTTTCTTTACTGCCATATGTAATACAATGTAACATTGAAGCAAGAGACATTTTGATATATGAATGAGAAGATTGTAAGCATTGAAATAAACAAACACCTAACAGGAGTCTAGTGTATTGGTCTTAGTATATTGCTAATATATTAGTCTGCATGCATGAAGTCTACTTGTAATAGTGCATGAATACTCCATAGTGGATAGGCTTGGTTTTTCTGAGTAATCATCACATTCTTTTGAGTTTCATAATTATTTAACCGACAAGTACCTTAAGTTCTTATCTTTTTATTAAATAAACAAACGCACCAAACTTAAGCCCTCTGACTGAAGTGTACAGGCTGCTTTCTTTGTACTAGACATACTTCTGGTAACTGATTGCAGAGATCCAAGCAGGTAGAAGCAGCTCACATGCGCGTGTTATACGGGTATGAACATTCTGTGGGTATTACCCTGAATAACCACAGATGGAGTGGAGATGTGTCAGCTGAATGTCTTATTTTTAGCGTTGGGTAGGTGGAGGGATTTCTCCGGTTTTACTCTCTTTTTTTTCTGCTTCATTGCACCAATTCATTGTCATGCCCCACACCCAATTTCTCATGTTGTTCTCCTGTTTCATCATTCTGCATTGCTCCGTTTTCATTCTTTAACAAGGGCAATGTTTTTGTGGTGCAAGGATCTTAAAGAATTTCAAGGCTTGCAGTGCAAGTATTTTTGGTCTGTTTTTAGATGTTTGCGTTGAAAGGCCAAGACTTCTCATGCAGCAAAGCGAAATTTGACTTTAGGTTCTACCTGATTCAATAAAATGTAAACCTAGGTCCAGTTTTGCATGATCATAAAATTAACGTAATTGAGTCATTAAAATTTTTGCCAGCAGATTTATGCCATTGTTAAGTCTTACTGCTGGTCTCAGTGATGAGTTGGTTTTCAGGTGTTAATGCTGTATGTGTAAGTTGTAGTTTTAGTACAACTAGTTTCTACTGTTTAGATTGTGTAACTGCACAGTCATGGGTGTTTTGGCAAAAACTTTCCTCATGTGTTAGGGCAGAAAGAGAATTAAAGAATATATTTATAGCCATGGATGTTACTCCAAGTACAGACAAATGTGTGTATGTGTTCGCGTTCTTAGGATGTGAATAAGCGCCTGTCTCTACCTGCTGATATTCGGATTCCTGATGGTTATCTGGAGAAACTGCAGCTGAGCAGCCCCCCCTTTGACCAGCCGCTCAGCCGCCGATCACGCAGGGCCTCACTGGTGAGTGATATGCATGTTACTGTATTCTGAATTCCTTGTATTGAATTACAAGTAGAAAAATAACTGATCCTTAGTACATTCAGATTCTGCGCCATAGTTGGATTTTTACGCAAGATTAGGCCTAAATGTATTTTTATTGAAAGGTCCACAGTACCAAATGTGTCTAATGAAAAAGCAGCGAGTGGCTAATAAAACCATTTCAAAATGCATAATCAAGAGCCATAAAAATTGCATTTCCATTATAATTGTATCACGACACAGTGAATTGATTGCCACAATTAAACCCATACTATCACATAACATCTACACAAACACTACTATGAGCACTCAGTTCCTGAGAGACATGCAGATTCCTCATTATTCCTGTCTAAACTGTATTTGCTACCATACAGTGTGGGCTAACGCTGCTGTTCTGTGGTGTTTCATTTCATTTAAAAGCTCACTGGACCTCATTAAAGGCTTTATTCCTCATGAAAGCAATTCCTTTCCTGCTAGATAGGGCAAAGTATATAAATGTTCTTTGTGCCAAGCATGTGAGAGTAAAGATGGAGATGTGGCATTTGGTGTGAAGGTGAGTCAAATGGAAACCTTACAAGTGTGACAAATTAGAATTGAACCCCCCAATTTGCAATGAACAATGGCAAATATAAAAATGAATGTTTTCCTTTGACTCATTTTGTGCTGTTTGGATATTTTGTACACGAGGGCCAATTTTTGTCCATATCTACATGCATCATACAATTTTTAATAAAACAAGAAACAAATATTACAATTGGCACAGGTGTTTCTGCATTTTAATGATTTGCGTTAGTGTGTTTTACCTGGTTTATAATTCATTCCTTGTAATTGAACACGGCACAGAGAGCGCCATAAGTTGCATAGCAACTTGCGTCCTACACTCTGGGGTATCTGCCAGAACAAGTCTCCTGTTTGACACAAGGGCTATGTGATGTGGCATGCCACCTTTAGAGTGGTTTTAAGTGGAGACAGTGACGCAGCCATGAGTCAAGCATTCATTAATATGTGACATCACTTGAGTCTCCTGGTGTTGTTGATGCCCTCCATGGTGATTCCCCTACATATAATCCAACCTGCACAACGTGGTCTTAGTTTTCACATGATTAACTACCAGCCTCACAGTACCTGGCCTGTTCGACCACATATATTTTTGGCAACCACTGCATGAAATTATTTTCAGGAGTGTATGACGGGTCTGTGCTGAAAATGCATGTCTGAAATGGTGCTAATACCAGCAGCTACCTAAAGCCAAGTGTTCTCTATTATATACAGCAAACTGCAGCTGAATCGGTTAATTCATTAGTCTGAAAAAGATTACTTAAGCTCAGAGTATAGGTTAAATATATTGGTATGTCTAGCCATTTTTGTATGGAATTAGGTTGACATGAGAAGCAGGTTACGGATACTTCCTTGTGGTTCCTTTCGGTGTTTTCATTGCTTCTACTCACCGTATTCAATCAATTATTGATAAAACATTTTGTGCAGTTATGAAATACTGGATGTATTGTAAGAACCTCTTTAAAATAAACAAATAAAGTCGCTATGAGTCGTACCACTTTGTCCATCTACTGTACTCCACAATCCTGCAATCTCACAGGTTGGTTAAATTAAGTATAAGGCCTTCTACAGCAGTATAACGCTCCACTTTTATATTCACGTATGCCACAATATTATGATAGACGTTTTTTGTGAGTGAATTAATCATGTAATTTTAAATATAATATTCATAATAGATAACTTGCCTACACAGGAATAGGAACGCTCTGTTTAACTATTTGGTATCTTCTCGCAAAATCAAGTCTCTTCAAATCTGATTTTTTTTGTGCCATTTATATTTTACACTAATGTTTACTGCAGGCTCATTAATAGTCAGACTTCCCGGTGTGCTCTTCACAAGCTTTGTAATGCACGACTACAAAATGAAAGCAACTGATTTGTTTTGTCCAAGAAGTGCCACATGATAATAATATGCGAAACTATAAGGAGGAAAAAAAAAAGTTAATTAGAACACCAAAGCCAAGTAACATCATCTTAGCAATTGTGCATTTGTACAGTTATAAGTGGAAGCAACACAAAGGTCAAATTAGCATGATCTGTTAAACCGCGCCTGAGTTTTGGCTGGATCAGTTCGGTTTAGTTTTTGACGAATGTGTTCAATAATAACACTCTTAGTCCCACTGTTTTAATTTCATTGAGTCCTACCGTTGTGCATGGAGCGAGTTAACACCAAGGTGAAAGTGAGCAGCATGTTCTAGACAGCCTAGTCCCTAAGCCCATATACACACTTGTGCGCGCTCTCTCTCTCTCTCACACACACACTCACTCTCTCCCTGTCCTTTGTGTACCTAGCAGGGTTTGCATGTGAAAGATTCCCTCACCCTGGTAACTGCGTTTTCTTGGCATCCATTGTTCTTGCCCATTATCTGGCCCTGTCGTTCCCACAGTGAATGTGGGGGAACAAAAACGAAGTGTGACATTTCTTGTTCTTGTTTATCTTCTAGCGCCCCCTGGTGTTCTTTCGTTGACTGGAGACTTGTGTGTTCGTTTTGAGTAGGATTAATTCCCTTGTCAGTGAATTTGGCTGCTGATACCAGGGCCATTAAACACACTCTAAACACGTGTCTGTGTGATAACGTCTGCTCAGCATGTGCACACCCATTACACAACAGCTACAGCTTATTAATGACTTCTCTCTATTTTTAGTCAGAAATTGGCTTTGGCAAACTGGAGACCTACATCAAACTGGACAAGCTTGGAGAGGTAGGAGACTGATATGACTTAGACTTTGTATCTCACTGCTGCATGATACAAAATGTTTTTCAACTAGATATCCATGAAACCTAACTTACTTTTTTTTTAGGTATTTATTTGCTGTGTGATGATACCTGTGACCTTACCTGAGGTTTTAACCAACTGTTCTTACTCAATGTGATTGTTTTAGGGAACATATGCAACAGTTTTCAAAGGCCGGAGCAAATTGACGGACAACTTGGTAGCTTTGAAGGAGATCCGGTTAGAACATGAGGAAGGGGCACCTTGCACAGCCATTAGAGAGGGTAAAGAAACCCTTGTTTTTCCTTAAAATGTATTGATTTATTCGTAGGGATTTACCCATACAAATATCTGGAAATTATTTGTGACTATGCAAGCTGTTTATTTTATAATATGCAGCTGTTTTCTAACAATTTTTTACATTTCTTATTGAACAAATTATTTAATACAAATGTTGTCTGAGATGTGCTGTGGAAAAAAGCAAAGCAATACCTTCTGGCCAATCTGAATTTGAGAACTTGTGTTCACAATTTTAAACAATCATGTCCATCTTGTTCTTATCTGCTTTAAACCATGATACACATGAACCCACTACCTTAGCAGTTGGCATATATATGGAACGCTACCTGTCAATCTTTTAACTTTTATAAATCACACGGAAGCATTTACTTTTTCATGACCATTATATGAAAAGAAAAGAAAAAAATTAACTTGGGCTAAAATTAACTGATGGAAATATGTCCCTTATATCAACATCCACAATACTGACTTTGAGCTAGTTCTGGAGTTAAAAACTAGAGCACCATAGCTGGTTTGGAATACTGCACAACATCCATCACGTTGTGTCCTCATTATGAAGGTTTTACCCTTACATTAATGTACCATGTTCTTCATGTCTAGGTCTTAGGTTATTATAGTGTCTGCCAAAAAAGAGAAGAGAAAAGACAAGACTATTATAAGCACATACACACTTCTTCACCATGTATGTCAGCTAACAAACATGTCAGCTAAGCATGCTGTACAATCATTCAATAGTCATTCCTGAGCTTATCAGCTGTTGTTCGTACACTCTGTGTTGAGTATGGCAGTGGCATACAGGCTGTAATAATAAAAACAAATCAGCACAAGGCACTTTCAGTGAAATTATTCTGGGCCTGATAGTTTACGGCTCATTATTAACACATACTGTATAGAGCTGATAAATTAATTAATTTTTTGTTTCCTTCTTGCTCAGTATCATTACTGAAGGACCTGAAGCACGCCAACATTGTTACACTTCATGACATCGTCCACACAGAAAAATCCCTCACACTTGTCTTTGAGTACCTGGTAAGAGAGATGATTAACCCTCCAGTCTAGATCCTTCCAAGCATGTTGTCCTGTTGAGTTTTCCTTGTTTTACAAATGCCATTATTTTCCTCAGGATAAGGATCTTAAGCAGTACATGGATGACTGTGGGAACATCATGAGCATGCACAATGTTAAGGTACAAGCCCCTACACACACACACACACACACACACACGCACACACACAGATACAGGTTTACATATAAAAGCTGCATTGAAAACATTTCTTTAAAGAGACCTTAGAATTTACCTTCTATGAATTGTCATATTCTTAATATTATGGGGACAATATGTTTCTTGCAAAAAAGCTAAAAACCTGCCTATGCACCACACAAATAGTAACCGTGTGGTTTCTAGAGTACTGCAGGTAGCAACAAATGTTTTCTCTCTATGATGATTCTCAACACCACATTACTGAATATGGTTAAAATAAGGCCCTTTGTATACCTTTCAATATAAGTAGTGGACTTTCATTAAGAAGTCTTTGTTATTAAGTTTTTTTGTGTTTTAAAGGTTGTTTTGATGGTTCAAAAAACATGTAACCAAAATTGGTTTATGTTTTGTTTTTTTAGATTTTCCTGTTTCAGATCTTGCGTGGACTGGCATACTGCCACAGACGTAAAGTTCTGCACAGGGATCTGAAGCCACAGAACCTCCTCATCAACGAGAGAGGGGAGCTCAAGCTGGCAGACTTTGGTATGTGGCATTCTTGCTTACAGGAGTTCAAGTGTTTTCCTATGGATTCTGTGGACCAGTTTTTGATCGCAGTGATTGCTGTATTTGTGTGCATTGTAGGTCTGGCCCGGGCCAAATCTGTCCCCACTAAGACCTACTCAAATGAAGTGGTAACTCTGTGGTACAGACCTCCTGATGTGCTGCTCGGCTCTTCTGAATATTCCACGCAGATCGACATGTGGTGAGTGTGTCTGAATACATCTATGCAGAAGCTTAGCATTATCATCTTATAAGCCTTATATGCAGTCATACTGTATGTGTGTATTTTGGAATGATAAATTACATTTTTACCTTGCATTGCAATAATAAAGCAAAGTTAGACCACATTGGTGTTGAATTTGGCTCTGAGAGCATTGCTGGCTACAAGGCAAATCACAGGTTTATATTTATGTAATCATTTTATTTTATTGATTAATTTATACTATAACAACTGATTCATACAGACTTTTTTAAATATCATTTATTGGCTACACGAAATTACTAACCAAAAGGCACACCAGTGATTTCTTGCATTTTGTAAACATCCACACTGTGAGCAAATTAAAGGGATTTTAATTTGAGCCAACTGTTAATTAAGATATGCTGAAACTCAAATTACAAGCAAGTAAGGATGTTGTAAACATGATAGAAATCTTCGAGGTCAGCATCTGGTGTGATCAGGAAAATTAAATGTTTGTTCATGCTGAATTTGTGCTGTAAAAACAAAGTTGGAACCTGGTATTATTGGAGCTATTACAAATTAAAAAGGTAGTTCAGAATTTCTGTTAATCTGAAAAACCTTGAAAACAAAAAATGACTTGGGAAGTCTGAGTAACTTGTGAGTATGTGATGTCTCTTGTCTTTGTGTATAGGGGGGTTGGATGTATATTCTATGAGATGGCTGCTGGTCGGCCACTATTCCCAGGCTCCACAGTGGAGGATGAACTTCATCTTATCTTCAGGCTACTGGGTATGTACTCACACACACACACACTCGGACACACTCTCACTGGAGTTAAATTGGGCAACCTGTAGTCTTCATGATGAAATGCACACTTTAAATCGAGACATTACGATGGACACAGACATTTTTCTGCCAGACATTACGTGCAGGAGGTGGTGTTTACCCGCTCTAAAAACAAACCGTGATCTTAGGAAGTTGGAAGGTAACCAAAAATTATGTTGACCTGGCAAACATAGACCAGTGATGCAGGTAGTAAACTAAGTGAACTTTAGTAACACAAGTCAAGTCAAGTGGGTTTTTATTGTCATTCTATATAGCTTTTATAAGTTGGAACGAAATGCTGTTTCTTCAGGACCACGGTGCAGCACGGAACAGTACGCCAGACTACATAAAGTGCAAATACATGGGTAGGAGCAAATAAATGGGTAGGATCTTATTCTCTGAGACCTTTCATCATTAACATTTTACTGAGATTAGTAATTAGAGATTAGAAACCTTAAAAAAAATGTCAAAATAAAATGAACAGAAAGTAACTTAATGACTACAACACACAACAGCCAGTTATAACGGTTATGCCATTAAGTAGCCTACGATGCAGTGATTTCACCAAATGCTGGCCAGCAACAGAGTTTAGTTGTGAGAGTTCTTTATGGTGCTTTATTTTTGTCCTGTTTTGACCCAAATTACTGCAGTTAGCAGTAGGCTGAGGCACAGTGGCGCATTCAAATAAGGCCAAATACAGTCTCCATCAACCACACGCGAGTTTTGTGGCATGTGTGCCTGCTCTTTTGGCTGCTAAAAGAGTAGCTGGCTGACATTTTGAACAGGACCAACTTATTTTCTTAGGTTTTTACTTGCTGAGTGCTGGATTAAATCACACATCTTAATCAGAAATGAACTTGAGTGAAATTCATTTATTTTGAATGCATGATATGTATTTGCAAATGTTAGGATATGTTACCTGCTGTTCAAGTTGCTTTAAGTTCATATGAAAAGTTACCTGAAGTTGCTCAAAACCTTGTTTGAAAACAAAAGTATTTTGCAGTGAAGGGGAAAAGTTTATTACATTTACATTTATTCACTTGGCAGATGCTTTTATCCAAAGCGACTTACAAATAAGCGAAGCGATATATCAAGCAGGGAACAATACAAGTAGTGCTGCTATACAAGATCCATTAATTGAATACCAGGTCTGAATACAAGATCTATTAATTGAATTATAGAGGCAGTGTCACAAATAAATCACAAGCATGCTATCATACTGTTCTCTCTGACGGCTCTAAAGTAGCTACACCATTTTAACTTTAGCTTTTTTGTGTATTTTTGTGTAAATCCTGTAATGTATATAATGGTAATAAAATAACAACATTTCTCCATAACCCAGTCATATAAAATCTTCTTCTAATTCCTTCAAAATGCCTTTAGAAAGTAGGAACTGCACACCTCCATAAAAATGACAGATTTTATTCATTGAAATGTATCCAACCCTGTGTGTGTGTGTGTGTGTGTGTGTGTGTGTGTCTATACATTTCCCCTGTAAATCGGTATCGAATGAGAAGCTGGATGTTGCACAACCTGCATTTGAAATGATAGGCTGTTAGTGTTATGCAGTAACACGTACCTGTTGCATGTTCAGTAATAACAGATTTTCAGCTCCACAGTGCTGCTTAAAAGAAACTAGCCAATGCAATGAGTGGAGATGGAAGATTTTCAGCTTAACAGGTCTTCTAAAGATTCAAAGTATTTAAATGTTGATAAAGCGCTACATGGCTCTTGTGGTTTGTTCTGTAGGTACACCCACAGAGGACAACTGGCCAGGAATCTCATCTATTGAGGAGTTCAAATCCTACAACTTTCCCAAATACAAACCACAGCCCTTCATCAACCATGCACCGAGGTACACTTTTGTGTCCGCATGCTTGAGTGTGTCTGCACATGTGTGAAGGAGAGGTCTTC
This sequence comes from Ameiurus melas, assembly GCA_012411365.1. NCBI lineage: Eukaryota > Metazoa > Chordata > Actinopteri > Siluriformes > Ictaluridae > Ameiurus > Ameiurus melas. The sequence continues at coordinate 15,639,684 of CM022766.1, read as the reverse complement.
TATGCCCATTTACATTTCCCGTCTTTAAGGCTTATTATACAGTACTTGCGTGAAAAAATGAAATGACGAGTCTAGGATGCTAAATGTTCGGCTAGGGTGTATTTTTAAGCAACTTTTTATGTCCATGAAATTTATCGGTGGTCTTTTCAACATCATGACTTGTTTGCGTCAGTAGTAAAAATGTTTTGGACCAAATTACAGGATGGCAAATTGGCAAGCAGTCATTTCAGAACATAAGTGCCAGTATGTCTTGTATTCTAAAAGGACAAAATTATGAAACTTTTGTGAAGCTTTCCTGTGTTGTCACCATCCTTGTTTATCTTACCACCTGCTGCCAGTGTCCCTGACCTGTATGCGTGTATGTGTATGTGCCTGTACGGCAGGATATCCTGTGGAATTTTTCGAGGCTGTTCTTTTCCTTCCTCTCATTTGCCACTCTAATTTGTCACTCCACTGGTGGTCACCTCACTGAGCCTCAATGTTATCCTCCATTTCTCTCCCTCTCTCTTTCTCTCCCTTCTCACAGGCTAGACACTGAAGGAATTGAGTTGTTGTTGTCATTTCTTAAGGTAAGCACTTTAGTTGTGAGCCACACACAGTCGTACACACTCTCTCAGTGTGTCTCTGTGACGTCATACGGCTGAACTGTGCCTTACTCATTGCTTTTTTAAAAATGTTTTCCTTCTTTATTTTTTCTTAGTACGAGTCTAAGAAACGGATTTCTGCTGATGATTCAATGAAACACACTTACTTCAAGAGTCTGGGCATGCGCGTACACACGCTGCCTGAGAGTGAGTTAAAAAAAAAACCGCACGTACACATACTACCCCATACACATTGGGTGTACACACAGGTTTTTTTTTTTTTTTTCTTGCTGCCCAGGTGTGTCCTGTTTGATTAATTAATTAGAGTTGATTGCACATACATACATATATATATATATATATATATATATATATATATATATATATATATATATATATATATATATATATATATATATATATATATATATATATATATAGTGTGTGTAAGTTTATAATATTTTATTGTATTGTAAGCATTGTGTTCTGAAACTGCAGGTATATCTATATTTACACTGAAAGAGGTGCAACTTCAGCGAGACCCTGGCTACCGGAATGCCTCGTACCCCGAGACAGGTGTGTGTCTGTATGTGTGTATTTGTGTGTCCCTATATCTATAGGCCAATTTCCTTGCAGGAGAATTTATTAAAAAATACTTGTCGTAATTATGAATAAAATTTTTTATATATATATATATATACACACACACACATATATAATATATATATGTATATTATGTGTGTGTAGATAGATAGATTTATTTATATACATTTTGTTTTTGATACTCTGTATGAAACTATATTCGATATTTTTTTAAATATTATTCAATATTATTTAGTTTTGACAAAGTACTGTGATTAGAGACGATAAGTATCAAATAAGACATAGGTTTTGACTACTTTTTTGGGTTGTGATCATCTGCGTCTTTTAAAACGAACTAAAAAATTAGACTAGGAGGCAACACGAGATAGCTGTGAGTCGGACTGAGGAGGAGACTAAAACCTTCTTTTTTTTTTGTTTAATGGCTGAAAATACCTTGAACTGAATATTTGATGGAAAACTTCTTGTAGTAGAAAAGATAGAAAAGATTCTTGTAGTTTTGAGTTCCAGCTGCATGTACTATTTGGGTGTAATTAATTGTGGAGACTGGCAAATATTTTTGACAACTTATGTCTTTCTCTCACTTGCATAATGTGTATAATGTAAAGGGAAACTCGATTAATGATTACCATCACAGTCAGAGCTGATGTGATGCAGTGTATTCGTTTGTCCAGAAGGGGGAGTCGTGGCGCAGGTTCTAATTTCTGAATACTAAGAACTACAGTGTATGGGCTTTGAGGCAGATTATTATATATTTTTTTGTATTTCGAGATGGAGCAAGTCAACTGACTAATTTCTCTGTCCCTACAGGAAATAGCAAGAACAGAAGACAGAGTATGCTGTTCTAAACACTGGCTCTGATGAACACACTCGCACAAGCACACACACACACACACACACACACACACACGTGCGAAATCACACACACAAGCACACACAGTGGATCAGGATGTGGATCCCTACCCTCTTTAGTCAGTGTGTGCGTGTGTGAGGGTGAACAGTGGGTGAGGGGGACTGACCAGTCCAACTCTCCCATTCTCCCGTGTCCAGCATGCAGCCAGTCCCAGTGACAAAACAACGACACCCCTGCCCCATGTCCGCTTCCTCAAGGCAGCACATTGGAGATTAGACTGTGAGAGGGGAGCGTGTATATATGTGTGTATTTATTGAAAAGGTCATTGGACTTTTTTTGCTGCTAATCAACTACTGTTTCCTTGTAACCTTCCCTACTCTTGGGCAGCCTTCCTGGTTGCGGACACATCAGTACTGCCGTCAAAGATTTCTTTCCTTTTTTTTCTTTTTCTTTTTTTAATAGTTATTGTAATTATGTTAATAATGTTCACATTGCAGATGTTTGTCGTTGGCCACATTTTGAATTGCATCTTTTTTTTCTGTTTGGCATGATTGATGTAGAATAATAGTTCCTACACACTTTGTAGAAGCTGTACAAAAACTCCTCACTCTCATTCCAATCTATAAAGCTCATTTTGACATTTCAAATGACCCAGAGCCTGGAGAAGAGACCCTCCTCCTCTCGGTCAGTGAGCCGTGGATGCAGCAAGTGTGTAGCTCGTTCAGGGAGACGAACTCACTGGTGTTCAGCCTGGTGAGAGAGCGCTAAACTGCTTTTAGATACAGTTGAAGCATTTGTAACCATTGCCACGTTCAGTCAGCATTGTGAAGCACGCCGTGATGTGGAGGGGGTGAAGGACCAAGCTGTGAGAGGGGGATCAAAACCACTGGACCAGCAGTAATCACGTGATCTTTACAAAAAGGACTGAAGATCTTCCACACCTTCCTTTTTGAGCAAATATTCTCCTTTAATGTCATTCTACTTATCCTTTTCCTCAGTGAAAACTTTCTGCCTGAACTGAAGTGATTGTATGAGTTGTGTTTTTTTTTCTCACCCCCTTTGAGAGCAATTTATTCTAATGCATCATCAGAGGTGTACAAAAATGAGTCATACCAGATCTCTGTAGCATTTGTGTACATGTAAGAAAGAGAGTGAGTGAGTGCGTGTGTGCGTGTATAAGAGATCATCCTGCTTGTTGCACCATGGTAGTAAGTTTTCTGAAGATGCATTAGTTTCATTAACAGTATTAAGAGAATTTTTTTCTAAGTTACATTTTGATTTTTCTGTGAATAATAGAATAACAGTGTGGCATGTTGGGGTCCAACTGTCTCACGTTCACGCTTGAAATTTGTTTGTTTAGAAAAAAAAACGGACTGTGAAAAACACAGGAACAAAAAGATGGCTGCATCGGACCAATATCACACCCCCACCCCTCTGGATATTTGTACAAATGAAGAAAAGAGTTGAAACCGAGGTTTTAGATTATACAGATTATGTTGTTTTTGAACTGACATCTCTGTTGATTAATATTGTAATTTTGCAGTTGATTGTGACTGGAGAAGCGTGTGTATGTGTATAGATGCATGGAACGCCTGGTGTCTTGTAAACCTCGCCTCTGTGGAACACTTGACGCTCTCGGGTGAACGTCAGCTGAATTGACCATTTAACTCTTTCTACTGAAGATATTTATTTCTCTTGATCAGTGAAGTAAAAAAGGTCTGTTTCCTACGGAATCCTTTCTTTTGTCTCTTCTTTCTCTTGTCTAAAGGGTTATTTTTTTTTTATTTTTGAACACAAATTTCAGAACGGGCCGCTGCACAGCATTCAATGCTTTCCTTTTATTGAAAACAGGCACATTTCTTTGTCTCTTAGAAAGCAAAAAATATAAAATTAATATGAGAATACATTTTTTTTTCAATTCCATAATGAAAAAATAACAAAGCTATTACAATGCTTTTCTTTCCGATATTGTGATGGAATTCGTCTATTACAAAACATTTTGTCTGAATTTCTTAAAAGCAGGAAAATAATACATATACACATTCTTACACAGAAAAAAGGCACAGCCGGTAGTTTAAAGCACAGTGCATACAATACAATAATATACAATATCAGACAAATTAAACAGAAAACCTGATTCACAGCCTCAGATGATTACAAAAACATACAATGGAAACCAAATGGGGGGTCCTGTTAAGAAGATTTCTCTAATATGGGTTGTAATAAGTATGCTCTCAGCTTTGCAGTAGGAGCTTCACTGAACTGAGAGACATGAACATTCTGATAAAAGCACCAACGCTGGAGGCACTAAATGTCGGATGATCGTGGATTCAAATCCCAATGCTTCCACAGCCATCCGTGACTGGGAGTGTGCTTGGCTTTGCTCTCTGGGTGAGCAGGATGGCATAACTCTTTCATGGTCATTCAGAATGACACGGGCACTTCTTCTCTCATGTATATACAGGGTTGGTCAGATGGTGCTCTCCTCCAAATGCTTTCAGCTGCCCTGACATTACATTTGCAGAAATTCAAAATATTATGATGCCGGAAGCATGTGTTAGGCTTCGCCATATCACCCAGCAGAACTAGCTTGTGGGTGGTAATCTGCAATGAGTACAATTGGGAGAAAAATGTATCACTCTGGTAGGAGTGTGTCTGGAACTCAATGGTATCTTTGGTCCTTGCCAAATGTGGGGGGTAATACGTAGAGGAAGATTGTATGTACTATTATGTTCCAGCACTGCTTTACGGGTGTCTCATTTGAAGATATGACTTTAGTAAAAAAAAAATCTTGATTTGGATGATATATATTCTAAGGCTGAGATTTTCCAACAGCTCACTGGTGCCATTTTGATTTCTTTGGCACGATAATACCTACCACATGAGCAGATTGGTCTACAGCCCGAGTTTCGGCCTAGAAATGTTTTCTTATTTAAAAAGTAATCTGTTTTCTTTAAAATGTTGGATGTGGTTATTTTTGTGGTAACTTTAACCACAAGGAGGTGTAGTGCAACCATGACTTTTTTAGCAAGTATTAATGTGTGGGTTTTTTTTTTTTTGCTTTTGTGTTTTTTTAGAAAAGGGTTTGGAATCAGGATTTTGGAGTACTAGATGAGAGGAGAAGTGAGGAAGAGGAGGATGAAGAGTCCAGGTTGGGGAGATGAACAGGGAGAGGTCCGTTCAGCAGAGTAGGGAACTGTGGAGAGAAATGAACAATTACATCATCAGCTCAGCCGTAGACAACAGAAACTTGCCTTTCTTCCTACACTGATGTCTATAACTGATTAAATGAGCAAAGCGTGTAGTCAGATTATATCTGCATTTCAACTGCATTTAGTCTCTTTGTACCTTTAACTTTATGTAACTACACAAACAGGACTTGCTCTGAATGAGTCTCACTGACACACACACACACACACACACACACACACACAAATGTTCATAGCCAGCCCCTCATGACCACTAATGCATCATGGTAATGCTAGGAGAGGAACTTCCTGTTATGAGAGAGCTGAGCATACACACAGTCAGTCTTTTTCAGTTATCACCCCCTCCCGACTTTTAACAGGAAGCTGCCCCCCCCACCCCCCCATATCCAGAGTGGAGAGGAAACATCTGTAGCTTATTTCCAAAACGCATACACACACATACAGATACACAATTAAATCCTTTTGCCAGAGTGACCTTAGATAAGGAAATACTGTGGAAGAATCACTAAGAATAAAGGAAGACCGAAGAGCAACAAAGAAAAAGAAAAACACCCAAGCCAGGATTTTCCAATAAAAGTCCATGACTGAGCAGTAAAACAATCATACAACCAGCCAGAAAGCTCCGTATGCTGTTGCTTGGGGAAGTGGGAGTATGAACACAAACATGTGTGTGCGCGTGTGTGTGTGGTATAGTGCGACGGAAGTGCGTATTTTTAACTGTCACAAGCATTGTCAAGAAGGTTGCCTCGGATACCTGATCTATTTCCTGTTGTGCTGTTTGCAGTAGAGCCACACCCTACCCCTCACAAAGCGACACGTTCTTAAACGTACACACACACACACACACTATGCAGACAGTCTCCCTTGAGCCAGAACAGGAAGTATCCACAGGATTTCCCCTCTCCCTCACATGAGCAGTGAAACACGACACCAAACAGAAACACACTGCCTGAGCAAAAGTACATGCAAACCACCACACACACCGATCCTCACTCACACGCTTAAACAGTCAAATACACACTCGTCTACTCATCCAGACATTCAACCCAGTGCTCATAATAGGAAACACAGATAACTCTGTTCACAGTAAATGTGTTCGCCTAATTTCAAACACAGCGCCTACATGCACACACGCACACACATACACACTGCACCCAGCATTCTCTATCTTTAAATTTTTACTTCTTACCATTTCCCTATTAATGTGCATGATGCTTAAGCCATTTATGAGTGGTGTGTGTGTGTGTGTGTGTGTGTGTGTTTGTGTGTGTACCTGGAAAAGGGATCCGTGTCCCTGTAGTCGTGCTGGGCTGAGAGGAGCGACAGGACTCAGACTGCTCCAGAAATGAATGGAGGATAGGAGAGGGCTAGGAGCCAGCAGCAAACCCGAGGGAGTCTACAGGCAAGAAGTAGAAACACACACACATTCACTGGGTCAGTGAAGGAAGATTCAACTTTTGATTAGACCTATGCAAAATGTCACAGTGTGGGCTCAGAGTGTGTGGGCGTGCATATGGTTCTTGTTTTTGGTGAGAGGGGAAGTGTTGCTCAGGATCAAAGTCCATGTTTCATGCTTTCTCTGCGAGCTGCGGCTGTGATGTACAAAATGCAGATCTGACTGCTACAGAACAGTTAAAAATAAAGAGTCAAATATATTCAAATACTATTTAGCCGCAGGGTCAGCATGTTACTGTGGATGCTTTGGAGTTACGTACAAGATTGTGGGAATCAGCAGCTACTTTTATGATCACAATACAAGTGTCACAATGTGGTATGCAATGTATTACATAAGATATATATATAAATATATATATATATAAAAAGATATATATATAAAAAAACAATCCATAAATGGCAAGAATATTTTAACCTGTGGCAGCAATAGCCTTGATGGTACACTATATATGTATATATATTAGGCTTAACTAGAACTACAGACATTACTGTATATTGTATTGATATTCTGAGCACTCTCCTGTCTCTGGGTCAACACTTCAATTCAAGAGCAAAATAACCATTTCTATTTATTTCACTTTAATTAGTGAATAAATCATAATAGTTACTGAATAATGAATAATATACCCTAAGAATAATAAGTGAATAATAATTTCAGGAGTTTAAAGTGATAAAATATACCGTAGAACATCCATCCCTTTTCTAATGAATGAGAGAGAGAGAGAGAGAGAGAGAGAGAGAATGTTTTGCTCTTCAGAGGTCAGAGACCTTGGATTACCAGCTTCCGGCCATTGAGAGACACATGAAATCAATTTCAACTCTCTCTCTCTCTCTCTCTCTCTCTCTCTCTCTGTCCTGTGTCACTACACTGTAGTGCACAGGATTACAGACATATGGCTTCACTTACACTCCTCCCTCCCTCTCTCTCCCCTTTTCTCTCTTCCTGTCTCACTCTCTCTTTCAGTTAAAACTCTGCCTACTATTTACCTATTATCCCTTAAATACCTAAACTTGTGGTCTGAGGGTAGAAAACCACCCAGAGGAACTTTGTATGTGTGTGAGGTTGTGTGTGCATAAGGGTGTGTGTTACCTGTGCAGTAAAGAAGGCTGGTGTGAGGGACCCTGAAGGCAATGCAGGGCTGTTAAGGGCAATGGAACCCAGGTCATTTCCTGAAAGCAGTATGGAAGGAGCTGAGATTTCCAGACCTTTGGGTTTCCGAGCTTTGGGAGGAAGTCCATTGGTGCAACTCCTCCTCTCGAGGGGCGAGGCTTGCACCTGGGCTCGCTCCCTGTGGCCGGATGATAAATTGAGAGGCTGAGCGTTCTGCTCTGATTCGTCCATCCGAGCCTCTGGGCTCAGCCTCCGTGAGTAGGATGGGCTATGAGACGGGGATGATGAACGAGAGGAATTAGGGGAGGCTTTTGAGCTGAAGAAAACCTCTGATGAGGTAGGGGCAGGAGAGGAGGGGAGGGGCACTGCTTTCTCTGACCGATTGGTGACAAACCTAATCACGGTTGGTCCTTCTTCCCCTCGTTCCACCCCTCTCCTTTTCTCCACTTTGACTGGATGCAGCAGTGGAGGCGGGCCTTGGAGGGAGCTAACAGTAAAAGATGAGTACAAGCCAGAGTTAAGATATTCGTTCCTGCCAGCGGGGCTTCTCAGCGATGACAGAGAGAGTTTTGGAGATTCTTCCCCCTCCCCTCCATCAGACTCAGCCTCTTGTAACATAATGCTGCCCCCTTCTCGGCCAAGCTCCACCGCTTGAGGATCCATTTTCAGGATGTCAGGAAACGAGACAAACTTGTACACAAACTTCTGACCAATCACCTTCTTTATAATATTCTGCAAGAGAAAGATAAAACAACAGTAAATAAACCATTAATTGTATTTGAACTGTGATCATGATTTTAGTTTCCCTTAATTATTTCAACAATTACCTGCAATACTGTTGAGTTAGCTGAAGTTCATTGTTTAGCTAACGTTTAGAATTTTATATAGACTCGGATGCATGAAGTTATTACATAAATTCCTCCTAATTATTTCCTTTAATAACCTCAAATAATCTCCTCATAAATGAATACAGGCTTATTATGTAAAATATACAAGGCAAGACTGTTTTCAGTTCATTGAAAATGATAAATTTATAAACCACAAAACTATTTTCATAGCTTGCAAATGTTATAGTTTCTTTATTGATTCGTTCATTTTCAGTAAAAGCTTTATCCTGGTTAGGGTCATGGTGGATCCAAAGCCTGTGCATGAGGTGGCAATACACATCGCAGGGCATCATGCACACCCACGTTCACACCTAGGGGGAATTCGCCAGTCCACATGTTTTTGGGAGTTGGGAGGAAAATGAAGAACCTGGATAAAACCCACACTGGCAATGTGTGAAATTCTGCACAGACAGTAACCTGAGCTCAGGATCAAACTAGGGACTCTGTACAGTAGCTGTGAGGCTGCAACACTTCCCACTGCACCACTCTGCTGCCCACAGCACATTTACTACATGTGTTCATTTTAAAGAGCAACATAAACTCTGAGCTATTGTGCCTAAAGAATACCTTCATACATTAATACATAAAGAACTACAGGCTTATAATGTACAATGTAAAAGACAGTGCTGTATTCTTTATTTAAGATGACAATTTCAAAACTTTTATTCTACACCGTGAGTGTATTACCTTGTCGTAGTAGTAGCGCAAAGCTCGGCTCAGTTTATCGTAATTCATATTCGTTTTGTTCTTCCTCAGACCCCAAAGCTTGGCCACCTCCTCAGACTTGAGCAGCTTGAACTCGCCGTCATTAGACGTCCAGCAGATCAGGTGCTTATGGCTCTGGTCCAGCAGCAACTGCAACAGGAACTGCCACAACGTGATGGCACTCTCCATGTCTGCCACAAACACACACACACACACACCGCAGTCAGAAAGAGAAATTCACTGTGACGGCATATTTAACTTCTGCATTTTCTTCTGGACTAAATATTGAATGAGCTGGGCACAAGCTGTGATTTGAATGACAAAGCTTCAGTAGTGAAAAGACTGACTGACTATGTAAGTAGTTAAATGAACATTTCCAGTCAACACACACCCATAATTCCATAGCGTTCCTGAACTTCCTTCTAGCATCACTGATCAGAAGTAAACTACACATATATATATATATATATATATATACATACATGTATATATTTGTTGGGCATGCAAAAGCACCATGGGTTTTATGAAATTGCTGAGCTTATTGGGTTTACTGACTGTTGAGTGTGTTTTCATTACGTATTTGCTGATTGCAAGACATTTCATCTATCAGGAATAACCAGAAGGTAGATTTACTCTTTATGTCTGCGTGGATTTGCTGTTTACACAAAGGTTTTGCCCATTAGACGACCCTAAATAGTTTAGTTGGGCTTTAACATCGACTGTACCACTTCCAGGCCATATGTTCTAGAATTGTACAGTGGATCTGTTGTCTAATATTCACAGATTTTTAGTATTAAGGAAACCTCTCACAGAAGGTCTAGATATAAGTGAGCTTTTTCTTCTATGCTCCTTTACTACATTTTTTGCTCAGAAATTGTGTGACAAATACATCAATCCCTCAGAAACCTATTGTACTTCCACAACCATTATGCACATTTACAGCAACTAGGAGGGAAAATGCTCTTCATTTTCTGAACAAAATCACCAGGCTCTTCCCTCCCTCTATCTCAGCAAGCATTTCCTGTTCTGTTGCATATTAACAAACCGTCTAATAAACAACAACAGGCGAGCAAGCAGGAAAGCTGTGCTGATCTGGGGATAGCTCTGCCTTACTGGAAACAAGCATGTGTGCTCGATAGTATATGAAGGATTCTCTGAGAAGGAACGTGAGTGTAAGAAAGGAAGAAAGCACTACATAAAAGCCAAACATTTACAGACAGGAAATAAGGCCAAGGTAAACATAGCGTTTGTCTGATTCAGAAGGGTGGCAAAGGGTGTGGTGTTGATGGGAAAAGAAAAAGAGAAGGTGTAAAAGTAAAATAGAATGAGATACAAGAAGAAGAAGGTGGGAGGAAAAAAAGAAGTGGTAGAACAACAGGTTTTAAAGAGATAACATGAAATAAAATGGCCTGAGTAGGGTGTAAGAAAATATCTCCCTTAGATTAATTATTAATATGTCTCAAAACCAACTGGAACAAAACTAGCAGAAAAGAATGAACGCCAGAATCTGATGCAGATATTCACACACACACACACACACACACAACACAAACTAAAATCACTGGCAGGCAGGACAAAACGAAGATAAGAGAAGTGAAGCACTTCGTCTTTTCTGAATTATTTAGAAATCCTGAAACGACACACAGCACTGGTTTCCTTGCAGAGTCCAGGACAGGACAGAGACTGTAATCGCACTCCACAGGATGTCTACAGCTTCAAAACAGCTCAAATTCAAACCAGATTACAGCTCCCTGAATGCCTCATTGCCTCACACACCATATTATAAAGAAAATAGGGCATGGTTTCAGTGTCAATATAGCATCAATAACATTACAACTGATCCACTGACTCCACATCAGAAACATCTGTATGAGGATCAATAAAGAGTGTTGGCCAGACATGTAGCGTGTGTGAGCAAGACATATTCAGTGGCAGGAGAGGCTCGGTGCTTTACTCTGATTTAGTGTCTCACCGGAGAGAACATTAGCTGCATTGTTCGAGCAGCTCACTAACTCGGGGCACACAGCCTGACATAGACTACACCATCAGAGAGGAGAGGCCGAAGTATATCTAATCCGGCTGTAGGCCTCTAATAACACTGCAGGCCTTAAATGAGCAGTTTGATACTTGTAGACCCCTCTGCTGTCTGAGACAAAATGCAATTGCAGAGAAAACTCGAACAAGCTTTTCCCAAACTGTTCAGCTGACCCTGTCGGCTCCTTTCACATTACATATGTCCTTTTAAAGGCAGAACTGAGCAGGTTTGTTCCAGTCTAAGCGGGCCAGAAAAATATAAACACCTGCATGAAATATATAAACTAGATATCTGCATTGAAATATTGAGTCCATGTCTATAAAAGTATATGATTATTACATGTACATGAAGGTTTTCAGTCATCCAGAGCATGACGAATATCTCATAGTAGTATCACTCTGAAAGTCCTGGCAATTGGACTTCCTAGATTCAGCAGATTCAGCTCATGACTGACGAAGTCTCTCATATGAGCTTTGAAACACACACAGTTCCTGAACTTAAAAGAAAAAAAACACCTGCCAAGACCTTCTACTACACGATATAAATCTAGGTCTATTACCACTTTTTTAAATTACATACTGCATCTATAAACATCTGAAAGCCAAATTCAGCTCAAAGGAAACATTAGGATTTACTATCGGAACTGCCTCTATGATTTGTTCTTCAGATAAAACAGAATATATGATGTACATCAGGATGCTGGATGGAGCAGTCTGGGATGTGGGATGGGATGGAGGTATTGGAGTGGCTGCGTACTGTAGACTAGAGGGCAGGTGAAAAATAAGCTTCTTATTAAGGATGAAACCTGCATGTGATTGACAGCACTAATGGGAAGGGTCAGATTAGTAACAATATTTAATGCATAGAGCGTATGTGCATGTAGCACCATTTTGTGCATGTGAGATCTTTGTTTCAACACAATACATTAAACTAGGGGTTAGTTAAAGGTACAGTTTGCACTTTATATATGCTATAATTATATAATTTCAAGTATAGCTTAGAATGCAGTGCAATTTAAATGATTTATTTCTTCATTTAAAACTTCTGTTCACATTTTTTTCAAGACGATACATTATCTCCACCCCTCAGGCCTCAGCCAGAACAGAGTTGCTCAGAGCTGCCTTTTTGCCTAAACATGTTACCCATAATGCACTTACATTTCTACAGAGTGATGGGGTTAATCAGGAGGAAAGGAAATACTTGTTTTCACTGCAATTGCAATTGACCTCAGTACCAAGACAGAGCTCTAAAAAATTACAAACGGCTCCTTTAACATATTTCTGTCTTTCCATTGTTAATCTTCTTCTACCTGTCCCACCATGCAGTGCTTCATCTCAGGAGATTGCTGGCTCAGACAGGCCATCGTAAACTCCAACCCACCCTGTCTGACTGAGTTTCAAGCACCAGAGGGCATGATGTAACTCTGGTTCAATTTACTGTCCTAGGACTGCAACTGCCACACACATGAATGAATGACGAGGTACAGTGCAATGAGTAGAAACCAGGGACTAATTATATGACAAGGAGAGAGGGGAGAGAGAAAGTGAACTGGGTATGAAAACAGCCTGTCTGACTCACTAATTCTGACAGTTATATTGGCGAAGAGGTACTCCCTGATTGGCTTATTTTTGAAATGTCTTGTTTCTGACATGTTTCTGTCTAACCCACATCAACTAACATTCCCACTGTCTCACCTCTAGCACACATTTGTTCAAACTGCTCCAAAAATATTCAGCATTCAGACATGAGGTGGACTGACTTTGCAAGCTGAACCTTCACCACACTGATTGGTTTGGATGGTCCCCATGTATTACTGCTATGCGAAAGTTTTTGTTAAATTCTAAACTTAGAGACCACAGAGAAAGTGAGTAATTATGACACACACATACACCGATGTAGTCCAGGATGCTTGTACTGTGACAAAGGAGAATGTGGTCAGGAAGGTCTCAAACTCTGCCAAGATATGCTGGAGTTACTGGGCAGGAAGTTCAAGACACACATATACAAACACATTCCCATTCGTTTGTACGCTATCATACATTTGCATACAATTAAAGTTTCACCTTTTCCATCTGCCCCTGCGATGCTAAAGCCTCGATCAAAATTAGACAGAGTTTTCTCTCCCACACCCAGCTGCCCTGTTTTAAACCTCAAATGAAGCATCATAAAATTGTTTCCTGCTCTAGCATCCTCCGAGTCGAGCATTTGCGTTGAGCAACCGTAAAACTGTCCGAATCAGGACTTCCTCCAATTCTCCTTTGAAAGGCGTCTTCCTGGGAAATGCCGCTCCCAAACTGAAAGGTAGGAATTCCTGCTGCAGGGAGCCAGCCGGAAACATGGGGACAGCACAGACATATGGCACAAATGGAAGATTTCCTCTTCCCTTCTGGGCAGCAGCTAAACCTATTGTGGGGCCAAGCAAAATGACTCATCCATAGATGCAGGTTCACAACAAACACTACAAAGAAATTATTTCTGTGCCATTATTCATTGTGTATTTGCTTGGTTAATGATACACGGTGATGCCTGAGAGTGAACAGATCATTAAAGCCTTCATTTAATGCATTAACCTTAATTATCCTCAGCAAGTGTTAAAAGATCATGAAAATCTATGTGGATAAGTAAAACATGCAGGAATGGCACTTTTTCTTCTTTATCCAACGTTGGGACACAAAAGCTTATGTGGAAAACAACTTTTGCCTAGATGTAAGCAACTCCCAAGTGCTCTCAAATGCTTCCCCACATTCCCCTTCATATTCTCAGAGGAGTCCAAGTAGTAAATGAGGAATGCTAGTTAAGAAAAAAATAAAAAACCCACAAGCAACAGACAAAATCAGTAGACGTTACAGCATGCACATTCACAACATTTCCCAAGGGTAAACCTGGGATGAGTATACACACCAGGTGGTGCACTCCAGGATGTGGACTGTGCTTGCTCAAGTGGACCAAAACCCCCAGTGAATGGAAAAAAGGTTTAAACAGCTTTTACATATGCATATAGGCGATGTAAACTAGCAGTTGGCTTTAATGGCTGTGTGAATACAGCAGTTTATAGGAGCCATTGTCTATGTCTGTCCTTCAGCCACAGCGCGAACGGAAACCCGTAATGAGATTAGTTGCTGTGTGCAGACATGACTGAGCCATGACTAAACGCGCGCCTCTTCCTGCTCAGTGGAAAAATTCAGCAGGCTGCTCCAAGAGAGGGCCATTCAGACCACTTCTTTACCCACTACTCTTCAGGAACACTTATCTTAGAGATTCAGTGGACCAATGCAGTTCACACCTACTACACCTTGATTCAGGTGTGTGAGCAGGGAAATCAGACCACAGTTGGTCATCCCTGATATAACCTGAAACCGTCCAATAAGAAGTGCCTTGGCCGGCCACTTTATCTGAGTGAAATTAAACTGACCAGAGACCAAGTGTGCACCGGGATTGACCCAGACAGTCAGATGAAGCAAGGGAAAAGGCAGATCGGCCCTGCTGCGCACTGAAGTTTCTTTGTTGGTCCCGGTGACTCATTTTCAAGACGCTGTGTTGCTGCCAGTTTCTATCCGGAAGCGCATGGCAATTAGTCTGCCGCTGCTGCTGCTGTTTCCAGACAAACCAGAAACTCCGCTGGTGCTTTTAAAGAGCCAGACGTACATTTTTTGGCTTCTGCTTTCCTTCACTGGCTTAAAGACTTGAAGGCTTTAAAAGAAAAAAAGAAAAAGAAAAACCGAGCACAGAAACTCGGGAATAAGGCGCGTGCGTTCAATATTTCCATGCGTAAAAAACAGTAAGGGTCTGACACTGAGCGCTCACTGTCAAAGCACACACACATACACACACACACACACACACACACACGCACACAAGCTCGTAATTTAACCAGCAAACTTACACACTGCTACATAATTCATATTCACACAACACATTTCTTCCAGTTATCCAGAAGTATTCAGCATTCCCTGTCTGGTTCTCATACTTCAGATTCTCACACTTAGTTTGCTATAGACTACAAAGATACAATGCGTATTAGTATATGTTATTTAATTACATTTATCACGGTAAAGATGTGTTACACAAGCTGTGCGTGACATACCCGCGCGAGATGGCTGGTTTTCCCCCGTCCTTTTAATGTGTTAAAAAGAATTCCGTAAAATGCCCTGTTTTTCCATGCTGTCGGCCGTCTCGGCAGCACAGTCCGACTGTAATGGGATCCTCAGTGTTTCTCTCTCTCTCTCTCTCTCTCTCTCTCTCTCTCTCTCTCTCTCTCTCTCTCTGAGCAGGAAGTTGGGGCAGGCAGACAGAGAGCCGGCTCACTTCCTCTCCTGCTCTGTTCCCCAGGCGCTTGGCCGTCTGTATAAACACGCTTTTCCTCCTCTCTCCTCGCGCCCGGCCCACCGAGGGCCACACACACACACACACAGCAATACTGTAACCCGAATCTGTGCCCATAGCCGCTGCTCCGACTGACGTCACCACCTTCCTGCCAGGACCGCTGGGAGGAGCGCGTGTTCCTTCCTTCGTGAGTGTGTGTGTGTATATGTGTGCATGTGTGTGTGTGTACTGTATGTGTGTGTTTGTGTGTATATGTGTGTGCACTGTATGTTTGTGTGCATGTGTGTGTGTGTGTGTGTGTGTGTGTGTGTGTACTGTGTGTGTGTTGTGTGTGTGTGTGCATGTGTGTACTGTATTGTGTATGTGTGTTTGTGTGTGTGTGTGTGTGTGTGTGTGCATGTGTGTACTGTATGTTTGTGTGTGCATGTGTGTACTGTATTGTGTGTATGTGTGTGTGTACTGAATGTGTTTGTGTGTGTGTGTGTGTGTGTGCATTTGTGTACTGAATGTGTGTATGTGCGTTGTATGTGTATGTGTGTATGTGCATGTGTGTACTGTATGTGTGTTGTGTGTGTGTGTGTGTGTGTGTGTGTGTGTGCACGTGTGTACTGTATTGTGTGTGTGTGTGTGTGTGTGTGTGTGTGTGCATGTGTGTACTGTATTGTGTGTGTGTGTGTGTGTGTGTGTGTGTGTGTACTGTGTGTGTGTGTGTGTGTGTGTGTGTGTGTGTGTGTGCATGTGTGTACTGTATGTTGTGTGTGTGTGTGTGTTGTGTGTGTGTGTGTGTGTGCATGTGTGTACTGTATGTGTGTGTGTGTGCATGTGTGTACTGTATGTGTGTATGTGCGTGTGTACTGAATGTGTGTGTGTGTGTGTGTGTGTGTGCATTTGTGTACTGAATGTGTGTATGTGCGTGTGTATTGTATGTGTGTATGTGCATGTGTGTACTGTATGTGTGTGTGTGTGTGTGTGTGTGTGTGTGTGTGTGCATTTGTGTACTGAATGTGTGTATGTGCGTGTGTATTGTATGTGTGTATGTGCATGTGTGTACTGTATGTGTGTGTGTGTGTGTGTGTGTGTGTGTGCATGTGTGTACTGAATGTGTGTATGTGCGTGTGTATTGTATGTGTGTATGTGCATTTGTGTACTGTATTTGTGTGTGCCTGACGCGTAAAAATATTTTTTTTAATCTTAAAAATGTATCAGAACATTGATAAATATGTAGCGTATAATTTGTCCATATTTTGATTATTACTGACTTATTACTGAATTATTATTGTTTCATAACCTTTAATAGGCCTATATTGAATTCAGTTCAGTTTGATTCATTAAATGCATCTAGTGGACTAACCATAATGCACAATATATAAAACATAGCCTAGCACAACATGTATCTGCAAATCTCTCTCTCTCTCTCTCTCTCTCTCTCTCTCTCTCTCTCTCGCGTGTGTGTGTGTGTGTGTGTGTGTGTGTGTGTGTGTGTGTGTGTGTGTGTGTGTGTGTGTTGTACAGTACAGTTTGTTGCTTGTCAGGCTGAGAAATGAACGATCCACAGGGGAGTGGGACCATCTTCTAGTTTCCTGGAGGGATATCCTCTAAGTGATGGGAAACTATATCCCACCAAACACGCACATGCGACCAGCTCCATGCTTCTCTACTTATTTATCTCTTTGTGTCTCGTATGCAGTCCATTGTCTGGTGCTGTTCCCTCAGAGAGGCTGGAAGAAAGCTCTGTGGATGGTAATGACTTTCTCCGCCCAGTCGCCCATGAAGACGTGTTTGTGGGGAAATGTGGAGGACACATGCAAGCAATTAAAACCGGACCAATTATGAGCTCACGTTCATTTCCACTCAGAGTGCGACATCTAGCGGAGGATCCGGAAAAAGCAAGTCAAAATATACAGACTGAAATATCTACACTGTGAGGAGCTGTGACGAACCAAACTATGATTGTCTCTTCTCCTGCCATATTGTTTATATTAGGATAGACATTTCTCGTTATTAATGTCTTTGTTTTTTGTTTTGTTTTTAGATCGGTTGTTGATATCTATCTATCTATCTATCTATCTATCTATCTATCTATCTATCTATCTATCTATCTATCTATCTATCTATCTATCTATCTATCTATCTATCTATCTGTCTATCTGTCTATCTGTCTATCTATCTATCTCCAGAAACCTTTAAGTGTTAGCTTGCTTTATTGTTTAGATACATTTCTGTTGCTTGTTTTGTTATGGTATCACCGCAGAGGAAATAGACTTGAAGTCTATGCACATTAAGCAGTATTCAGCTGTTTTTCTTCTTCTTCTTTTTTTTAAGGAACTAACAGTTTTGCTTTAGGCGTGCATATTAACGGAAGCTTGTTGTCTAACCAGCTCATTGAGCACAATATTACTCTTCACAGCTAAACCTGCTCTGCAACAATATCTTCTCCAAAGCTGATTCCCAGCTCATATACAGCAGTTTAGTTAAAGTGAGCAGAAATAATCCAGCTATTAAGCACTGTAAATTTTGTTCTTTATTTTGCACTAAATAAGATGGATTCTCTTTTACTGTTCCTGTAGAAGCTCTGCTCCTGAATCTGACATAATACTGACACTGACATGCAGCTGCAAATAATTGTATTTAACTCAAGTTTTTAATATATTAAAAATTGTCTTTATGGCAGTGCATTCTCATCACTCAGCCACACTCGAAAAAACAGTGGGTTAAAAAGTGGGTTATTTCTAACCCAATGGCTGGGTAAATATAGGACAGAACACATTTTGGGCTAAACTAACCCATCAAGTCGGGTTGTTAGTTTTAACCCAGTAAATTTTTTGTTTTTCAACTCAAATGATAGTTTTATTTTTTATTTTTTACAAAAAAACACTGGGTTAATTTTAACCCATAAACAGGTTAATATTTTCAGGGTTATTTTTACCCTTTGAAAATGTCAAATATACCACATTATAAACAAATATATGACCATTTATTTATACACAAGACAGAAATATATTGCTAGAGCTGCTAAAGTGATGTTTATATATAGACTTTGAAGTAAATGACTCAAATAAGTCGAAAACATCAGATTTTGATCAAAGTAGTTGTTTGAGACATCCAAAAAACTGAATAACCAATTTATGATCCAGTGGGCATTACAAACAAGTAAGCCAAAGCTAATGAAGATAGAGGTGCATTTAATGCCATGTAAACTGGACTGTTTTCACACATTTTTGCTTTTTATAGTGTACAGTAACGGTTTTATGAATGAATATATTGATATGAACCTTCACTCAATCATGCGTTAATTTTTAAAACACCTGGGTGTCTACACATTTTGTGTTGCTTTTAACACATGCTGTGTGTTAATAGATTTCCACACAAAGATGTGTTAAAGAAGTAACACAAAAAATAACATAGAGATGTGTTGTTCATACTTTTTCCCTACAATTATCCTAAAATTCTATTTATTTGTATGCTAACATTCTATTAAAATGCTCACAAAATAAACAAACAATTGCATGAAATTCAGGTGGCATTTATTAAAATCAATTAAACATTTGACAGATGTAAGAATTGGAGTTGATGCATTTTCTTACAAATCTTCCTGCCATCTGGGAAGACAAGAGTTCCATTCCCTTCCATCTGAAAAGCTTTAAAAGAGCAAAGAGAGTGTTGGATAGTTGTTATCTACAAAATATCAACAAATGCCTTTGGGTTTTAACTGAGAAATTGTTTTACAGAATCGCAAATTGTGTAATTTTGGAAATGTGACCTCCACTCCCCTAATGAACAAAATCACTAAAAAGCACTCCCATGAGGAGTGCCATCTGAGACATAACTCACCTCAAATGCTGACTTAACTCTAAGCCTTTTTTAAATGTTGGCTCAGTTTGCTGAAATAATACTGAGAACTCCTTTGTTAGATGTCACAGGGATTTCTGCAAGCAGAAAAATGAGAAACAACTGCTACCATGTTCAAGGAACTTCCTTCTCCATACTTTATCAGAGAGACAGGACTAAAGGCAAGGGCATCTGGAGAGAATGGGTGTTTGGGAAAAATGAGTCAGGTAGTTCTGTCATGTAAGAAAGAGAAGCAGGGGTTCAAGTAAGATAATAAGTATGTGGGTTTAAGATAAAAATATGAAATATACTTGAGCAGTTCTGCATTAATTTAGGATATTTCTCATTCTTAAAAGGCTCTCTACCTCACCTGCAGCACAGGGCATGTCACTTCTTCAAACCTCTGGAAAAGCAATGGGTTTATTCAGGACTCTGTGTTTTCTAGCAAAAGGAAAGAGGACAGAGAACCTTAAATGTTGGCTAAAAAACATTGTTCCATCAATGATGGCAAGTCGTCCTGACCCAGATGCAGCCCAACAGGCCCAACTTATGGTACTACTAACATCATGTATCACAGATGGAATAAGTTTCTATTGATGGAATGCAATGGTATCCTTTCTCCAAACACAACCCTTCCCATTTAGACCACAAATTCTATTTTGGTCTCATCTATCCACAAAACATTTTTCCATTAGCCTTCTGGCTTGTCAACGTAATCTTTAGCAAACTGCAGATGAGCAACAATGTTCTTTTTGAAGAGCAGTGGTTTTCTCCTTGCAATTCTACCATGCACACCATTGTTGTTCAGTGTTCTCCTGATGATGGACACTTAACATTAACATTAGCCAATATTAGAGAGGCATCTGACTGTGATTTGGTGGAGTCCAAACTTTTAGATATGCAGTCTTTTCCAGCCTGATAAGCAACTCTTTTTCTGAGGTCCTCAGACAGCTTCTTTGTTCATGCCATGATTCACTTGCACAAACATGTGTTGTGAAGATCAGACTTTGATAGATCCCCATTCATTACATAAAATAGGGTGCTCACTCACACCTGATTGACATCCCATCGAATAGAAACACCTGACTACAATTTCACCTTCAAATTAACTGCTAATCCTAGAGGTTCACATCCTTTTGCCACTCACATATATGTAATATTGGATCATGTTCCTCAATAAATAAATTACTTAGTATACTATTTTTGTCTCATTGGTTTACTTTTAGTACTTGTGTGAAAATCTGATGATGATTTAGGTCATATTTATGCAGAAATATAGAAAATTTGGTAACACTTTAGAATGCTGATCCGTCATTAATGATTAACTACACAGAAAGAAATGAATAATGCACTATTAACAGTCTAGTAACTACTACATTTATCTAACTAGAAACTCTGATTAATGAATTAATAAGCAATAGCACACAGATGAATGTGGTAGTTCACTATTAGATAATTAATAACTACTATTTTTTCATGCCTCCTGGAGAACTACCAAGAAATTACAGTTTCATAATTAATGCAATGCCACTACTGTTAACAAATAGACAAGATTGTTTATATAATCAATAGGTAATAGCAGACTCATGATTTGGGTAAGCTGTTTGTGAGGGACCAAGGCAGTCAAGGCACAAGGGACATAGTCGCCCCCCCCTCCCCCCAAAAGAGTTTAATCAATCAAAATATATATTTACAAATTAGTTCAAATAATCAAAATCAATATTTAGGTCTATAAAAGAGGTTAGCTGATAGGTTTCCAGCATGATCTCAAATCTGAAGGTCTCTAGTTTGTGTCACAATGTTCTTGAATCAAATTGTTTTGTGTTCATGGTATGTGTTGTTTTGAGCATTCCTAATCACCCCGCCTTTCATCTTCTCTCTCTCTCTCTCTCTCTCTCTCTCTCTCTCTCTCTCTCTCTCTCTCTCTCTCTCTCTCTCTCTCTCTCTCTCGGTTCTTCTTCTTCTCTTATTATCTGGTAGACTAGAGGTCTTTTAGTTCTTATATCACTTGATCCTACGTAATAGATGTTCTGATCTGTGACCTGTTCCAATTGACATTTATCATTCTTTATCAATATTTCTCTGTGTGTATATATACTATGCTTTCTGTATCATTAAACTAAGAAGCTTTCACTGAACGATGGTGTAGGTTTGACTCCTTCCTGGTACCAGATGAAAGGAAATCAGCCAGTGCAGGGTCCAAATTCTGGTTCTGTGACTGCTATCGGACAAAGAACTTAACATCAGCTGAACAGAAATAAGCTCAAATAACTGAGGACTGAACAGAACCAAACTGACTTAACAGATGTGATGTGTCGTTCATGAACGATTCGTTCATTTTGAACGAATCTTTAATATGACTCAGTGAGTGATTCATTCATTTTGTTTTGACCACAAATGTGTACCAACATCCCCATAGGGTCTGTACAGGAAACATAAAAGATTAGTTCACCTCTTGAGTCCTTGGGTCCGAGTCATATGATCTTTTGTCATGTGACGTGTCAGCTGCCTTGTATACAGAAATTAGTTAATAATTCACAACCATCCATACAAACAAGCACGTAGCTAGTTTTATTTTTCTCTTACAGTTACGTGATGCGTTTCTGGTCTTAAATTGTATGTTTTTCTTTCTTACAATTTATATATTTGCAAATTTCTGTCATGATGGTTCTTTTCCATAACACTGAATGTGGTAATAAAGAGTTGGTTAATGCTTTAAATTTTATCTGTGTCACGGATTCGTGGGGAAGGGGCACGGAGGCAAGAGCAAGCGGCGGACGCAGCGTAGAGACGAGGATAATGCAGAATCGTAAACGAGTAACAGGCAGGGGTCAGGCGATCGGACGAACAGAGTAAGGAGGGCAAGACGAAGAGCGTGGTCGAAGGCGGAAACAAAGGTCGAGGTAACGAGGTAATCAAAGATAATCGGAAGGCTTGGTAACGCAGAGAAAGAGGTTCACTGAGCCTATACTTCGCAATGCAACTCTGTGACTGGCAAACCTAAGTAGCTGTGCTTGAGTGCGAGTCTGTGATTAGTGACAGGTGTCTTGGATCAGAACTCCGGGGATGGAGAGCGCATGCGTGCCTGAGTAGCACGCGCTGCATCTTGGGATTTGGAGTTCTGATCCGGCTGAGCTGTGACAATCTGTATGATGGGAAAATCACTTGGATAAAGCAAAGATTGAGACTTGTTTACAGTGAATTCTAATCTTCAGTAAATATCATAGCCAAATCATCATAGCCATACACAAAAGGTATGGGAAATATAGTGACTTGACTATTACTAATTTTGGATCAGCTGTCATTTATTTTTCTCTAATTCATCCCCTTGTTATATAATTTGGAGGGTCTGATGTGCAGCATAACAATGGCTCTGCAAGGCAGGCCTGCATCTCCATCATAGCATCTGACATAGACTATGTTTACATGGACAACAGTAATCTAATTATTGACCTTAATCTGATTAAGATAATAATGTGATTAAGGTGTTTACATGTGTTGCTTTTAGAATACTCCTGTCATGTTCCCGTTTTACATGTTACAGAACATAATTAGATTAACAGCCCAAGTCATTATGTCACCGCGCCATGCCGTCCGCCGTCACTCCAGAATTTCACGTATCAGCATACAGTTCGTCTTCGTTATGGTACCGTATACAGTTTTGGGTGTTTTTGTAAAAACCTTTTTTTTTTTATTTTTACGAATGCTTTAAGTGCAGTTAATTATTTGTCATGCCACAGTATACTTGCTAATAGACAACTACTTGAAGCCGTGGGCTGCGTCTCAAACCGCGTACTAACCGTCTATATAGTAGCCAAGATACATGTTTTTTTCCCCACTATAGGCCTATAGTAGGCAAGTATGTGGTTTGGGACGCAGCCAAACTCTCTTGTTTGCCGTAAAATGATGAGAACTGCCATGTGTGATCTTGTCATGTCGTAAAATGCGGTGAAAACTCTCACACGACGTTCATAATGTGATTAAGGTGTTTAAATGTCTGTAATACATGTCCATAATGCAACTAAAATAATTAAGGTATGACCTTAATTAGATTAAGGTAAGTAAAAATTGCTGTTTACATGGTAGTTTCTTAATCAAAGTATGGTCTTAATTGGGTTAAGAGTGGATTATTGTTGTCCATGTAAACACAGCTATAGTTGAAGTGGTAGCAGACGGCCTCAAGCTTGCTACCCTCTCATCAAAGTCTTCCCAAACATGGCCCCTACAGTGGCAGTTGCACCAGAATCTGGAGGATTCTCCTCTTCACTGTGAGTTTGATTAATAGGGCGGCTGTGGTGCAGGTGGTAGAGTGCGTTGTCCACTAATCGTAGGGTTGGCGGTTTGATTCCCGGCCCGGGTGACTCCACATGCCGAAGTGTCCTTGGGCAAGACACTGAACCCCAAGTTGCTCCCGATGGCAAGTTAGCGCCTTGCATGGCATACCATTGGTGTGTGACTATATAAATGCACATTTACCATTACCATTTACCATTAGCTGCTGCAGCAACCCTCTTTACTGTCTCTTCTGCCGCCTGGTGGTTGACAGTACAAGGTATGTGATCCCAGTGTAGATGGTCTGTAGGCCTGAAACCATGCTCTGGCATTGTATGTGACACAAGCAAAAATTTTGTTACCCACACCCAATTCATTTGTAACTGCTGTAACCCTGGTCAGCAGTGCAGCAGCAGTGTATCTGTCTGTCAACACAAAGCAGTCCAGGAGATAGGAGGAGGTCATCTGAAAACCCTCTATGAAATGGCAAGTCACAGCCTGTTGTGAGACATACAGCAGAGGCACTCTTGAGTTTGTCCATTATGTCAGCTCTTAACTTGTCATACAGCCTAGGCATTAAAGATTTTGACAGTGTGTTTCGGCTAGGTAGGCTGTATGATGGGTCCAAAAGATGGAATATTCCGATATGTATACAGATGTGAATATTCCTTAATGCCCTTATCCTCCACTATAGAAAATGGCTGAAAGTCACAAGCAATCATTTTGACCAGAGCCTCATCTAGTTTGCTTTGTCTTTTTATGGATGCATTTTTCTTGTTATAAAACTGCTCATAGAGGTTTGCTGTTGTTGTTGTCATTTGGGTTAAGTGCATATAGCCTGTGGTGCAAGTACACACACACACACACACACACATACGTAAAAAAATGAGTACACCGCATGGAAATTGTTGGTAATTGTTGCTAGTGCGCTTAGGAAATAATTGTCCTAAGCAAACTAGCAAATCTAGTCAAAGCTCAGATTTCAATCACATTGAAATGTTGTGGGGGATTTTAATTGGGCAGTACATGCAAGAAAACCCTCAAACATCTTGCAAATGAAAGAATATTGCATCGCAGAGTGGTCAGAAATTATCCAAAAATGTCTACAAGGAGTTATTTCTGTTAAAAAAAAAGAGAGAGGCAAAACTAGCTTCTGAGACCAAGGGCATACTTACTTTTTCCACAGGGGAATGTCACATCTATTGATATTTCTGTTGAATAAATGACTGAAAAAAATTATTTTCCTTGTGTTATTTTCCCCAAGTAAATCAGTTCATTAATAGGCACTGTTAAGGAAGAAGGAGAAGAAGAAGAAGAAGAAGAAGAAGAAGAAGTAGCCTTAACCGTTGAGTCACTACAGCCCAAAGATGATGAAATGTAAAAAATATGTCAAAAAAGTCAAGGGCTTGTTTTTTTTTCTTTCTCTCTCTCTCTCTCTCTCTCTCTCTCTCTCTCTCTCACACTCACACACATCTCTCTCTCTCTCTCTCTCTCCTTTACACACACACACACACACACACACAATTTTAATGTTAAGAACATAACAAATGTGTCTATACCCCATTAACCCTGTGCTGTGGGTGGAGACTCAGGACACTTGATGGAAATTTATGTGGCAAGGTCCTGGAGTAAATTTGTGGCCTGGTCCAGAACAGGCTCCCTGGCTTGGTCCTGCACTGGATCTAAATACAAAGCCATGGCATAACATCATCACATAATCACCAGAGTTTGAATAAAATAAGCTACTTATTATTTATATTTTGACTTTCAGACAAGCTGTATTTTCCAGTTTTGATCCCTGTATCTCTACAGCAGACCTAGTCAAACATTTTTTTCTTCCTGAAGCCCCACAGCTTCAGTAGTAAATCACTGAATTTTTGAGATAAGGGACAAAATTTGTCCTACACAAAAAGTCCTCTTTGTGTTAAAATGAAGAAATTCATAAAAATATAAATACTTAAAAAGTTCAATCCAATGTTAATCTGTACATTCTGGATATTTAACTGATGTTAACTATATACAGTGAGGGAAAAAAGTATTTGATTCCCTGCTGATTTTGTATGTTTGCCAACTGACAATGGTAGATTGATGGTAGATTTATTTGAACAGTGAGAGACAGAATAACAACAAAAAAATCCAGAAAAATGCATGGTACTGCTAACAGCTGCGGGCTAATGGAGCATATGTGTATATATACCGAGTTAATTATATGGTCTAAATGTAGATAGCACTTTTAGAGTGTCCTTGTTTCTTGTCATGTTTAGCGCTTATAGAGCGTCCTTGTTTCATGCCATGTTCTAGCCTTAGTCTTAGCCTTAGCCTTAGCTTTGGCTTTAGCCTTAGCCTTATGTTTCTGGTTTCCTTTCTGTTTCTCCTCTTTGTAAATAAAACTCACCATTCTACTGCTATTGCATCCTGCCTGCTTCCTTCACTTCACGGACCGTGACAACGACAAAGTGAACAGCAGCGTAGAAACATAGTAATTATGCTAATGAGGTTAAAGATTTAAGCAATAATCATCATCATCATCATCATCATCATCATAATACCAGTCAACATGTCCACTTGTGTCCCAATGGGCTTGGGATTGAGGCCCATCTGCGCAGTTTATCCAGGACTAACTTGTTCATGCCCATGTGAGCTAATCCTGAGTTAGAGATAGCCATGTGTAGGGCCTGTGTTGGAAAGCAGGGTTGGCCCACATGGGTTAAATGTGAGTTATTATGGAACATTTTATTATGGGTTCCCTTTTTAGGGCTATCCAATCACTGTACACCCAAAGCGAGAGTTGTGTCCGTATGCTCGGTAAGAAGTCAGACTTGTTACAGGTGGGGGTTGGTCTCCGCCAGGGCTGCGCTTTGTCACCAATCCTGTTTGTGATATTCATGGCCAGGATATCGAGGCGTAGTCATGGTGGGGAGGGGTTGCGGTTTGTTGACCTGAGGATCTCATTGCTGCTTTTTGCGGATGATGTGGTCCTAATGGCATCATCGGTCCGTGACCTCCAGCACTTGCTGGATCGGTTTGCAGCCGAGTGTGAAGCGGCTGGGATGAGGATTAGCACCTCCAAATCTGAGGCCATGGCTCTCAGCAGGAAACCGATGGAGTGCCTACTCCGGGTAGGGAATGAGAACATACCCCAAGTGATGGAGTTCAAGGCTCTCGGGGTCTTGTTCACGAGTGAGGGAACATTGGAGCAGGAGATTGGCCGGAGAATCGGAGCAGCGGGAGCGGTGTTGCAATCGCTTCACAGCACCATTGTGACGAAAAGAGAGTTGAGTCGGAAGGCAAAACTCTCAATCTACCGGGCAATTTTCGTTCCTACACTCACCTATGGTCATGAAGGTTGGGTAGTGACCGAAAGAACTAGATTGCGGGTACAAGCGGCCAAAATGGGTTTTCTCAGGAGGGTGGCTGGCCTCTCCCTTAGAGGTAGGGTGAGAAGCTTGGCTATCCGAGAGGAACTCAGAATAGAGCTGCTGCTCCTTTGCGTTGAAAGGAGCCATTTGAGGTGGTTCGGGCACCTGGTAAGGATGCCCCCTGGGCGCCTCCCTAGGGAGGTGTTTCAGGCACATCTGGGAGGAGACCTTGGGGAAGACCCAGGACCAGGTGGAGAGATTATATTTCCACACTGTCCTGGGAACGCCTCGGGATCCCCCAGTCAGAGCTGGTTAATGTGGCTCAGGAAAGGGAAGTTTGGGGTCTCTTGCTGGAGCTGCTACCCCCAGCGGCCCGATTACGGATAAGCGGTTGAAGATGGATGGATGGATGGATATTATGGAACAGCAACATGGGTGTTGTTTGTCTGTGCCAGTATATGTTATAGCTTGTCTTTATTAATGCCCACCAGTTTAATTTTGATACATTTAATAATCTAGTTTTTTTAAAAATAACACAGTCTACACCCAAATAAATAGAAAAATGAACGTGGGGTCACAAAAGTAATATGTTGTTGTGGCCATCTAAGAACACTGGAGCTGAACCTAATGAAATTCTGAACTTAAGTTGGTTGTCCAATTGAACATTCATCCATCCATCTTCTATACTGCTTATCCTTCTGTCAGGGTCACGGGGAATCCTGGAGCCTATCGCAGGAAGCATCGGGCACCACAAAACATAAGAAAATAAAAGACTTTGACATTTTGACTGTTCAAGAAGCCATACAAATATTTTCCAAACATGTTCGACATTACAGGAAGGGGCTCGGTGCGAGTATTCTCTCCAGTTGAACTTTCAACAAATAGACATATTATTGGTATAGGGTGCCAATAATTTTGTGAATGGTGTTTTTCAGAAAGAAAATGTAAATAACATGCTAATACAAATATATCTTATGTTCCATTGTGTATATTTAAGCTAAAATAATCTATGTTATAGATCTAGACATTTGTACTTATTATTATTATTTTTATTAATATTAATTCCTTGATGGTATTTGCATATAAGTGACAGACAATAAAGCCTGGGTGGGCTTGTGTGATGCAAAATGTGCATTGAGGCTTTATTCATAAGATTGACCACAAGAGGGCGACAATCACACACTTCTTCTGTGCAACGTAACGTCCATACAAAGGGAAAAGCTTAATCAGCCCGTTTATTAGCTCGTTTATTTTTGTTGTCATCATTTCGTACATGATTTTTTTTTAAAAATACACCAAGATTAAAAAAAATGTAATACTCAAAACTGCATATCATATAATGCTGAGTGTTTCAGAATATCGCTAATTTGAAATAACTATTCAGACTGTTCCTGTGTAGCAATGCAATGCATCCAAAACGTCAGAAAAATCGCCAATGTGTTCATAATGTATTTAACATGCAGGGATAGATAGATATATAGAGACCCCCCCCTTTTTAAAATATTGAAATAATTTACTACATTTATGGAATTGGGCAGTAACCATTAATAACATAAAATTGAGTATGTTTAAATTGAGACATTCTTTGATAAACTTTCAAAACAAAGACTCGTTGCTCATCTCTTTGCTATGTGATAAGGGTATAAAGGATCTTTTAGCAAAAAACACACACATGTCCTCGAACATTGGTGCTTCTTCTCTAACAAACATGCTGCACAGATGGCCTTATCAGTCCTTTGTGTATGTGCACATTCTTTATTGTTCTAACTTCTGCAGTTGGAAAAATAAGACAATAATAATGGATGCACGCTAAGGAATAAAAAATACCAAGCTAGCAAAAAGATAAAGGACAGGCTCAATTGTATTCGAAAATGACACAAGCTAGGAGTGAGAAATGTGTCCTCGATGATTTCCCACAAGCTAGAGTTACATTCATGTATCCTAATGTCCTTGATTAACATGCATGCATACTCTCCCATGTCCATCCATCTATCCATCCATCTTCTATACCGCTGATCCTTTTCAGGGTCGCGGGGGGAACCTGGAGCCTATCCCAGCGAGCCTCTCCCATATCTCCTACACCAATTATACATGATTAGATTATTCTTTGATTCAGTAAAATATTCCATACAAGCAAAGCAACCAAATTGTAAAAAGTCTGTGCTTTAAGACTGCCTGTTCCAATACTTTTGCTCACATAACGATTGGGTGGTGTTACAGAGTTCCTTATAGAGGAGAGATACACGGTGTATGCGTCACATTTTCATGCATACCAGGGCAGTCCTGCTTACACAGGTCAAACACGTGTTTTACCCACACGTACTGCGCACGCGCAATACATTCTCCGGCTGGATTATGGCATATCTGAAGACCCGCCCATAATTTTGAGTTACATTGTCTTTACAATTGCGAGTTTGGATGTTAAATGTAAGTAAAATCAATCCAGTTTGAATTAAATGTGGTACTATCAAACACTACCACAGACATTTGAAGCTGACAATATGTGCTACCCCTCTTTCTACATCCTTTATTAAGGTGGTAGCTCTTTCTGGGAAACGAGCACATTTCGTCAGATTAACATGACAGATTGGACTACCTCTAGCACATCCTGAGCGGGTAGGACAGATCGACAGAACACCGGAAACTTATGAAAATACATTTCCCGTGATGCAACAGCGCGACTTCCGTCACATGGACTGAAGTGGGCTGGTTAAAATGCAGCATCCGTGCTGAGTGTGTCCGAGTGTGTGTGAGTTCACTGTGATCATGGTTCCTGTGACAGACCCCTGTTCCTTCTCGTCTTTCTCCCAGTGTGTTACTCGCCATGTGAACCTGTATTATCATGTAGACTTCGACAGCCATGTGCTGAAAGGGAAGGTCGCTCTCACAGTGGAGGTTCTGCAGGATAAATTCTCAGCTCTGGTAAAATCTTTCTTCTATATTATAGAAGCTACGACGCTGTTCTTTTAAAGCAGGCAGCGGTGTGTTGTGTGAAGTGTATGTTGTTAGAGATGTCGACAGCGGCTCTGGCGCACATACAGGGATTTCTGTGATTTCCGCTTGTCTAAACCAGTGCACGATGGATCTTCCTTTCATGTAGCCAGTGTTCACTGGATTTCTGAAAAGTGTGTCAGCTCTGTCGTGTAAGACTGTGTGTGAATTTGAACTGATTTGCACAGCAGTAGACCGAGAGAATTCTGTCTGCATTTAAGATTGTAAATATTTTACTCCAGCAACCTCATGGACACTTATAAAATGCACTTAGATATAGATTAATGCTATGTCCCCGGTTTTGTGTCCTGTTTCTGGGCTTTAAGCAGTTCTCTGCACTACTATCTCACTTTAAATCTCCACACACAACGACAAAAGTCACGCAGGGGTGATTTGCACGAAGCTGTATTTATTCCACCTGTTTTGCGACAAACCCCGCCTCCCGAGCTTGCATTGGCTAGTCATTCCCAGAATTTATCCCAGCCTGTGAGCCGTGACGCGCTATGATTGGATGTTTATTTACATATAAAAAGGTTGTAAACGCCGATTTGAACACAGAGCCAATCCGATTGCAGGAGGCGGGGTTTTGCTGAGTATGATTGGGAAAAAATATCGCATGCATAGTTAGCCAGGTCTGACAGGTCTGTGACGAACTTTGACTGGGGTGTGTGTGTGTGGATCTGATAATAACAGCCACTTTTACTCCACTTTGCTCGAAAGTGATTATGAATGACAGAAAAATTTCACCTTTTAAATATATAAATGCTCAGAAGCACAGAGGGCGGATTTCACTGTGGACTTCTTAATTACTTCATTCTATTTATATCCTCCAAATACACACTACCATAAAGTATGTGCAAGGGAGGTCTTTAAATAAGTGTTCTTTTTGTTTTCCATCAAGTTATTAATAAGTATAACATTTATTTATTTATTTATTTATTTATTTATTTATTTGTTCGTTCAACTACTAGAAATTCAATAATAATAAATGATGACAATATAATATTACATTATAACATTGTATTCTTATTACTTTGTTTGTTATCAAAAAAGTGTATAGGCTAAATGACATTATAGGATAAAATAAGTTTCCAATACTGGAATATTTGTGTATTGGAGGAAATCTTTATATATTTTGTTTTTAAAGTACAAGGTTGTTGATCAGGATAATGCATTATAATTGCAGCATTATTAATTTAAAGAAACATAAGTACGAAACACACATTACTACAGTAACTATCTCAGTAGTGTGTTATTAGAATAAGGGTTTTATAATAAGGGTGCCTCTTTTCAAAGCGGTTTTGTCTTTGACCTGTATACTATTAGCAGTATACCCTATCTAAATCTGTTGCATCATACTGTTAAAAACGAAAAACAACCGGTTAATTAACTAATGCACTGAATGCACCTTTTCAGTTTTTGATATGATAATGATTTCATGGCTGTGGGTGTCCCTGCCACTCGATACCAATCTGATATTGATTTCCCCACAATAGGAAGGCCTGTTCTCTTCAAAAGTTACCTGAAATTTTAGAGACTCTATAATGGTGTGCATTAAGACAAATGGTGTCATGTGTCAGTCAGCATAACCTGTTATCACGGCATAATGCATGTCAGCATATTGAAATGGAAACTACATTTAATCCAGTGCAATGTTTATGAGCTCTGATAAAAATATTAATTATGGGATTGGTGCAATAACACAAGTAAACTCGCCTGTAATCAGCACTCAGTAATTAGTTAAACTGCTTGGTACTTTGTTCAGTGTCATTAAAGTTAGTCCACTGATAAATTGCTGGCATTACATCTTTCATAAATCACCTTCTGTCTTCTAGACTCTTGATACGATTGACCTAAAGATCTTCAAGGTATCAGCCAATGGCCAGGCTGCCAAGTTTACCCTGGGAGAGAAGCAGGGTTATAAAGGCAGCCCTTTGGAGATCAGTCTGCCCTTTGACCTCTCACGGTATCACCACACTCTTCATCTCTGTAGTTTAGTCTGCTCATATAGGGCTGCTGTTTGGGGAGTTTATCAGTGAGACTGTTATTCTGGGTGTTATTTTTTTTTAATCGAAGGCTGTTTGCAGAGGCAAAAGAGTCTGTAGAAACATAGTATGCACACATTGTGTCACAGGTTTCTGTAAATTAACATGGTGGTAGTATTCAGCAGCATGTAAATTGCACATTTTTTTTTAATAACATTTCGAGCAAATTTTTGCCAAGAAGCTCAGAACCATGTCATCACAGGATCCTGAAATGTTGATTTATGGGTGAACATGAGATTACCACTATAATGTACATAAGTACTGAAGTTCTGATCTGAACAGTGTGCGTAATGTACAGTGATGATGTTTGTTCAGTGGGCAGCATGTGATTGTGGAGATCGAGTTTGAGACATCTCCAAAGGCTTCGGCTCTGCAATGGCTCACTCCTGCACAAACCGCTGGGAAAAAGCACCCGTACCTTTTCAGCCAGTGCCAGGTATGTCCTCTCATGCTGTAAGGTCAGTAATTAAACACAATGGGCATGCTGTTTTGGGAAAACAATGACTAAGAGGGTGGTGTGTTATAGCTTGAAGCAAGTTAGTTCCTTTTATCACTTCTGTTATTCACAGCTCAAAGTAGTTGTTTACTCACTAGCCTATCTTTCTTAAGGTTAATTGGACAAAAACAAAACACAGCTTGTCATGTTACTGTGAAACTGAAAAAGCCCTTTTCGTGCATTTGAAATAAATTATTAAATAAGTTGACAAGACAAAAAAAATTCAGCTTGTCATGTCACAGGAAAACCACAAAAGCGAAGTGTCCCACATTTCTGCCAGTGCATTGCTAGTCTTTCAACACTAATGTCTGTGTCATCACTACTGTATATCAGTTTCATGGGTTTTATGACCATCATTGATCTGTGTCCTGGGTGTTAAATGACAAGAGTACACAAGGGTCAGTGCTTAATGTAATTAGCTTTATAAGATAATCATATACAGGGTGTCTGAGAAGTCTCCATACATAGGGGAAATTAACACTTTTTCTCAAAATGTAACTTTATTTACAAAACATCCGCTACATGATTGCCATTTCTCAAACTCATGAAGTGTAATTAAAATTGAACACTAATGCACTAATGGTGTATTCCTTTAAAAGTGCATCTATACTGCATTTACCCTAACTGCAGTATTTTGAAATGCCTTTTATGGTTTGCCACCTTAATGAAAACAAACAACAACAAAAAACAAACCCAAATATAATCCTGACTAATACTCTAACAAATTATTTAAAGGTGCCATTTGTAATTTTTAAATGTACTTTTAGAGTTGTAGTATTTACCTTAAAAATACTTTCATCGAATCAGAGAAGCTCAGTCCTAATCCTGAGATGCATACGTGTGTGTGTGTGTGTGTGTGTGTGTGTATATATATATATATATATATATATATATATTATAAAATAAAAAAATGTGTGTGTGTGTATTTCATAGTTTTTCTTTGCACATGGTTCACTTTTCATATATTCAAAATGAGTTTGAATGTAGGAAGAATGTAACCACACACCTATGGCTTGCTTCTCTGTTATGCACAAGTCACCAAGCTCTATATTCTTTACTTTAATCCTACAGGCTACTCACTGCAGGTCTATGCTGCCCTGTCAGGACACTCCATCAGTGAAACACACCTACTATTCCCAGGTAGCACACTCAACTCAATACAGCTGCCGAAAACTAGCAGTTCTTAATATACTCCCATCGTTTTTTTATTTTTTATTTTGCCATATTGTACAACCATAGACCTAAAACGTTGTTCTTGAGCAGGTTATAAATTAAATGTCTTTGTGGTTATTTACTTTAATTTCCCTGAAAGTGTAAGAGAAATCAAACACTTCCATCCATCCATCTTCTACCGCTTACTCCTTCTTCAGGGTCGCAGGGGATAGGCTGCAGGTTCCCCACGACCCTAAAATGGAGTAAGCTGTTGAAGATGGATGGATGGATGTATTTAAATATATATATTTTTTAAATAAAAAGCCCGTCACAATTATTCTCACTTTTTTTTCTACTTTGTGAAACCTCCCTTTGCTAACATAAAAGCACAGAGTCTTCTCGTACTATAGTTAATGAGTTTAATACAGAATCTTTTCAGTGGGGTTTACCATGGGTCAAGAGCTTAATTCTGTAGTCGCTGAATCATTTTTTGGAACTTTGTCCTGGAAGAGCCAACCACAATCCTCTTGGCAGAGGCAAACAGACTTTCATTCAAAAGCTGTTCTTGGAGTCCATGATGCCATGTATCCCAAGGGCCTTTAGAAGACATACAGCCCCACAATATCACATATCTTACACTGAATTTTTTTAAGATTAACATTCGCATGGATAAAGGGGGACTTGTTCGTTTAGTCAGTATATGTTGTTTGTTTGTGTGTCTGTATTTATGTGCCATAGGTGTCGGTGCCCAAAGAGCTGATCACACTTATGAGCGCACTGCGTGATGGACAGGAACCAGATCCGAGTGACAACAGCCGAATCATTTACCGCTTCCGACAACCAGTTAGTCAACATGCCTTTCTCTCTCTCTCTCTCTCTCTCTCTGTGTTGACATCAACACTGTAAAATGACAAATGCATTGTTTATGATCATGAGCAAATTGTTTATGGTTCCTATATTATAGTTTTAGTTGGTTAGGAAATGTTAGTGCTATTCTTCAAGTTATTTAGTGGATGTTATTTAACTTTACAAAGTCACACAAAATGTGCAGAACCTAAAATTAAGAACTGGTGAAATGCTCTTTAAAAAGCGTCTTTTTCCGGATTGATTTCGTTGAAACTTTTACTTCCTCTCTTGTATCTTAATCAGCTGAGTGTAGCTCTAAGGCTTACCAGAAAAGACACATTCTCATATTTCTGAACGGAAGTCACATTACTGTGGGCAGTTTTTAATGCTACTGGTAAAACTGTGGTAAAATGTTTGATGTTGACGCATTGTAGCATGTACATAATTTCCTCTCTCTCTCTCTCTCTCTCTCTCTCTCTCTGTGTGTGTGTGTGTACTTGTGCATCCATATGGTGCTTTCTTTTTCAGGTGCCCATGCCTTCTTATCTTATTGCGCTTGTGGTTGGAGCCCTAGAAAGCAGGTAGATTCTCTCATCTTTCCTTTTGGCTTCTGTCTGAATTTCTGTTCATGTTAGAGATTCTGATCCTAATAGGAATACTCCGTATAAAATCCACATTAATGCTATATAAGACTTCATCTGCATATGAGCAGCTGGTCTTGTATAAAACCAAGATTCCTACATGCACGTTATCTGGCTGCTTTTCTGACTCCTTAAAAAAGTCGAAAATTACATTTTATGAATGAAAGGCTTTAGTGAATTTAAAACCATTTCATTAAAGTTGAATGGGCATGTTCTTACATCAACACCAGAAACATTCTTAACCTACATTACTCCCTTATGTTGAATTTAAAGTGAATATATTGGTTGTAAAACAAAAAAACAAAACAAAAAAAAAACACATACATGCCTCACTTCATCAGACTGGGTGAAACTGAAAACCTCTGTGGCACATTCACACCCATGATGAGTGAAGATAAAAACCTCATGTCTCATTGGTGTTACAGATTATACCACATTTGATTAGGCAGCTGGTAATGTTATATCTCAAGAGCAGTAGATTTGACTTGGCAGTGCTAGACGGTTATGAAAATGTGTCTCTTGTGTTGTACAGGGAAATCGGGCCCAGGTCCAAAGTATGGTCAGAGAAGGAATATGTAGACCTGGCTGCATTTGAGTTCTCTGAAGTAAGTGTGACACGATTTTGTGTGCTACGTTGAGTTCATGTGGGATTGATGATTTGATGAGTCCTTTCTGTGTGTACGTTAGACGGAGAGGATGCTGAAGATTGCTGAGAGTCTTGCAGGGCCATATGTTTGGGGACACTATGATTTGCTGGTGCTGCCTCCGTCTTTCCCCTATGGTGGCATGGAGAACCCTTGCCTCACCTTTGCGACACCTACTCTACTGGTTCGAGCATATACCAACACCATTTCACAGCTGTTTTTGTGGACCTAAGCATATTTTGCAGTCTGCAAGCCAGCTTCCCTTTTCCTACAGCACATACATTTAGGCCTGTTTGCAAAGTTTACTTAAATACACACAAGCCTACCTTTTCATTTGAAAAAAAAGTATGACTTTGAACTAACGAGCCACAATAACTGGGATATTTGTAGAAATTGTTGTTTTCTCACCTTCTTCATGAACTTGATTGCTAGACCTCTGTACTGTATGTCTGTGTATTTTACATGGCGTCCTGTCTAACAGTCTGTTCTTGTGTTTATCAGGCTGGAGACCGGTCACTTGCTACTGTAAGTCACTGTTTTTGTGTGGTGGCCCATTAAACTTTGCAAATGAATGAGTAATGAATTTGTGCCAAGCTATTATTGAATATCACTACATGTGTGGGGAATGTTTTCTTCTGTGGAGAAAGTGTATTTTTGTGTATTGTTGATGTGTCTGATTGCAGGTCATTGCTCATGAGATTTCTCACAGCTGGACTGGAAACCTGGTGACTAATAAAACCTGGGAGCATTTCTGGTAAGTCATCATACACATACTATTAATTTATCATGTGTGTTCAGCCATGAGAAAAAATAAGTACACCCCATGGAAATGAAATTATCATTATTATTTTTATCATTTATTTATTTATTTATTTATTTATTACATATTTGGACAAGCAAACGTTTGATCCTCTTTGAAACAGTGCCTATTAATAAATGTGTTGCACTCTGTCAAATGATATAAAATTGACATTTTGTAGGAATTTATACAGTTTTAATCACATGGGAAACTTA
The DNA here is from genome assembly GCA_012411365.1 of Ameiurus melas. Taxonomy (NCBI): domain Eukaryota; kingdom Metazoa; phylum Chordata; class Actinopteri; order Siluriformes; family Ictaluridae; genus Ameiurus; species Ameiurus melas. The sequence goes on along the minus strand of CM022766.1, from coordinate 15,602,634 downwards.
AGTGCACCCCTACATTTATCACAACTTCAAATCCATAGTAAGTCTTGCAGCTGCTGGTGTCAAAATGCATTATTCTACAATCAGAAAGAGACTGCACAAATGTAACCTGCATATGAGTCGTGCCTGGAAAAAGCTTTTGCAAAATACCCAGATGAGGATGGGTTCCCTTCTGAGTCTGGTTCCTCTCAAGGTTTCTTCCTCTTAATTCATCTTAGGGAGTTTTTCCTTGCCACCATTGCCACTCAGTGGCTTGCTCAGTTGGGATAAATTCACACCTTTTAATATCTGTATACCATGTTGATATTTCTGTAAAGCTGCTTTGAGACAATGTCTATTGTAAAAAGCGCTATACAAATCAAATTGAATTGAATTGCAAGACTACAGTTTGCCAATGAGCATAGAGGCAAAGACCAGGCCTTTTGGAATAATGTGCTCTGGAAAGGTGAATCAAAGATAGAGTTGTTTGGCCACAGTAACACCAGACATGTTTGGCGCAGACCAAGGACGGCTTTTCAGGAGAGTTAAATCATACCAACTGTGAAGCACAGTGGTGGAAATGTTATGGTTTTGGTGGTTGCTTCGCTGCCTCAGGGACTTCCATTCATTGATTCAACTATGAATTCTGCATCGTATTTAAGAGTGCTTGAAGATAATGTGAGAACATCTGTCCAAAAGCTGAAGTGGAACTTTCAACAGGATAGTGATCCTAAGCACACTAGCAAATTCACCATGGAGTGGCTCAAAAAGAAGAAATTGAGGGTTATGGAATGGCCTAGTGAAAGACCAGATTTGAATCCCATTTAAATTTTTGATTTGAAACAGGTATTGCATGCAAGAAAACCCTCAAACATTTACAACTGAAAGAATGTTGCATGGAAGAGTGGTAAAAATTCCAGTATATTCCATTGGGTAAACCTTTTTCAATTCCATTTTATTTGTATAGCACTTTGTACAATGTGCCATGCTGCTGCTTTTGTCATATTCAATTTATTAAAAATGATGACCACAGTTCACGCATCTTGAGTAGCGTTCTCTTATCAGTAACGTCTGTGATATACAAATGAGAAGAATTCAAATACACGTCTAAAATTATCCAAATAAACTTTGGTGAGAGATTGTTCCAGATGACATGCAGGTGAAAAAAATAAATAAACGGGCCATCTGTAGGCCTTCATACATTATTTTATAGTGTTATTTATATTTAGTATTACCCTTAAATGACTATGTTTTTAGCCGAGCAGTGCTCAAGTACGTAATAAATCTTGAGGTCTAAATACAGATGTGCATCATGTTGCTATTTCCTCCTCACCGTCTCCGTGTACTATTCACTAATCTCGGGTAGTCTCACCTCCTACAGCTTCAGAAGCACTTTGCAGACAAAATTCCTTAATCAGGTGTACAAGCAATGTCCTTTTTGTCTGGAAACAGTGCTGCAGTTTTTACCACTGAAGTTGTATATAATCATTCTACTCTTACTTATCTGTTGTCTCATAAAAGCATTAACATGGGAAGATCATATTCGGGTAAAATTTAGGATATAAAATGCAAAACTGTTAAATAAAAGTTGGCAAAACCTTCCTAACATTAAATGTATTTTTGTAGTAAGAATCCCCTTCATCTTTGCTCCGTGTATATCTTTGACTGTTTGTAGGTTGAATGAGGGACACACTGTGTATCTGGAGAGAATGATTGGCAGGTCGATGGAGGGAGAGCAGTTCAGGCAGTTTAAAGCAATGGGAGGTTGGAAAGAGCTACAAGAGTCTGTAAGACACAAAACCCAACATACCTGCTTCTGTCCTTCAACACTAATGCATACAGTATTCACAAGTACATCAAATGAACATTAGCTTGTGAGTAATGTATTAGTTGGGCCTCCATGAGCCTTACATAGATAACGTAACCCATCTAACAAAAGCATTTTGATCTGTGAACTCTAACCTCTCTCACACACACACCAGCTAACTGACTGTGGTGGTGTTTTTGCAGGTGAACCATTTCGGAGCAAATAATGTCAATACTAACCTGGTGCCGAACCTGGAAGGTGTTGACCCTGATGAATGCTTCTCATCTGTGCCTTATGAGAAAGGTTTCGCTCTCCTCTACCATCTGGAAGAGCTGATGGGAGGCCCAGGTAGACAGACACACACGTAAAAGTATCATATACATTATATGGCCAAAGGTATTTGGACAGCTGACAATTATGCCCATATGTGCTTGATGAACATCTCATTCCAAAACCATAGACATTAAAATAGATTTGCTCCCCTCTTTGCTGTTCTAACAGCCTCCGTTTTTCTGGGAAGGCGTTCCACTAGGTTTTGGCTGCATTCTGTTGGGATTTGTGCTCATTCAGCTTCAAGAGCATTAGTGAGCTCAGGCACTGATGCTGGGTGAGGAGGCCTGGAACACAGTTGGTGTTTCAGTTCAGCCCAAAGGTGTTCAGTGAGTTTTTCCACACCAACCTTGGCAAACCTTCATGTCTTCATGCACTTCGCTTGTGCACAGGGGCTTTGTCATGCTATAACATCTTTGGGCCCCTAAGTGAAGGGAATGTTTTATGCTACAACATACAAAGATATTCAACTCAATTGTATGCTTACAGCTTTGTGGCAACAGTTTGGGGAAGGTCCACATATGGGTGTGATGGTCAGATGTGCACATACTTTTGACCATATAGTGTAGTTGTAATGTTGTAATATTTGTGGTAATTGATTCAGTACAAGATGTACAGTCCTCAGTGTGTTTACAAACATATGCAAAGAACACTTTTGTCTCTCATATGCCATGTACAGAGGTGTTTATGGGCTTTGTGAAGTCCTACATCCAGATGTTTGCCTACAGCAGCGTGACCACTGATGATTGGAAAAACTACTTGTTCACCTACTTCAAAGACAAGGTGAGAAGTACTTGTCTGTACAAGACTGAGTGTGTGTTTCCTACAGGAATCAGGATCAATTTCAGTTTTTGTGTCTCAGTAGTAGGTCGTAGTAGAGAGTAGATTAGGTACTTCTCTATGGACCAGGAACTATGGTGATGAATCTGGTGAACTGATCATTGTTAAATGGTCAAACTCTCTTATTTGTGTTTATTTTCGATAGAACACGAATACAAAATGTTTAACTTAAAATATGACACCCCGCTGCAGCTCCTCTCTCTCCTCCTGCTGTCCACTCACTTATTTTGACAGAGACTGCTCCGGTCCACTTTTCAGACTCCTTTAGTGACTTTTAAAAAAAATTTCCCCTCAAAAAAATAAAAATAAAAACGCCCAGCGACAAAGCTACTGACTTTTTGGGCTAACCTTGGTTATTAGAAGAGAGAGTAGAAGACCGTGGCCAGTACTTCCCTGTGATCGCGAGCTCCTGCTTTCCCCCCCGTAGATACACCTCTCTCTGCGGTTACTCTGTTCAGTAAGTGGCTGAGAGGCGCAGCACTCATTCACTTCTACTTTTCTCTCTGAGTGATCATGTTCCATATAGCAGAAATCACAGCACAGCCGCTGTCTTTAATCTGTGTGTATGCTGATTTTGTCAGAGGGTGTCGTGGTTCTAAATCAGGATTTTAGCAGTGCAGAGCAGCAGCTTGTAAGCTTGGAAGTGACTGCTGGTTAACCTGTGGTCTTAATGGGCCGAGTTTCAGTCACTATTTCATGCTTGTTCCGTTATCTGAAAAAAATTGTAGAACAGTTTTATTGGGAATTCGGCTGTATTCAAATACAGTATGAGCACAGAGAGTAGGAAAGAGGCAAACTGATGTAAAGGGCTGACACTCCCCAGAATGAAAATATGACTCAATGATGTGAGCGCACATCATGATCATTTAGCGACTTTCCATTGAATAAAACACAGGTCTACTATCACTTTAGGCACACTAAGGAATTATTTCCATCTGGTCTTTGAGGTAAAAGAGGGGGCAACAATGCAGAGATATTTTTATATTCTTCCAGAAAACCTATCTCTGATGCTTTTTTGTAAATGTGAGAGGTCTAACTTAACTTTGTCTTGTTTCTGTGTTGCTCCATGACAGGTGGACATCTTAAATAAAGTGGACTGGAATGCATGGATGCACACTCCAGGAATGGCCCCTGTCAAGCCAAAGTAAGTTTCGTTGTGTGTGTGCGTGCCTTTGTACTTCATATGCTTGACATCTAAACATTGTCCTTGTTCAGGTATGACACCACTCTAGCAGATGCCTGCACTGCACTGGCCCAGAGATGGGTGAAGGTAAACTATTATTTCTTTTGCTATAGAACGTACACTAATGTGCAAACGTCTTAGGCATATGCAAGTAAATGCTGTAAATCAAACATGCCTTAAAAAATCAGGAAATTAAATGTGTAAAATGTATGTATGTATAGATATATAGTACAAGTGTATATACAAATGAAAACAAAACTACAAAAAAACAAAACTAAAAGTCACAAAAGTGACAATTTTTTTTCTTAATTTTTTAGAATGAGCAGTCTTGGGTACATTTTGTGCAGTTTTAAGATGGATTTTTTTTAGCATGCAAAACCCAGCAGTCTTCATTATGTTTTTTTGTCTGAAAAGTGATCTGTTGCATAATATCAACATAATCTCAACATGTCCTTTACACTTTTCTGTAACATTTATTTTTTTGTTGGGAAAAATACATATTTCATTATATTATATGGAAACAAGACTTCATGCACGTGTGTGTGTGTGTGTGTGTGTGTGTGTGTGTGTGTATTGGCAGGCTAAAGATGCTGATCTGTCAGGCTTTAGTGAGGTTGATATAAAGCAGCTGTCCTCTCATCAGCTGATTGAGTTCCTGGCTGTGCTGTTACAGGAGGTACTGAGACCCACACTAACACTATTACTACATTTTAACTGTCCAAAAAATTTCTTAATCCACCTTCACAAGAACTATACATTTAACACCAAAGCTGAATTTATCTACAGTATCCTGCACTGTACTCTATGTCTGTGGTCTCTTTGCATACTCTCTTTGTTTTCTTTAGGACCCTCTTCCTGTCTCTCATGTTAAGCAAATGCAGGAGGTGTATAACTTCAACAGTGTCCAGAACGCCGAGATCCGTTTCAGGTAAATAGAACAGATACCAGTGACTGCTGGTGGATTTGGGTGGGGTTGGGGCTGATTGCTGAAGAGGTTGTACATTGAGTGCTGAGCTGAAATATTCAGATGTAAAGTATATTTTTAATAAATATCTAGGCGCGGTGGCTAGTGTTATACGTTCGCCTCACACCTCAGGGTCGGGGTTGATTCCGCTGGGTATGTGTGTCGGGTTGCATGTTCTCCCCGTGTTGCGGGGGTTTCCTCCGGGTACTCCGGTTTCCTCCCCCAGTCCAAAGACATGCATGGTAGGTTGATTGGCAGCTTGGTAAATTGTCCGTAGTGTATGAATGGGTGTGTGAGTGTGTATGTGATTGTGCCCTGCGATGGACTGGCACCCTGTCCAGGGTGTACCCCGCCTTGTGCCCGATGCTTCCTGGGATAGGCTCCAGGTTCCCCACGACCCTGAAGCAGGAATAAGCGGTTGAAGATGGATGGATGGATATCTAGGCCTCAAGCTCTTATTCTCAAAGTGTATTTATATAATATGTTTCCAGATCTATTATAAAATGAATGTACTTGATATTTGTTGTGTTTAAAAAAAAATCTGTTTTCACCTTTGTTCCTTACTCTGAGGCTCTGTTATTCTGTACTCATAAGATCATAAGAGTCCGCAAACTCCCCCTTTGTGTACGTCGTGTGTATGTGCATGTAGGTGGTTGCGTTTGTGCGTCAAAGCTCATTGGGAAGAGGCTGTTCCTCTGGCTCTGAAGATGGCCACAGAGCAAGGCAGGATGAAGTTCACACGCCCACTCTTCAGGTAACTTGGGGCAAAGGGAAGTATTATCGTGTGAAGTTGCATCAAACATGAAAAGAGTCTGTACATTTACATTTATTCACTTAGCAGACGCTTTATCCAAAGCGACTTACAAATAAGCAAAGCGATATATCAAGCAGGGAACAATACAAGTAGTGCTACTATACAAGATCCATTAATTGAATACCAGAGGAAGCAAATGTACAGAGTAGAGGTGTAAGTGCGTTGGTTAGGTGTTCTCGGAAAAGGTGGGTCTTTAGCTGTTTTTGAAGATAGTGGAGATTCTGCAGTCGGTTGAAGTCGGAAGAGCATTCCACCACTGGGGAATGGTATGCGTGAAGGTTCTGAAAGGGACCTTACGCCTCGCTGAGGGGGAACTACTAAGCGTACTATTATAAAGCATGACAGCAGTATTCAGTGTTAAAATTAAAAGCACTTCTATTCACCTAAAAGATTAAAAGAATATATTGATATATATATATATGTATTTTATATATATATTTTATATATATATATGATTATATATGTATATATGTGTGAGTATGTATATATATATATGTATGTATATATATATTTATATATATACATATATGCGATTTATATATAAGCAAAGCGATATATCAAGCAGGGAACAATACAAGTAGTGCTACTATACAAGATCCATTAATTGAATACCAGAGGAAGCAAATGTACAGAGTAGAGGTGTAAGTGCGTTGGTTAGGTGTTCTCGGAAAAGGTGGGTCTTTTCCAGAACAACCGTACCAAGGTGCCAAAATATTCAACAATCAAGTACATAAAATCTATGAAGTGTAATGTAGTGGTTAAGTGGTCAAAATACTTCTTCCTTTAAAAAAAATAAATAAAATTGAAACTGAAGTAGAAAATTAAAGCAACCCCCACCATTCATTTTAATATTCAATTTGAATATTTATACAACATAAACATATATACTAAGCATATTTATAATAATTATAAGCTTAATAACAAGCTTATTTGTAGGACAGTCCCCTTGGTTTAAGACTGACCTCGGTCTTTACTTCTGGGTCAGCATCAGGAACCACAAGTATTTAATCTATTCCTTGCCAGTGGTGCTGAAGTTTGGAGAGACTTTGGAACTTGAGGGAAAGTTTTGTGGACACTACATTTATGCTGCTTCTTCAGGATTCAGCTTGTTGCCTCCACTGCAACACTTGTGACAGTGTTTGAATAATGCAAAATTCCCTTTCCATTTTTCTTGAATCGCTAGCTAAAACACTGTCTAGTCACACCGATAGCATGATAGTTTTGGCCATATATTGTACTCCTTGACTTGGCCTGAATAAGGATTATGCATCACTACCCACATTAGGATTGAGATTGCCATTGATGAAGCAACCAAGGAGAGTTTTCAGTGTATAAATCACCACCTTTGCTATTGATTACTTTTCCAAGGCTTGCTTTTGGATCATTTACACCCTTAAACCCAATGCCACCAGTGATTGGCCTCAAAGCCAGATCCCTTAAGACCATCTTCTTATATCCTCCTCTTTTGGAAATTTGATTTCTAATGACTGGGGTATTTTTTTTTTCTGTGTACACATTGGTATGTTCAACTTTAAGAATGTGTTACGTTTTAGAGGAGTCACTTCCATTCCAGAGATTACTGCTCAGTCTGTCCTTTTCCTGATCCATGGTTTTCAAAAGAATGATCATTTCATGCTTCTGTCCAAATGTTGCAGAGCTACCCGCATTAAAGAATGTGCACAGACTTGGTTCTTTTTTTCTGGCCTGCATTCATGGACATGAAAGGATTAGATTGACGGGGTGACACTTTCGATTCCAGATTGAGAGGTTGTGATTTAATTTGCTTTTTTGGTTGTGTACAAGTTGGCCCTAAATGAGGAAAGTCAAGAAATTTCCAAGAGAACAAGAGAGATTAACAAGTATTTCAGACACCTCAAATCAAGGGCGTAACCATGGTATGGACCTTGGGGCGGTCCAAGCTCTAGACCCCAGACGTCCCCCCCGCCTCCAGCCACCAAACTTCCAACGTTTCACACTGAAAATTTGCATATTTAGAACATAGTTTTAGGATTACAGTTACTGATTGAATTCACATGGTTTCTGAGTGATCGAGGCTCCCACAGCATGGGGAAATAGTAGGGTGCTGTGGACGTCCTGTGGGCAGATGTATTCTCTGTGAATGAAATGCTGTGCAACTTTCCTCACTTTCACTCGAATTTATAACATTTATAACAGTCTGTCACAGCGTGAGGGGTCACGACGAACTCGGCTGGAGGATGTGCACGTGAATGTAACGTTAATGGTCAAAAACTGGAACTGACGTTAGCCTTGATATGTAGGTATCTAGTTACTTACTGTCTGAAAAAAGCTTGTATGTTCTGCTGCACTTTTCTACACTTGGGTGCTGTCTCCATTTCTTACGGACTGAGCTGCTAAAATATATCAACGAGCTTGCGTATGGGCGAAACCAAGTGTACAATTGGAGGGGACACACACCAATTTTCCTTAACAAACGGAAATATATATATATATATAAAAAAAAAAGAATAGACATAAATAATTAGAATAGACGAAGAAAAGACAGATCTGTTGGCAGGGAAAATTAAAGCGGGATATAAAGAGTGCTTGGTTATGCCCATGCCTCAAATGTGGAAATGGGTCAAATTGACACATAACGTAATAGGAGGGTTGAGTTTAATTTTGGTTTGATCCAGTGACTGCAGTAGTGAAACGGCCCCCTCTTGTACGTTTACATTTATTCATTTAGCAGACGCTTTTATCCAAGGTGACTTACAAATGAGAAAAATACAAGTGATTCATTTGGGATTAGGGTTTGCTGCCTGTTTGCTATTGAAACACCTTTGTTGCGTTTTAGACTTCACACAAGACAGGATGCATTGCAATTGCTGTTTGCTTCATGTACAATGTTGTAACAGCTTTACATGACCAGTGAAGATAATCTCAAAGCTGGACAATCTTCCGTATTTTTAGCCTAAATTAATGTACATTTTTGTAAATTTGTGTCTACTGTACTACTTTGCACTGTGCACAAGATTTTCGAGTTGTCCTGTTGTGAACTGTTTCATACAATAAAGCCTGTTTTTCCTCAAAGGCCTTAAAGAAAGATCTGAAGTAATGAGAATCATTGTTAGAAATGACACCCCCCCCAAACTTGGTTATCTCATTTAGCCTGACGTGAGCCAGTATTTTGAGCCAGATGCATTTCTACACTTTCCCCGTACTGTTTTACATTGAGTCTTTACTGAGTTTTGCATTTTGTCTGACTGAGGAAGTTTATTTGGTCCAGAAGGAATCATTTTTGTTACAAGGGCTATGTGAATGTTTTGCATGTATGTTCTCGGCGGAAGTTACACTGCTCTCGGCGGAAGTTACACTGCTCTCGGCGGAAGTTACACTGTACTCGGCGGAATATGGATGTGTAAGAACCACCTGATTGTGACCTCTTGTAATGATTTAGTTTGTTTGCAAGCCTATATTATTTTAGAATCTGCTGCAGGCAACTTAACTTCCAAAAGGAAATTTTCTCTTTCTTAGCTTTTCATTGTCGTCCTGCACATTTAGTGTATATTTTTGTTCCATTGTATTGTATTTTAAATAAGCAGTAGTTGCACTTGAGATTTTATTAGTAATCTTAGCAGATGAAATTTGAGTTACACTCAAATTCATTCTGAAGCTTCTGTGGCTCTGATACAATTTTGCTCAACAGCATTAGTAGCAGCAACAGTAGTATTAGCACTAGTAACAGCATCATGCATGATGGGGCATGGAGTTATAGCAAAATAATCAACAACACAGTGGTGTGATGCAGCACAACTCAAAGTGGAAGCAACCCCAAACTGATTCATTAAAAATAACAGCATGCCCCAAAGTTCCTGTTATCGATTACATTAGAGAAGCTATAAATAAATCATTCCCCAATTTTCTTTTGAAGTTAATAAGACAAACAAAAGTAAAACACAATGTCTTCCATTCTTGGTTTCCCATTGGTCAACATTTTCTAACAGCTTTACTTCTGAATGTTGCAAAGTGTTGATACTGGAGCCTCCTAATATATTTTTTTCTATCTGTTTTCTATCTGTCTACTGTGTGTGTGTGTGTGTGTGTATATATATAAATAATAAATATACTCAATCACACAAGTTCCTGTGAATTAGCTTTAATTTATTTAGAAACAGTAACATATTGGAATGAGCACATTTTAATATAAACCTGTGATTTTAATTATAAAACGGCTGTAACATCCGTCAGAGATGTTACCTGACCCCTTCTGACCAACCGGATCTGAGAATTCAGTGTCGTACATCTTAAAATTTCTGAATATTCTCAATATTTAGTTATCAAGCCATGACGTTAATTTGTATTGATTGGTCATTTTTGCTGTTTCGTGACCAACAAATAAAGTGGAAACGAGTGTTGCTTTGGGATGTGAGGGGACATGGGTTACTTTTACCCCCTTTCAGGGTTACTTGATATTTGCTACAGTTTGTTCCAGATTAGAGCAGTATTAGTAAAGGTGTCCAGTGTGCGATCTTTGAATGGATTATTTCAATCAAGTCTATAGAGGCACTCGACCCCATACACATATCCCAGGACTGTGGAGTCAGACTGCATTCATTTTCTCTAATTAATTAATGAATATGATGAGCGCTAATGATTTGTAGAAAGGTGAAGTGCTGGTATTAATGTATGTCAACGTTCTTTCTCTTATTTTCTCTCAGGGAGGTGTACAATTTTCCCAAGTTCAGTGATGAAGCTGTAAAGACCTTCAAGGAGCATAGTGCTGCAATGCACAATGTCACTGCCACCCTGGTGTCCAAGGACCTGAAAATTTCCCAGGCTTAGAAGCACAAGCTTATAACCCTGCTTCCTCACTTAACCCTATGAGTCACCTGGGTCTGAAAGTTGTAGTTCTTCTGTGCTTGGCCAGTTCAATGTTTTATATCTTAACAGAGATCTTTATCTTGGGGCAAGAGGGGAAAAAGTTCTCCAAATTTCACCATCACAATTGCCTGCTCTAATCAGCTTGTCTTAAAGAAAAAGGCTTTCTTATAGATCACCACGCTGAGCAATAAACGCTTAAACCAATTCATAATTGTGTGTTTATTCTACTAATTTTACACTTTCAGAACATTTTTGCATGAAGCACTGACAATATAACTGGTGAACTGATGTTGCTTGATAAATTTCTTCTTGTTCTTCTTCAATATTGTGGAACATCCACAAAACAATTTTAGTTCCTGTTATTAGGACGTTTCAGCAGTAATTAACAGTCATTTGTCTCACTTGAAGTTAACAAGACACAAATGCAGCTTGTTATGAAAAATGTAAAACTTCTCCCTCCTGAAGACCATGGCAGAAAACATAGTTACAGCTTTACCTCCAACTTTTACCTCTGCCAACTTCAAAAATATTAAATACAGTGAGGGGGAAAAAGTATTTGATCCCCTGCTGATTTTGTACATTTGCCCACTAACAAAGAAATGATCAGTCTATAATTATAAGGTAGGTTTATTTGAACAGTGAGAGACAGAATAACAACCAAAAAAATTCAGAAAAACGCATGTCAAAAATTTTATAAATTGATTTGCATTTTAATGAGGATAATATTTATTTGACCCCCTCTGCAAAACATGACTTGCTGCTTGGTAATGACTTAGTAATTACTTTTACTTTTCATTTTCAATGCCCTGGCTGAGGGAAGGAGGTTCTCACCCAAGATTTGACGGTACATGGCCCCGTTCATCGTCCCTTTGATGTGGTGAAGTTGTCCTGTACCCTTAGCAGAAAAAACCCCCCCAAAGCATAATGTTTCCACCTCCATGTTTGACGGTGGGGATGGTGTTCTTGGGGTCATAGACAGCATTCCTCCTCCTCCAAACACGGCGGGTTGAGTTGATACCAAAGAGCTCCATTTTGGTCTCATCTGACCACCAGAGGACAACTGGGTGAAAGTGTTGTGGGGGATCAAATACTTTTTTCCCTCACTGTAAATGATTCCACGATTCACCATATCAACATTATAGAGAATTTAACAGAAGTGTATAAATTGTTATTAAAGATTAGGTAGAACTAGATATCTTTTTTACATTTAAAGCTCTTAAAAGGACATTGTTGTCTAAGCACACACTTGGTTTCAACTTCATTAGTGAATCAAGCCACCAGTGGGGGGTGGGGAGTTGGGAGTACAATAATTATTTTTAGTAAAATAGTCATGCAGGAACATGCTAAAACATTTCTGTCTTGATGAGAGCAAAAAAAAATTAAAAACAACACACATTTGTTAATTTTTTTATTTGCCTTTTGTTCAGTTTAATTAGAATGAGCTAAAGTAACACGATTTTTGAACATTTTGTCACAACTTAATTTCATTGTGTTCAATCCACCTAATATATTTAAAATTGAAGTTTACTTCATTCATTTGTTAAAACTACATGAATCATTTTTGTTATATAACTTACTGGGCAGGGGATCTGTAGTGCCCAGAATGCTTTGCAATGGACTGCATTAGGAGAGTAAATTTAGGGACCATGTGTTATTTTATGTGTTTTTCAGTAAATGGAAAGTTAGTTTAATTCAGTTATGTTGAAAATTTGATGGAGTTTCTTTAATGATTTTGAATTTTGTGGTTACCATTATAAAGAAGAGTGGTGCTTGTGCTTAGGTTGTGGCCACAGTGAATTGTACTAATGTCAGTGCAGACACCAGTCTTGTTTTTTTTTATTTATTTTTTTATTTTTTTTTATTTTAAATCATTTGTTCATTATATATGTTATGAAGAATGATTGAACCTGCTTGTTTAAACATGACAAAATGAATTGAACCTCCCAGTAAATGGTTTCTACTGGTCCAGGTGTTGGACAGATTTAGACAAAGCACACAGCACATAGTCATGATACACAATAAATCCCCTGTCATGTTGAACGAAAATACATAATAATATAATCAAGAACAGCAGATGATCAGCTTATTCAAAGAGGTAATTAAATGATTACATGCATCATAGGTATTTGTTAGCAGTTCATAATATTAGTGTACATGATATGACAATTTCCTTTCATGAAGATAAATAGAACATATAGTGAGACGTGAAAATTGTTTTGTACAATTTCCAGTACTAGAAAGACTACAACTTTATTAAAGTGGCCAACAGGGGGCGACAATACATCACATCATCCACACCAGATAACATCTCTTCCAGTTTTTTTTTCCCATTTTGTGTCTGAAAAACTGACATTCTAGACAAATCTGTGCTTCCAACTTTGTGGCAACAGTTTGAGGAAGAATCACATATAGATGTGATGGTCAGGTGTCCACATATGTTTGGCCATTAGTTTTTTGTTTGCCTACTAAATTCATGGCCCAATCAGTGAGGGCTTCTTTGTAATAAAATATAACTGTCATTTAAATATCCATGCCACCGCTTCTCATATCTGCCTTCCATTCTGATACTCTGATATAATTACAAATACCAGCTATGTTCTTTAATTCATTGTAAATGCCGCTAGAGGGAGACATTAACTGACTAAAAAGTTTATCAGATGATGAATCATTCATTCCTTCATTTCAAGTAACCACTTTATGCTAGTCAGGGTAGTGGTGGATCCAGAGCCTATCCCGAGAACCCTGGGCATTAGGGGGAATACACAATGGATGGGTACTGTTGTATATGTCAGTGGTTCTCATCTCTGGTCCTGGAGTATTTTGTTTTCCCCGCTCTAACACATCTGATCTCACTGATAAAAGTAGCTAATTAATATGCAATTAATTATGTCTCTCAGATAAACCACAGTAAAAATTAATAGCTGCATAGAATTTACCATCACTAGTAGGCGTGAAAAAATATAGGAAGTAATTACTTCATGACAAGTTGATCACTAAAGGCCACAATATTAAGGGAATTGAAAAGACATATTTCCTGTGTTCACTCACAATTTATCAACATTCTGTACTTTAAAAAAAAATTGCCTATGTGGAAAGTATAGATGGTAAAAGGTCTGCACTTACATAGCACTTTTTTTTAACAATGTGCTTTACACCATTTCTCATTCATCCATTCACAAAACAACACACACACACACACACACACACACACACACACACACACACACACACACTTACGCACCAATGGTAGCAAGGCACTTGCCATCGGAAGCAACTTGGTTCAGTGTCTTGCCCAAGGACACCTCGGCATATGGAATCATGTGTTCCAGGAATCGGACTGCCAACCCTACGATTAGTGGACAACCTGCTCTACCACCTGAGCCACAGCCACCCCAAACCATTGAAATTGAATATGAATGCAGCTGAAGGTGGTGCAGATGCAGACTTAACTTGACATTTTGGCAAAGTTACATCACACCAAACACGTATGTGGTTATTAACAATAAGTTTCAATAACCACATGATAAATGGCACATTTCTATACATTCACACTGAACATGATGCAAGTGAAATCAAGATCACAGCAGCCTAGTATGAAGGCCGTGAGCGTGGGAGTTTATTCTCGTTGAGCATAGTATTTTCTTGTTTCTATATTATAACTTATAGCAAAATGAAACAGCTTGTAATATCACATGTTTTCCCTAAAAAGGGAAATACGACACAATGCCGGAGACTTCACATTTCACAATTTCTTGGCCGGTAAATGTAATGGCCAGTCATGTGGACTGCCACAGAAATGCACTACTGTATATCATGTCTCTGTTTTTTTTTTTTTCCCCCAAATCAGAAAATTTACTGGACTTGAATATTTAGAGAAACATGAGCGAACAACATCAGCAAACTTTTATCTAAACCCTTGAGTTTTGTATTTTAGTTACCCAGTCTGTGGAGCATGAAACACTTGACTTTGATTTCAGAATGCTAGAAGATAAGTATATGAGGACCAACAGTGGACAATACAGCAAGAAATTCTGCACTGTGAAGAAAAGCCTCCTGAGCCCTCTATACAAAAAGGAAGCATATCTTTTTCGTCAAAGTTACACAAAACCTCTCAGACCATAATCTGTGCCATTCAATATTCTGAGAGTGAAGATTTTTTTCAAACAAGAGGGGGGAAAAAAGTTATCTGAGTGATTTGTGCTCTCATACAATGGCTGTGGTTGAAGTTGCACCTCCTCTGATCTTCTCGCAGCTGGACTCCTGCCGTCCACCCTGTCTCCTCTGATCTTCTCACAGTCATCCGAGAAGCTTTTGCCAGCCTGCGAGCTGTCAAAGTATCCATGGAATCAAACGCCACCCCATGCTCTCTTATGATCAAAGACACACAGGTAAGAAGACACAGAGCCACATACAATTGCCATCTCAAAGAATAAGCCATTTCCCCCCCTTCCCTCACAACTACTCGGTTCCAGGAAATGGAACACTTCGATCAGAATAAAGAAAAGCGATCAGGTTTTGAAGATGTGAGGGGAAGTTTGTCCTCTCAGAAACTTTTGGACAAAGAGAGAGCTGAGATAGAGGTGAAGGTGATGTTTAAACACTGGTGATACTTTTCAATTCTTCTGATTATTAGTGTATCACCATGAGACATTAACCACCATGGGTTTTTTAGCGTCTGAGCGCCTGTTTTGACTCACTAACATTCACATCTGTGGCAGTATTAAGTCTTGCTTACTGGAAATGTAATACATTCATGAAAATTTCAAAACTGATGAGTGGTGAAACATCTTCATGAACTCATTACAAGGCCACATTTACATTTATCACAGCCTGGATGACCGGAACTCTTTAGACCTGAAACCTGTGACGGCCATATGATGGCCATGATACTGTACACTTCCTTCTGTGGGCTGAACCAAAATCAATGGTGCAATCATTTGAGCTCTAATTTCTTCTCTTTCCTTCATCTTTCACATTCCGTCAAAATTACAAAAGACCTGAAAAATATGAACAATGCTTAGATGAGCAATGGGAAAACACCGATAATACCAGTGCACAGCAGGAGTTCAAATACCTCATGGAAAATAAAACAAGAAGAACTGAGATGTCAAAAAATCTAATGTTCGTTAGATTACTCACTGATCTAAATATATCAGAACAGCCCAAAGGAAGCTGTCACAAAATCTGATTTGTGATGACTTTTTAAAGATGTCTGACATCCTTCACACTCTGAATACATTAATTTTACAATCATTAAAAAAAAAAGGTTTTATAGCTCTTTAAATTTTGATGACTCATACAAACACATGCTCAGCCTACACAAGTAAAAGGAAGCTCTGCTGTGGCCTCTATCACAAGCACATGCAACACTGGCATGACATGTAAGGAATAAAACAACCCTAGGCATGTTATTAGGATGTTATAGGAAAATAATAAATGACAGGTCGGTGTTATGCACCAGACGAGAACTTGAGTTACTGTTTGTAATGGAGGTAATCCCATACAAGTGTTTTATTCCACTTATAACACAGCATTTTGGCAAGATTAACTTTTTTTTTAATTAAAATATGACACGTGGTAATTTTTATCTGTACACTCCTTCTGTTGAGGAATGTTCACGAAACAAGGTAGTTCCTGTTATCCCTTATGTTATAAACAGTTGTTTCTGCAACAGCCTCTTTATTTTCTTTCCCTTGAAGTTAATACAACAATAACAAATGACATGGAAACCACAAAACCTCCAACCTGAAGATGTTCCTATTCTTAAAGTTACAGTTTTACCGTTTAAACTTAAGAAAGAAAGTGAAATATACTTCACTGTACCAACAACTGCTCCCTTTTTATAATGCATTTTAGTCTATGTGTATGTTATTATGAAATGATAACGTATTAGAGCAAACACATTAATATTAACAGACTTTGCTTGCAGCCTGGACTATCTCTCCTTTCTCTCATCTGTTTTTATCACTTTATCTTTCCTTTCATCTCCTCCCATTTTCTCTTCTTATCTCATCATTTCCTCTTCTCTTTATATCTCCCCTTTCCTCTCCTCTTATCTTCTCATGTTTTCCTACTTTATCCCTCCATTTGTGCTCTTTAACTCTCCTCATCTCTCCTTTCTTTTCCTCTCCCTTTCCATCCATTCATCTTTCCTCTCTTTATCTCACTTCATCATTTTTCTTCTGCACTCTCCTGAACTTGCAGCTACACTTTTCTCTTATATTCATATCTCTTTTCATATCCACCCTTCCTTTATCCCTCCTTTCCCCCTCCTCTCATTATCTCTTCATTTCCCACTCTGCATTAATTATCTCGCAGTTTATCTCATCTTTTCCTCACCTTTCTGCTTCTGCACTCTCCTTAACTCTCTCTTCTTAACCCTCTCATTTCTTCTTATCTCTTTTTTATTTCTCTTCCCAACATCTCTCCTTCTCCCTCCTTTCGCTTCTCTCTGTATTTTACTTTCCACTCTTTGTCTCTCCCATCTTTCTCTTCTTTCCTCTCATATCATCTCCTCCCCTCAGCATTCCTCTCCTCTTGTTGTCTCTTCTCCTATCCTCTCTTCTTCCTCTCCTCTCTCATTAGAAGGCTTGAGTTATGATTGCTTTCTCAGCACAGGCTCTCCATGAACAGATTGCAGAGTGAAGAGATTAATGAAGTGCTTTTGAATTGTGAGGGCCGCAGTGGAGATGAGCTTGATTTCTAGGGTGTCTGTTTGTTTCTCTGTCGATACCTGATTATCTGTTACAGCCAAGTGGCTATCAAGCCTTCTCTATATGTCTATGATAGCACAGCATCGTGAACAAACACATCCATTTGGCACTGAATAAAAAAATCAAATGCTTCTCTTTTTCCACTCACACTGGAGGAATGGATCATTATCGTCATTATGCAGATGAAGCTAAGAGCTCAGTAGCCCGCAGATCTCAATGTTTCAATCTAAATCTTGAGTCCTGAAGAAATCTCCCGTGAGATGTGCTATAGAATATGTGCTCTGACATATTCTCTTGTTGTTGTTTTCAATTGAAGGAGTCTATATTGAACACGCACTTCTTAGTTCATTCTCTAAATAATTGACATGTTAATGCTGTATTTCCATTAGTTTCCTATTTACATTAGAGTGTTAAGTCAGATAAGGATCTAAAACCCTAAAGATTTATTTATCAATAACATTACACAGTCAATTTCTTTGAGTTGTGTAAATATTACTTTATATTTAATCAAGGCATTTAATTTTGTTATGTAATACAAAAACAATGATAAGTGACTTTTTATGGTTTAAATTGGGATCGTCCCACATAGGAGATGCTGGCGTAGAAACTTCCCTTTGCACTCAGTTCCACAGCCTGAAAAGAGGAAACATATAAATCTTTATATTCGACTAAGTCTTAGTGGTTTATACTAAAAAATTTGGAAAGGCTAGTGTCTCGCTGAAAGGAGAAGACGCTATTGATCAGGCATGCTGTCACAGACAGGTAAGAACATTTTCATCACTCAAATAAGGGAGAGGAATGATAGCATGATCTTCCTCTCGAACTTAGCAACACAAGGCACAGCCAAATCCATCACCATTATTATGAGCTGATCATACAACACAGGTAAAGGAACAGTGGTGGACAGTGCAGTGTGACTGCTATGCAATCCAATGATTTCAGGACATTACAAAACTATGCATCACTTAACCTTCATTTTTTAATTGATTTGTATAGTTTGATAATTTGATTCTTGAATGTAATGTAGTATTAGGCACATAACCATGACATAACGGAAAATTATGTAATGACCATATCCAATTACTTTACCTATTGTCCTATTCATAACGCATAAAAATATTCAGCATGAGCATTTAAATAACTCAATTCAGAAGGCTTATGCAAACACCATGGTACCAAATTTAGTATCAATTAAGAATGAGAACAGTAATACATGTTAATATTAAAAAATATATATATATTTTCATGTATGTCTGATATTACATAATAAACACAATAAAACATGATGTAATATCACTGTCAGCCTATTGTATAAAACGTACAACTTATTACCCAAGTGTCATAGCCATTCAGTACTGCATTGATGTGAAAATGTGAGTGTATTAGATTTTTGTGAATGTTTTAATATAGATAATATTAAGATAGATAAGACAATATAAAACAAATATTTAAATAATATTTTATGACAATACTTTATATTAAGGTTCCGTTAACTGACATTATTTCAGCTTCAGGTTCAATATCAACAAAGTAACTAATATGTGATTTAAGAAAAGAACAAAACAAGCAACAGCTGCATGAAGCATTAATGTTCATGCCACCACTGAGTAAAATGAAACCCAACATTTACAAGTTTATAATTAACTTATTTCTTTATTAATAAATAAGGCTGAAAAGCACGTTCTGATATTTACACCAACTTCAGTAAGTTATTAAGTTATCCATAGTTATTTTTATGCATTTATTTTAGTTACAGATTGATTCTAAAGCCATGCATGTTAGTAATTAAACAAACTTCAATTAATACAAGTGTTAACTTACTTTGTTAATATTACTTTCTGTGTATTTATACTGAATATCATGTTATCTAATGCAGTAAATAATGTAAGTTAAAGGAACCTCAATGTAAAATGTAAAATGATACAGTTATCAATTATGTGTGATAAAAAGCTATAATATAATATATAATTTTACACTGCACGGCAGCACATACGATTATAATAAATATAAATATTGACAACTGAAGATACATAATAAGAAAAATAAAATACTACTACTAATAATACTCTGTATTGTTGAATGAAACCTGGTATGGATTACAGCATATTATTTTATGCTATATTCTAATATTTAGTGTGTCTTCATGCATTTTTGCTTCTGAGATTGTTTTTGTGTGTGTGTGGAACCACAGAATGACACAGCAAAGAAACGATTCCAATAAAGGTTGCTTCCTCTTTTAGGTGTCATCCGATATTTCGCTTAAAACCCATATGTTTAGGAAACAAACCTATCATGCTAATCATGGGATTTTGCATCTGTGGAGGGCTATTTGGATGGGGTGTGCTCTTTTGCACTCGTTGCGTGTGAAGGTGTGCAAATACTGGAATTGTATGGCATTTAGACTGGGTCTATAAATAAGTGTTTTAGTCACACGGTGGTCATGACATTGCAAAAAAAAAAAAAAAAAACACCCCGCAATAACAATGACAACTGAAAAAAATCCCAACCCCAACCAATCTGTTTATACAACATGAATATAAAATTATAGTGCTATAGTGATATAATGGACAGCACTGGGCATTTAGGATAAGAAGGATAACAAGTCACAGACTTCAAATAAACATTTAATAAAAGCAGAAGTTACAGCAAAGTGAGCAAATGTTTTCTTGGCATGCGAATCAAGTTGGAAGGGTGCTGTGTTTTCTTGGAAACCACAGGCACGTGAGGGACAGAGACTGACTGCAAACTCATATGATATATTTTCATAGCATGATAAGTTATGATAAGTTTCATAGCATTGTCTGTGTGTCTCAATTCGGAAGGTCTCTAGTTTGTGTCACGATGTACTGGAACCAAATTGTTCTGTGTCCATGGTATGTGTTGTTTTGAGCATTTCTAATCACACCGCCTTTCATCCACTCTCTCTCTCACTCTCGGTTTTTCTTCTTTGCCTCTCGTAGAAGAGACATCGTTTAGTTCTTATATCACTCGAACCTACGTAATAGATGTTTTGATTTGATCTGTGACCTGTTCATTTGACATGTATCATTCTTTATCAATATTTCTTGTGTATATATACTATGCTTTCTGTATCCTTAAACTACGAAGCTTTCACTGAACAATGGTTACTTCTTCCCGAGCTCGGACGAGAGGAATCAGCCAATGCAGGGTCCAAATTCTGGTTCTGTGACTGGTATTAGACAAAGACCTTAACAATTAATTATTGAAAACAAATGAGAAAATATGGAGTGAGTTGATGGTGGAAAAGATGATACGGAAAAGATGATGGTGATCAATTTTTGACATTTTATCAGATGCAGGAGTCAGAAACCAGAATATGGGCTGAGCCCTACTTTATATGAGCACTGAATGGAGCTGAGTTGCAGGAAATCATTTGATGAAATTGTAAATAATAGAAAAATACAGAGAAATTATTTCATTTAAAATATGACATTTTTCCCTTTTGTCAAGGCAATTGTTAACTGCTGTATTTGATTAATAAAAATGTGTTCACATTGATAGTCTAAATGCTTTCCTGTATTATGTACCTTTACCAGAAAAGAAGTAGAAAGTATTTGACATTGTAGTTATTGTCGTTAGGTAACTTAAGCCACTAGGACAGAAAAATTTACTGAAATTTATTTTAATCACATTTACACAAATCAGTACTGTTTTCATATTGTTAGCATTGTTAACTCTCCCAACTCTTCCTAAATCTCCAATTTGGCAATCAATATGGCAAAAATTGGGAGCTTTAGGAAGTGGGAGAGTTAACAATTAACAAGTTTGTGGAAACCTGACCATCACACCCATATGTGCTTTTTGAACATCCCATTCGAGATTTAGTTCTTCTTTACTGTTATAATAACCTCCACTTTTCTGGGAAGGCTTTTGCACTAGAGCTTGGAGTGTGGCTGTGGGGATTTGTGCTCATTCAACCACAAGAGTATTAGTGAGGTCAGGCTTGAGGATGCCTGGGGTGCAGTCAGTATTTCAGTTCATCCCAAAGGTGTTCTTTGCAGGCCATTCGAGTTCTCCCACTCCAACTTTGGCAAACCATGTATTTATGAACTACACTTTACAATCCTACAGCATACCAAAACATTCTAGACAATTATGTGCTTCCAACTGTTGTGGCAACAGTTTGGGGAAGAACCACATATGGATGCGATGGTCAGGGGTCCACATACTTTTGGCATACTTTTGTAGTGTATCACTTTGGTCTGATTCAGCAGAACTATGCAAAATGGAAAACCATATAAAAAAAAAAACATAATAAAAGCTTGGATAAATAGACATTTCCTTCCCTTTGCTCAATGACTGTTCTGTGAAACCAACCTTATTTGCTGCTATTGTTATTATTATTATTATTATTATTATTATTATTATTATTATATTATTATTATTATTATTATTATTATTTGTAGTCATATTAGAGGATATAGAAAGAATGAGTTATATGGACAGTGAGAAAATACTGTTACTGGTGTCTGAGGTGTAGTGTGCAGTACAGAAGGGCTGAGCAGAGAGGAGAGTTGAAGCATGAGCTGTGTGCACTGGTGGAGAAGTGTGCTTGCTGTAGTTTGTGTAGGAGGAGATGAGCCACAAGTTGCGTGTGTTACAGAAAACTTGAAAAACAATCTGCATTTATTCAGACTTTGTTGGCCTTGTCATTTCACAATTTCCTCAAATCCTCCCTTTCCAACTGAAATGTCACACTTAAATATAAAACACTTCTCCTCAATGCTATAACAGCCTACGTTGCTGGCATCTTGCTCAACACGACTGAGTCACATCTTTTAGTGTTTGGTAATTAGACGATGAGTTAAAGCAGACATTACTCCCCTTATACATTCAGTTTGCATATACATGAGTTTCTGTGCTCTTGCTTTGTCAATATTATGGGCTAGTAATCATCATCGTCTGAGAGGCAGAACACCATTTAAAATAAGTGCTTAGAATTCAGTGACCTCTTGTGGTAGGATGAGGTACAGCACTTAAACTTCTACAAGGCCAGCATTAAGTCAGAGAACATGCACTTCATCCAGCCCAGCTAAGTTCACAAAGGTCATGGGCTGGAAATCTCAGCAATTGCACTCAGACTTCCTATTGCTTAATAACAGGGAGGGATGTGTGAATTGCCTCATTGACAGTAGCCGGCTCTGGTGTATGGTGCACTTGTGTGGAGTGCTATCCCAGTGACGTGTTGATGAAGGAGCTCTTCATGCGCTCCATTCCCGAATGATGGCTTAAGAGTGGCTCAGTGGACATGTCCCGCTCTCTGGGCTGGCTTGCCGCACACAGAGTTCAGCCACAAGTGAGGCTTGGTTCACTTTGTCCAATCAGTGGCAGCGACATGGTTCAGCACAAGGTGAGGCGCCGCTCACCCTTGACCAATCAGAAATGACATTGAAAGTGTTGTCTGTTTGCTATTCGCTGCTCTCAGCAGCAGGCAAGTGGCCATTCTCTGTTCTATTTTCTACCGATGAGACGGGCTCGAGAGGGGCACTAACCTGACACACACACACACACACACAACAATCTCCATGCCGGTCTAAATGAGCCTGTCAACAATCCTAAGCTTTTTCAACACTGGTGCCAATGTGGTCATCATCAAAAATCAAGACAAAACACATCAACAACAACAACAAATTCCCCAGCCAGAGTCCCACCAGTGTAGCTTGGCCATTTCCAAAATCTTCCACCTAGTGAGCTGTAAATGATTCTCTGGATTAACAGTAGACCTGCCTCAGCTGAATAAAATGCTCAGAGTCAAACCATTAACAGGAAGCCAGTGCAGCTTTAATAAATTGGTGTTAATGTGCTCTGATTTTTTTCCTGGTAAGCAGGTGTATACAGGTGCTACATTCTGAACCAGCCGAAGCTTCGTTAAGGACAGCCAGCAAGCTTTTAATCAGATGAGATTAAAAATTGTATATGTTACTTACATGGGAATCAAATGATAAACCAGCATTTATGGTTACACCTGGGTCCTTATAAGTACAGGACCTCCATGAGTACTCTTTTGGCTCAGTGACTGAAGGGTCAGACAAAAGCAGCCAGTACAGCTCTGTTCAGAGCACTGAGGGGCAAAAAGCAAAGAAGTACTGGTGAAAAGAGCAAATAAACGAGTGCTTTTATTTAAAAGGTCTACAACAAAGCGCTGTGAGTGCTTGATAGACAGGTGAGAGCTCGAGCGAGGCAGAAAGAATGAGTAAGAGGACATAAGTCTGGGGTTTTTTGGCCTGGCCTGATGAGAGGAAAGAGCTAAGCTGAAAGGCCGGTGGGGAAGGACTGCGGCATCACACAGAGCTGTTCCTGACGAAAGCCTTTTAATGAGGCCCTTGGGGAAAGAAGAGCTTATCAGACTATAACTCATCCTGAGAGACCTCTCTCTCACTCTCGCTCTCTCTCTCTCTCACACACACACACACACACAACACACACACACAAACACACACACACACACACACACACACACACACACACAACCTATGTGCTACAGCCTTGTGATGTGTGTTCCACTTCTGGTACTCAAAGCATCCTGAGGCTACTGCTCATGTCATTGTTTTCTTTATACAATCAATTACCTCTAGGCAGGTCTTTCAGTCATCTGGAGAGGTTTACTGCTCACATTATATCATTACTAGGCACAGATTTCCTCATTTTGACCTCTGCTTGACTCTAAGATCACTATGTGATGGAATGTCCATAACAATGATCTGTATCCAAAAACTGTGACTAACCATAAAAAACATAGAAGAATATATTGTCAAGCAAATAAAAAACATGGTTCTCACACAATGAAGGGAAAGGGATTTAGAACAGGTTGCACTTACACAAACCTCTTGTTAAAATTAGTTCCAAATATACGCTTTCACTGTTTCATCTCATTGTAAATAGCTTAAAACATTTGACCTCTGCATCAGCCAACAAGTGCTGAATAAGAAAGAATAGGTGGCAGTGACAAAATCTGTTTAGTGTTGTTATCTTGTCAAGAGAGAGGCCTTTTTAGTTGATTACTCATACAAAATGCCTCCATTGTTTATGAGATATACAGAGCTTGTGGTTTATAAAAAAGCTTCCACAGAAATAGTGGCCAACACTGGCTCAAGTCAAGTGTAGACAGGGACAATTGTCTCAAACAGCACTGGCTAAAGCAGACACTGTTCCTAGGAATGTAGAAGGACTACTCCAAGCCATCATCAAATTTGACCAGAGTCTAGAATCAGCAATTATACAGCACCAGCAATCAGCAATGCTGGTGACAGAGAAAAAAAAATTGAGGATTGAAAAGACAAAATTTAACTGTGATTGCACTGATAAAGCACAGTGAGGAGAGAACATGCGAAACTGCCAATTATCTCATGCATGAGGTAGCGTCCCTCATCTTTAGACAGCTTCTTGTCAGCCTATTAAGGAGCTCTCTAGACTCTCTCTTTACTACTCTCTGATCTTTCTGTGAGCACTGGAACCCAAGGTCTGACTCCTCAGATTGGATGAAACTATCTCACTATCACACTGCTCTCATAATGGAGAGATATTATAATGATGAAGAAAGAGCAGCTGGAGCTTAAGAGCTCCAGAGCTCCATATCAACAGAATTGCTTGTCTGTAACTGGTTATATGTCCATATATGAAAGGATGGACACTACATGACCCCAATATGTCTTCTGTTGTTCAAACAAGTACTGTATAATTAGCAGATCATAAAACAGTCAGTGATTTATGGCAAGACCACTGCATTACCTCACACATTCAGTTATCAGGACCTGTGGGATTTGGAGAGGGTGTGATGTTCTGGTTCACTGTGGTCTGGCTTTTCCATTAGAAGAGAGGTCTGGCTCAATGTATAATCTGCAAGGTTTTCTCTGTGTCTCCATTGTCCCTCTTATATTCATTAGCTCGTCCCCATTCTGGACAAGTGGTCTGGATCATACAAACGCTACAAAGAAATATTTCGGTTAAGCCAATTATGAGGGAAGGCCACATAGCTGAATAGCATGGGCCCAGTCACGCAACTCTCACATAAAAAGGCCTTGAATGCCATCATACACTAACATTTTCTGGCAAAGAAATACTGTATATGCTCAGAAGATACTGCAGTCAACAGTTTTGAACTGAATAGCACAGAAAAAGCTCCAAGGCTAAGTAGCTAACTAGAGGTGTGCATGGTACAGTTTTTTAAATCCCATTCTTGCCCTTTCCTGCCCTCCAACTCTCAAAGAAAGTATGACAAATTCCACCTGTCCTCACAGACACTCTTAACCAATCCCCCCTAATCTCGCAGACACTCTTAACCAATCCCTCCTACTCTCGCAGACACTCTTAACCAACTCCGCCTACTCTCACAGACACTCTTAACCAATCCCCCCTACTCTCGCAGACACTCTTAACCAATCCCTCCTACTCTCGCACACTCTTAACCAATCCCGCCTACTCTCGCAGACACTCTTAACCAATCCCTCCTACTCTCGCACACTCTTAACCAATCCCGCCTACTCTCGCAGACACTCTTAACCAATCCCCCTACTCTCGCAGACACTCTTAACCAATCCCGCCTACTCTCACAGATACTCTTACCCAATTCCGCCTACTCTCGCAGACACTCTTAACCAATCCCGCCTACTCTCACAGACACTCTTAACCAATCCCGCCTACTCTCACAGACACTCTTAACCAATCCCGCCTACTCTCACAGACAGTCTTACCCAATTCCGCCTACTCTTGCAGACACACTTAACCAATCCTGTATGCTCCTACAGACACTCTTGTCCAATCCCACCTACTCTCGCACACTCTTATCCAACCCCTTCTGTTCCACAAACACACTTGACGAATCCTCTATGCTCCTACAGACACTCTTAACCAATCCTGTATGCTCTCACAGACACTCTTAACCAATCCTGTATGCTCTCACAGACACTCTTAACCAATCCAGCCCTCTCCTTTATGCTCCCATATACATCCTTGACCAATTCCACCAGCTCCCAGACACTCATAACCATTCCCATCTGCTCCTGCTAAAAGCCAATTTCTGCACACGTCCACAGTTATTATTCTAGCATTATTATTGCCTGCCATATTTTCTGATATACTTAGTAGGTCCTAAAAAAACAACTACCTGGTGTATATTTAAACCACAATGACCCTGACCATAATAAAACAGTTAATGATGATAAATGAATGAAAGCAGTAAATACATCACACAGTGCCATGTGAACATGCTTTCATATAAATGAACATGTCCTTTGCTTGTCCTACAAGCTTTATGCCTGTACGCAAAAAAGTAAAAACAGTAAAAAAGTGCACACCTGTAGAACTGTCCTCAGCAAAATATTACAATAAGTTAACTTCCCTGTCACTCTGAGCAGAAAGGCTGAAATGATTAAATGGGAGGTAACATGGAACAAGGAGTAAGCCTGGTGCTAAAATTATCCCCTGATTGAGTTTACATATCAAGTGATTGTGTGTGACAGTCTAAAAAGAGAGCTTATTTGAAGCATGATGTCTCTGATTTACTTTGCCACAGACTGAAAGAAATAAAATAAATACACATTTCTAATCAAATCCGAGATTTAAATGATAAATGGGTACTTCTCCTCAACAGACAGTTCACAGAAACTGTACAATTTAATTTACAGATATAAAACCAAGTTTAGTCATGTGCAAGTCACTCTTTTCCAAGTAGCATGAATTCCTGCATGAGTCTACATAGTAACATGCAAAATTTACATTTTCTCTTTTCCATTTTTTCAGAGAACCAGACTTCCAGGGTGTTCCAGGGCCACTCCAGTGTGCCTGTTTCTCTTATGACGAGTGGCGTAAATGAACAGTGGTATTCTGGCCAATGGCACTCGTCCTATAGCTTCCCCTCCACCTCCCAGCCTGGCACCTACCACCATACACAACCTCCATCCTGGAGCCAGCCCTACTGGAAGGTACATTTAACTCCTGTCATGTTCCTGCTGTTAGATACATTCAGACAAACACACAAAATTAAATTAATTTGGCATCCGTTTACTTAAAACTAGTATTCAGAGATCTACATAACTCCTTTAAAAGCCCTTCATGACAGCTGACATAAATCTACATAATGATATATAAGAGCTTATTCTAACAGGTGGAAACGAAGAATATTCATTGTATATGACGAAGCAGACTTTACTTAAGACTGTAATTAAGATGCATAACACTTGCATGATTGTCACAGTTAAAAAAATTCACTCTATGACAATGTTAAAAAGCAGGTTATACGGACAATAGATGTTTCCAAGTGTTGAGTTAGGGAGACACTGCAGAGCTCACCACTATAAATTTTTTCCCAGTTACAGGAGTGGCCTTACTGGGAAGCCATGTCACATTATCACTCTCATTTAACTCTGACATACAAGAATTACAATCAGCTTATGAGAAAGCACTATGTTCTAATACATTTAATATAAAATTAATGGAAAATGTTTTTGTCAGTTTATGACTAATGGAAAAAGAAGGTGCTTACATAGATACAGCCTTAAACACAGACATTAATTCTATACATGCTTTTGGTAATAAAGGTAAATAAAATAAGCAAAGAAAAAAATGATGAGTAAATAAGTAAATGAGTGCATAATGAGTGCATCAAGTGGGGGATATGCACTCGTCCAATATGGTTGCGATTGCATACGACAACGTGAAAGTATGGTTGCGAGTGTGTGTGAGTGAATAAAAGTGCCAAATAACAATCGTGCAAGTAAAAGAGGGAAAGAGAGCATCCTTACTTCGGTGGAGCCAGGAGTCTTTGCAAGCATGATTGGCAGATTTCAGTTTGAAAACTTTTTTAAAAAGTTTTACACTTCCTCTAACTACTTCCTCTCTGGGAAATCCATTGTATACTCTT
Source organism: Ameiurus melas (assembly GCA_012411365.1). Taxonomy (NCBI): domain Eukaryota; kingdom Metazoa; phylum Chordata; class Actinopteri; order Siluriformes; family Ictaluridae; genus Ameiurus; species Ameiurus melas. Next base: position 15,574,286 of record CM022766.1, on the reverse strand, counting down.
ACACTTCTCATTTAACTTTTCCTGACAGATAATAACAGCAATAATAACAATAATAATAACAACAATAATAATAATAATAATATATATATATATATATATATATATATATATATATATATATATATATATATATATATATATATATACATATATATACATATATATATACACACACACACACACACATTTTACCCTTAATAACCAAATAACAGTAGATTCATGAAACATATACAAGGACAAATAAACAATGCTACATATGAGCTGGAACTCTCTCTTCATATTTATATCTAGATTGTTAAGAATCAAGTTATTTTTTATATAACTGCACATTCTCATAAATGACATATTTATTGGCAGGTTATGTATGTGTGTATATTTGTGACCTTTCACATAGGCACAAGTGAGAGAATGTGAAAGCTGAACCTTTTCTCTTGCCTGTTACTCTGGTATTTAAGCCCATAATGTGATTACAGATGAATGCAGATATTCGCAAACTGATGCAGAAACCACCCAAATGGCTCTTTGTGTTGTAGGAGACATTTTTCAGGAATTCTTACCCAGAGGATTTTGTGGCAGCATTGTTTCAGCTATAAGTCCCTGCTAAGCACTGACAGATCGGGTCAGTGTAATCATGCTATTTGGATATTATGTGTATGTGTGTGGGCATTTCCAACTATAGTGCACATGTAGATCTAGGGCAAATGAACATGGTGTTTTTTTTCTTTTACTTCCACCTGAGCTAGTAGTGAAGACAAAAAATATCCAACTTCCTGTTTCAGTTTTCCTTCTAAATTTTCAAACAGGAAAAAGCAGCAGTCAGTTTTGTTGATCGAGGGAGAGAGAGAGGTGTTGAGGTGGGTTGACTTGGACACATCAAAGTAGGCCTGAGTTTGGTCTGTTCTACAGGAAGCCTTTCATGTTTAAAGTCTGTATGAGAGAGAGAGAGAGAGAGAGAGAGAGAGAGAGAGAGAGAAAGAAAGACATGCATCTTAGAAGAGAAACTTGTCTTTCAGGAAAAGGGTATTCCCTGAGGCAGTTGTGCACAAGCATACACACGTGTGTGTGCACAGACACATGGAAACAGACAAAGATAGATCCATAGCCTTGTATGTACAAGTGTGCCCTGCTGTGAGGCTGATGTTGGGTCGGGGCAGGTGGAGAGATGTGTAGTAGAGTGGAGAAAGGAAAAGGGGCGCAAAACTTCATCGGGGGCGCATGAGGAGGAGGAGGAGGACTGGTTCTTGGCTGACTGAGCCACTTGGGTTGAGCTGTGATTGGGGACCACCCATCCTCCCTGGCAAAGGGCCAACTGTGACTAAATGTCATGCTGTGGCATACTGGGCTGCTGGTTAGGAGAGCAGAACAAATAAGGAATAAAACATTTTTGTTTTTGCTTTTGTGGGACAGTAATCCATGACAGGGTGGTGTAATTCCATTTACCACCCCAGAGTTGAATATTTCCTTATAACAGCATGTCCCGAAGTGTGCTATTCCTCTTATACTACCACAGCAGTTTTCCAACAATGACAATTTTCAATTTATGAATGAATGAACGCTTTTAAACTACTTATAATTAAATAATAATAATAATAATAATAATAATAATAATAATAATAATAATAATAATAATAATAATAATAAATAAATAAATAAATAAATAAATAAATAAATAATAAATAAGATAATGTTTTGGAACATCTGCAAGACATTTTAGTTCCTGTTATCACTTAAGTTATATCAACCTCATCAACCTCTCATTTTTATCTCTGCTGAAGTTAATAAGACAGACAGTAACAGCGAAACCAGAAACTGTTACAATGAACTAATTCTCAAAACTCCTTCAATAAATGTTAAATGATTATACATTTTTCTTTGTCAAATTATATCATGGTTTATAATTAACCTTAGATTAGACCCTGTGAATGAGCCGTTATTACAGAAAGATAACATATTAGAACAGGTGACCTATCACTTAAATTATAGCTAGAACTAATTCTCAAGCTAGTGTTAAAGGTGTTAATCAACACCTTCTGACCAATCACAGTTAAGAATTCAACAGCGCTGTTGTATCAGTAGTGTTAATGCGTATCAAAACCAATCATCATGCACTAAAGATCACCACACTGTGAGAAAACACCGTTATATTAGCATTATGGTGATGGTATATGATGTCATACAAGTGTAGGGGGTTGGTGGTAATTAAAAAAATAATCTTCCAGTATCAGGAAGATTAAAGTACAAATGCCAATGAGTTGTCCTGTTTTGTTTCTATGAATGGGTTGGTTGAGGAGAGATCATGACATAAATGTCAAAAAATAACCTGCAAATAAATTTCCACTTTCAAGCTATATAACCTATATAATAAACTAAATGATTATGACAAAAGCCACATATTCATGCAGAAATCAGTGTTTCTTAACAGTGTAAACAGTATCTTATGGGTTCAAAGAGACTTTTATGTATTTTAACAGACACCACATAGATTTTAGTGTTTCACCAAGAATTTCACCAAAATAACTGAATGACATGACAGATTGGGATGTTCCTGTTGCTTTATTAGTGTGGCAATACCCTACTGTTTAGTGCTTGTTGTCTCAAACTTTGATCTATGAGAGTTACGTCTCTCTAATAGGATTAAGTCCCATTATGTGCTCTGTACTTAAGTACTGTGTGCACTATGGATCAGAGCCTGACTTGCCCTGCATCACCCTGTCTTTCCACAGCTGAGACAATACAAGTAGGAATTTTAAGACAAAACTTCAAATAATCCTATGACTATGGCCATAGGAGGTTAGCACTATGTCCAGAAAAGACAGAGCAGCTCATTCTCTTTCAAGTGCCGGACACAGATGTATGTCAGGAACAAGTCAGGTGATATAGAGAAAGCCCACCAACTAGTGACACTCAGCTGAATGAAACTAACACAACACTGACCTTTATTATTTCACTGCCCATGTAACTGCCCATTATTTCACTGGGCATGTAAAGATCCCCAAAATACAAAAATATAGACTACAGAATATCATAAGAATATATAAGTATATGTACTATATATGTAAAGAAATTATGTAAAGTAAAAATGCTTTTAATACAAATAAATGAAAAGCCTCTAAATATAATAATAAATTTTTTAAAAATGCATAGTAAAAGCAGTAGATAGAAAACTTTTGGCTAAACTAAACATCTGGATGAAATTAATGTACATAAAAAAAATACAGTGCCTCATCCGACATTCACACTTGTAAGTGACAAGTAACTCATTAGTTGTAGTTTACAGTGCCCTCCACTAATAGTGGCACCCCAAAGAATGCTTGAAAAATTGTCTTTCTTGTTTAATCTTTTGATCTTTTGTTTAAAAAAAAATGTAATCTGAAAAATACTCTCATGGATATCAAACAATTGCAAATACAACACAGATTTATAAAAAATAAATAAATATAGGTGTGCAACAATTATTGGCACCTTTATGAATTCATATGAGAAAAATATATTTGCAGTGCATTCCCACCAATATTTATTATATATATATTTTTTTTTTTAGTACACCTGAGTGACTAAGAACAGGACATTGTTCAACCATGACTTCCTGTTTCACAGGGGTATAAATATGTAACACAGGTAACACAGGCCAAATTCCCTTAAAAATGGGTAAGACCAAGGAATATAGCTGTGATTTGTGGCAAAAGGTTGTTGAGCTTCACAAAATGGGAAGAGGCCATAAGAAAACAGCACAAGTTATTGAAAATGCCCATTTCCTCCATCAGGGCAATAATTAAGAAGTTCCCAGTCAACTGGAAATGTTATGAATCAACCTGGAATTGGACTTGTGTTTATATTGTATCAATGCACTGTGAAGAGGATGGTTCAAGTGGCCTAAATATCTCCAAGGATCACAGTTGCAGAAGTTATTTGGAAGGGTTTCAAGTAACACGAGTTTGTTTTCATCAAAAAACAAACTCAAGCGTCTTCATTTTGCCACACACGACAGGAACTTCAAATGGGACCAGGTTCTACGGTCAAATGAAAACAAAATAGAGCTTTTTGCCAATAAACACCAGAGCTGGTTTTGGCGCACACAGAGAGGTAGCCATATGGATGAGTATCTCATGTCCGTGGTTAAATATGGTGGTGGCTCTTTAATGTTTTGGGGCTGCTTTTCTGCCAGAGGACCTGGACATTTTGATAGGATACATGGCATCATGCACTATCAAATACCAATGGATATTAAATGAAAACCTGACTCCCTCTGCCAGAAAGCTTAAAATGGGCCTTGGTTGGCTCTTCCAGCAAGACAATGATCTAAAACATACATCAAAATGACCACAAAATCACTTTCCTGCCGTGGCCATCCCAGTCCCCTGACTTGAAACCCATAGAAAACCGGTGGGGTGAACTGAAGAGGAGAGTCCACCAGCGTGGACTTTGAAATTTTAAGGATCTGGAGAGATTCTGTATGGAGAGATTCTGTATGGGAGAATGGTCTCAGATCCCTTGCCATTTATTCTCCAACCTCATCAGGCATTATAGGAGAATACTCAGAGCTGTTATCTTGGCAAAGGGGGTAGCACAAAGTATTGACTAAAAGGGTGGTAATAATTGTTGTACACTGTAGAGCGGGTTTTCCACTAATCATAGGGTTGGCGGTTTCATTCCCGGCCCGCATGACTCATGACGAAGTGTCCTTGGGCAAGACACTGAACCCCAAGTTGCTCCCGATGGCAAGTTAACGCCTTGCATGGCAGCTCTGCTACCATTGGTGTGTGAGTGTGTGTGTGAATGGGTGAATGAGACTTTGGATAAAAGTGCTATATAAGTGTGCTTAAATATTTATCATATTTAACAAAGATATATAAACCTGTGTTTTGTTTACAATTGTTTGATATCCATGAGAGCAGAATATTTTTGTGTTTTGATACATATTTAATGAAAGGTTGTATATGACAGGACAAGATAAAACAATGATTATAAGGTTTTCTTACATTTTTGTTGGTCAGACTGTAAATGTGAACTAATTGCAGATACTAAAGTTGTGAGTAGGTAACTGAAGAAATGTTGGACCACATGCATCATAGGATTGGCCTGAGAAATCCTTTGAGCCAGTCATTGAAATGTGTTGCTTCATCAAGTCATACCAAATGTGTATTTGCTGAAATCATGGCTCCATGTAGGGTATATTGAAAATAAATGGTTGCTTAGCTAGTGGTAAAGTAGGGCAAGACTTTTGCACAGTACTTTCACGTCAACTGAAACATAAATACTTGCTTTTTGTTTGAGGTTGATTGCAGGCAAGCAGAAGCCCAGTGTGGCTAGCTGGAGATTAAGACCTATTTAATAGAAACTAAAAGGACTGTGATTGGCACTGTGCCACATTGGGAGTAAGATGTTTCACCACATCCTGCACCCAGAGGACCTCACAGCACCAGCAGCTTTACCACAGTGTAACCAGCAAGATCCCGCTCTACTCTCCCCACCCTGGCATTGGTGGGTCCCGCTAATGAGCCTACATACTCTCCTTTATGAGATTAATGCATTACATGTAGCAGGTGTCTGCCAAAATTCCAGCCCTATTTAAACCTCCCGGCCCATACCAGCCCTGTAATCCTATTAGCTCTAATTGAGTGAAGTCGGCAGTCTTTTTCAGTTTAACCAAGTTCAGCCACTAATAGGATTCAAAAAGAAAAAAGCTCAATGCATGGAATATGTGGGGTTTTAGTAGGAAGACAAGGGCATCTCTATGTCCGAGAGTTCCTGAGGGGGTAAACCAGCCGAAGATGATGAAAGAGGTGCATTAATACCATGTTTTACTGATTTCCACACTCTCTTTCTCACCAAAAAAACACACACACTACGATAAACTACAGCACAGCAGTGCCATGTGCCTAATACTTTTTTAATGTTTCTGACAATGTGAGACAGTTCTGACTGTTAATGGTCATATACATATCATACTTTTAAAGCAGAATCAAGAAACCAAAGATATAATTTTGCAAAGCGTAGTTGATACTTATACTGACCTTTTAAAATAAACCCACGGTGTCTCTTGTGCCTTTTGCATCTTTGAATCTTTCTGTGTGACATCCTCCTGTTTAACCTTTGGCCCCTCATCAGTGTGATAGGGTGTGAGTCTAGACAGGAATAAAGTCTGATTCAATGCATAACTAAAGACCTTTTCCATCCCCATCAGCCAACATCTCTCCAAAGTGATTAGGCCCAGGCAATGCTCTGTCATGTTTCCTGAAGAAGCTGTTCTTTTTTGAATATAATTATCCAGAAAGATTCATTCTGATAAGTCTGTTTTGTCTAACAAATGACATGTCTTCCTGCTTGTGATGAGAGAGGGAGAGGGATGATTCTCTAGCCTGGGAGCACCGCTTCTGTGATTGCTGCTATGGAGAAAAGAAGTATTCACAAAGGAACCAGATCATTTGTTTAGTATATTATAATGTCTGTTATTCTCTACAATAGCTGACTGCTTCTAAATGCTTTGAAGAGCCTGTAGTTCTAAAGATCCTATAGCTTCCCACACAAGTAATAAGTAATTATTGAGTTAATCATAATCCTTAAATCCTTATCCGGAACAAGAACATACATCATGTATCATGCATTGTGAAAACGTGTACTTTTAGGTATACAGTGACTTTTGTTTTGCAACATCATGCATCCCTTAACAGCAGGTTCTCAAAGTGGGGTCTGTGAAGCATAGCTAGATGGTCCATGATTTTATAATTTTGTAAAAGTTGTGGAAACCACAACCATTATCAATGTTATTATGACTACAAAGAATCTCAGCTGGAATCTAATGACAATTGTAATAAAAATAGCTTCTATTGGATCCTTAACATTCCTATAACTGAACACATTCACATTTGTTAGAATGAACAGAACATGTGTTCTAAACACATGCAAATGCAGATAAGAATAGGGGAATATGAAACTATTCATTAAAAAAAAAAAAGAATTACAGGGCATCAGGATTGAGATCGCACTGGACACAACAAAACAATCCAACAAGTGTGAGGTTTTTAATATTCATGTGAGCAGGACAAAGAAAGATCATGTTCATTAACATGAGCATACAGAATTTACTCATTCATCCTAAATACAGTGCACTCCGCTAATATTGACACCCTTGGTAAATATGAGAAAAGAAGGCTATGAAATATCAAAAGATCAAAGGGTTAAAAATTAAAGACAAATTTTCACAGCCTTCTTTGCCCATATTTACCAAGGGTGCCAATATTAGCGGAAAGCGCTGTAACTGTATGGGCGCAGTGGTTTAAATAAGGCTAGTTTATATTTTGCAAATAGAACCAAGGAAATTTCATGGCCAAGTACAAACAATAATAACTGCATGAGATGAATTATGAACTGGAGTGTAAATCTGGGGGTTTTTACTGGGTGTTTCCAAAAAAATTTAAATACACAACTGTTCTACAGATATTTGGAGCATTAAACAGGTAACGATACAGATTGTATTACATTGTATTACCCCCCTATTACATGTACATGTACAATGTAAGTCTGAGCAGGGTCAAACCCCTCACTACTGTGGGAAGTTTATTTCCGGTATAATATTTTGTTTGCATCGAGAAAAGATCCTTTCTATATATAAACCAGCAGCTACATTTGCTAGACATATTCACACTCTTTATCATATATTATGATTTCTTCACTGCCACTGTTTACTGTATAGAGCATAGAGTCATCTCCATTATGTACAGTTGAGTGCAAAAGCTTGCATCCCCTGTGTCTGGGGTTGGGGTGAAAGCTGTATAGCGATTTTAAATAAATACATAAAGACAGAAAAAAAGAAAAGAAAAAAAAAGAAGGCTGGGTCTAAAAAGATCATTCTAAAATTCTCAGTGAATATTTATATCACATTCAGAAAAGAAGACAATTTAGACTTTTCATTGCTGATATCTGAAAATACATTTTGGACCATTTTTTGGAACATCAATGAACCCTAACACAATGCTTTGCTGGTATACATGAAATGTCTTTGTCATGTTCATTTTGTCTGAAGGCTATACAAACCTTTGCATTCAAATATATGCTGGTCTGTAATTGGAGCACGCATGTACGCGCACACACACACACACACACACACACACACACACACACACACACACACACACACACACACACACACACACACACACACACAAGCACCAAAACATATCAGGGGAAGTATTCCAGTGTGAAGGAATTGGATTTTACAGCTATAATTAGGGTGATGTGTTACTGATTCCACACATATTACTGTCTCACACTGTAAAAATACCCTGTGCTGCTGAGTCATGTGTTCTGGAAAAAGGTGTCTGTGACAGTAACAAGGCCAGGTGCTGAAAAAGGACAACTGCTAAGAAACACAGAATTGAGGTTAAATACATGCTATTCTTTGATTTCTTTATGCAGTGACTACAAAGTAACAAAGATAGAACTATCTGCAGATTGGCTTGAACGTGTTGAAATCTTTTTATTGTAATTGAAAAAAAAATTCCCTGTAACCCTTATGATTATTAAACCCGCTGATTATTATTCAGGCATTCACCTTAAATAATATTATTCAATAACCTCAAATTATTGAGTCAAACTAAATCTAACCTTGCATGGCAAGGCATCATCTTAATTTTGAGAAAGAGCAACGTAAGTCTTGGTCTTGCGTGGTTAAAGGGTTACAGGGAGGTTTGAAATCCAGAAAGGAACAGCTTTCTAAACATGCTAATGACCAGAAGGTTATGAGTTCAAATCGCTGGATTTAAGCTCTCAAAAACTTTCCCAAATTTTTCCATCTTCTCTACAAAACTTTCTGTATTATATGACTTTCTTAAACTTTCTGTATTATATGACTTCCCATGCCCTGCGATAGACTGGCATCCCAACCATGTTGTATTGCTAATTCATTCTCTGTGTTCCCGGATAGTCTCCAGATCCACCATGAACCAGACCAGGATAAAGTGCTTACTGATGGTGAATGAATGAATGATTGTCATATCTCAGGGGTACAAGGGAACAAATACTAGAGCTTCTTTTTTAAAGCAATTTAAACAGAAACCTTATGGCTGTAATGTACCACTGTTACCACGAATATTATCATCAGTATCAGTATCAGCATCAGTTACCATTAGTTTCACAATTCCCCTGGGGATCAATAACGTCTGTTTGTCATTAATATGAGGCCATCCAGACCTCTACGAATCATCGGAGAAGCCTTTTAAGAGAACCCATATGGAGAACCCTCATTTAATAACACTTTTATTCTCCTTTTTCTTAAAGTTTGGTACCTAATCAATAAATCTACTATAGTGTGGTCCTCTGGGACACTAAGAAATACACACAAGCAACATCTTATTACTGCTCGTCATGTCAGCTCCTCTCTGATGCACATCAACACCCTCAATCAGTTCAGGACCCCCAATATTACTCTCCACTGGGGAGATTATGAGGTATAAAGGAAGAGCAAAATAAGCAGAATGAAGAAGAAAGAGAAATGGAGGGAAATCAAAGCGTTGGATTAATTGGTATTACGCAAGGTGGCTGAGCACAGCAAGAGAGAGCACTAGTACTGGGAGAATCCGAGCTATCCTCAAAGTTAGACCATTTGCACAATTAAGCAACTCACCTCTGACCCCAAGTAGAATAATTAATGAATAACAGAGAGGATAAAGACAAAAGGTGCAGAGTAGTTGGGGTGAGTGAAAGCGAGTTATACATCAAAGAATGCCAGTAATTGGCCCTGCGGTTTTCATTCCTCGCCCTATTTCTTTCAATTCATTGACTCAAAATAATGGGTTCAGGTTCATTATCAACAGATCGTAAGCTAAGCGGTGCAAAACTTTGACTAGACTGTGCATGTGTGTGAGGATGTGTGTAGTGTGTGTGTGTGTGTGTGTGTGTAATCGTGTTGGTTGACTGATACCCACAGACTTGCCAACAGGCTGGAAGGGAAAAGTTGTGAGCTATATTGTGGTCCCAGAGAAGAGGTTGAGGTTGTCACTTGTTTAGAACAATTTGTTAACCTGTCTCATCATCATGCTGGAATATAGCTGGTATGGTCAGGTAAGTCTGTCTGGTCTTTAAAGAGTACATTTTGACTTAGATCAAAAATATATTGATTTCCATTCTGACAGACTGTATCATGTGACTGTATCATGATATATTGTGACAAGCATTTATAGGTTATGATAAATTAAAGGCAAGAAGTGAAACTTTTAACGTTTATATTAATGATATCTACAATGATTTTTATATTACTATTAAGGTAGAGGAAAGTTTTTAGAAGTACTAATAAGAGTAACTTATTAAAAAATTAATTTTGGCTGATCATTAATTCACTTGCAGAATCTCTCATGAATTACAAACAATGTGATAGGCCATATAAATGAAACTATGATAATGTGAATTTAAAATAATATAGTTTAAATACATTTATGTTTATTCATTTAGCAGACACCTTTATCCAAAGCGACTTACAAAGGAGGAAATACAAGAAAAATCATCACTGTCCTTCTGACACTTATTTGGAAAAGGAATACGTCTAAGAAGCTGACAATATTAATGTATATAAAATAATTTTTTACTGGACCGAACCCCAAGAGTAACACTACAGAGTACACTACAACAGTGCAGAAAAAAAAGAAAACTAAAAAAATTCAAGGTAGAGAACATCTATCTGTAACATTTACCCCTTTCCAACTGCTGAAAGTTTTAAGATAGTCACATGAAGTCTGTTCTATTGTAGTACAAGAAGTGCGTACTGTACAAGACATTTATGGATGAATCAGGTTCCAGGACTTGCTCTTATAAAAGAGTAAGATTGTGCATACGCAACATTGTGTATGGGTGTGTGTACATAACGCATTTCCTTCTTGGGGACAATATCAGTCATTCACCTCCTCGAAGCTCAGGGAAGGCCTACAAATGGCTCTTATGTCAAAGAGCACAATTCAGGACATGACCCAGTGCATCACGTGCAATTTGCCATACTCATTCATGCAATTCCACCACTCCATGCTTAATTCAATTGCTGGAACCTGGGTGATAAAGCTTATCACACGTGATGAGGCCGAGATTCAGCAGACAGGCCGTCCTCACAATCCAACCTTGATCTGACTTAACTTCAGAAATTTTCCAAACCTGTGAGTCATGTCAGGTAACTAATAGTCCAACATGTCTGACGTTTGGCTTTTGGTCTGAGGGGCATCCTGGGGGGATAAAAAGAGAGGTGTCATGCCATGTTAGCCTCACGCTGGAGCAAAGCTCCGAGTAAACTTTAAAGAAATAGTCTGTCAGGAATGTGGGATTTCCTCCAGATGATTGACTTATCAATGCATGTTGGTGAAAGAGTGAGAGAGACATCATTTTACAACTAGCACTGCTGAGATCCTGACATATGGACTTGAAAAACAGGGAGAAAACAACAAAAGAGACAAACTGATAAATATGAGAATCCATGGGACACTTGAGCATATTTAATGCAAAAGGAACTCCAAGCAGTAGGTTTTATACCTGCTTTATAAATAAGAGGCTATGGACATCTTCTTCTCTACTGTCTCAAATGAAACTCAGTCCCAGCTGATTAATCAGATCAGAAAAAGCAAACCAGGCTGAAATATAGAGCTTTGAAGTATTTCAATTTCAGATTCAATTTGATTGATTTCAAAGCACACTGGACAATTAATAGGTTTTAATAGGTCTCTATAAATATTATGCATAGTTTGAAAAGTGATTTAACTGATCATATGTTTTTAGATTTAAAAATAGGCTGTAGCAAGCTGAGAACGGGTCATAGTTCAGAGTTTAAGAAGAACCCAAGGAGTCGTGCAGTGACTGAAAAGGAGACATTAGGACAGAACTATGCCTAAACACATCACTCTTCTGTGTGTGTGGGTGTGTGTGTCTGTGTGTGTAGATTTCAGTTCACTGTAAATGCAGTGTCACCAGCATAACCAAAAGCTATTGTTGTCCACTTGGCTACAAAACTCATAACAGCATGACCTCAGAGTTGGACACACACGCGCACACACACACACACACACACACAAACACTCTCACACACGCACACACACACACACACACACACACACACACACACACACACACACACACACACACACACAAACAGTCTCACACACACACACACACACACACAAACAGTCTCACAACACACACACACACACAAACAGAAACACTCTCACACATGCACACACAAACACTCACACACGCACACACACACACACACACACACACACACACACACACACACACACACACAAACAGTCTCACACCACACACACACACACACAAACACTCTCACACGCACACACACACACACACACACACACAAAACCTACACACTCACACACGCACACACACACACACACAAACACTCTCACACAGCCACACACAAACACTCTCACACACGCATACACACACACACACACACACACACACACACACACACACACAGTCTCACGCACACACACACACACACAAAAAACTCTCCACATGCACACACACACACACACACACAACACTCTCACACACACTCACACACACACACACACACACACACAAACACTCTCACTCTTTCACACACACACACACACACACACACACACACACACACACACACACACACACACATACACAAACACTTTCACAAATGCACCACACACACACACACACACACACACGCACACAAACACTCTCACACACTCACACACACACACACACACACACACACACACACACACACACACACACACACACACACACACAAGCGATCCTTTGTCCTAACCCAAACTGTGTATTATTAGTTCGAGTAAGGTCAAGTTTTATTAAATTTTCTGCTTAGTTCTCATTAACTGCCTACTGCATTATTTAATTTGTTAATTTCCTGCAATTTAATTACAGCTGTAACAATTACATGTTCAGCCAAAACTTTTGAACAGCACTTAAAACATTTAGCCCATACAGTAAATGCACTTTGTGTGCACTTGCAAAGAGTTACATCTATTTGACTTAATTCTTGAACAAAGGTCAGAGGAACTATCAGGATTGAAACAAATCAGGATTGAAAGTGACACTTCAATAAGGGAAATAGCTGTGTTAATGTTGTCTTGTATGTATTTTTTTAATCATCGTCAACAGAATTTCAGCTGGCTTGTGAATTTGTCAGGATTCATTTAGATGATATTTGAAACAGACTTCTAAGGCCGGTTCAATCTGATCTCCCATCCAGCACAAATCAACATCCCCTTTGCAGAATCAATTATATGGTCCAATTTGTTCATCTTATTTAATCTTTCATGACATTTAGAATTAAAATAATTGCATTGAAGCTTTTTAAGATTGATGATGATTACAGACTTGTACATAAGCTATAATGATTTTCACCTTAATGAATGTAAATATGTTGTTTGCAGTATTTTTCTTAAGGAGTGAATGCATCTACTCATGCTTTCCTGATGTTGCACTCAGTTGCAATAAAAAAAAAAGCTTTAATCAAACAATGCAGTCCAAAAATCCATAAAACCATCTAAACTTCTTCCTGTGCTGAGCCGTGACATTCATATTCTTCTTGACCATACCAAATCTCTCCACATTAGGGTAAGATGCACAGACCGTAGCAATCCATTTTGTTGTTAGAAGCCAGTGATTTGGCTAAGCCCAGATAAAGTGGTCTTTTTAAACGAACAGCTTACGCATAAGCCTTTGCACTGCAGGCGCTCAGTGCTGTTTATTTACCCGGTATGTGAGGGGAAGTAATATGACACACTGGTCTGGTCACTTTGTAAAACTTGAAGTGGGACCAGTACACAGGAGAGGGTCAGAATGGAGAAACAGCAAGAATCCTGGATGACACTGAAATCTTATGATGGAGATTACACATGACAGGAAAAATAACTTCTACTCTTCCTTATAGTTTTGGGATCATCATACTGATTTGGGCCGCACAGGCAGAGTAAGCTGGGAAGAACGTGCGGGGCCATTTATAGTCACTTTCTCTTTATGGCATCAGGGTGAAGGTGTGTGTGTGTTTCTACTCCTACTATTACAATTAATGTTGCCTGAAATGTAAATATTCTCTGATAAATTCTTGAAATAACTTCGGTAGATTTTAAACAGGATACTGAGTGGATCTTAATGAAAAGGGTGTGTGTATCATTCATTCATTCACTTGGGTGGCATTGGGTTTGGAGTGTATCCTGTGAACACTGAGCATGAGGTGGAAATAGACCCTGGATAGGATGGCAATTCTGTGTGGGCCACCATGCACACACATTGACATCTAGGGACAATTTAGCATAACTAAGCCACATTGCATGTTTTTGAGATATGGTGTATGTTAGGTCAAATTCAATGAAAGTACACCAAACATGGGTGTGGTGGTGGATCTTCAGACTACTGACCTAATGGTTGTGAGTTAAAATACCTGTCCTTGATTGAGCATGGCTCAACCTTTAACTGCTCAACCGTAAGTTGCACTGGATATAAAACATGAACCAAATGAGTAATGTGCTCAAAATAATCTCACATTTTTAAGATTTAAAATATAAGACACACTCTTGGAAAAGGGTTTCTTATGTGTTTGAGGTCACTAAAGGGTTTCTGCTCTGAACCTGAAAAGGAAACCTTCTGTTTCTACAGTTTCTCTTTCGACTGCGTATATTAGGACATTATGGGAATTCACAAATGCACTCTCAAAATATTGCAATATGTAGTAACTATGAACTGCTTCAAAGGTTCCCCCAGAGAAACCAACTTGAAACCCCCCCTTTTTAGAGTGCAAGATATAAATTTGGAAATGGAATTGTACACAAATTAAATGGCCAGACATGATCATTTTGGACGAACTGATGAGCGCCTGGCTGTACTTCGTTAAACAATAAACTATGGACAAATCGTGCAGTCTTTTGATTATATTAGTACAACTAAAGCTTGAAAGACAAAAAATGAGGATGTGGGACATGTACACGTGCATAATAACTAATGCTGAGTGTGCATGTCTGAGTGACGATTTTCAGTTGCAGTTTTTGCTGCAGTGTTGAGGTGCTTCAATGCTTTTTGTAGATTATCAAATGTAATTTATAGAGCGGGGTCTTGCTGTGACCTTAGCTTTCTTTATTTTATGGATCCTTGTATGTCTACGAGCATATGTTTCAGTTGCTGGTGGCAGTCTTGATCTGATCACTGGCATGCATGTCCTAAGGCCACAATTAGATCTGGCTATGTAGCTGGGAAAGAAAAGAAGCATTCCTCTAAGGTGTGCCTGTGAACGGCTTGCCTTGTTGGCTTTGACACGGGCACAGTTTAATTGATTTAGGGCAAAAATCACATTAGTGCTAATTACACCATTTCTGAAAAGTCTGGCTGGACTAACTTCCTGTTTTCTGCCCAAGCGTACAAAACCTCAGTGGATGAAGCTGTTTATATAACACATATTGCATGTAATGTTCTTTTGTCTTGTTGTAATGACCTGCACATGTAATACCTGTTACAAATAAAATCATATTCATCGTATCATATTCTATATACCAAAGTACATGTCTATATATGCATTTTAGATCTGTTTCATAATATGTGTATATATGCATTTTATATATGTATCTTACTCTTTGTTGATAAACGCAGTGGAGAGAACGGACCAGCATTCCCGTAATAAAGTAAAAATTGGTGTAATATTTAATTTCGATATAAATCATTAAAGAGCACCTGCTATTATTCATTCCTTTTCTACTTGGATAAAACAGACCTCAGATGTGTGAGCTGGACTTTGAAGTCTTGTCTTAGAAGCAGACCAACTTTTACAGGAAGTAGCTCATGTTTTATGCACGCTGTGTGCGGGACTAACAAAGGTGAGCTGTCATGCTGGGACATGAGAGAGCGAAGGAGAAAATGGCTAGCTAGTACTTTTGGCATGACTAAACATAGGAATAGGAAGAGGGGCAGTTTTGTATTTTGTACACTGATTCCATATTTAGTTTGTTTTTGAGGTTATTTTTAGGCTAACAGATGAATTTAGATGAATAGATTAGAAGCAGTGAGGGGGTGGAGGAGCTACTTACGGGTCAATGGACTTCGGTATCAGAGTTCCAAGCTCTTTGATTCTGCAGTTGATGTTGTATCGCCGCCTTCTTTCAATTGTCAAATGAGAATATAAACATTAACACTATACATGTCACACACACACACACACACACACACACACACACACACAAACATCCGCAGTACAACATTGTGCATGTTCAAAACCTTCCTTGTGTATTGTCAGAAACCTTCCTCAGCATTTCAGTCATTTCAAGAAACAAAATTTTTTTTAGCAATAATAATAATAATAATAATAATAAAATACAGCATCTGAATGCTGAGGAAAGAGCTCTACACTTTATCAGGCATGTAAAGTGTAATGACCGCAATGTCATCCATCACACTGTTGATCGTGTAACGCAATTACGGCCGTTGCCGTTGCATGGCTGTTATTATCACCCAAGCCTCATCAGCTGTGCACTGATCGAATTCAGTATGACTCAGTGATAAAAATACAGCACAGCATAATGTTTTCCATGCTGTGGAAATACATCCCCAATGTCTCTGAAATACTGTCAAACCATCTGGATTTTCTTATTACTGTGCTCAGATACAAACTCAAACCCTCACTCTTCCATGTTCTGTATCCGGAGCAATGCCATGCACCATGTGACCTCTAGTGAATGAGTATGTGTGCCAGGAAATCCCGTATAATATAATTTTTTGCTAGCGTGTTTATGTGATGTTGTATATAGTGCATGAGTGTGCTTTCTGTACAGAGGTGTGTGTCAGGGAGATAACCTGTGACTGGAATGTGCTGAGTAAGAAAATGTGTACAGGCAGAAAGGAAAGATCCTAGAACACAACACCCCCCTCCACTTCCCAACCCGCTTGTCCCTTGTTCCTCTGCTTTCAGCCATCGAAAATTTTGCCTCTGTCAGGCCTTTGGCTAATAGTTAGTGGTGGAGTAAAACCTCGCAGAGGAAGCCTGGGTGCTGAGAACGCTGATGTGTCATGTCTTCCTTCCCTGGCTTGGCTTTTAACATACACTGTTCAGGAAAATAACACACACACACACACACGCAAACACACTCATCTTTCTACTTTCCGTTCCTGACTGCACACCGAGCAGACTGACTCACTGCAACTCCTTCTTCATTGAGGTTTCAGTGTATAGACACTGGGATTGTGTGTCACAGACAGAGGTTGTGTTGTTGAATACTTCTGCTGTTGGAGCCATGAGCCATCGTTGTGTAGTCAAAGTCATCTCCCTCACTGAGGTCCAGCTGCTGCCGGTAGGTAGCTGCAGATACAGACAGACAGACAGACAGAGATCTGTGTTATTTACAAAGCTTGGTTATGTATTGAAAGTCTGCACCTTAATGAGGTTTATGTGTATCTCTATGTGTGTATGTGTGTGTGTGTGTGGGGGGGGGGGGGTTAGCAATGGGGAACTAACAGGCTGCAGAGATTTTGAAAAAATTTCTAGCTATATGAGTTCACCTGAAAAAACAACAAAAAACCCACACACTGAAAATGGTATTTCCTCACTTGTGGCAGTTTATGTGCATTATTAATATAAAGTAGTTATTGAACTGATTTGATATTTATACATTTCATTCATTTTTTCACTTGATTTTACCTGATACTGTTACAGTTACCCCTGATATCGATACTGATACTGAAACCTTGAGCATCAGTCGATATTAATATCCATCCTACTATGCTTTAAAATGATTTTAACTGAAGTACTAGGAAATACAGGGAAAATACACAGCTAAAACCCAACCTGCACAAAACCATGGCTTTTTGTGATGCTTTTACTGCAGCCTCTTTCAGTTGTTGTTTGTTTAGAGGGGGTTTCCTCCCTTCAGTCTCCTCTTCAGGAGGTGAAATGCCCAATAGGGTTAAGGTCTGGTGATTGCCCTGGTCTGTCTAAAACCTTCCACTTTTTCCCTCCTGATAAAGTCCGTTGTTGAGTTAGCAGTGTGTTTTGGATCATTGTCTTGCTGCATGATAAAGTTCCTCCTGATTAATCTGGATGAATTTGTTTGTAAATTGGCAGACAAAATGTTCCTGTAAACTTCTGAATGAATTCTGCTGCTACCATCATACATCTTCAATAAAGATTACTGAGCCTGTTCCAGAAGCAGCCATACAAGCCCAAGCCATGACACTACCTCCACCATGTTTCACAGATGAGAGTCTATGTTTTGGATCATAAGCAGATCCTTTCTTTCTCTACACTTTGGCCTTTCCATCACTTTGGAAGAGGTTTATCTTGGTTTCAGATCTTTTATGGCTCATCTCTGCATTTCTTTGTGAATTCCAATCTGGCTTTCTGATTCTTACTGCTGATGAGTGGTTTGCATCTTGTGGTATGGAGTCTACATTTCTGCACTCGAAGTCTTCTTTGAACAGTGGAGTGTGATACCTTCACCCCTGCCCTGTGGAGGTTGTTGGTGATGTCACTCACTGTTGTTTTGGGGTTTTTCTTCATAGCTCCCACAATGTTTATGTCATTAGCTGCTGTTGTTTTTCCATGGCCGACACATTTGCTGTCTTTTGCTTAGTACACCAGTAGTTTCTTTCTTTTTAGGATATTCCAAATTATTATATTGGATACGCCCAATGTTTGTGCAATGCCTCTGATCGATTTTCCCTCTTTTCCCTCTTTAACCAAGAGTAGATGTTCAGAGATATTTATTGTTTAAACAATAAATCTATCAGGATACACCTGGGTAACAAGAAACACCTGTCAGTTACATGTTACAATTTTATTTGCTCACCTAAAATTGGGGGGTTTGACGCAAAAGGTTCTACGTTTTATGTTGTTTAACTAGAAGTATATACTAAGAAATAAAAACTGAAAACCTAAACTCTCATCTCATATAAATTTTTTGTTCACAAACCCAAACGTCTTCAGTCTAAAAAAAAACAAACAAAAAAACTGGCCTTGTCCTTCCAGTAGTTTCGGAGGGGACTGTATTTGCATGTATAATTTATATGAAAGATGGCATGATACCATTTATCCTGATACCGATACCGATACTACGGACACAAAACCACAGCTTTTACAATCTCACTCAAAAATACTGCAAACATATTGAAGCATTAAAATATTTAAAATATATGTAAACATATACAGTTCCAAAAAATATATTTTCCAAACGCAAATCCAAACTTTTCCATTTGTTACAGAATCAATTTCATTATTTTTATTCTCCAATGTGCAATCAACCATTTTTTGATGGTATTTATATAAGGCAAAGAAAAAAAACAGCCACTGAGCACTTAACCACTGAACTACCACTGCCCTATTATATACAGTACTACGCAAAGCTCTGGCACCCTATTTTATTTAGTACAAACTTAGATATAGATTTTTAATTTATGACTTCTACATTATCGAGTAAGTACAAAAAACATTTTAGATTCCCAAACACTTTTCTAGCACAAAATTAAATGTAACAGAAATTTTTTTGTTTGTCAGTAAAGAAAGCAGCATGTTATATAAGAGACACTTTTCAGAGGAAAAAACATAATGAATGCTTTATCATACCAAATATGGACTTTGTTTCATTTACTAGAGTTTACTGCTCTTTAGTGTATTTTTTAAAATGTAGAAACATTTCATCAAATAATAATAATAATAATAATAATAATAATAATAATAATAATAATAGTGATATATATTTGACTTATGTAACACTTTTACATACATAAATATACATATATACAAATAAATAAATAGGAAGAAAAACTGAGAAAACTTGGGTTAATGAATTTCACTTTTTTTTTTAATTCCTGCAGTACTTTCTCTTCCCTTTAGAAAACTTTGTGGTGCAACGATTCTGTGTGTCTCTGACTGAACACAATGTATCCCATACACTTCTTGAGAACAAACCATATAGCATTAATTGTATTCATTCTATACAAGTAATGTACATTTAGCTATACTGTATAATGTGCCATGCAAACTGTATCCGGGCTGAGAGAAGTTTATTTGATATCCTCTGGGGGTTAAGGTATTTGTCCATAATTTCTACAGTTAGTGATAATCTCCCACCCTAGTGTTTCATAACTTGACCTGAAGTGAAACAAGAACTTGGCTAATACTGAAACAGTTGAGCAACGTCTGCGCCATAATATAGATTACATTCCCACTTCCAGTTCACACTCAGTGTCTGTCTGGAAGCCTGGGGTTTGGACTAAAATTTCTAGAAGCTAGAAATCAATAAGGTAATGCAAATAGTCCTTTATTTACATCTGTCACTCTTTAGTGATTATTCCTTCTCTTGGAATTTAGGAATATCATGTTAAAGAACAAACTGCTGGATTGACTTGTGCAAGACATGAAATACAATTCCACTGTGGATTGAGCTTAAGTAGGAGATCTTATTACTAATTAGATTTCAATTTTGCAGCATGCCATTACTTTTAGTATCTTAATATTTAACTACTGGGTGTAAATATGACTTGTAGTGTCCTAAACATAAGGGCACAACTTGAGACATAATTTTAAGAGCAGATGCTGTCCTATTACACTGGTGAAAGTGTGTGTGTGTGTGTGTGTGTGTGTGTGTGTGTGTGTGTATGTGTGTATGTTCATTCTGTCCTATCAGCTTATCGCTGCACACAGCCAGTGCAGCTTTACTTATCTGAGTGAGTTAAATAAACAAAATGAAGTTATGAAGCTACAGTTGTGCACCCCCAGGTACAAAATCTTTTGTACTGTCACACAGTTCATATGGAATAAAAGAAATAAAAAAGAGAGTGTGTTATATTTGTGTCTGAAGCACACATATGTAGTATTAAATACGGATACATTTCATAATACAATCATACATACCACACTTGGTAAACAAAGAGAAAAGAAGAGAAGTATGAACCAGAAGGTAAAAAATGACTGTGAAATAAGTGAAAGAACTCTCAACATTACAACATACAAATAATCCTGATTGTAAAGTAATTTTTTCAGAAGGTCATGTGAAATTAGGCAAAATAAGCTTGACATTCGCCGAGTATATTTTTAGTCCTATGGCAATAAAAGTTATTTCTGGATGTTCTAGATATAGCCTCAGCTGCCACTGGATAACTTCACAGCTGGCCCTTTGTGAACTCAGACAACACAAAGACAAAACGGGGTCATTCTGGTCTCCCTAAAAGTGAATACGTCCATCCTAAATATAGTTTTACGATGTGTTATGGACTAAAATAAGATAAGGGTTCGGTTCTTGACAGTTAGTTTTTGAGAACTGACAGAGGAGAATGGGTCCTCACAGCGCTGTGTCTAAGATGAGCCCTGGGGTTAGTGAGAAACCACACACAACAAGCAGCATTTGTTTTTGAGCCCCTGAAGCAGAAGTGGAAGAGGGTTGTAGGGGGACAGCTTGGAGACAGGCTACGTCGCACAAACAGAATAAGGCGGTCCTCTTGAATTGGTAATATAGGCAAAACGCAGGAATCCCATGGTGATCAAACCAACCGGATCAGTATTCTGATGGCTCTCTGTTTGAGGTGATTGCTACACTAGGCCATAAAAGGGCAAGCCTGCCTCCCTGTTAATTAGGTCTTTTACTACACCCAGTTGGTTTATAAAGAGTGCTGGAGAGGAGGAGAGAGTCACACCGTATCCACTCAGCAGATAACTTTAGCCTGGGATCCTACTAGAGTTCCTTGTCAGAGCTGCAGAGGACACGCGGGTTCTGAGAATGCCACATTTATCTGATTGTAGCTACTACATGATGCGAGACGGAGCCCAAGTTGCCAGTGTAAGGACATTTTTTTTTGACTTGTGATTTATATTTTTTAAGCTATCTGTGGCTGAACGTCAGGTATGGATGGCTATAAGATTCAGCTTGACAATTGGCCTCAGACATCAGGTTGTACGGAGTTGACTACCATTTACATCCTATGATTTTATTACAGAATTTTAAAATTTGTAATAAGTTAAACCTGTTTTTAGCCAAAAAAAAAAAAAGTTAATAAGAGATGTTTATATGGTGCGTGTCATAAAATGCCTATTCCATGTTATTTGTGCAAAATGTAAACTTCATAAGCCTTAAAGTACAATGTGTAATACTGACCATGCCTTTCAATCCACAGGTTCAGAACCACCTGGAGACCTCCAAATACAACCTCCACCCAGCACAGGCCCAGCAGGTCAAACAGTACCTGACTCTAGGCACCAAGCTTCCTGGCCAGGCCCACCCATACCCAGGCCAGGCCCTGGGCACAATGCCTGTCATGCGCAATGGCCATATGACACCTGTCAGCGACAACAGCACGCCCGGCAGTCCCGTCACCCTGTTCACCCTCGCCAACAGCCACGACACTGAGGTGAGTACCGTACTCTAAACCCCATTCCCCCCCACACCATTCATCAATAACATCAAGCATGTATCACTGATCAATACCAAAGTAAAAGGTATCACTAATCTGATAAGAGGCATTTCCATCATGCTGCAGTCTTCTTGTGTGGAGATGATGAAATGCTTGTTATTGGATTAGGAAGCGGCATATCTTTTCCTCTGCACTGTTCTACTCTTCATTGATTTAATAACTATTAACCTTTGTAGATAAAGCTAAAAAGGGACATTTGAGCATGGCAAATACGCTACAGTATAATCACTGTTTTCCTTAGTTTCCAGTAGATGAAGTTATTGATGACCTCATTGGATTTGAATCTGGGTTCAATGATGGGAGCTTGGAGTGTATGGAGCCTAGTATCATAATGCAAAATAATGTGAGTATGAATTATATTCATTCTTTAATTATGTGGATCGGCGACCTTGCGTCTGAAAATCGAACATAACCACTGTCATTTCTAATAATATGAATTTTCAGAAAATTACAGAATAAGAATTAAGAAATGATAAGACTCTAATTAATTAAATTACAGCAACACAAATCAGTGGACGTTTTAGACTAGTCTGCTTTGTTAAATCTCTTTAGAAAGAACAGAAGTGCGACCCGAAATGTCGATTCTTGATGTGCTTGGGGGTCGGAAAAAGAGCTGGTCTTTTGTGAGGTCAGATTAAATCCAACTAAGAGTCAAAGTTCATGATATGTGTGTGTGGGGGAAAAGGCTTAAACGGCATTACATTCTTTGCTGTGTAACAATACAGATTAGATACCTAATACAATCAGGGAACTGAGTGGTACGCAGAAAATGAGTTGGAGTGTAATGAGTGCAGGCCTCATATACAGTACGTATCCTCCACTACTTTCTCTCATAGGCACTTTAGGGTCAAAACTAAAATACAGGAGGGACAAAGAGTAATGTGAGTAGATAACAAAGAGAGAAAGGCATATAATATGCAAATGTGGAAGAAGTTCATGTTCATCTTAAAAAGTGCAATTTAGCTAAGGAATAAAAATGCATACACAGGTGTCTAGGGATACAAGTGCTCACTGTGTTTCTTTGACTGGGCAGAAATTCGGCAGCATTTTGCTGATGCTTAGCCTGGACAAAGAACTGCTTGAGCGGTGATTATAACAACACCTGAACTCACTAGAGAGGAATGCATCAGTGAAAGAAAAACTGTCACGTTGCATTCCACCACACACAAAAAGACAGCGATGGAGAGGAGTCCAGTGTTACAGAGGGCAATAGAGAGGGAGTGTGCATGTTGAGTATACAGGAAGAGAGAGAGAGAGAGAGAGAGAGAGAATACAAGACAGATTATGTCTCAGCAACGCAGTGAGGCATCAGATTGGGCTAATGCCTCAACTCCCAGTGGGCTTGTTCAGAAATGATACCATGCTTAAACGGATCAATTGATTTTAATTAGTCATACAGTGCGATGCATCACATCGCTTCATGTGTCAACATATCCACGAACACAGATGGGAATGGATTGAAGTGATTACGATACCAGAGTCAAGGGACTGAAGCAATCTTTCATTTTTGATAAGCATGATTTTCCTCTACTGAGATAATGGCATACATGCAAAGCAAAGCTAACAGCCCAACACCGTATCTGCCCAGCTCTTCGGCTAATACGGATCTTTTTTAGTCCTTCAGTGTGTGTATGAGGAGTGTGTTGACTGTACAATGCAGCTTGTTGAGGAGATGCAGCAGAAGGCTAACCCTGACAGGTGGTGCTTTCTCTCGCACAGTGCACTTGTCTAAGGTTGCGTGTGCAAAATGTCAGAACAAGTGTGATCGGGCTGATCCAGGTCTTATAATGTCAGCAAGTGGCAGGGACTTCTGAGATTAGATCCCATACATAACCATATGTTTATCCACACATACATGACATACATTCCCATGCTCAATCCTGGGACCTGAGTTGAAAACATAAAAGGAGAGAAACGAGAAAAAATAAAGGAAAGAATCTGTTCTGTAAAACAAATACAAATACTACTATATTCTAATAGAAATATAAATGACAATGAAGCATGTTCCTAGAGTTCATCTCATCCTTTCCTGTCTTCCTCTTCCTGTTTATTTCAAAGGTGGCCCTGAACAGCGGCATGCTGGAAGTCTATGGCGGTGACCAAGGTATGACTGCCTCTCATGGTGGACTGACACCCCCCTCATGCCCCCCAAAGCTCTCTGTTAAAATGGAAGTCACAGGTACGGAGCACGTCTGCAGAAAAGAGCCGTTCAGAACTTCCTCTTTCACTACACTCATTTCTCATTTTCAATGCTTCAGTTAACTGAATATGATGAGATGTATCTCTTGTGTCATACATATTGCACAAAGAGTCCCCACCCCCTCACACACACCTCTGTGAAAGTCATGCTTCAACTAAAGCTAATTGATTTAGGAAATGTTAAGGATTCCTCAAGAACTCTTCACTCCAATGAGGAAAATAAGTCACTTACTATCTTTTTCACATAAGTGTGCTGCAGGACACAGATCCGTTGCACACAGCGTAAACGATCCTATCGAATCAGCAGAAAAGAATTGAGAAATCTAATCACGGATTCCAATCACATCATTTGGAAGAACACGAGCGGGATTCGGAACGATGGAGTACTTTTGCTTTGCAAAGCTGAGTTAATTGTCAGTGAAGGTGTTTTAGAAGAGGGCACAGAAGTGGTGCTGAGGAAGCATGGGAATGAGGACAGGACTCATACTGCTGTGTATGTGTACAGTTAGGGTTGTGAGCCCGTAGTGAATAGTGAGTTTAGCAGTAAGTCATTTGCCATCTATCATCAGTGCAATTTCTTTGACATGTTTTTGATTTATGAAAATGCTGAATTGGTGTTTTTTTTGTTTCTTCGTTTGTTTTTGTTAAAAGCCTGCCTTCTTTTCTCTTCTCTCTTTCGAAACAGAACACGACACCAGAGTCTTAGCAAAAGAGAGACAGAAGAAAGACAATCACAATCTGAGTAAGATGCTCTGATTGTACATTTGTGTGTGTGTGTGTGTGTGTGTGTGTTTGTGTGTGGCATGTATAGTGATAATCTTTATTTTCTCATTTGACAGTTGAAAGAAGGCGGCGATACAACATCAACTACAGAATCAAAGAGCTTGGAACTCTGATACCGAAGTCCAATGACCCGTAAGTGGCACCTCCACCCGCCTCACTGCTTCTAATCTATTCATCTAAATTCATTTATTAGTCTACAAATAACCTCAAAAACAAACTAAATGTGGAATCAGTGTACAAAATACAAAACTGCCCCTCTTCCTGCAGTAGGCTAATTGGACTTTCTTTACTCGCCCAGTGTGAAGTGGCATTTGGCAGTTTGAATAATGATAAAAGGGGTCAAAGTCAAAGCAAAGACCATTTGAATACAGTTTTAAGCACAACCGAACCTCCAGAAAGGGAATACAGTGGCCCAGCTCAACTGAACTTCTGATCAAATTTAAATAGAAGGTTCATTTTATCACCATACCATTAACATAAGATAAAAGAGATTAGCTCTGATCAGACCGACACCTTACTCCAAAGAAAGACACAATTTTACCACACACCCTTCCTTTTCACAAGTAATGATATTGGCAGTGGCTCCACTTAGCTTCAGCTTCTAAAATTCCTTCTTTTTTTTTTTTTTCAGATGACACCTATTTTTACTCATGAATTAATTTTTACCACGGAAGGACCATGGAATAGGCTTTCTGCAGACACACTTAACTATTCCATTAAAATTCCCATTCAAAGCCAATGTAATGTCTGAGAATGAATAATTGGCCATGTAAATCACCATTTCTTAGTCCTATAAAAATAGGGTTTTTGTGAAGGTATTTTTCCTGTGTGTGAAGGTTCTGCTGACGCGACGCACGTGTGAAAAAGGTTATCTTTTCTGTTTTCTGGCAGTGATATGCGCTGGAACAAAGGGACCATCCTCAAGGCCTCAGTGGAGTACATTAAGTGGCTCCAGAAAGAGCAGCAACATGCGCGAGAGCTGGAGAGTCGCCAGAAGAAGCTGGAGCAGGCTAACAGGAGACTGCTGCTCAGGATTCAGGTAGGGAAAGTGGATAATAGAGTTCTTGTAAAATAGTAACAAAAATGAAGAGTGAATAATACGAGTAAGACGGACCAAAACAACTATCATCGCACGCTCCTCGAAACTGTCCCATGTCTTACTGATGTCTGTAACCAAGCTCTGATTGGAAACACAGGGAGTTGAAGAAAATTGCCTGATTAATAGCTAGAGCACTAGGACAGGAATGCACCTGGAATTAGATTATGAGACCTTAATAATGCAGGACAGCCAATCCTGTCATCCCCGCTTGTCTGAAATTATGCATTACAATCCCGCAGTAGTGAGATACTCAAAGAGAAGGCAGTAGAAATATTACAGAAGTCCTCACACACACACACACACACACACAGACAGACATTCAAATTAGCCTCCAATGTAATTACCCAGAGTTCCCCTATCAAGCAGCTACTGATCTTCCAATTGGATTTCTAACCAGGGCTTGTATCTAATGTCGAGACAAACCCTGCATCCCAATTGGCATACTGTCCGTACGAAATAGTATCCGAGATGAGGAACAGTGTCTCCCAAATGTTGAAGTGAGTAATGTGTAAAGGTACCCGTATGGTCTAATATTTCAGGTAAATGTTCAAAGTATGGAACTATGGATACTTTTTCAGCTAATATTGCCCATAACTCCTTGCATGAGGGAGGAAGAGCTTTGTGACTGTTTGCTTGATCGAACTGATGGATGCACTGAGGTTTAAATAACGTGGAAAAATCAACAAAGGGAATGATAAATGAATTATCTAAAGAATAATGAATGAAGAAAGGCTGAAATGCAACAAGGAGTTAGTTTACGCTGACAGTGTCCTCTTCTGTTACACGGCATGTTAGTATGTCCCACTACTTACATGCTCTTTTTCAAGTCATAGAAGTTTTACATCATTTACACGATAAATAATTACGTACATAATTTTTAGTACATAGTATAAGTATGCCAATTGGGATGCAGAGAATGTATTTCACAAATGATAAATAGCAGATCTATGTTTTTCAAGCCTTTAACGGCAATATCTATTTATTCTATGACTATAAGAAAGCCATTCATACATACGTTGTCCTGGTTGGCTGGATGTTGGAGGTCCACAGCATATTTTCTGAGGCAGCTGCACAGTTCAGAGATCTTTTTAACAGTAGCTGTCATCATGTGAAGAGAACTTTACTATATATATATATATATATATTACAAAAAGTGTTCTCACCTAAAAATAGCTGACATCACTATCCTAGTGGTCCCACTATCTTCTTCTTGGGGGAAGGTATGGAACGGAGTGCTGCATCCTGTCATCTCCTGTATACAGTAGATTCAGAAAGATTGAGTGAAAAGTAATAACCTCAGACCTCATTAGGGTTCTGCTTCAACTCCATTCGTCATCAATGATGTATGATCAGGGCAGATCTTAGTAGTGTGTACCCCAGAGACACTTGAATTATGGTCCAAGATTTTGATTATAAGTGAAGAGACAACTATCTGATATCTAATGCTTGAGGATATGTGCGTGTTTGACAGGAGTTAGAGATCCAAGCTCGTGCTCATGGTCTGCCCAGTAATCTGGGAGCAGCGGAGCTCTCGTCTCACCTCATCAAACAGCAGCAGCAGCAGGCACTTCCAGCTCCTGCGGTTACTCCAGGAGCACAGACTTCTCTCTACCCACAGGATGAGCTCAATGGCCCTGAGTACCTGCAGAGGAACTCCCTGTCTGTGCTCCATGCCGGAAATGAAGGCAACAGCAGCTCCTCTGGTGAGCATGTAGATGCCACTTCGACGACCTTCTCGGACCCGCTGTCACACTTCACGGACTTCTTTAGTGCCACTCTGAAGGAGGAGCAGCGGCTGGACGAGCTCCTCATGGAGGAGGCGCTGTCTCCGTTTGGGACTGACCCACTGCTTTCAGCCACTTCGCCCAACGCGTCTAAGGGGAGCAGCCGCAGGAGCAGCTTTAGCACGGATGACAACGACGACCTTTGACACCATTCACAGTATTCTTATACTTCTGGACCTGACGTATGTGACTGACCACCAGCTTTTCCTCTAGACACAGGGACACATCTTCTATGTGTCCTGGAAAGTCTGAAACATCAAAAAGGGGGAGATGAACTGATATTCTGAAACTACTGTACAGCCTTTACTGTAGATGCTTATAACACTGGTCACACACATCACTGGACTATTAAAACTGTATGCTTCTGAAGTGAAACATAATGGCATTGTTCATAAGGATCATGAAAGGAAAAAGTAAAGAGAAGATGGAGAAGAGGAACTTTTTTCCCCTCATCTGCCATGCCTTATCTAAGACAGGGTTAGCTTTATAAACGTATATAAGACGAAGTGTTGTAAATGTAATTTAATAATAGCAATAAAACTAACATGCCTTATTGTTTTTAAAGTATTTTAAAAGGAAAATATCACAGTGTGTATTTATACATCCTAATCCCTGTATTGTTGGAAAAAAAATGTCTTATACATTCTAACACTTTCTATTTTTTATTTTTCATTTTTTAGATATCATTGGGGTGGGGAAAACACATTAAACCCCTTTTGATGAAACCACATCTGTTTTATTTCATTCCTTCTAAACTCAATAATATTCCATGTCAATTCAACTTGGGTAAAATATGTAAAAGCAAATTTTAAACATTTTTGAAACATATGCTTACACACACACACACACACACACACACACACACACACACACACACACACACACACACACACACACACACACACACACACACACACACACACACACACACACACACACACACACACACACACACACACACACACACACACACACACATATATGCCTGATTGTGTTTTATAGCTTCTCTACACTGCTGTGCAACTGATGAGGTCTTGGCCTGTCTGAAGATCTAGCAGCTAAGAGGTTTGGCGTTTAAGTGACATTTTGATGAGGACGTCTCCCTGTCACAGGATACTAATGACACACAATATACCCGTGATTACACACAAGCTGAATGGCCATTAAAACACAGCTGCAGCCCTCCACCACACTGAGTTCGGGTCAGACCTGCA
Organism: Ameiurus melas; assembly: GCA_012411365.1. Classification (NCBI taxonomy): domain Eukaryota; kingdom Metazoa; phylum Chordata; class Actinopteri; order Siluriformes; family Ictaluridae; genus Ameiurus; species Ameiurus melas. The sequence continues at coordinate 15,544,770 of CM022766.1, read as the reverse complement.
GGGCCCTCCAGACGGTCCACATTTTATCCGCATCCAAACTCAAACAACATCAAAAATGTGGCACATCAGCAGGGTCCCAGGGACTGGTTTGATGATCACCGGGTTAGAGCAAATTGTCTGATTTCCCCTCAAACACAAAAAAAAAAAAAAGAAATAACCAGAAACAAAAAGCTGTATAACTTTATATTTAAAAAATATTATATATTAAATTCTGCCAAGACATTTCTTTATAACAATTAGTTCATTATTAATTCACATATGTTTACCGTGACTCATATGCCACTTAAAGGCATACAATATGACTATTCATTAATTTATTATTTATTAAGTATATGATTGTTAATGTTACTTGTTTTCTGGTTACATGGTTTCCAGTGTTACATGCTGTAAATTGTTTAAGTTTATTTTGACAGTGCATTGCACTTAAATGTTACAAAAGGTAATGCATTTTACATTAAGCTTAATAAGATTTTAAAAATATGTCGCTTTATGACATTTCACACATGACTACTTTTTTATGAATATCGATCGTTTCATTTCAATGCATTCAAAGAACAATATTTTTTTTTTTAGTTTTTTTTTTTTACAAAAATGTCTTTAACATAAAAAACATAAATACTTATCAATGAAGCCCCTATGCTGTTTAGTCAAGCTGTTTTTAACCCAGTTTATTTAAAGTTTTATTTCAGTTCTGTATGATCGTGAGTCTTTTGAAGGAATGTCTCATTAGTTGAGATTTTTAAGCAAATTCAATGATGTAATGCATGAATAATACAACAAACAGCAGAGACAGAAACATGTGAATGCGTTGCAGTGGAGAGGCTGTGTGTTCATCAAAGCCAGGCTAAATTAATGTTTTACACTGCTATTAGATATATGTTTCTCCATAATGAAGTTGAAAGCCTCACCATATAATTAGCAAACATGGACACCCGCTACAGTTTACAAACATGATTACACATACTGTAAAGTATATGTGTATGCTCATTAAAGGGAAGACCTAGATTTCTTGTGTAAATAATTCTCATGAACGCAGTTCTGCTCTTCCTACGTCTCACTCAGTTCCAGAAGTCTTTTTTGGCAGATTACAACTTGATTACTCGGCTTAACATAAATACAAAATGAGATGTTTAGGATGTCAGGATAGCAGTTGCCTTACTGAGTTTTATTATAGTAGATTTAGGAAGATTTCCCACACATCAAATATTAACTGCAACAGTTTCTACATTAAAGCTGAAATACAGAAACAGTTTTATAAGTAAGTAATTTACTAAGTAAATAAGTAAGTCAATTTTATTTATAAAGCACATTTAGCACAGCAAAGCGGACCAAAGTGCTGAACAGAAGAAAAAACAGTCAAATAGAAAACAGAATAAAACCAAATAAAGACAGACAATAGACAATAGGAAATGAAAAAAAATAATAATAAAAAAAAAAAAAAAAAAAAATATATATATATATATATATATATATATATATATATATATATATATATATATATATATATATATATATATATATATATATATAAAACGCCTCGGAGAAGAGATACGCTTTCAGCGTCTTCTTAAAAACTGTAATTGAGGGTACAGGGTGGATATCCAGTGGCAACTGATCCATATATGAGGGGCAGTGACTAAAAAACCTCTATCCCCCTTAGTTTTTAAACACAATCGAGGGACATACAGAAGATATCCTATCTGACAAACGTATCAAAAGATCTTAAAAACCTGCTAGCTGAATGTGGTGTAAGAAAATCTTCGAGATAAGAAGGAGCTTGATCATTAACAGTTTTAAATACAAACAACAGAATCTTCAACTGGATCCTAAAATGGACCAGGAGCCAATGGAGCGATGCTAAATATTTCTTTGCCTTGGTCAACAGCCTTGCAGCTGTATTCTGGACCATCTGGAGATGAGCAAGAGATGACTGAGGAAGTACAATGAATTACAATAATCTAAGCATGATGTGATAAATGCATGAATAACCTTCTCCAAATCTCGGAAAGACAAAACTGTTTTAAGTTTAGAAATAATCCGTTATTGACCAAAATTATTCTTAACGGCTGAATTTATTTGCTTGGATCAGCAGTGTAGGAAATGACTAGGAAATTCCCTTACACCTACAGTGGACTCTGAGAGATCATTCTGCCATGGCTGGTGTCTCTGCTTTTAGCTTTATTCTGTGAAAAACGTGCCATGTATGAACAGATTTCCTGTGGTTTCTACCTCATGTCGTCTCAGGGAGTGTTTGCTTGCCACCACCACCTCTGGTTTGGTCATTAAGGATAAATGTATCAACTAGAAATTTATATCTAGAATTTATATATTTCTGTAAAGCAACTTTGTGACAATAGCCATTGTAAAATGTCAATCACTATACAAATAAAACTGAATTGAAATGAATCTGCTTTCATCATGCTCTGCTGAATGATAGGACAGAGCAGAAAGGATAGTGTCTTAAAAGAAATAATAATAATAAAAAAACTTACTGTGAATCTTGCACCGTTTGCTTTCATGGACATCACTAATAATCCATACCAGATATTACAGAAGAACCAGAGTTAATCTCGGGTCAGAAAATGTCATATTTCATCTTCAGAATGTGATTCTGGAGAAACTCCAAATAGACATCATTTGGGACATGGACATGCTTGATTAAAGATCAAGTCAGGTTATGTATTGTATATTAGCTCATGCAATAGAACCTATTCTGTAATGCATCTGTGCATCCACCGTAATCTTTAACAGCAATAAATTATTCTGTTGTATACCAGTGTGACCGTTTTAATTGATTTATCCCTTCTCCTTTCACTGCCCTACCTCACCAGTAGATGGAGATAATACACTGCGTCCTCTCCCTCTCTCTCTCACTCTCTCTCTCTCTCTCTCTCTCTCTCTCTTTCCCTCTCCATGCACACAAACTCGTTCCTCAACAGCACTCAGCTTCCATCATTAAAACTACCAATACAGAATGTACACTGCTCAAAACTGGGTACAGCTCCGTTTAGCCATTTACACAGAGTTGCATTATGCCCCCCCAAAAAGGCAGGATTTAATGGAGCAGCTCGGGTGTAATGTATTGGGTATTAATACACACTTTTTCGCAATGCCTACATATTAAAGGCTTTATTAAGGTCTATGGTGTTAAAAGTTCAGACTCGAGAGGCTGCGAAAGCATGGCACACACGCACACACACACACACACACACACACACACACACACACACACACACTTTACAATTCATGTGAGGAGCTTCCTTTGAAATAATTATTAATGTTATGATACATAACATAACCTCAACCTCAGTAAACATCAGTAAACATTTTAGTTCTATAAGTTATTATTATTATTATTATTATTATTATTATTATCATCATTATTATTATTTAAATAAAAGCTACAGTTTTGGTATAAAAAATTTATTTTTCTTTCTGAGGACCAGTCAAATAACTAATTCTGTCCTCATGGGGACATTTATAAATATAGATATAAAACCCTACACAATATCCTACAGTAAAGCTATCCCTCCTTCCTATGAAGCAGCTCTCCTGTGCATAAGTAAGTACATAATTTATAGCCAAACTTTTATTTGTAAGACAGTATTGAATTGTCATTGCTTAGTGGTGTTTTACATTATATGCATCTAACAACAATAAATAATTCATAATCAATAAGTGACCCACACAAGAGACAGCAGACAAACCTGATGTGGTGGCATTATGTAGTGGATTTAAAGGTTCATTAGTGAGTGGATCCGGTGTGTGTGTGTGTGTGTGTGTGTGTTGTGGTGCCTGGTCACTCCACAGCCACCCTAAGGGTCTCTGAAACTATTCTGTGTTTATGGTGACCGCACCCAGCCGTACTTTAGTGACTCCCACGTCACTGGCTGGTGAACGGCGTATTAACAACGGAATACAAAGAGATGAAATCCCTCCAGCTGCGGTCAGTGCTATAAAAGCCACTGATGCGATTTCCAGACAGTCCGATTGAATCAAACCAGATGCCAAAAACATAACTTCAAACAAATTGACTTCCAATTATTGGAGTACACACTTCCAGATGTGCTACAGATGGAGACGGAGGGGGGGAGGCAAAAAGGTGTCTCAGGCCACGCTGTGCTGCGCTCCACAATAAAGCCAGGGCAAAGCGGCGTGTGTTTTAAATCACCTAAAGAGGGACAGGATGTGAAAGGACAAATTCGGCTAAGGAGAGGATAGAGTATCATTAGTACCATTTCACACAAACACACACACACACACACACCATGATGTAGCCAGGAGGTTTCTTTAATGCTAATTTAGAAGAGATTCCCAGCTAAACCTTCATCCTGAAAATGAAATCCCAGGCAGAGGACATTCTCAGCTCCCAATCTCACGTCCACATGCATGACTGCATATACATTTACAGCTGTATACTTATTTCTAGGAATGATAAATGGATATGTATGGTGGCATTCACATTTAATTCATCTAACAAGAAATCCTTTATCCTCTACTCTTTATATACTTGCTGCTTCAATTTCAGAGGTAATAAAATTACAAACAGTTAAGGTACATTCATTAATGGTTAACTACTATGTAAAAATATAATGTTAGAATATCATATTAAAACGATATTTACAATTATACTATAAATAAAATAAAAGTGATTTGCTTAAATAGTACAAATGAAAATCCATATGATTTTTGTTGCATAAACAGACTTTGACTTTACGCAGATGAGCACAATAATACATCAAAATATAACTGACTTTATTTACATGAAGTGAGGGCACAATTTTAATATGTGCGCATTTATTTCTTTTAAACGATATAGTCACTAGGCTTTAAATGAATTAAGAATATAACAGATTAACTATGTACGGTCATGTTTACAGATCATAGCACTGATCCTATATTTAATGTAAATTAAAAATGAAAAAAAAAAGAAAAAGCTAAAGATATAATCGCTGCATTGCTGGTAAATTAATTAAATACAATTTCAGCACATGATAAACTGTAAAAACAGAAAATGGGATAATGTGATTAATATTTACCGATGTGAGCCGACTCATTTACAAATCATTTAAGCACTGATAAACCCATTAAAGAGGCATTCTTCAGCTCGGGGAGAACTTTGGTGTTCCTGTGTGTAATATCTCCAGTACTGGTGCTATGTGCAAAGGGCTAGGTGCTTATCTCATTAAAAGCAGTAAGTGGTGGTCTGTTGGGGGCTTTTGGGGCACTGATGTCCCACAGGAGCACTGGTCCAGCATGGCTAACAGGCCCGTTTAACTACATTCATTCCCATTTGATCCACAGGGCCAGAGCTCCAATTCCCTGAGTCTGTCTATCTCTGCCCCGGGATTCAAATATAGAGGAGCAGCAGAACGTGTGCCTCTGTTTAATTCAAGCCCCTGTATGGGACTATGCTAATCCACGGCCAGTCCTCCACTCTCCTGTAACCTCTTCTAATCTGAGTGACCTTGGCAGAGTGGTGGACGGGACCTGCGATTGATTTGTAATTCAAAATGGGAGCGACAGGTTTGGAGCTGTGTATTGCTAGAACACAGCCGGCCTTCCTCTAAGCACTGCGGGGAAATCAGACAAATAAAATAAGCAGCAGTAAAAGGTTAATCCGAGTGTGTGTAAATGTATGTATGTGTGTGTGAGGTGTGTAGCTGTTCATTGCTCTTCTGAGTGCATCTAGGAGAGTGTACAGCTAGTGTGTCAGGTTTGGGTGGCTCGTTAGCACACAGATATAATTGGCGCCGCGTGGCTCGGCCCATTTGACCATGGCTCTGTGCATTATTCATCCGACAGCAGGCCGCTTCCCGGCCCTTTGGAGACAGACTCATTCAATATTTATGGGTAATTGTTTATTAAATGCAGAGCCTTGACCCTATTACGCCTATTACAGGCTGCAGAATAGAGCAGCGCCATTTTACCATATTCCAAAGATCTACAGTCACACGAGGAGTGCCAGGGTTACATGGAGGGACGGAGGAAGATGCTGCTGGAGAGAATGATGATGAGAGAGGAAGGCAGAGCTAACAGGTGACGGTACATACCAAAGAATTCATGAGAAGTCAAAAGGGAAATAATATATTTATGATTGTTGAGGATTTTTAAAGACATTAATAATTTTAAGATTAAATGCAGAATAAAAATGCTGTATTACTGCCATGATAATGAGCTTGTGTGTCTATATATATATATATATATATATATATATATATATATATATATATATATATATACCAAAAAAAAACTGTTTAAAGGCAGCTTGATGCTTCGGTTTCACTCTTTCTTTATTCCTGAGAGACTTGATTATAAGAGGAGCAAACTCTTGAAATTCCAATTACACGAATTCTTCAGTGCCAGTGTGGCAAGTGGGCAATTGTAAGATCATTAGTGAAGGAGTGGAAGCTTGAACATGACAGCTGGAGTAGTTCTAGGTGTGCGTGTGTAAGGCATTGAATGAGATAAAAGGTCATTTCTTTTCCCCCGTGCGGACAGAAGGTGAGGGCCACTAGAGGACAGTGTTGGAGCAGAATTGGGCTTATGTCTTGGTGCTCTCGTTGTTCTGTTTTAACACATCTCTCTCAGAAAGATTCAAATATTTCAACAAAATCAAGAAACCACAATTGCTACAATACCTAAAAAAGGTAACTTACCTGAAATTAATCATATGACGGGAACCAATATTGCTATTATGACCCGTACTAAAAATAAAAATAAAATCTTTCTGTGAAATAGAATTTCTAAAAATTTTTTTTTTACAACAAAAAGAATAATTTACTGGTGTAATAGCTATTACAGCAATGACGATTAATTTTTATAGTTAGCAAACGTATATATATATATATATATATATATATATATATATATATATATATATATATATATATATATATATATATATATATATATATTTACAATTTATGTAAAATACACATTCATTTAAAATATATACAGTAAATTGTAATGACATTCAGCAGTGCTTTATTAGTGTGTCGAGTAAAACACAAATCAGCGACAGAGGATCTGCATATGAATCTGTACAGAAGGCTGAAGGTAAGTGTTGTATTGTGTTTAGTGTTGCTGGAGAGAAGATACTGTTTTACTATCTCTTTTTACAGTGTGAATAATTCAACCTGACTTCCACACATATTTAACAAATTCACATACAACATGCTGTGAAAGACTCATCTCCCTTTCCATATTTGGTAACAAAAGGCAGGAATGTTGTGGGAGGCATTAGGAGCAGTGGAATATTTCATTACCTTTGTGCTGCTGAGGCTGATTAATCTGAAGTGTGAGTTTGAGGGCTTGAGAGTGGGTGTGGAACTAATGACACTTTTCTGAAGAGCTTTCCAGCTCACAAACACAGCCAAGATTCGGTCTCGTTAAAGAAATTAGTCCTATAATTACGAGGATGTCCAAATTAAAATGATCCCAGATTAATTAAATCAGAGGAAACAAATGTAAGAAAATATTACCTTTTCAGGAAGACAATTAGAAAAAGAAAAATCTGTAGTCTGTGGGATTTACACATGCACATGATATTTTAGGGGAAAAACACACTATACATATAAAAGCATGCAATATTTTCAATAGAAGGCAATAGAATTAAATATGCAGGACTAATTTTACACATGAATGACGTATAATAGCCATTAAATAAATACCATATTACTACTACTACTACTACTACTAATAATAATAATACTAGTAATATTAGTAACACTACTACTAATACAACTGATAAAATATTTCTAATAATAATCAACACTAATACTAGCAATTAACATTACTACCAATACTTAACTTAAAACTACTACTACCACTACTACTACAATATTATTAATATTATTATAACAAATGGAATACTATTACTACTACTACTAATAATAATACTATGTAGTTATATTACTACTATTACTACTACTGCTACTACAACTAACAATACAAACAACAACAGTAATAATAAAGAGAATATTACCACTACTACAACTACTAACATAAATAAGTAGCAACAGTACTATTACTACTTATGATAATAATAGTGATAATAATAATAATAATAATAATAATAATAACAACAACAACAATAATATATTGCTACTAATAATTACCAATATTGCCACTACTACTAATACTACTTCTAATATTTTAACTAATAATAATGAATAATTATTAACTAATACTAATAATTAGCAATACTGACAATACTACTACTAATAAATATTATTATTATTATAAATGGAATACTACTACTACTACTACTACTAATACTACTACTACTACTTAGTAGTTACTCTAATGCTAACAACAACAAAAACAATAACTATAATAATAATGATAATGAAAATATTACCACCAACACTACTACTACTAAGAACATTAAGTAGCAATAGTACTACTACTACTACTACTACTACTACTACTAATAATAATAATAATGATAATAATAATACTATGTATCAATACTACTATTACAACAAATTTTTTACCACTAATACTAATAAAAACATCAGCAACAATAATAAATAAAATACTACTACTGCTACTAATAATACTAATCTGTACTACAATAATAATAATAATAATAATAATAATAATAATAATAATAATAATAATTATTATTATTATTATTATAAATAACAACAACAACAGCAATAACAGCAAGAACAGTAATAATACATAAAATACTACTGTCATTACTAATCATATGCAGCAATACTATATGTTTATTGTTGTCTTTTTAATAAAACCATACTATCTGCCTTGTGTATGCTGTGCATGTTGTATAAGGCTGTTGTGTATATATTGTGTCATATGTTATAGATTATAAATGTTATGCTGATTTTGGTGGCATTATGAAGCCGAGTGCAACAGAAGCGTGAATCAGGGACAAATAAAAGCTTGTTTCAGTTGGAGAGGCAGAGGTGGAGCTCACTTACACACTAATGCTAATGATGCTTTGTTACTTGCCATGAATTCTAACATCCTAAGAATAAAACAGATCTTTTTCCTCCTCCACTCCTCACATGATGGAATTTTTCATGTTTGGTTAGCACTGTCAGATTTAAACCGCTGTGTGCTAATGTGTGTAATCTGCTTTGCAACACATCAATTATGATGGATCTTCCTCCAGCGCCGGTGTTTTTATTGCATTCCTCATGGTAATCACTCTTCACTAGTTTAGTAAATAACGTTCTGCACTGTAGCACACGGCAAGCCTGGCTTTGACAGTGTCTATCTCAGCGAGGAGAGAACATTACATATGCTATGCATGTTTCTGTTCATTCACATAGTCTTGTGTGTTTCTAATGCTATATCTGCATGTGCGATTATAATGATGTAAAATAAATAGCTCTCACTGTGTCTAATCTCTATCTGCATCATTTCTCACAGCATGCAGTGCTTTAATAAAGGTGAGAGAGGGTCGAGGTGCACACTGTGCAGCTCCCCTTGTGGAAAATCCACATACATTTCACGTGAACATGTTGTTCACGTATGAGTAATATGTGGTCACATGAGGAAAGACCTGTGTAGGTGCATTTTACCATGTTATGCCCTGAAACTGTATGTGAGCTCATATTGTGTATTGTGAAACATGTGTGAAAAATAGCATGGGACTCTCTAAAAGGTAATGTGAAGTTCTGTCAGGAAAAAACCTTTACTGTACTGCTAATCACAAATACAATGTGATGTTAATATAATTTAAATAAATAAGGAAAACAATATGGTGTGCGGTTACAGAAAAATAATCAACAACATGGTACAGCCTATGATATAGCCTGATATAAAGTGAAGTACCTGTTACTGCCCTGAAGTTGATTACTTTCCTATAATAGCATGCCTTAAAGTGTTTTATTCCTCTTATACATCGAAAGGATATCACTGGGGTCGGCTGACTTCAAGTGGATCGGAGGAAGCACTTTATAGCCTTTGCCCTCCCTGGTTGATTGCTGTTGTGTGCTTTTATCCATTTAGAGCTACATTTATTTTTGTGGAACAACTGAGATACAAGTTTCTGTTATCACATTCGTTATAAGAGATAAACAGTTGTTTCCTAACCAGCCTCTCTTTTTTCTCTCTCTTACTAGTAGATAATATTTAAAACACACACACACACACACACACACACACACACACACACACATACACACACACACACACACACACACACACACACACACACACACACACACACACACACACACACACACACACACACAAAACGGCTTGTCACATAGATAAGACACCATAGAAACTGAAATTTCTCTGTCCTGAAGACTTTTTCTGTGGCTGAAAACCTATAGGAACAGCTCTACCATAAAGCTGCTGACACCGACTGAAATCTTTCGTAAATGCTAAACATCACTTAGGAAAAATCATTACCACAGCAACAGCTATACGTTGTTCATTGTTTCATTTTAGTTCTTTGAAAATAAATAAAATTAAAGCCATGCTGTTATAGAGAATGACTCAACACAATTATAACACATATTCAGACATAATTCAGAGAAAATATACTAAACACAAAACTACTACAACGATTTTAAAAAGTGAGAATATTTCCTGTTTTTCCTCACTTTTTAAAAATGGAATTAACATTTCCATGAATGACTCTATGGCAGTTCAGTAGCAGATAGATACGACTACTACATATCACTCATATTTCTTTTGCCCTACTGTGTAGAAAAAAATGAGAGAGAGAGAGAGAGAGAGAGACAGAGAGAGAGCGGGAGCGCTAGAAAGGGATAGAGAGAGAGAGAGAGAGAGAGAGAGAGAGAGAGAGAGTTTGATTTGTAGTGTAGGTTCTAATCCTTTCTCTCTACAGCAGAAGAAGTGATAACAGTGGGCTTAAGACCAGCTTCATCCCTCACATCACAACAAAGCCTCATTTGTTCAACAGCACACCTGAGACTGGAGTATCAGCCACAACCTCAATGCTTCTGCACACACACACACACACACACACACACACACACACAACACACACACACGCTTCATCATGGCTCTTGTCTTGTCCAGGTTGAGGGAAGCGGAGGAGAGCAGAAGTAGTTCACTCAGCAGGGTTTCAATCTTCAACAAGCTCGGGACCATCACGAGGTGTTGGCTAACATTAGCATCTCCTTAAAAGCGTTAAAAAAATTAAAACCCAGACTATGTGTATTAATACATAACGCATCATCAAGGCATCCCAGCATCTCAAAGTCTCCAAGACTGGATGAAATAGTCATTGTGCTGACCAGATATAAAGAGTGTCAAAAATTCACAGAGAGAGAGAGAGAGAGAGAGAGAGAGAGAGAATTACTGACAAAAGGTGCAATGGAACTGGACAGTACAGAAAGAGTGTTTCTTCTTATAAGACAGTGAAAATACTGCGGTTGTATGGTGAAAGAGAAATGAAAAAGAGAAAAAAAACCCTGTAATAACTCTTTTACTTATTTCTGTACTGCATGATATTACAGGGTGGAAAAAAAAGCTACAGTCTAATTTAAAACACAGATATTGCATTTCATATACACATTTAATATACAGAGATATACATATGATATATAAAGAATACAACACTTGGGAGTGTACTTTTATAGGAAAATAATCAACTATAGGGGGGTGTGATGTGGCCCAACATGCAGTTATTGTTACCACCCTCATGTTGATTATTTTCCTATAACAGCACGCCCCTATGTATTTTATTCCTAATTTTCCATAGCAATTTGCCAGCAATCTATTATTAATTAAAGGCCGACACATTCTTTATATGTTTATTGTTATTCTGAATTTTGTCAATTGTCTGGGATGAATTATTTCCTTCCTGGTTACTTTAAGATGTCAGGAATAACACACTCCAAACCGTGCTATTATGCGAAAATAACTCAATCCAGGGGGGTGTGATGTGGCACTACAGGCAGTACTTGAGTGCCACTACCCCCTCGCAAAGTGCACACGGTCTGGAGCGTATTATTCCGTTTATACCACAGCAATTTGCCATTTATTATGATGTTTAATTTATAAATGTACAAAATGCCGCTCATTTTAAAGATTTATAGTTAGATGTAATGTTGTGGAATGTCCAAGATTCATGTTAGTTTCTGTTCTCACCTACAGTATAGTTGTAATAAGCAGTAATTTTTCACCTGATTCTCTCTCTCTCTCTTTTGCAAAAAATGCAGAAAAACAGAATGCATAAACTCCTGTCCTGAAGACTTTCCAGTGCTTATAGACATCACAACGCACAATCACTGTTACTAAGTGCTTACAAACGAGACTCCTTCTGTTGTTAAATGCATGCTAAATAAATGTGCCCTGTGATGGACTGGCACCCTGTCCAGGGTGTACCCCGCCTTGTGACCGATGCATCCTGGGATAGGCTCCAGGTTCCCCTCGACCCTGAAGAAGGAGTAAGCGGTTGAAGGTGGATGGATGGATGGATAACAAAAAAAGTCAACACATGAATTTAACTGAATTAATCATTAGATTTATATAGTGCTTTTAACAACTGAAATTATCACAAAGCAGTGATTCAATTTAATTGATAAATTTATCCCTAAAGATTAAAATCTTTGTTAAAGCACTTTTTAAAAAATCTGTTGATTAGTAGTCTTAGATTATGTGGAGTATCGGCTGTACAAGTCACCATGTATGAGCTACTATTATAGAAACATTAACATATTGGAAAAAGCGCATTAATATTAACCCTTCGTTCATGTTACAGCCGGTACTACTTTCCGAGGTGTGTTGTGCTGTCCGAAAATAATACACCCCATCTGACCAATCAGATTCCAGCATTCAACTGCACTGTGGTATAAAGACAGCTTCCTCAGCAGCATCTCTCTTCCCTCTCAAAGTTTATACGACAGATAAACACAGCTTGTCATGTCACTTTGAAACCAGAAAGTGCAAAGTTCTCTGTTGTGAAGACTCTCCCACGGCGGACTGTTTCAAAGCACTGACATTGGAGACTCCGTTCAGAAGTGTTAAATAAATGTCTTCGTATAGATAGCTTCACCATTACAAGAAATCTTTGTTCAGCAGTCCTACAGTTTTTAAAGTCTTTTTACATTTACATTTATTCTTTTATCCAAAGCGACTTACAAATGAGGAAATACAAGCAAAGCGATATATCAAGCGGAGAACAGTACAAGATTTATAATTGAGTTCTACAAAAGCAAAGTGTGCGGAGTCAAAGTGAAATAGCCAGAAAAAGTTTTTGGTTGTTTTTTTTTAAATAGAAGGATGATGTGGGGGTTGGCGTTTTAGGGGTTAGTTACATGTTCACGGATGAGGTGGGTCTTTAGCTGTTTTTTGAAGATAGTGACAGATTCATTCCACCACTGAGGGACAGTTTTTATTACTATCTTTAGATTATATTGAGCATCTGCCATACAATGAGTGAATGAGTAGTTACACGTATAGAAATGATAACGTATTAGAATGAGTGCATTAATATAAATCTAGGATTTGCAGTGTAGGGCACTACAGTCAGAGCTACTGACCAATCAGACTCCAGTATTCAACAGCGCTGAACAACGAGTTGTGTTGATGTTGTTGGTTTACAACTGATATCTAAGCGCTCTTTATAGCAATCTTTGACTTATCATATCCACTCCAGCACAGCTGGGACAAAAACAGGATATGAAGAGTTGTTGGTGTTTTCCCCACTGGCCCTAACCCTCCCACTGCCAATCACTTAAGACTCATTAGGAATCTGCCCACCTGTGGAAGCGAGCAGAGATTGGAGCAGGCTGCCCTTCTGCCCCAGAGTAGACTCCAGCTGGAGAAGAATGTGACACACTTGTGGATGTCCAGTGGTGAGACACAAGCTGTGTTGTGTTGATATTGTAGGATTATGTGACAGGCTTTATACAAGGCCACATGCACTTTCCAGCACCACACAGGGTTCTCCGAGTTCACAACTGTTATGCTGCACCATATCAACCCAGACAGTCGACAAAAGTAAACTCTTCATACGTACTAAAGATAACATGTCTGACCTTAATGAGACACAGAGCACTGGCTGATTTGCCTCGCACTGTGAGAGATCATAAGCGCAATACTGATGTGTCTTTATGACTCATCAGCTGCTGCTTTTCAGAGAGAGAAAAAAATAAAAAGTTTTGGGTTGGTGGATTAGTTTTCGCTTCCAAAATCAGGCAAACACAACTTTTTCCTCTTCTGCACAATCCTCTTATGTAAATATAGCGTCCAGCGTTTAGACGTCCAAGCCAATAAGTCAGTCTGATTATCTTTCCCCTGATAAAAGCAGACACTTCAACATTCACTATTTTATAGCAATTAAAAGTGTCTCAATCAGAAATCAGGTGGTTTCCTTCAGAAAACTGCTCGTATGTTAGCAAAGATGTTACGCTTTTGTCAGCCTCACCCCCATCCTGTTTTGCCAGGTGGAGTCTCCACACTCGCTGGTGTTTTGATCGAAAGCAGCTGCTGGGGCCCAATACCAGTTTAGTCTGTAAAAAGCAGCCAGCACAAACAAATCCGTCTGAGGCCTTGCTAAGATCACACTGCATCTGCCAACCATTAAAATAGAAAAGGAACGATAGATAAACAGAGTACAAATAAAGGAGAGCATATACAACTGCAAATAAATAAACTCGTCTATGGTATCTTTGTATATTAGTGCTGAGGGGAGCTGGGAAAATATCCACAGATGCACAAAGAGGCCTGACATTACTTCACACCTTCCCATCCTGCACTGCACCATCGCTAACAATCCCACCCTAGAAGGCAGGACAGGACAGAAAAAATAATAAGCAGACCAGTGACACCACAGATCAGCCATCTTGGTTTTTATTGGCTAACCAGACTGAGGCTCATGAAGTCACAGGTTAAAGTTTACCCAGATAAAGTTGGCATGAAGTGACATTAACTTCCATTGGAAGTAAAAACGCATCTTTCACCTCCCACGTCTCCATGTTTCACTTGCAGTGAACGGGCTTTTCCTTTGCGTGAATTTTATTACCATTTGTTCTGATGAAAAAGTAGAAGAGTGTAGTTTTCAGGTGTCTTGTGTATTGGCGTATTGTATATGCTAAAGCTAAAGCATAGAAGATTTTGTAAAGCCTCACCTTCACTGATCTCAGTAAACTTTTACACAACATTACTAAATAAATAAGTACACTTGTTGCTCAGCAATAAATAAAAAGCTGATATGGGGGCATGACGGCTTAGTGGTTAGCACGTTTGCTCTCCCCGTGCTTCAGGGGTTTTCTCCGGGTACCCCCAGTTCAAAGGTTAGCACTGTTATTTCTATATTATCCATATTGTTGAATATGGTTGGCACCCTGACCTGGTGTCCCCTTCCTTGTGCTCGAGTCCCCTAGGATAAGCTCCAGGCTCCCTGTGACCATTTGTAGGATAAGCAGTATGGAAAATGGATGGATGGATGGGAAAAACAGACACAAAAATCTAAGAGTAAATAAAATCCCTTCCTATAAAGTTTTATTAAAAAGCATCAAACATCAAGATTCACTTTTTTCAAGATGTGTGTTTTGCCATCTACACACACGTCTCCTGACAGTTTGCTGTTATTTGATCTCACATTTCCGATCATGTAAATTTGCACACCTTTATTTACTTTTTTAAATTCACACTATAAATGATCAGTTGTATATCAATAACGCAGCTATTTTCTCCCACAGCTGAATCAGAGTGTGAGAGCACATTTATGCCAGACCTGTACTTTATTACCTCCCTGCAGTGTGTTGTGGAGCTGAGGGGAAAAAAAACCAACTGACCAGCGGTAAGAAACTCCAGCATGTCAAAGCCACTGAAGTGTACTCCTAACACATGCGATTCCTGTGAATGCTAAATAGTTAAAAAGCATGGAAAAGCTTTTGTGTTGATGGCTGAAAAGTGAAAGGTGCACACATTTGTAACAAGATCTCCTACTATGCATGCACGCACACAGATACACACACACACACACACACACAAATAAAATAGTCTGCCTAAAATCTCTTGCGCCAGTGTAGCAGAGAGATAAGTGGTGAAGTAAAAGACAGAAAGATAGATGGGGAGAGAGAGAGAGAGAGAGAGAGAGAGAGAGAGAGAGTAGTTGATAGTGGCACATCTGGAATTGAAGCTTGGGCTGTTTAAAGGTTAATCACATCACTGATGGGGCTAAAAGCAGTGATGCTGAGTGATGTACACTGATAAAACCTGCTACACTGCTGAGTGTTATAAACTCATTACAGTGTTTCTATGCAGAACTGCACAAAGTCTGTCTATGCCTTTTTCTAACTCACACAGCAGCCTGTACAGACCTGACTACAGACCCTACTGAATCACTTTCTTGTTATATGTTCTCATATTTCCTGTAATATAGTGTTTATTTATTTGAAAAACAATGTTTGTAAGATGGCTTGCGCTTAAAAATGTCAGAGCCGTGGATAGAGATTAGGTTGAAAAATGTCAGCGTGTGTGTGGTGTGTATGTGTGTGTTTTTTTTTTAAGAATTTGGGTGAAATAATGCAGCTAAGTTTAATACTATTCGGAACAAATTCTGTAGTATATGTGTAACTAGCACAGAGTGAGAATTTGTCAAGAATATGAGAAAAGCATTTTTGGACAGTGCTTCAATCAAAGTAGATTGAATCATTGTAGATTAAGCTGTAAATCGGGATGATTTCAGAGATGGGACTAGTTTCCCATCAAAAGTTCCCTTTGAGAATTTGAGAGGATAATCTGTTAGCAACAAAGACAAGTAAACAACAGTCAGTGCATCTACATAGACAACAATAATCCACTATTAACCCGATTAAGACAGTACTCTAAGAAATTACCATGTAAACAGCAATTGTTAATTACCTTAATCCGATTAAGGTCAAATTCAAAGTAAACACAAATCAAATTAAGGCATGTGGAGTACTCCTGTTTTAGTCACATTATCGACATGTATTACAAACATGTAAACACCTTAATCACATTGTTAACGTTGTGTGAGAGTTTTCACCGCATTTTGCGACAGGACACGTACACACACGGAAGTGCTCAACCGTTTTACCGCAAAAAAAGAGCACGGCTGTGTCCCAAACCGCGTACTTATCTACTATAGGCCTGTAGTAGGAGAAATACATGCATCTCGGCTACTATATAAACGGTAAGTATGCGATTTGGGATGCAGCCCATGGTTTCAAGCAGTTGTCTATTAGCACGTACACTGCATGACAAATAATTAACCGCACTGGAAGCGTTCATAAAATAATTTTAATAAAATCACCCAAAACTGTATGCTGATACGTGAAATTCTGGAGGGACGTCGGAAGGCGTGGCATGGTGACGTAATGACGTGTGCTGTTAATCAAACTATGTTCTAGAACATGTAAAACGGGTACATGAGAGCAGTATTCTAAAAGCGATTCATGTAAACACCTATCACAATAATGTCTTATTCAGAGTAAGGTCAATAATTAGATTACTGTCATCCATGTAAACATAGTCAATGTGTCTTAGTGTCAGCCTGATTGTGCATGCATGCCACAAGAACCTTCAGGAAAGACAGAGACGCTGGAATTACTTTTAATTGTATTGATCTGAAAGTTTAAAACTACACGAGAGCAATTTTGGTAAGACTTTCTCTAGATTTGAATTTGTGTTAAAGTTGCATATTTGAAACAATTATTGACAGTTCAACAACTTTAACCCTTTACTGCATGATGTTGCCATATGGCAACAATTAATTTATCTGCAATTTATTTGATAGTCAATAATACAAAACTACTATTTTCCTATGTAACTGGGAAAAGGGGGCTTTAACGCTGACATAACAAAAAAGAAAAAGGTAAAGGTCATTATCAGAGGACTCTCAAAACATGCTTAATAAACTAACTAACTTATTTATCATTCAAGAAAAAGAATTAAATGATACTTCACCAAAAACATGTTTGGATCGGAAACATTTTTGGATGTAATTTTTTAGTGAGTAAATCCATCTACATACTTTTTACAACTGTAATTAATTTCTGGGAGATATAACTTTATCGTGCTTAGTAGGTGGCAGAAAAAATGTGTAGTTTATGTTCTTTTTGACTACATAGTTGTGCTCAAAAATTTACACACCCCTTGCAGAAGCTGCAAAACTATATTAATTAAAATAAGTGGATCATTAAAATTGCATGTTGTTTTGTATTTTGTTCTGCCCTGAATAATCTATTTCACCTAACAGATGTTTACATATAGTCCACAAGACACAATAATAACTCCATTTACACAAATAAACCAGTTCATAATTTTACATACGCTTGATCTTTAATACTGTGTGTCATCACCTGGATGATCAACGACTGTGTTTATGTTTTGTGAGAGTTGTTCATGAGTCAAGTTAAACTGCCCACTGTTCTTCAGAAAAATCCTCCAGGTCTTTTCCCTTTCCAACAGTGACTATATGATGATCCATCATCCATCATTTCACACTGAGGACAACTGAGGGACAACCATTATATAAGGTGCAAACATTCACTGATGCGCAAGAAGGCAACATGATACATTAAGAGCCAGGGGGTGTAAACTTTTAAACTGGTTCATTTGTGTAAATGTATTTATTATTGTGTATTTTGGACTATATGTACACATCCGCTATGTAAAATAGCTTATTCAGTGCAGTACTTAAATAAAACACAAAATGCAATACAAAAAAAATTATATTATTAACATTTTGCGGATTCTGCAAGGGGTGTGTAAATTTATGAGCACACCTGTATGATATTTCCACCATCAGCAACTAATCCAACTAATAAAAATCCATAAAAGGTTTTTGATGGAAGTAATAATTCATGCAGTAGAGGGATAAATGTTTGTTGTTTGTGTTCTGTTCTTGTGCTAGCGATGCAGTGGATAGAGATTATTTTGAAAAACTGTGGAGTATACCTTTAACACAGAAATACATTCCAAACTCAACCCAACATCACACTGCATTAACAAGTGGAAGTCCTCTCAAAGACAAAAAAATGGACGCGTGTGTGTGTGTGTGTATGTGTGTATGTGTGTGTGTGTGTGTGTGTGTGTGTGTGTGTGTGTGTGTGTGCGTTTAATGCTTCCATGACCATAATTAATTAATCACTGACGAGGAGGAAACAGATCCAAATAGCATCAGTGTAATTTATTACAATAAATCATATTTGACAAGAACAGACTTTGGCACCTTTCACACAGCAAATAGTGAAGGACAAGTGAGAAGCATCTCTCTCTCTCTCTCTCTCTCTCTCTCTCTCTCGCTTTTTTCTCTCTCTCTTCCCTCCCTCTCTGTTTATCAGAAATCCAGCTCAACACAGCTGTCCTTTTCCTCATCTAATGCCATGATGTACATGTACTATGTGTTTTTGGAAGAGCTAGATAGCACAGAAAATACACACAGAACTCCTCAGAAAAGTGACATATGGAGAAGTACAACACCCCAGCTACACACACACACACACACACACACACACACACACACAGAGGCCCTCATCAGCCGAAGGATACAGCCACAATGGTGCAGGCAGAAAAGTGTCAGAGGCGAGCAGAAGCAGTGGCGCTGGATGTGCCTCTGGAGGGAGTTCCTCAGGCTACGACTGAATGACAGCACACACCGAGTCAAGAGAAGAAATGAAAGAAGGCACACTATCATGCCATCCCAAGTGCTCCTCATTACCCAAAACATATTACACTCCTAACATTAACGCTAAAGGAGAATCTGTACACACAGGCCATTACTCACAGCTAGACATGCTCTGTGTGTGTGTGCGTGTGTGTGTTTGTGTGTGTGTGTGTATTTTCCTCGGGAATGTGAAGATGGCTGAAGGTCGCTAAGACATTGAGGCAATCACTCTAATGAAAACAAACGAGTGAGAAGGAGGCTGCTCGGCCTGGAGATAATCAAACACACTCCAGACAGAACCACAGAGAGAAAGAGACATAGTGAGAGAGAGAGAGAGACAGAAAGAGGACAGAAAGTTTCCAGGCTACTTTTAAAGATGTGTGAAGATAAACAGCTCTAATGAAATAATCCTTCAGTACCACACAAGGATGGAAATTCACCACAAAGCCTGAAACATTACAGGTATGGATTCATTGCTATTGTTGAACAAATGAAAAACTGCTGCCAATCTATTACATTTGTATTCAAACGCATTATGATATTAATTAGCTTATAATTAATAATATACTGCCACAGATAGAATTAACATTAGCAGTAATGAGTTTGCATGGCACACTCTGGAAAACCGAATGTTTTTTTTTTAAAGCACACCTATTATGGTTTTGAAACATGCCTAATTTTCTCATATTTTCTCATTTACATGCATCCAAGGTCGAACAACACTTTAAAGATAATGATAATGAGTCTTTATTGATCCCATATACATATGCATAGTGGAATTCTATTCTTCGCATAATGTGCTCATAATTTAAACTGTAGCATTACCTTTTTCCCCCAGTGTCACAAACAACTCGTTAAATGATCCGCTCTAAAGGATTCATTCTAAACTCCTCCTTTCAGAGAGCATACTCTGCTCTGGTTGGTCAGATGTCCTAGTCTGTTGTGATCAGTCTATCACTGTCAGTGTGTTTCAAAAAGGAAACACCCGCTACCATAATGAGTTTCAGCTCACAGCGGATGAAGACCAGAGGCGGGGTTTTTTGTTACAAATCTACGAAGGTTAGTACAGGAAGTAAGTCTGGAATCACTTATGACTCATTTCAGCTTCCTTCTGTTGGGAGTCATTAACTCAGTTTATCGTGTTCTTTGAATTTTGAAACTTTGCAGAAATTTTACATTCACAAACAGCTCTATAACACACCAAATTAAAGGTAATATTTAAAAAATTATAATAGGCGCACTTTAAAGTTAGTTTTGATCAAGGCTTAATCAGGCTTTTTTTTTTTAACAGTAACTTTTTTGTCACTGATGTTGAGCTTGATTTTACATGTGTTAGGTCATCCGGTGTCCATGTAACCATCTTCAACTTGTTTCTTATGCAGGAATTACTTTTTTTTCAGTAACCAAAACGATAGTATGGTCTTTTATGCCTTCTTTTAAATTAATATTGATTAATTGTACAATTCTGAAAGAAATGCAAATAAAAACTTTATACTCTCCATTTCAAGTGGTATACCATTTGGAGACCATTTCAATAACTGGTCTCAAATAGAAAACACATTACTCTAATTAACAATAACACATGAACTAAATTCTGAAGATTAAAGTAAGATTTCTCAACTTACTGAATGTTATTAATTCATATTAACATTGAATTAAAAAAAAAAACTCCTGTAACACTCACATTCCCTCACAAACAAGAGCATTTCTACTTCATCACTGAACATCAAACTGGTAATATATCATATAAACTTTACACTACTCTACAAATGTATATTTCTGTGCTATATATACTTTTTTGTCAACACATCTTCATTCGCGACAAAAAAAAAATAGACTCGATGCTGAAACTCCCGCTTCACTGCTGCAGTGTCCGGTGTAAAATTTGATCAGTGCAGAGCTTACAGAGATTACACACTGCAGTTTTATCATCATTCCACACAAGAGACATCATCTTTACACACAGCACAAAATCGATGTGTTTTTTTGTGAAAAATTGTCTTTATCGGCCGATACCGATTATTGTCCGATACATCGGTGCATCTCTACTGAAAAGTAATTGCATTACTCATTACTAAGTACTAAAATCCGTATCAACCTTGCTCAAGTGTTTCTGCAGGTTACTTGTGCTTCGGTGAGAAGCCGATTGTGTTTTTCCCCCAGGACATAACTTACACTTTACCATGATATTCTTGTCGAAATGGCTCAAAAAATTAAATAATGGGAATATTTCCATTTAGCAAAACAGCTACTCATTTATGCTGACATCCTTGAACACGAGTGACCTCACAGCCACCTGGTGTGAACTCGTGCACACGTGCACTAACCTACAGCTAACGAATTTAAAGGGGCCGATTGAAATTAGAAAACAATTTTTATATTTGGATGATTCAGATTTGAATTCAATATTGTTTTATACAAACTTGTTGAAAGTCTATACAGTATGTAATGCAAGTACATCATAAATAACATTAATTAAATTATTTAAAAATGAAGAGTAATCCATAACTTGACTTTCAGGTCAAAACTAATTTAATTACAATAACATATTACACCCAACACTGAATATAATGCAGTAATAGGATTTAGTGCACTACACCCAGTAGACTTGAGACTGACTGACTCACTGTAAGCTCTTTATACTGGTCAGGGTTGTGGTGGATCCAGAACCAATCCTGGGAACACTGGGAACACTTAGTCAGGATACTGGAGCTGTGAGGTGAAAAAACTAACATCAATTGAGATTCATCTCAGCAAAAAAAAATATAATAAAATTAATGAAGTGCATTTTAAGAACAAATAATCTAACTTTATCATATTTCATTTTTAAAATCATTTATTCAAAGTCCACTTTTATGTCAAGTGTCAGTCATCATTTTGCCTAAAAGTTTAACAAATACGATGAAATGCTATACACTTAGGGTAGCTGGTGCAAAGTAGAACATAATATATATATATATATATATATATATATATATATATATATATATATATATATATATATATATATATATATATATATATATATATATATTTAGCCTAGATTCATAAATAGTCTGAAAAACAGAATATTATTTGAACAGTGAAATGAAGGATGGTGTAGCAGTTAAAGGTAATGATGCAACATTGGTGCATTTCAGGGCAATATTAAGATTCATCTCATAATCTCCACAGATCATGTATCCTAATCGTCTGCCTGCAAAGGCCATGGAGAGCTGGTGAGTGCCCTGCACATGGCGAGACAAGCTGAGCCAGCCACGGCTTCTTCATTAACATGGAGGCTAATTAATGAGCAGCTGTAACTCAGAGTGTAACATGAAGGCAACAGATGTGCCGTAATATCCCTACTGGTGGGAGGGAGTAAGCGAGCGAGTGAAGAAGAGAGAGAGAGAGAGAGAGAGAGAGAGAGAGAGAGAGGGGCATCATAAGGAGATCATTGAGACATTACCACTGATCAATACGCTGAAGCCCACTATTGCATATAAACCATCCCAATGGAGCCAGTGCCTGAGGCAGCGTAGAGTGAGAGGCAGGAAACACAGGCTTTTCATAGAGTACATGTACACACACAACCATTACTCAAACACACACACTGAAGCGTTAAACACTTGCTCAAGAACACAATATTCCCATTGACTGAACTGCAGGTGTGCAATAGGCTTTGACACATTGCCTCCCAAGACATCTTAATAAAGGCATTATTGTGTTACAGGAGTATATGTACCTCTAAGCATTTATTATTAATAAACCTTAAGTTGCTGTAAACGCTCTGTACTGTGTACTCTACAACACAGTCAGGCCATCAGTAACTTTGGGAGATGAGTTTTAGAAGCACCAATCATTTAAAATGGGTATCAAGGTACCATGTGTATATAAGCACATTAACCATAATAAGTTCCACTTCATCTATTTACAGTAGGACGTCTTGTTGGGAATCCATAGTGTACATACTCAGGGCTTCTGTCCATTTCAACAAGGTAAATTGAAGATTTCTAAGACCTTTTTAAGACAATTATGAATGCAATATAAGACCTATTTCACGTTAACATTAGCCCACACACCACATCAGGACACACTGTGCTCCAATAAATTCTGACCGGGCTGTGCAGTGTGCATGAGTGGTTATTGGTTCTCTATTGTAAGAGCATGATTAATACAGATTTTTCTTTATAAAAGTTATGTTAACTTCATAATCCAAACCATTATTACGACCTGTCAAAATCATATTTAAGACATTTTAAGGCCTAAACGTTTTCTATTATTGGATTTTAAATGTTTTAAGACTTTTTAAGGACCCAATGGAATCCCTGATATTAGTATTATTATTATTATTTGCAGAGAGTTAATGTTAGATGGCTTGTTTAATTGTAGATATAGATCTAGATTTTTAATGAGGATGTGGCAAGGAAAAAATCAATGAGAAGACATGAGAAAGAAACTTTGAGGGGAGTCATACTCAAAAGGGAATCTCTTCTGTGTGACACTGGATAGGGTGTTCACTAGGACTGTTTGCTATGAGCAGTCATATTCAGTGTTGTGTCGCCTACAACTGAGTCACGCATCAGTCTGAACTTGAACTCAAGATAATTTTGTTTGACTTGAGTGAGCAGCAGTAAATCCAACAACACTGCAGGGCAGTTTAGGCAACCGCAATATGTCATACAATATTAAATACATAAATATGGTGTTATTTATTAATTGGGGTGTACTTCTCCATATGTCACTCTTCTCAGGCCTTTTGTGTGTCTACTCTCTGTGCTATCCAAAAACATAGACTGGAATGTACATCATGACATTGGACGAGAGAGAGAGAGAGAGAGAGAGAGAGAGAGAGAGAGAGAGAGAGAGAGAGTTTGATTTGTAGTGTAGGTTCTAAGAGAAAGATGCTTCTCACTTGTCCTTCACTGGTTGACTCCAGTGATTAATTGATTAACTAATTAACATTGTTGTCCATTTGAAATATGTTGTTTTGTTGTTATTTTTTTGC
Source organism: Ameiurus melas (assembly GCA_012411365.1). NCBI lineage: Eukaryota > Metazoa > Chordata > Actinopteri > Siluriformes > Ictaluridae > Ameiurus > Ameiurus melas. Next base: position 15,520,189 of record CM022766.1, on the reverse strand, counting down.
AAAGAGAGACTACATCTTATACTTCCCTTACAAAATTTCATGACCTCCATTTAAGTATCTCCTGGCATTAATATGTTGTTACTGTATTCTCCAACCTCATCAGGCATTATAGGAGAAGATTCAGAGCTGTTTTCTTGACTAAAATGGCAATAAACGTTGCACACATATATTTAACAAGGCTATCGGGGCAGTGGTGGCTTGGCGGTTAAGGCTCTGGGTTATTCATTGAAAGGTCGGGGGTTCAAGCTCCAGCACTGCCAGGCTGCCACTGTTGGGCCCTTGAGAAAGGCGCTTAACCCTCTCTGCTCCAGGGTATCATGGCTGACCCTGTGCTCTAACCCCAACTTCCTGACATGCTGGGGTATGTGAAGAAAAGAATTTCACTGTGCTGTAATGTATATCTTTTTTTGTTGTTGATAAACCTGTGTTGTGTTTGCAGTCGTATGATATCCATCAGAGCAGAGTATTTGAGCAAAAGATCAAAAGGTTAAACAATATAGACCATTTTTCACAGCCTTCTTTACTCTTATTTACCAACGGTGCCAATATTAGTGGAGAGCACTATAAGTACTTGAGTAGAAGAGTTCTGAATACAAATAACTTAAATTTTGGACTCAAGTTGCTGACTTGAATACATCCCTGTGAGCAACAGATCTTAGGTACAAACTTGTGTCTAAATACGATAAATCATCAAACTATTCACAGTTCTACTGGTATTCAAGTTTAGAGATTCAGAGTTACACCTCTACTGGGTAATATTAAGAAAGATATCATACTTTCAGAGTCAGGAATAACTAAGGATTTCATCATTAGTTGCATTTAACCTATTTACCTAATGAAAAAAGAGGCTGTTTATATAAGAGTAGGCTTAATCTAGGTCTCCAAACACCTGACCCTGATGGTATACACTCTTCAAGCTGCTTTCAAATAAAAGCTCATAAAGATGCTGCTATAAAATTAACTGATCTCTTGATAAGTTTTTATTTTAATTTTATATGTTTGTTCTCCTACCACTTGATGATTAAACATTCAGTCTTATTATTTATTGCATTTTTTGCATTTTACACATATTGCTTATGAGATTTAATTTGAGGATTTTTATTATGGAGAAGAAAAAAAAACTAACAGTACTGCCATTCCTATCACAGAGCCCCAATCTGACTCAGCATTCTCAGTAAAAGGCCTTGGGATTGAGTGTGAATTGTATGTTAGTAGGATGTGGGGGGTTCTTTTGCTCCGTCTATCAGACAGCAGGCATGGAAGTGTGTGCCGGAGCTGTAAACACCAGGCAGAGCTCTGGCAACCCTGCGGTGCGGGGCCGACACTTATCCCATTCTGAAAGCTCCCTCACAGACCCCTCTAATAGACCCTTCAAAAAGCCGCCATGCTATCTCCATTCTGTTTTATGACCGTGGTGAGAGTGTGTCTGCGTGCGCGTGTGTGTGTGTGTGTGTGTGTGTGTGTGTGTGTGTGTGTGTGTGTGTCGACTGGCTGTTGACATGGGTTGCTTCAGTAGTGTAAGCTCTTGAGCGCAGTCTGCAGGGAGGATTGACTGTAATCGAGCTGAGCTGCCGTCCCTTAAGCTGTGAGGATGCAAGCCAGATCGCTCCAGGGCCTGTGTCGTTTGGTGGGTCAGCGACACACACACACACACACACACACAGAAGTGGCTTTTTCACGTACTGGAAACCCCATAATGGTCTCTCATAGTCATTCAGCTCATGTCACAAACGTGTCAGTGTAGAAGATATCTAAACAAGGAAGCCCAATGGGTGGTGTAAAGACATGGAGACATACCGAGAGCTCATAACCTGAGCTCTGGAGAAGAGATTGTGTAGATAATATCAAGGCCATACAGCAAGGCTTAGTGTTAATCTTTTAATCAGGTAGACCTGGTACTAGAAAGTGTTGTAGCACAAAAAATACTAGTTCAGAAAAGTGTCCACAATCAGTAAAGTGCCATATAAAAAAAAAATCACAACCTCATTCACTCAGCCACTATTTACTACATAGACTACATAAACCGAACTTAGATACTATCATCACCTTCCATTACACAATTACACCATTACACAACACATTACAGATTACATAAGTGCTTAAAGGCGTGTTGCTTTAGTGGTCCTTTAACACCATTTTATTTACATCGATATACAAAGTTGGACACTACGCTATCGATCCTGCTGTAACCATTCTGTAGTTTTAGTGGATTACATTCCTACAATCTAAGACTTGATGTTGATGTTAATATTAGCTTTCTCTGTTTTGTGAGGCTGAGTGGACAACAAAATGTTCACTTAAAATGTCGAGATTGGAAATGTTTTCATTTCCTATTTCAGCTCTCTACTAGAAGAGACTCTGTTTGATATTAAACAGATGTAGTAAATGCAAAACACATCAACAAACTAAAACTGCAGCAGCAAACCAGACTAGCTAGGCATTATCTTAAAATGAAAAAGGGTCAGTACTTATCGAACGTCATATGCTCGTCTCTGATTGGCTACGTCAAGCATCGGTCTGAGGCACGGTGAAAAACGGAGAGCGCGAGGATGTTTGAAGTAAGAGGAAACACGAGCCTGAATGAATCTACTGATGCTCTCCTTCATGCTTGTTTTTATCAGTGACATTCATTTGATGTGGTTTTAAATATGCTGTCAAATTTACACAGCATTAATATGAGCATGCGGATGCTGAAAACTCGCCTAAAGGAAGCCATTACTCCTTACTAGAACAACGTAAGTATCTTGTATCGTTCAAACGGTTTTGAAACAGTGCACGTCTTTCCCTTGCCCTAGTCATACATGGTAGTCAATCAGCAACGAGCTTGTGACGTTCAATAATGGCCTACCCTTTCCTTTTCAAGTTCATGGTTGCATGTTTCCGATTTTGCTATTTCATTTCGCAACATACATAGTAACGTAAAACGTGCACATGCATGTACACGTGCATAGCACATGGATGAATTTCTCCTAGCATGTATGTCAGTATTGTTCTGAATGCTACAAGTCTGTATAGAGAGTTCTCCATATTACTCTCTAATGTAACCCTCACTTGCATTGTACTGTAGGTGCTGAAGGACAAGGTATCACTAGTAGAATTTAATGAGTGTCCTGAAAGCCTCGTTAGGATCTGCCACGCTACTTAACATTCAGCTGGGAGGCTACAATCAATTTTTCATGTTGATGTGGGAATATTTGTGTGGATGCAGCAAATATTTCCCATGCTGTCGAAAACAAAAAGAGGTGAGTGTGCCGGGCCATGTATGAATGCGAGCGCTGAGGGATCTTTGAAGGTTCTCCTTCAAAGCGAAGCTAGCCTGCACGGGTGCGCCGGGGGATTTGTGTTATTAATTGAAGTTAATTTTCTGGGATATCAGTTTGCCAGGCACGTGGGGAAGATTGATGGCCCCTGCACATCTCCCCAGCGCTGGGAAATGACACTGTTCCTTCACAGGCACACACGCTTTTATCATCCCAAATCAAATTATAAACAGGGGGCCGAGATCGCTGCAACCTGGCTGGGGGAGATCTGCGAAAGATTAATTATGCTGGCTGGGCAAAGACAAGATGGAATAGGATGAAAAAAATAGCAAGGAGGGCAAGAGATGGGAATGTGTCAGTGTGTGTATGACTGTGTGTGCGTGTGTGTGTGAGAGACAGAGAGTCAGAGAAGGGGGGTTCATTGCTATGTAAAAGTGGGAAGTCAATTGGACAATGGGTAATTAGCGGAGGCTGTGTCTAGTCAAAGGCACCAAGGACACAGGCCTCTCTCTCTCGCAGTCTATGATGCACAGGGCCGCACTGTGAACCCTGCATTTAATTAGAGCACTTTGATACCCATAGGAGAGCAGTGCCCTGGGGCATCCTAAACACTGACTGACACCCGGCAGCCCTGGCCGCTCCCTGCACTCCAATTAGAGACGCACCAAGCTGGGAGGAGCGCCCTCCCCTTGGCACGTGTACACCACACACACCACCTCCCCCAACTATGCCAAACAAGCCCACGTCAAATTGGCATTTGGATTAAACGGTGTGCCGAGATGCCCTGAAGGACAGCGGGTGGTGGTGGTGGGGGGTGGATGTAGGAGAGGGTTCTCACCTGAGCTAATCTAGGTGCCCGATGCTGTCATTATAATAAGCATTTTTTCAGAACGGAAACACATCGCCGCTTTCCGCCTTCTCCTGACCGAGCCGAGGAGCCACGTGTAATATTAATGCCACAGCAGCTGAATAAATGATAACAATAGCAGAAGCTTTGCAGTGTTACACTGGTGTATTTTTAATGCACGGGGACAGTCCTGACGCCGCCGCATTTCCTGAGGTTTCTCTTACGCACGCAAACATGCTGCATGAATTATGCAGCTTGGCGCTTTGATGTGCACATTCAAATGTTTAGTAAACAAAGTGCTTCTCTTATGCCAACAAGATGTTACTCTGAATAATAGATATTTCATTGAGCATCGCTTCCAAAAAGGGACAGAAGTGGATGTAATTTGTTGTATTATTCACACACTCTCCTGTCAATCTCTGCAGAAACGCCAGACACAAACAGAAGCCGTCATTACGTAGATCGCACAATCGGCCTGCGATACCCGTGCCAAATAAAAGGGCCTATTTATAAAAGCATCCTAAAGCGTTCATCCTATTGCTTTATGAAAGAGAACATCGCTTTCTTTTGGAGGGTGAATGCAATGAAAACAGGATAAATAGCTGAATAAACAAAGACGATCCCGATGTGGGCTGCACAAACAACCTGTCAGCCTTCATGATCCTATAAAGCTTTTCAAGAGCAAAAACAGTCCCATATGAAGCTGTCAAACAGTGAAACACTCGGAAGACAGCTTTGGAGTGGATAGCAGAGGAGAAATCTCTGCCAGTGAGCTCCAGGAAGCTGTTGTTTACAGGGGATTCAGCACGCCGTACTGTCTACGTTCACTGTTTGATCAAAGATTATCTTTATCGATAGAGGCTGTCAAGTCAACACATGCGAGTAACACTGACTTCTCTGAATCTGCCATGAGAGGACTGCACAATTAATGTACTTTATTCATCATCATGATTTTTTTGTTTTGATGATTAATCATGATCGGCTGTGATACCGGTGAGCTAAGATAAAGGTAGATGACGGGATATTGGTTTTTATTGACTCTCATGCAATAATTCCTGAGCTACATAATCTAAATTCTACATCATTTTACTTAAACTGCAACGTAGTTTAACATCTACAGTGTGGATGGTTTTTGCCATGGGATACCGTCCTGCTGTTAGCGTGCTCTGTGCTGTGTTTCACTACTGGATGTTTTGTTCTTATTCTGCTGGGGATTTATTGTGTTTAATTCTGTTTTGATTCTCTGTATTTATTGCCCTATGTATGTACTATGTTGTGTTGTGTATTTACTGTGTTGTATATTTGTTGTGTATTTACTGTGTTGTGTATTTATTGTGGTGTGTTGTGTTGTAAATATATAGTGTATTTGTTGTGTTGTGTATTTACAGTTTTGTGTATTTACTGTGTTGTGTATTTGTTGTGGTGTGTATTTACCGTGTTTTGTATTTATTGTGTTTTATATTTACTGTGTTGTGTATATTCCACGTTGTGTATTTATTGTGTTGTGTAAAGGATGCATAATAAATAATACTGAAAACAACCAGTGAATTAATGAATATGAACAAAGACCACTACTTTCTGAATGTAACAAGATTTGGCAGTCCATAAAGGATTTTGTGGAGTTTTGTGATTGTTGCAGCTTAAAATGCTTGACTTTGCTGAGGCTTTTGTTTTCTTCTCATAATTGGAGTTTTTTTTTTTGTGGAATCGCAATCGTACGAAATCTTTCGCAGTGATGTTTGTTGATGAATGAGAACTTTTAGCTGTACTCATGTTCGGTGCACATGAATTAAAGACGGATTTGGCTGAATGCGCATTGTGACGATGTCACACGGCGCGTCTTGGCCCAAATCAGCAGAAAGATTTGTGTTCATTTTGAGAAATTGCAAGCTCCCATGACTATTGTGGCTTTTCCTTGATTTTGCGTTCATTTCTGTGATTGCAAAATCACAAAATCCTGGAGGGACCAATTTACCGCAATGTAATCCCTCTAATTGTTCCAATCATCGAAAAACACCTATATTTACCAGAGCACGGTGTTATATCTGTTTGGCTTTCCTTTATAACCACACTAGTGTTGAATCCTCCAGTCTGACTGGTCAGAAGGTGGGGATGAAGTTTCTAGAACAGTAGCTCTGACAGCAGTGCTGGCTACAGGGCAAATCACAGGTTTATATTAATCTGCTGGTTTTTGTTTCTATAGTAACAATTAACACAGGGATGTGTACGGTGGATGCTCAATGTGAAAACCGGCGGAAGAAGGCTCCATTGTCTGCGCTTTGTAATCCATTCATTCATCCATCCATTTTCTGTATTGACTATCCTACACAGGTTCACGGGGAGCCTGGAGCCTATCCCAGAGGACTTGGGGCATATCGCAGGGGACACCCTGGCAACCTAGCGCAGGGTACAATCACACATACACACACACAGAATGGACAATTTGGAAATGCCAATCAGCCTACAATACATATCTATTGACTGAAGGAGGAAACTGGTGTACCAAGTGGAAACCCCCAAAGCACATGGAAAACATGATAACTCCACGCACACAGAGTAGAGGTGGCACTCAAACCCCCAACCATGAAGATGCGTGGCAAATGGGCTAACCACTATGCCATCGTGCCCCTAAACGTAACTATAAATGGATAAAAAGTAGGACTTCCTTTATTAAATAAAAAACTGTTTGCGTTGGAAAATTTCTGTGGTAAAAGCGGAATAAAATTTCAGCACAGTAACATGCCAGGCCACATCACACCACCCCATCCATCACTGATTATTTCCTTATAACAGAACAGCATGCCCTGTCGTGTTTTATTCCATACTTAACTACTTACTGAAAGTAATGATTGTATAATCAGTACTTTTTCATTCTTCCTACATATGTTAGTCTTATTAAATGATGATTAGTCCAGCCCGGGTTTACCAGGTGTCGTCTGCTCATAACATCATTCGTCACTGGAATCATGATTTTGCTTCCATCAGTTATTAAAGCACTGACTGAACATTTATCTCACGCCTTCGGGGGAATGTCGAAAGCACAATTATTGCTATGATTTGCTTTGGTCATAGTCAGATGGGTATAATCAAGGCCTGGGGTGTCTGAAAATCAACATTCTCCCTCACATGCTATTCTACATCAAGTCAGTTTGACGACAGACTGAAACACGCTATGGTGAATTAACTAGAGCTGCGGTGTTTAATTGCAAGTGACTACATAGGGTGCATGTGCTACAGGTGAGACTCGACAGTCGCAAAGAAAGTCAAATTTTGTCATGAGACGTGCTGTCTTTAATGTCTCCTACCTTGTTAGCTCAAAGATCCGTAACGTTTACATTTTTTCTCGGTAAAGTCACTTCCATTTGGAAATGAGCAATAAGGGAAAAGTTAGGCATTAAACAAAAACAACCTGAAAATGTCTATGTATATGCAGAAACATATCAGTTTGACGAGTAATGCATTTTGATAACACATTCTTCAGAGCATATTTTAGTAAGTCCTTCAATTATGCATTCATTATTCCTTAGTGTATAGAATGAGTCAAAGCAAAGCCCCAATCAGCATTTCTGGGTGTGGGGGGAAGGGGGGGGATCAGGACTTCATCATCTCAGCCATCAGGCCATGGAGCAAACCTCTGACACCATGCTATATCTACACACCAGCTGCAAGTCATTACCATTTGTTACAGATTCTGTATATCAACAAGGAAAACATTAAATAAAGAGTTCCATATGTTAAAATGGCATTTGTGTGTTGGACGTTAAATGGTTTTGGGTAATTTAACATGATCCGTTTGGAGAAAGAGTTTAGGCTCTTTCCAGCACATTCTATCGCTTTAGCCTTGGCAAGAAATTGGGGGATTGGATGGAAAACACACTGACACACACCCAGAGACACAAACCAGTACAATAACATTTACACATGGAATCATAGCCATAGCATAATGCTCTACAGCAGTGGCTCTCAAATGTGTTTGCAGCCATGAACCCCTTTAGCTGTTTAACAACAACAACAACAACAACAACAACAACAACAATTCACTGTTCCCTCTCAGTACAAAATACATATATTTAAATATTAGTCTGATTATGTAAATGTGCATGATAATGTTTATAGGAGCCATAGAGCTTTTTGTGCTGTACCTTTGCACAGACAGAACACACAAGGTCCAAATTTACATTCTTTACTGGCGTTTGAGTTATTGAGCCTTGGTTTAAACCCACTCAATTCAAATTAACTAATAATTAATGAGACAAATAATTATAAGAATATAACATATTTGAATATAACATATTTAAAAAAGGCTGTTATTTCTGTCAAATTAACAAATTAGAACGTCACAGACCCCTGGCTATGAGAACCACTACCTACAGACATTCACAGCCCCCCATCTCTTTCTCTCTCTCTCTCTCTCTCTCTCTCAGAATGGGAACAAGAGAACTTGTTGCATTTTGGCTCGCGATGTTGGCTGGAACCCAGCACAGCCTATTAAGGCAAAATGCCAACAGTGCAAAACAAACAAGGCCGTCCTCGTGCTGTGACACGGTGCTACATTAAGGCCTCAGACTCTGACAGTTCGCCGCTAAACTGTTGTAAACACCTCTCACCCGAGTGAAGCAAGCTAACAGCAATCTGTGGGTAAATTAATGAGGGGCTTCCTGCAGCCCGTGCCTGGCACTGTGCCAACCCTGCAACAGGCGGGCATGGCAAAAAAAACCCCCCAAAAACTCCCATGTAGCACCAGCGTCACTGAAGCTTAACAGCGGAGGATGGCGATAGATTCCAGATTTGTGGGAAGGACTGTGGAGTGTATATCTTTAAACCTGACAGCAGTTCAAAGTGCCAGCATGAGCACGCCGAGTTCTAACCAAACTCACACACACACCCACACCCACAGAGCTTTTGGTTGAGCTCATTTACAAAGTGGCCTGTGTGAAGAACCCGAGCCCCCATCCCGGCCCCGTTCCTCACTTCAAAGCAACTTTATTAGAGAAAAGATTAGGCCACACTTAACCCCTAATGAGCCATAAGGAGAAGCACGATACGAGCTTTCTTAACACCACCTTTTATTTGATAGTTTCAGTATGACTCATCAGAAGGGGACAGCTCACTTGCTGTGTCTTTTTGAAACACAACAGCAACCTTCCCCATTTTCACCACAACTTCTTCTGCCACCACCTTTTCCTTTTTCCCTTTCCTGCTCTCTCTCTCTCTCTCTCTCTCTCTCTCTCTCTCTTTTGTTGCAAAATAGGCCAAGGTAACTTGCAAGGGGTTCTCCCCAGGGAATTGTGTGATATTTAACTACAGCTACAGTGACATTTACTAATTTTATATGTGCAGAATTTATGTCAGATTCTTATTCAGAGATTTGCAGAGAGGAGAGCAAAGGTGGCCGCTCTCTGTCCACTGTGTATACAGTGGTATTAAGTGAACTATTCACAACACGTCCTGTGACATGTGCGTCACTATTTTGTCTATAACCGCCACACTTTCCCCCTCGTGCTACAATTAAAGTGTAACCTTAGCATTTGGAGATCTGAGCAAGGGGCAATTTATTGTATGAAAGCCACAACTAAAGGTTTGTACTTTTAAGGTAGGTAAATGTAAAAAAAAAAAAAAAAAAAGAGAGAATATCTATTTCAAGGGCAACTAGATAATGGCAGGAAGAGCATGCCGGTGTGGGAATGCATTGCAGACATGGCTTTTATGGGAAATTCAGTGTTAGTAAGCAACTCAGAACTAGCTCTGTGCCGAAACAAGAAGAGCTCTGATAAAAAAAAAAGCAGCTTATAGAACGAGTTAAGCCGATTGACCCGAGGGACTCGAGAGCAAATTGCTCAGATATTGTATTCCTTCCTTTTTCCAGTTGTGCCAATCTAAGCTCCTTATTGATACCCATGTGCTGATACCACCCACACCTTAGGCTCAACCACAGAAGCACAGGAGAAGAAGAAATCACAAGCCTCTATTCTCCAGCTTATGCCAGATCCCCTCGGGGGGAGATTCCTGTATGCTGACTGCATAAAATAATTAGGTGGGCATGGCCGTTAATCAAGCTCTAGAACATATGCAAAGAAAAGTATTTCCTCTTTTTCCCCACCCCTGCTGCCACATTTATCTCGTAAAAGTCGCTAGTGTGTGCACCGCTGCCAACTTCTTAGAAGGAAAGAGAGGCTGAGAGATTGATCACGAAAGTGCTTTTTTAATTTTGTGTTTAGTCTACAGGAGGGGAGATTATACCCGCGACGCTGGAGAGCAATGCTCGTATCAGCAAAATGGCTCCTGACTTCAAATAAATCCCATGTGAGCTGATGAGATTGGAGTCCATGTAACGGTGTTGGTCAAATAAACTCCGTCTATATTTTTTCTCCCAGAGATTCCTCGGTGTAATTGTCAGCCGTAACTGTGAACATCTGTTTAGCATTGACGTCTCACTTAAACACTGTCCTAACAATTGCAACACTTTTAAACAAACAGACGATAAGATGGAGGTACGGTGGAAAATCGAAGGTAAGCAGGCGAACAGTGAAGACAGAGGCGGTACAGAAGTTTAATGTAACGTTTCAGCCGACACGTTATTGTAATGAACAAAAGAGTTGCAGACAATACCGTGGGGAGAAGACGTGATAAAGCCACAGTGACAACAAGCCAAGGCCCCGTCAGTGGAGGATGCTTATAACACTTTGCAACTTGCAGAGGCTCTAAAATATGGGGTGTTAATGCAGGTCCTGACACGTCTGCATGTTTCTGTTCCTCCCCCCGATAACAAATAGAAGTGAGTCAAGGGGTTAAACTAAGCATGTAATTACAGCTTCACAGAAATACACTCTACTCACCTCTCTCCAGAACTAATTAATGTTACTTCACTTATTTTGGGCAACAGTGTTGTACTGCGCTGCTTCTGTCTCTTGGGTGATTGTGTCTATAATTCAAATCATCAGCGGCTGAGACGCTGTAATAAATGCTGTTTGCTCATGTAGAGTGTGTGGAGGCGCTGTGTTTCAACTAGCAGGATGCCACACAATGTGAGCGGAAAGTTCATCTCGTGACTTTAAGATATACTATGATATTGATATTTTATATCAGAGAGCTGTTACATTTTTTAATCAGAAGGTGTTGATTAATTAAGTAAATTCTGACAGAACATTTCTGTCTGGGATTCAAATGACAGGTTAATATTAATGTTATCATTCAGATGCTTTATTGTTCAGTCCGTACAGGATTTGTTTATGATTGTTGCCAAAAATGCTGGATTTTGCTGCAGAATTATTTTCAAAATTTGCAATGCTTTTTGTACTTCTTTGTGAAAAACGTTCACAGTGATGTTTATCGGTAAATGAGATCTTTTAGCTGTACTCATGTTTGACGCACATGAATCGAAGAGGGCTTTGGCTGAATGATCATTGTCACGACGTCACATGACGCCTCTTGGCCCAAATCTGCGGAAAAGCTGGAGTAATTCTGAAAAATTACAAGCTCCTCCGAATATTGTGGAGTTTCCTTGATTTTGCGTTTATTTCTATGATCACAAAATCCTGGAGGTACTCAGTGTTCCTATAGTAACAGCTCATACACAGGGACCTGTATGATAGACGTGTCACATAATCTAAGCCTAATAACACATGGATAAAAAACAATTTTTTTAATAATCATTGACATGGTGAAGATTTCTGTTAGGAGAAATTTATTTCACGTTTATGAAAGGAGTCTCCAGTGTCAGGGCTTTGTAGAACTCGTTTTCCATTTCGGGAGAAGTTTTCAGGACAAAGAACTGTGCACTTTGAAGTCTCTTAGTGGCTTATTTACTTAAAGAGAATAAAAACTAAGCATATGGTGCGGGAAAGACTGTTTATAGCTATAACAGGAAATAACTAGTCCTATGGACATTCCACAACATTAAATGTAGCTATGAATGGTTATAAAGCACATAGTCTCATTCAGTAATAAATAATAAAATGCAATCATTAGTAAATTCTGTGGTATAAGAGGAATAAAACACTTCAGGAGGCACTGTTATAATTTACTTCCACTTTGTGTCGCATTATATTTTATTTCTCATGTAATACATAGGATTTTGGCAAAGTATTGTTTAAATGGAGTACTGTTGAGAAAAGTATTTTTCACCAAAACACTGATACATATTGTGTATCATGGCATGGCCATTAACTTAAGAAATGTTTAAAGTGGGCTAATACTCAAAGGTATCACAGTACCGTGTAAGTATTTCCACTACTATAAGCTCCTTGGACTCTACTCTTGTTTATACACAGAATCAAATGGATGATCTAGCTAATAATTGCATACAAACTCAACCCAGTGTACAGAATGTGTGATTGTGTAATTCCAGTGCATTTCTATTCAGTTTATTCTTCTCTCATTTTATACACCTCTAATGTGTGAACTGAAAAGCTTGTTAAAACTCTGGCGTGTGTCATGAACAAAGCCTCAGAAACATGACCAGTGTGTCAAATACTCAAACATACACTAACAAACCACACAAAAGCTGGGAATGATCCGTTGAACTCTTAGCACTTTAAACAAAAAATTAGGGATATTTGAATCTTTTTTCAATCTTTTTTTCTATGAAACATTGAAAGTTTAGTGTCTAGGTTACTGCACTTTCAAAATGACTTAATGGTTTGTTAATATCCGTATTATATACACAACACCTGGTGAATTTGAATAAAATATTTGGGGTTAAAGCTATGTAAAATTCCTTGTGAATTCCAATATGAAGGTTACATTTACAGTTACATTTTAATGCTGATCAATTAGTGATTTCATCATAGCTATGAATTAAACAAACTGAAGCATTCATAGGGCTTCACGTTACCACTTTTGATTAGTGCTACGGACTCTGAATAGATAAGGCATCTATTCTGAACTTAAAGCATTGAATAAACACAAACTTCTCCAGCTTTCACAAAGCTTTCTTCACTTCAGTAATCAGAGCAGAGAAGGTACATGAAATAAAAATTTATAAAAGTCTATGAAAATTCTTTCTTTTCTCAATGAGCTTCCGTCAGATAAATAATTGTCATAAATGCATGTGATATGCCACACAAGCTTCAAGAGAAGTTCAGCTACAGAAGTCGTGATGGTTCACAATTATGAGTTTCTTACAGTTTATTACCATATCTTCACGACAATCAATGCACTCAGAACAGAAATGGGCAATAGTATAGTGTACATTATAGTGTTCACATGATTATGTTTGCTAATCTTTTTTCCTCAACACACTGAAGAAAGATCTGAGTTTAATTAACAGAAGTGTATGAAGAAGCATGTAGCCTCATCCCCTGCTGCATCAGAAGAACGCAGAGCCTCTGAGCCCCTTTCATCCTGGCGGGCCCATCGCACAGTGCAACCATTCTTAAAACATGAGTCCGGCATCAACCAACAAAGCAATCAATAAAACATGCAGGGTTCGGCGTTCAAAGCCAGGGTAAATGCAGCTGCCATGGAGGAGAGGCCAGCAGACGTGTGTGTTTTGTCAGATGGGCTCAGAGGTAATGAGACGCACAACACTGGCCACAGCAGGAAGAACAGGACTTCAGCTCACTACGACTACCTGTCATACTGAGAACTGGCGGGGGAGAGAGAGAGAGAGAAAGAGAGAGAGAGAGAGAGAGAGAGAGAGATTCTTGAGAAACAAGTAGGAGTAGAAAGACAGGGTAGATATAAATAAATATTGAATTCATGGATAACATCGGGAATACACAGAATAACAAGATGAGTCTGAAGTGTGTGAAGTAACATGGGGGTAATATGGGGAGTATGCAGAGTAATACGGGGAGTATGCAGAGTAATATGGAGAGTATGCAGAGTAATATGTGGAATACGCAGAGTAATATGGGGAGTAAACAGAGTAATATGGGGAGTATGCAGAGTAATATGGGGAGTATACAGAGTAATATGGGGAGTATACAGAGTAATATGGGGAGTATGCAGAGTAATATGGGGAGTATACAGAGTAATATGGGGAGTATGCAGAGTAATATGGGGAGTAAACAGAGTAATATGGGGAGTATGCAGAGTAATATGGGGAGTATGCAGAGTAATATGGGGAGTATGCAGAGTAATATGGGGAGTATGCAGAGTAATATGGGGAGTATACAGAGTAATATGGGGAGTATGCAGAGTAATATGGGGAGTATAGCAGAGTAATATGGGGAGTATGCAGAGTAATATGGGGAGTATACAGAGTAATATGGGGAGTATACAGAGTAATATGGGGAGTATGCAGAGTAATATGGGGAGTATGCAGAGTAATATGGGGAGTATGCAGAGTAATATGGGGAGTATACAGAGTAATATGGGGAGTATGCAGAGTAATATGGGGAGTATGCAGAGTAATATGGGGAGTATGCAGAGTAATATGGAGAGTAGGCAAAGTAATATGAAGAGTATGCAAAGTAATCTGGAAAGTATGCAGAGTAATATGGAGAGTATGCAGAGTAATATGGGGAGTATGCAGAGTAATGTGGAGAGTATTCAGAGTAATATGTGGAATACGCAGAGAAATATGGGGTAATATGGAGTATACAGAGTAATATGGAGAGTATGCAGAGTAATATGGGGAGTATGCAGAGTAATATGGGGAGTATACAGAGTAATATGGAGAGTAGGCAAAGTAATATGAAGAGTATGCAAAGTAATATAGGGAGTATACAGAAGAAAAGAAAAGAAAAAATAAAGACCCTGTGAGTCAGATAGATGGTTTTAGGCCATACAGATCCAAAGGCCCAGCTTTAAAGTTTCAGAAAAATTATTTTATATCTAAGTTGCACACACAATGATGTGACTGATCTTGTGGGAACAGTCTTTAAACTGTACAAGGAATATATTTTCTGACATGGCTACCCCTCTGAGAAAAAAAGAGATACAATTTTCATAGCCCTGTGCAAGTCTATCTATTTGTTATGGTTATTCGTGAGGAGTCTCTCTCAGGTGAAAAACAGCTTTAATTGGGTCCAGAGGATAACTCATACTGCCCCCTTCAACACGTGTAATTGGAATTAAGTTGAGCCATCCTCCGTTCAGAACAATCACTGTGGTGAAAATCAAAATCGTAATTCTGTCATACAGCGCACGACAAATTAACAACGGTGCACAGAACATTAGTGTACAGCTAAATGCTATCTAACTAACAGAATCAAAAGCATGGAATCAGAGTTTTAATAAAGGCGCAGGACGTCAGGCACAGTGCTGCGTCAGTGGAGGAGGAGGTTAATTGGGATGCGGAGCAGAGTCCTCTGTTGAGCAAACACGTTCTTTGAAGGTGACTATAGAGAAGTGCGTTGCCTGGTGATTGCCCTTGCTCATCATTTATCATAATTACGCCGAGCAAAAATTAGCGCTGGCCCGGTTCAAATTTCCATCATGTCCGCTTTCATCGGACACGCGCTCCTCATCATCAGCCAGTGGATCGACTGTCAATCATCTTCACCACTACTGTCCTCAATCTCCAATCTTCAACTCCCCGAGAGAGAGAGAGAGAGAGAGAGAGAGAGAGAGAGAGAGAGAGAGAGAGAGAGAGAGAGAGAGAGAGTGTTCCAGTGATTGAGCTTGAGTAAATGAATAGCAAAATAGATAAATAAACAAACATACAAGCATATATATATATATATATATATTTATTTTTTAATTTTTTTATTATGGATCTATTAAAGATAGGGGTGGATAAATCATACACTCATTATCTAGCCTAGTAAAATCTCTCATTTACGAGCCATTCTCATGTTTTGGTTGCCTGGAAACATAATTTACTAGCCTAAAAAGTGGTAGCTAATGTAATGCAACAATGTATGGCGAGGTTGTTAGCTAGTTAAGAGCATTAGTACAGACTGAAAGAAACAGATGCATATATGCCAATTATCAAGGTCTCTAACGTATCACATCATGTTTCTGCTCTTGAAAAAAGCCATTCGCCAACGTTTCAGCTATGAGGTTTGAAGTTCTGTCCTCGCACTGCATGTAAAAGCTATTATTCAAGTCTGGCTATCATCTTTATTTTCTCTCGATGTGTTTAAAACCGCAAAGTGACTTCATGTTGTGCTAGCAGAAGTCATTTGACAGCTTCACCCTGAACTTTTTTCTCCGTTACATCAGAGTTTCCACATACATCTGTGCTCCTGATTCTGAAAAGGTCATCCGTCATCTGCGTACAATATTTAATGTCTAAAAAAATGTTTAAAAATAAATAAAAACCAGCAGACAGATCACAGCTTGGCCCATGTGTGTAGTGTAGCAGGTGGTGGAATATGGAAGCATGTGCTATAGTTACAGCATTGAGTTGCATCACTTCTCAGTGAAGCATATTAAACATTAATCATAGCTACATACCAAAGGAAAACATTCATTTTTGTAAAAGTCACTAAGGATTAGAGTTATTTTTGTTTTCTGATTGTTAAACTGACTGGACCAATGTGCATCTATGAATGAAATCGGATTATCTCGGGTGCCCAGGCTACTGACTACTGACCTTTGCAATCTTTTACTGTTTGCATGGGAGAAGTAAACCCTGATCAAATCTCCCAAACTTATAAAAGACCCCCCCCATGAGCTCTCTTCAGCTATCTAGTCTTAATGCCTTGTTGTGCTCAGACATAGGGCTAATACAGCATCTTAAGGTCCAGGCACAAATACACTCTCTGACAGAGTGTTACTAATACACAGCTCAAGTGTCTGGTGGCGTGCTACCTGACAACATCGTGACTATCTCCGCTATATCACTGAGCCATTCGTTGAGTGTCAGCTGCAATCTGTTTCATGACACTGCTGTATGATGTATGACCCAGTTCACACAACCGTGTCAAAAACAGACAACATCTAATTGTCTGGTATGTGAGCAGACAGATGCAGAGGGCTTCGGAGAAGATGATAACATCATCGTGTCTGAGAAGCCCTTACAAAGTCTTACAGGAAAGTCCAAAATGTGACAAGTTAGGCTTTTTACATTTAACCAACGTCAAAACCTGTGTGTATGTACATACAAACAAGTGGTAAATAGCATACGTGCCTATGGTGTAACAGGACACTGACATGTGTTTTTCCTGTGTTTCCTGACCGCTCACACACTTATAATTCATGTTCAATATTGGTGCTGGAGAAAGCCAAACATGTGGCCCATCACATTCCAATTTGTTGCCCACTGAAAAATTGAAGTGTTATGAAATACTAATCAAGCTGCTTGTTTACACAGTGCTGATCTATGACTTGGGTGTGTGTGTGTGAGTTCTTCTCACTGATCCCCATGTCCCTGCATGTGTTTGTAGCACCGTGTTCAAACACTTGTGTTAGGAACAGACATTAGCTATTACGTGCAGCATTGCAGCTCGAGACCCCACATGTTTACCTGAAAACGCAAGTCCTCCCTTCACACACGTCGTGCCTAGACCCCCCCCTTAACACACACACACCAAATACACACCTTTCCTGCAGAGGTCAGTATAGTAACAGTGGAGATCAAACACTATCTTAAAACTTAGCACCTCTCTGAAATGGTTAAGCAGCTTGCTAAAGATGTGTAGCCAACACACTAGCAGTAGTAGGAGATGTGCCAACATTGCTAACAAGAAAATCTACTAAAAACACTACTACATGTCAATGTATGAAACAGCAATCCCCCCCCCCCTTTCCATGAATTTTTTTTTTCAATGGGTAAATGTTTTTCTTATGTATTCTGACTGCTGCTTTATCTGAAGTTTTCAGGTATCTCCCATCATTAATGATTATTTTGTGTTGGTACATACAGTTGGTAATATATTCAAGATACTGACATGATATATAGAGTTGATGGGACCTTTGTCATTTGGAGAAATAGCTAAAAATAGCTGTGGTTAAATACTCCATGATCTTGTAGGATTTGGTCGAGTATATAGGCGACACAGACACTAGTCTAGGCTCTTGTTAGCTCAAAACTGGACTACTGCAACTCACTACTCTCGGGCCTCCTGGCCAGCTCCATCAAACCCCTTCAAATGATTCAAAATGCAGCAGCACGCCTCGTCTTCAACCAGCCCAAGAGAACCCATGTCACACCCATCTCCTTCCACTGGTTTCCTGTAGCTGCCCGCATCAAATTCAAGGCCTTGATGCTTACCTACAAGACCTTGTCTGGAACAACACCCTCGTACCTCAACTCTCTCCTGAAAGCTTACGTTCCCTCACGCAATCTGCGATCAATCAACGACCTACTCAGCGTGGTTCAAGGTCCCTTTCAAGAACATTCAAAATAACTGTTCCTCAGTGGTGGAATACACTTCCAACCTCAATCCGCAGATCACGGAATCTCTCACCATCTTCAAAAACAGCTAAAGACCCACCTCTTCCATGAACACCTAACCAACCCATAATAAATAAATAAATAAATAAATAAATAAATAAATAAATAAATAAATAAATAAATAAAATTTCTCTGGAACTTACATGTCTTCTCTGTGCACTCTGCTTCTTCTGGAACTCAATTAATGGATCTTATATGGTAGCACTACTTATATTGTTCTCTTATATTTCCTCATTTGTAAGTCTGGATAAAAGCGTCTGCTAAATGAATAAATGTAAATGTAAATGTAATGTATAATGATAATGATTCTTTATTGATCATATACATGTATGAATCCAGAAGGCTGTGAAAATTGTCTCTATTGTTTAACCTTTGGTCTGTTGCTCAAAAACTCTCATGGATGTCATACAGTTGCAAACACAACACAGGTTTATCAAAAAAATTATATAATGATACACATTATAGCACAGTGAAATTATTTTATTTGCAAACCTCAGCATGTCTTGAAGTTGGGGTCAGAGCATAGGGTCAGCCATGATACAGTGCCCCTAGGGCAGAGAGGATTAAGGGCCTTGCTCAAGGGCAGTGGCAGCTTGGCCATACTGGGACTTGAGCCCCCGACCTTCTGATCAGTAAACCAGAGCCTTAACCACCAAGCCACAACTGCATAAATTGAATAAAAGTGGCCCAAGAACAGAACCCTGGGGAACACCACAGGTTATCCACTCAAATTCATATTTTGTCCACTTCAGCAAAATACTCTCTGTCATGTTTGTATGGCTTAATTAAGCAATACTGCATGAGCAAGAGTGAGGTTATACTGAATATCGGCATGGCTGTCATTCGTCGTAAGCACGAAGCCAAAAGCTGGAAGGCTGAGTGCCATAGGTAATCACAGCCATGCCGATATTCAGTATAATCACACTCTTAAATGTGAGATGATGATTTTATACAACGGTCCTATAAACAAGAAATTACTATAGAGTAACTGACATTTCAGACATAATATGACCAAATGTTTTGTTTACTTTTGCTCCTCTAGCAGAAATTGATCCCAAAGAAGCTACACTCATGTTAAAGATTTGGTCTAGCTGCCTAACTAGCTCACATTGATTGGTACATTCCTGCTACAGGTGCTTCAGGTGAAACTGGCATCCCTTTTCATCTTTATCTAACAAGCTTTCATATTTTATGCCAAAAGATATATCTGTGAAAATGTTATTGTTTGCTGATGATGTCATTAACTCTACTTTAGTAACCGTTTTGAACTAGGAAGTCAAATTTTATGTGGTGAACACAGATGAGCGGAGTGATACAAGCGTCCTAGCGCAGTTATACTAAATATAAGCACGCTTATAAATACACATTGCTCGACCAATCATAGTAGTGGACTGGAAATAACTGCTGTATAAACGAATTAAGGACAGTTCCTGTGAGTCCAACCGAGTTATCAAGTCTATTTAAGAGTATTTCATGACAAATGGTGTCCAAGGCTGAGGTCAAACAGTAGCAGGGCAGATATTCTACCAAAATCCTAATTTAAATGGATGTCATTAAGAACCTTTAGAAGAGCAGTTTCGGTCTTATGGTTGGTCTAGAATCAAGACAGAGTTTTCAAGTGAAGATATCTAGTCTATCTAGTAGATATCTAATGAAAATCTACTCTAAGTTAGGAAACTAGTCAGTTGATGAAAGATTACTTTCGCCATCACTTTTCAGATTAAAAATTTACATTCACAATCTGAACGGAAGATGCAAAAAAATATAAAAATTGCAAAACATCAATGCCCTAAATGTCTTGGTATGCAAAATACACTTCTTTTTGCTACTAATTTTGTCCTGAGGGTATACAAAGTTTTTCATACAACTGTATGTATTACTCCAAAATCCAGCTTGCTACATTTCCTCTCCCTTTATTTATCCCGCTCGTCTCTGTGGCACCATAAAGGGACGGTGTAAAAAAAGCTGATATTATCTGCTCCAGCTGAAGGCACTCATGCTGTTTCTTTTGTTAATTAATTTCATACCTGTCTCCATGTTCAGCTGTAGAATCGTAACAGTTTGTGAGCCTGAATCTACACCACAAGGTGGATGGGTAGAAGAGAAAAGAGCTGTGTTGACTTAGTTGGTGTCAAAGTCATTGTATTTCTTGCTCTTTCTGTAACTCTTCTCTCGCCGTCTGTCTGTCTGTCTCTCTCACTCTCATTTTAATTGCGAGGTGTAAAGTGGAATGGCTGCACCCCACCATAGTGCTAAGGAAGCTGAGCGTTAGTGAGACTTGTGGTAAGTGTGTGTTTGCGGATGGGTGACAGACAGAAGAGTGAGTCCCCAAGGTGCTCTCCAAGGAGCAATAGATAAAGATTCCCTTGGGAAATTTTTCTCATTAGTTCTCAGACACAGTTCGGTAATTCAGTGGTGTCAGGTTACCATTTGTCATGAGACCGAAAAAAGAAGTCGTTTCTTCATGCTTTGGTTCTTTTATTTGGTTATGTCACCTCAGTGGAAAAATTATAAGCCTGGCCTGCATTCAAACAAAGGCCTGATGCACAGTTTACATTGAGCCTGGTTAATGAAGGATGGCAAACTCAGTGTGCGATGCTTATCAGGCTGTGCTCATGATAAGGCTGTCTGTAATGATTAAATATGAGCTGTTTCCATGCGCATGATCTCCACACATTTTCTCCCCATTCAACAACACAGAAGACCTTTTTCCAACCAGAACTTGCCTACATCAATTATTTCCCTGAAATTGTGAAACGGCAAAGACACAAAACAGAGGTTTAAAGGATGCAGACTGAACTGCATTTTAATTCTTTCCCCATTATGTCTCATGACTCAACTCACAAATACACACTGTAAATGCCAAACAACACTCTCTGTATCATATCATACTAATACATCAGCTAATACAACGTGTGCTACCGGACATAAAAGCCCAGTCTGTGTCACATGGCTTTCCAGAGCATTCAATCTCCTGCAAAAAAAAAGAAAAGAAAAAAAGAAGAAGCCTCTGCTTGGTGACACTATGCACATAAAGACATATTGAGATTGATGAATTTCTGATGATGCTTGTTTAAAAGAAAAGATGCTCAGGCATCTCTTGACCAGTAGAGTGAGAAGCTTAAAAAATGTGTCTAATGCATTTGGAAATCTGTCTCATCACTAGACTGACTGACCTGCTATACTGTATGTTCTGAGCTAAAGTTAATATCCTTACTCATTTATTCTTTTTTTATTTTAAATTTTTTTTTTTTTTTTAAAGTTGGGGCAGTTGTTTGTTTTTTTTTAGTTTGTTTTTCTTTTTTTTTTTTTTTTTTTTTTTTTTTTCCACCCCAAAAATTATAACAAATCATAAATTTTTTTTTTTCTTAATTTTCATGTTTTTCCTTTTATTTTTTAAAAAATAATTAAAAAAAAAAAAAAAAAAAAAAAAATTTTTTAAAATAATAATTTTAAATTTTAAATTATTTTCTTTTTTTTTTTTTTTTTATATTTAATATTATTTTCACAAAATTTAAAGAAAATCCTAGCAGGCAGACAGAAAAACAAGGTATGCAAGTAGACATACAGAATGACTAATTGACTAATTTTAATAAATCGATGAAGCAAAAGTCCAGCGTGAGCGCTACTTAATAATACGCAACTCCTCCATTTTTTCAAATAGGGATCTATGTAATCTAATCATTGCTATAAGAAGTTCTTGATCAACTAAAACAGGTGTTAGATTTTGGCTGGAAATGAAACCTGCAGGAAGGTAGATCTCAAGGAAGAGGTTTGGTGACCACTGACCTAGATAAAGCTACCAGAAGCAAACAAGCATCTTTCACACCCCACTTCCTTTCCTCTTCAATGAGCTGCCTTTATGCTAATTTTGTTTGTGTTTGATCGAACCGCTGGTTCACCTTAAAAAATAAAGAGAAAAGAACAGCATAGGTTTCAGGTGGTTCCACTATTGCAATTGCATGAGGTCCAAAAAGGTAAATACACGTTTGTCTCACATCTCTGGGGTTGGGAGTTCGAATCCTACCTCTGGCCTGTGTGTGTGGAGTTTGCATGTTCTTCCCACACTTCGGGGTTTACTCCGGGTATTCTGGTTTCCTCCCCCAGTCCAAAGACATGTGGTGTAGGCTGATTGGCATTTCCAAATTGTCTGTAGTGTGTGATTGAGCATGTGAAAGAGTGTGATTGTGCCCTGCAAAGGGTTGGCACTGTATCCAGGGTGTCCCCCACCTTGTGCCCCGAGTCCCATGGGATATGCTCCAAGCTTCCCTGTAACCCTGTGTAGGATAGACGGTATAGAAAATAAACGGATGTTGACACTTCTGTAGTTGTAAAATGTAGAAACTGTGAAGAAAATAATTAAGTGCAATGTCTCCATTCATACAGAACAACTCTGTACAAAACCTTTCTGGGTAAATATATATTATATATATATATATAACCCCCCAATGAATTAATGATACTTCATTCATCTGACCTTGGAGAAAGATGAACCCCCATGCTGTTTAGACACTCTACCTTCTCCCATATTGCCTTTATTATTGATATTATTATTAGGTGTAAAAAAAAAAAACAGCCACTCTGATTACCCAAAGCATCTAGAGATGCACACAGATGGGGCGACAAGGCTGACCGGAGACTGAGCCAACTCAAATGAACACTTGAGTTATTGAGAACAGAAGAAGGGCCCCTGTGCCGTGTGGTAACTCAAGGCCACACAGCACCATGCTGAAATAACACTGGTCGTTAAAGCTAGCCATTGTTGATATTCTTGCGCAGAGTTTAGCATACCCATGTCAATATTTGGACTGGGCTGAGCCTCAGGCCTCCCATCGCATGCGGATGTGACCTTCCATTTTCTGATGCTGTGCACATCAAAAGCAGCCTACGAACATAATCATATGAGCTGCTATGGGTGTGAAGCTCTCTTAAGAAGTTAAACAAGTAACGATTCATACACTTCAGTTTACTATTCAGTGGATACGATTCGTTCAGCACCGATGCATTTAGATTCAGGTCTGATCCAGTCTGTTTCAGTCTAGTATGTATGGATGTATCCTGGTTTTGTCTCAGTAAGATACCAGAATATCAAACATTTGTTTGCTGTTTTTATTTTGTCAGAGAATTGGTACTACATTAAGTCTCTGTACATTCTCTACTAAAATCTTCAGGGTTTTTTGTATGACACACCGATTCACATTTGCTCAAATACTGCTGACTCTGTATTGTGTGACTGGATTTTAGTATAGCAATCTTTAGCGGCACGCAATCTTTAGCTTTCTCACCTTCAGTTAACATTACAGAATGTTGCCTTCATAGGTGTCTAGCAAAGCTTGTGGTGCTGCCTGGAGATATTGCATGTTATACATATATAGCAATCCTTTTGTTGAGCTTTGGTACTAAAGTTTTCATTTAATACTTAATATACACTCTCTCTTGCTCATTCGTGAACTAGGAAGTGTGTATTGATTTTCAATAGCAATTTTCAATAACATTTTCCAACCAGGCATCGGCGTCAACAATTCCGAAAATGTCTAACTTATTTTCCGATACAAAGAACTTTTTCTTTACACCCCTGTAGGCTGCCCTGATGCACCAAACTGTTAGAGCACCCCTAGTTGTTGTGACTGTAAATATAAGCACTGAACATTGTCCATTTTTACGTAGTTCATTTCAACATACAGCTCAACAGAAAAAAAAACACTTCGTACTCATAAAAGCTAAAGGCAAAAATCCATTCATCCATCCATCTATCAATCTTCTATCGCTTACTCGTTTTCAGGGTCACAGGTTCCTATCCCAGGGAGCATCTTGCACAAGGCAGGGTACCAGTTAAAGGTAAAAATCAATCAATCAATCAATCAATCAATCAATCTATCTATCTATCTATCTATCTATCTATCTATCTATCTATCTATCTATCTATCTATCTATCTATCTATCTATATATATATATCTATATATATATATATATATATATATATATATATATATATATATATATATATATTTTTTTTTATATATATATATATATATATATATATATATATAGAGCTGGCTTTTAAATAAGTGCCATAAGTTGAGAAGCTCACAAATGAAGTAGTGACATGCTTCAGAGCAGCCAATACGGATACTGATTATCTCAACTATATTCAAGATTTGTCAATTTATTAGCAGCACCGTCTTCTGAATTTGAACAATAATCATGTACGCAGATTCTGATAAAACATTCCGCAAATGAAGGAACAAGTAATGAAGCCACTATATTGTACTTCCTTCTCAGAACCATCCCCCTAACACACTACCTAACATCACCAATTAAAATAAAGTGAAATGAATTTTCCCTGAAAAATGCACTAGCCGTAAATGCTCTTTATAGTGCATGGAAATAAAAAGACTCCATTATAGTGGGCAGATTCTTTATCGAAGGAAAATGAACGGCTCTCGTATGTGTGCCACCGTAAATGGGCTAGGGGTGTTGAGGATCCTCTAGATATCCGACTGTCCTTGCAGCCAAGCATGGTGCTCACAGAAACAATTGGTCTTCCTTTAGAAGGAGAAACAAAAAAGGTTAAGGGCGGCGCATCTTATTTCACGCTAGACAAGCTTTTCTAGGTGGGAAGGAGAAAAAGATATGGGGTTGCACTGATTGGTGGCTAATTAAGAATTTTGGTCTCCTGGGATCTAAATAGTGTGTATCACGTACGCATCAGCATTGACATAAACAACATCACATTCGCACATTCACATGTGCATTCTCACACTGCATCATCATAAAGAGATCAGTATCACGGAAGATTTATGCATCATCCGCACTTGTACAAACAGAGAGCAGAGATTTGACGGGTCCGCCGCTGCAGCTGTCAGCCTGTGTGGTTCAAAAACAAATGTGGCCAAAGAGGAAGAGAGTGGAGGCGGAAGGGGGAGTGAAAAGAAAAGGTTAATGCAGATCTGTGAGCGCACATGACAGCGCTTAGACCCTAGCAAGAGCAACAGAGCACCAAAACGAGGAGTCCAGGGACTTTCATCTTCATATTCACTGGACCCTTTGTGGCCCCCCCCTCCCCCTGTGCTCAAACTTCAAATTTATTGCCAGGCTTTTGTGAGGCAGAGATGACCTTGAGAGGACCTCGTAGTCATCCATTCCACTCAACGCTACCTAATTAGCGACACCATGGTTTAGGGTTTGCTAAATCATGGGATACAGTAATCAAACCAAGCGCTGTCAGGGCCTGATACAAGCCACTAAGCAAAAGCCTTGTCTCTGCGTGATACTGGAGCAAAAATAATTACGGCCTCTCTGTGCACACACTTATAATCTGAGCTTTGGCAAAGGCACATTGGAGAAAGAAAGTGGGAAAAAGAAGAGGGGAAAAAGGCCAACAAAAGAACCCTAGCTCAATGTAGTTATTACTATATATAAAGGAGGCTGAAAAAGTGACTCAGTGACTGAATGAGTGAGCAAAATGAAGTGAGAGCCAGAAAGAGAGACAAAAAGAGAGACAGAAAGGCATTAGGCTAAATCACCATGTCTAAAACTGGTCCGTGCGAGCTGAAGGAGAAGCAGAGTGGTGGTGTACGGCTTTCTACCGTTCCAACCTTCTCTCAGTGACCTCTAAAAAACACGTCTATTGTTCCTATTGACAAGCAACATTGAGCCGAGCTTACACTAACCATTTAAATCACTTACTCTCTTCCAGACCCTTCTGAACACCAGCCAGCATGTCGCCTCTTTTATAACTCCCTTTGCAAAAGAAGGGAAGAAATATAATATGACAATTTAGCTAAATAATTACTGCATTTTACAACTACGCCTACACAGCCTCGACCGGCAAAAAAAAAGCTAATAATTCAATTTCTCGCTTCCTGTAATTGTCACCAAAGCACCTAAAGGTCATATCACTCACCCAGAAGAAAAGGAAAGGCAGGCAGGGGCTTGAGTCATGCTCACGGGGGTAATTTAGTGAAGTGAGCGTTAAGAGGAATGCTACTGTAATGGACTGTGGAGTGGCTGTGTCTCAGGGCTCTCTGCTTCATCTGGAAGGGTGATGTGGTTGATTCTCCTGGTGGCCATCTTGGACAGCTGACAGCGATTGACTCAAAATGGAGCTGCTATTTGTCTGGCGTGATCTGGAGCCAAGCCCCACGTGGCAGGCTTTTTCTTCTTTCCTTTTTTTTTTTATATTTATTTAATGGCGGTTGTAAAAAGCAAGCATGATAGGGGAGTGGTGGCTGGGGTGTGGACCGGGCTTTGCAGTAATTGTCTAATACAGTGCCGGGTATTAAAGTCATTGAGTGCCAAAAGGGAACACGCTGGTGCTTGACCCTCAGCCACTTTCATGTAATCTAGTATTCAATCCAGCGTGTAATGACTGCTAGGGCTGTCAATCCTTACGCTTTTCTCTTCGCTCACTTCCCTCTCTCTAAAACGCCTGTGGATAGTGGGATCTAACAAAAAAAACTCTGTAAGATGGATCAAGAAAAGAAAAAGAGACGAATGAGTGGCAGGTGTAGCTGTATTTGCCCAATGTCTAGTTATGCCCCTATCCTCCGGCTTCTAATCTCCACCAAACACTAACAGCACTTAACCTCGACTGATTGGTTATCCATTTCCCCTTTTATCGACAGGAGAATATACAGAGCCATTTGATGGACGGCTTTGAGAATGCTTTGGGTGTTTAATACTAATGAAGGCAAGGCCGTGACTTTAGGGAGGAAAAGTTCACACACAGATGCTTGGAACTTTGGTCCAGTTAGCTTAACCCCACAGCCACCCCTCACTACATCAATCGATAGGTCTTGTCTAGCCAGTAAACCATCCGTAATGACAGGGAGACAGACTTCCAGCCTTCCAGAGCTTTGTGCTGGAGAGGACTCGATGTGTGCAGGGCTTGCCTGCTCCTCAGGAGTCCTAGTCAGTGTTCATGATATTGGCGAATTCCAAGTTTGGATTTGATTCGCAACAAAATGATGAGGTATATGTTAAATATCCTTCATATTTTCAGAAAAAAACAACATATAATGTTGTATCCAGAACATATACAGTAGAAACAAACTCCATAGACCCACAGAGATGCAGTACAGCTGATATTAAGTAGCAAGTAGTACTGATATTTAGTTTATGACTGGATTTTAGAAACACTCCATAGATCCAAGCTGTTCCGTCACATAAATGGACAACAGTTTAGTATGTGTTTTCTGTTGTATTTTATTACAATAATGGTCATCTAACTGTGGATCAATATACAATAATGATTTGACTGTAATTCTTTGTGGTAACAATGATTAGTATATGTTAGACCATGAGAAAATTATGGCTGTTATGATCATCAAAATAACACATTTTACCACAATACTAAATGGTTTCACGCTGGTGCTTTATGGTAAATATGTTTAACTATGATACTCCCACAGGTTTAAGTGGGGTCCGGAGACACCCGTGGTTCCATGAAGCATAGCTATGTGAGACTGTAATATTTTACTGTGTCAATATTATAGAGTACTAAGTAATATACCTAATATTTAAATGGTCTGATCCTGTTGGTGAAATAAACCATGGAAATTATTTTATATTTAATCCTTGCACTACAAAATCTTATCTAATGACAGCTCAAGTGGCTTTGGTGCTATATAGAACATTTGTTGGAGTATGATACTGCCACAGGTTTATTTCTATGGTAATTATGCTTGTTATTTAAGGAATAAAACATGACAGGAGTGTTGTTATAGTATATTATGTTCTTATAACAGTGCTTCCCAAAAGCAGCTTGCCAACAAAGCACAATATTGACTAAATGTGTATTAAAGAAAGACATGTGAAGCGTGTTTACATATCATGTTGTGGAAAGTCCATAAATCACATATAACACCCATAAAATGTCATTCCCTTACCATGCTCATTTTTATCTTCCTCTTAAAGTTAATAAGACAGAAACAAAAAAAAATGTTGCTTGTCATTTTATCAAGAACGTGTCCACTATCCAGAAGACTCTCTCATGGTGGAAATATTATTAACTGGATCCTGAGAGACCTAGATAATTAGTTATATAGTACATTAAAATAGTTAGATAATTTTCTCATATCCACAATTATACATTGTTCTCTGTTAAATAACGTTTTTTTTTAATGTTATTATTAGGCTTATCTTTTTTTAATACTGCAGAAGACAAATAATGAACTAGAATTACATACTTGTCCATTGTTTTTTTTTTAATACACAAATAAACTGTTTTTTTTTCTACATTAAGAGAGACTTACACTGACCCTGCTCTTAATCTCTGCTCCATCACTGTGCCTTTATTATGTCCTTGTCCCTGAATCATTTCAAATGAGTCCCTTTTTGGGCCAAACTGCCTCCATGATGCAAGGTCCTGCCCTTTTTGTTATTTTTCTGACTCAGCAGGAGCACACGTGCCTCAGTGGCAGCTATACATTAACTCCAATCCTGTGACGTGTTAGAGACGATGGACAATAGGAAAAGATCCAATGAAAGGCTGGGGTCTGAGGTGTCACGGCATGCCCTCCCCCACTTATCGCTCATTTCTCCTGAACAGAAAAGCAGCACCTGTCGCACTGTTTGAGCAGATGTAGGAGAAAAACAGAGGCACTTCAAAACACTGTCATTCACATTCATAATACGCATTGCAGTATAAGGAAGGCCATTAGGGGCCCAACCTGGGAGCCATTAAATCATTTTAAATCACTGTAACATCCCATTAGTGTCAGTGGTGAGACCACATAATAGTCTGTATTATAGAGCGCAGCAGTGCAGCCCATTTGGGCTAAATCACAGGCTCTGCCATTGCTTCTTGTCCTGTATGTCAGCATCTATGTCCATGGACACTTGTGCTGAGGAGAGGGCTGTGCTGTCTCCTGGGGTTCGATCTCAGTGTTCAACAAACACCAGAGCCAATGAGTTGACTATTACTTACCTCCTGTTGAACCACATTACCACTTAGTGTTAGAAGCCACCTCAAATATGTGCTTAAATATGAGTCTGGAATAAATCATTTTTAATATAAACAAATTAAACTGAGACTGAATTAGAAAATTAACCCAATGGTAACGAGATTTTGTAGTTGAAACATCCCCCGATCCTAACAGCATGCAAATGATTAAAAGAAAAGGTCAGAAGAAATAGCCTAATTAACATCCACATCTAATGCGTGAGGTGTGGTGAGTGAGAGCGGAGATAATTAGGGGACGTTATGTATATTTCTTTACTGCAATGTCACTACACAATCACACTATACAATACACACCAGTTCCCTAGGCGCTACCTTCAAAACAGTAAAGGGAAAAGAAAAAAAAAAAGACAACCTTGCACGGCAGTGTGTGTGCATGTGTGAAATATGCATCTCGTATATATCTCAGCCCAGTATATCTCTTTCTCTTTTTCCACAGATGATAAATCGCTGGTGCGACAGACCCTTGGTCTGCCCTATGCATTCTTAAAGGAACAAAGCAATGATGAATGGATTAATGCCAGATCGCAAGCAAACACCTCTCAGCCTGATAAAAAAGATTCTCCAATGACAATTGGGGGACACTGGTGACCCAGGGAGTGGTCTATGGGGTATGCCCCCCAGAGAAAGCCAGTGATGGAGAGAATCGCCATTAGGGGGAAGATTAAGTAGCCTTGGCTCTTTCCCTCACTTAATTATACATGCAAGACTTGGCGCGTCGCACCTCCGAAAGAAGGCCTGCTCCATTGTTTCAGCAACTCACGCCACTTTGATTGCTTATTGGCTGTCTCGCTTGACAACCCCTGGCCACAGAAACAAATCCCATGTGCCATGGTGCCCCTGTCAGGAGAAGACGAGGAAAGGAAAAGAGAGAGAGAGACACTTCATCTCTAAGCACAGACAGAGGAGAATTAAATAAATGTCCCTGTCAAAGTCTCTCTGTCTCATTAGGGGACAAAGTCTCATGTGCCACCTCCAAAACTGCTGACAAACAAGCAGTGGACCTGTTCTACTTCTTATTAAAGCAGCTCTGCTTCAGGGCCCAAGTGTGCTTTAGTTTAATCATTCACCGCAACATGAATTTTACACAAACTCCACGGCATTTCCCCAGCTGGTGGATGTGTTTCAGTGAACACAATAGAGTCTGATTTTTAGTAACTCTAAAACGCCCCGCTTTTTGCCCCTTCCCTTTCTCATGACCAGCGAAGTGCGAGAAAAGCGAGAAGAAAAGTCATTTGCAGACAGTTATGAGTCAAAGCGAGCTAAGAGCTGATGACTTTCATGGCTCTTTGACTAAATTCCCAACACGTTATACACGCATCTGAAGCAAAGCGAATCCAACACGTCATCAAGGAGCATCGTCTCGCCATCAGCATCTCCAGCATGTAAATCAGACACACACACACACTTCAGACAGCGAAAAGATGAAAATACTTTTAGAAAGGCTGTATGGAGGACAGTGTGAATAATTAAAGGCCAAGCCACTCTAATTTGGCATACTCATCTTGTTTCATGAGGATAAGCAATGATGCTTGAAGACAGGATGTGTTTTGGAAAGATCAACAAAACTGACAGTCACTAAAACCCTATTCGGACTGGATTAGTTTTACATGGGTAGGTGGGGTATTGTAATTATTACCAGTGCATCTCTGGGATTTCAGTCCTGTCTAATCCATCATGTCAGTGCATTTGTACTGACTGTGCCGGCACGCATCTTGAAAAATTACTCAATACTTTAGCTTCTATAAAATGAGCAGTAGAAATAACCCCAGGTAATATACGGTATATCAGCCAAAATTGACATGTTGGTGAAGATTCCATTATATCTTGTGGAAAAGTGCTTTCAGTATAAAGACACGCCAAGTATCAGCAGAGTTTAAAACTCAGAATAATAAAATATAGACAATGGTTAAAAGGACGTTTCAGAGAAGCTAAACTTCCGGGGGATTAGGTAAGTTATCGAGTTCTTAGCACAGGTAAATCCTAGACATGTTATAGTCATATGATACTAATGATCAAACGCAACTCACACAGCCACAAGCCCTAGAAGAACTTATAATAAAGGTACACGGTCGGCCCAAAAGTATGCGGACACCTGACCATCACACCCATATGTCGAAGATGTTGAACATCTTATCCCAGATTTATCACGCTTTGTGGTTATAATAACCTCCCTTCTTCTGGGAAAGCTTTCCACTAGATTTTGGAGCGTGGCTGTGGGGATTAGTGAGCTCAGGCTCTGATATCAGTCAGTGTTCCAGTTCATCCCAAAGGTGTTCAGTGGTGTTGAGGCCAGAACTCTGTGCAGTCTATTTGAGTTCTTCCACATCAACCTTGGCAAATCATGTGTTCATAGACCCCGCTTTGTGCACAGGAGAATTGCCATGCTGGAACATGTTTGGGCCGCTTAGTTCAAGTGAAGCAAAATACAGCATACAAAGATATTCAAGGCAATTCTGTGCTTTTGACTTTACGGCAACAGTTTGGGGAAGAACCCCAAACTTGGGGTTCACCCCAGTTTGGGGTGTGATGGTCAGATGTCCACATACTTTTGGGCAGATCGTGTTTATATTAAATCAATGCTAAACCATCAAACATCAAAAAATGGGACACAAATTGATTTACTCTATATTACTGCAACACTAAAAATCTTCACCTTTAAACCTTCAAACAAAAGAGAGAAAAAAAACCTTGTTAATGAATGTGTAATTAATGTGTTTGTATAAAAGTTGGCAGAGATGGAGCATAAATTCATAAGAAAGCATCAAGGAAATTATTTCTTCCTTATAATGACAGTGTAAAAATGCTATGTAAGACCAAAAGAAGTTAAATAGACGATGTCACTTCCAGGACATAAAATCCGACACAGTCCTGCATTAACATTTATGGCCAAAAGCCATTCATTATTAAATATAATTTGAGAGTGATGAGCCGAGAGTGACATTAATGGCAGAAAGTAAGGGCATGCAAATTCAAACTAAGGCATGTCAATTCTAACACACACACTCACACACGTTTGCCTTACTACCCTTATGAGGACCTTACATTGGCATAATTATTAATGCAGATTTTTAATTCTACAAAAAAACCCCAAAACAACAGTCTTCCACAATAAAAAAAAAAAGAAAGAAACAGAATCCAGGATGCAACCGTGTCAAACGTGCGATTCAATTAAAAACACACAGATGATGAAATTCCCGTTCAAATAAACACCTGCATTAGATCACTCAGTAATACTGAATAATGCATATAAGAGGGCACAATATGTAGGGGAACAGAAAATGATATAGGTATGCTAAATGCTCAATGCTAAACAGTGTAAAAAAAAAAAAAAAAAAAAAAAAACCCAAAAAAAAAAAAATATTTAAAAAAAAAAAAAAAAAAAAACACAGCATACAAAAAAAAAGCAATCAATCAAAAAATCAGTTGATCACATGATACAGACTATTGTGAGGAATTCCTCAAAAAATACCCACATTTAAAATTCCAGCTTCGATACCTAACACTACAAATCTACACGCTGGCGTGAATTCTGCTGCTGCATCATAAAGATTTGTGAGCTGATAACCAACATGATGCTGCAAAACAAAAGGTCATTGCATGACTTGTCTACTGTAACTGCAGTCAATTATAAATTATGCAGCCATTGTAGGCCCACAAAAGAAGACATCTCCCCATCGCATGTCAAATGTAATTATGGCTGTGAGCTGCAGGCGCCTCATGATCTCTGGCTGACAGGAACAGTGACTGATGACCTTGGCACTAAAAGACTCCCCGGTCGGGTCACTGTCTTACCCCCTCTACAACATCTCAATACCTGGTTGCATGGCACGCTCCAAAACTAGCCACTGACAAATCAGCGCGTGGGTGCCCGAGCCGCGTCTCGCCTATCACTCACAATCAAGTCGCTATCACTCGTCTCCGTCAGCGTGCTAGGAGAAATGAGAGCTCGTCAGAGCTGCTAATTTGACACAGCCCGCTTGGCTTGCCATAATTGCTCTGTCACTGTCAGCCCTTGGACAGCCTCACTGTACAATTTGGACGACAATTATCGCCGCCGTTTACCGTGTGCCATTATGGTGCTGATGTTGCCTGGGTCGAGCTCTGACGCCTCATCAGGCCTGGATGCGGTCCATTAATGAACACTGTTTCTCTTAAAGTTAGCCCGCTGCTAATAAACAGGCAGCGTTCCATGAAGGCGTACCATCATCCCCACGACATGATATTTGTCTGCTCTTGACAGGGTGGGGTGTGGGGTGTTAAATGGAAAGAGAAAGAGAGAGGGAGCAAAACAGACAGATATATCATGGAGGTTCATGGCGTATAATGCAGTTATATTCAGAGCTATAGCGCTACTCTGTAAAGCGAGGTCATTCTTCTACTCACTGACACCTGTTCTGTGTGTGTGTGTGTGTGCGTGTGTGTGTGTGAGTGTGTCTAGAGAGAAACGGACTCCTGCAGTGACCTAATGGTGGCAGTGTCCTCTAAAGTGCCCTCATTTCCTGCCCTAACCCCCGGGTGGCATGCACTGACACTGTGGGGGCCATCTTAACTGCAGGGGTCACCATTCATCATAGCCCACCCCTCGTGGACTGCACCACTTCCTGTTCCGAGGTAATTATACGCTGATCAGAGACCACCGAAGTGTCACCCTGCAGCGACTATATGTGACGCATACACACACACACACAGACACACGCACAAGCTCACTGTAATGTTGTACTCTGCAATGTTGGAGTGTCATCCCAGGACAGTGGGCTCTTCTGGGAACATGTGACACTGTTTCTCTGTGGCGCAGGAAAACTAATGAAGCCCAGAACAGCCACTATAAAACTCAAAATGGCTCCTCATTAAATGACTGCATCAAACATGCACACACTTTTCAGAAAGGTCCATGGGGTAAGCATTTCTAGATTTATATTTATTTCTACCACAGTCCTGTTGAATTCTGAAATATGATTAGTCTGTTGCTTTGTTTTCAATAGCAGAAGCTCTTACAGTTATTCCAGTTGTAAATCAAATCACGGGTTTATATTAATGCACTCATCCTATTACATTATCGCTTCACATGCTCATTGTATGGCGGATGCTCATGGAATCGAAAGCTAATAAAATGGGTTTCTTATTTAATACAGAATACATATAATCATTGATATGATGAGGATTTCTCATATTTTACATTAATGGAAGGAGTCTCCAGTGTCAGCATGTTGTAATAGTGAGAACGTTTTCCACCATGGGAGGAAAACCAGACGTTTTTGGAGTGTTTATAGTTGTTATAATATAAGCGATAACAGGAGCTTGTCTTGCAGATGATCCACAAAATGATATGCAACTATAAACAGATCAAATGCACAGAAAGTCGTACATTAACACATTTTTAAAAATGTAATTGTTGGCAAATTGCTGTGGTATAAGATAAAATACAAGAACCAAATATTATTGGAATGCTGTTATAGGAATATAATCAACTTCAGGTTGGTCATTGAATATTTTTCTATAACAGC
Source organism: Ameiurus melas (assembly GCA_012411365.1). Classification (NCBI taxonomy): domain Eukaryota; kingdom Metazoa; phylum Chordata; class Actinopteri; order Siluriformes; family Ictaluridae; genus Ameiurus; species Ameiurus melas. The sequence continues at coordinate 15,485,324 of CM022766.1, read as the reverse complement.
ACATGCCCAGATGTTTCATTCCTCACATCATACACTGTTTACACACACCTCTACCTAATGGCTGTACTACAAATGAACAAACCCCCCTACACTCATTTACAGCCTTCAGCTTTATTTCTGTTTACTTTTCATCCACTTCTTGATCTGAGGAAGCGAGGACAAAAAACAATTAAGTATTGCAATAGCAGCAGTATTAAGCCTTCATATTCCACTATTGATCAGGGAAGCCTAATAGAGCTCCACGTTTTAATACAGTTTGCAATTAAATTGATAACTCTAAACAGCTCCCAGTCTTAATGAGATGTGTGTCCCGTTCCCTCCCAAAACAAATACAAAGCAAGCCATGTGCGGTTTTCACAGAGGTATCGGTTCTCATCTCTGCCTGCATTTAGTTGCTCACAGAATAAACTCATTAATTTGGTTAATTATTTGACCCTATCTTTTCCTCGGATGCCGTGTGACAGTCACAGAGCGGGAACAAAGGCCTGCCGCAGCATTACTGTTCCCCGTATCACTAAATAAACAAGCCAATAATACCCCAAAGGCTGATTAGAGAGCATGCGAGCATTCCCTTTCACGAGCAAATGAAATTGTTCCAGCGTGTTTTTGACAGCTCCACTGCGGTAGCTGGGTGGCCATGAGAAACAAGCTGCTGACTGTAATTATTAAAGACTCGCAGACGACCTGAATAAATGAATTCATCCACAGACGGCCATGTTCAGTGGCCACGTTCATGACTGCTTTGTTCGAAATGATTCGATTTATACATAAAAAAAAAAGTATAAATCATTATGTTTATTACTATCGCTTGAATGTTGTTCATACTGAATGCAGTGCACTGGCACTTTATGAAGCCTGATTTATTTCATAGTGCTGAGAATAATATGTAGGACAGAAGGCAGATGTCTTATGAGATGTTATACTGTACATTTGACATGGACAAGGACGTCCACAAATAGTTAGAAGAAACTCAGAAAAGTCTCATTTAATTTACACATAGCGCCTCATAAGCCATCCTCTCCCGTACTATTACTGGGGTGTCACAGTAACCGGCTCACACACCATCCAGAAACAACAACAACAACAACAACAACAAAAATCACATTATTTTTAGCCCAGCCCAAAGCCATCAAAAAAGGGAAGAGAGGCCTCGGAAATATCAATCCATTAGTCCATTTGTGCTGAAAAACAGATTTGACCTCTCGGTGGTGCCAATGCGGGGCTGACAGCGTCAAGCCTCATGTCTGGATAGGGTAATTAGGGGAGCGGTGGCATGTTCACGCTAGCAGCCAGGCTAAATCCCATTATTTGGCTCTTTTCCCAGAGAGAGTGAATTGTGTGTCAAGTAGGAAGCAGGCAGTAACTGCTATGAAATTACAGCTGCTGGGAGGATGGAGAGCGAGTAATGCACTTCCATTGTGTCCTCGAGTGCATCCAAATAAGCAGGGCTAAGTGGGAGCATGAGCTCTGTGGTGCTGGGCACTGCCACCTGATGCAGCTGGGCTGTTTCACGCACAGGAGAGGAAGTTATTCACACGGATACATCACTGAGATTAGGTTTACAATCAGTGCATTTTTTTTAATCCACTCTGAGCAACTTGCACATTAATCTTTAATATCTAATTAACAAGTGATATTCAATGGCATCCAAGATTTATTTTGTAATGAAAGAGACTTTTTTGACGGTATCGACGATGTCCTACATTACCTTCGACTACCTTTATAATGGCACCAGTGGGATTTAGGCCTTGTTTAATCTCTATGTAAAGAAACAGATGCAGCAGAGCTTTAGTCCTGTTATCTGTCCAGCTCACTCACCTCCTCATCTGCACACTCTGTTCAAACAGATCAGCTTCCAAAGCCTCACCTTTCACTCTAATATCAGCGATCGCACTCTGCATCTCGTAGATCGTTAACAAGCAGAACCGAGTCTCTGTCATCATATAGATGCAGTCCAACATTTTCTACTCGTTCTACAATGGATTTCTCGTTCATGTGAAATTGAACGTTGGTGGAAAATAGTGATTGAAAAAAGTTGGCTTGCGCAGTTATAAACTTCATTACTGTAACTGCAGTCGCAATGACATCAAGACATTTCAATATAAACACATTTATAAAGTTTTCCTTTGAAGTTGATGAGCATTTACTGGCATTTATCTTCTGAAGTAAATGAAGTCATGACTTTATGAACATTATTAAACGTTGCAGAAACAGTGCTATTTGCGATGCAATCGCTAACAACATCAGGACACGTTAACATTTGAGCCACGAGGTACAAAGTCCATCATGTTTTCAGAGCTGCTTGTAACAGTGACACGGTGAATAGGACGTGGGAGAGAAGCCTGTGGAGTTGGAGGACATTCTTCAAAACTCCCAGCAGGAAAATCAGGGCAGTTTCAGACCGAGAAGACAGAGAGGGGGGAAAAAAGAACATACTACTGTCAGAAAAGACACAAGCCAGAGTTTCCGCACATCTATTATGAATGAAATAAATCTTGGCGAAGAAGCTGAATAATCACATGTGCAAGTGAGTGCACACCAAAGTGCCTCTAGCACAAAAATGATCATTAACACAGGCTGCATCAACAAGCCCTTTGCTTTTTCCTCACTCATTTACCATTTATCATCAGCAGTGTCCGTCAGCAAGGTAAAACAGGTGATCTGAAACAGAACACCGGCTGCTGACAGCAGGAGAGAAGGAGAGAGGGAGAGAGGGAGGAGGGAGAAGATTGTTGCTAATGATAGCTGCTAACACAGAGCTCTTTGTTTATATTGGATCTACTGATGCATGTTTAAATTTCGCTGCTGGTCTGTTGCTAATTTCTAGTCACATGTGTGGGTGCAACTGCTTAAGTGTCTTATTACTTCCATAACTAATTCATATGAGCTCAAATTGACAAAAATGAGGATATCATCTCCCTGAGATTGTTTTTTAGGTTAAAATTGACCAGCAAATACATCTAGCATTGCTTAATATCAAGATGAGAGTATAGCAGTTTGGAGGACTGGGAAAACCCGATGGATGATGCTACAGCTGAATTCGGAAAAACAACCAAAGACACTAGACACTCAAAGCGCTTTACATTCTATGGAGGCGAAATCTCCTCAACCACCACCACCAGTGTGTAGCATCCACCTGGATGATGCGACTGCAGCCATATTGTGCCAGAACTCCACCCACACACCAGCTATTAGTGGAGAAGAGAAAGTGATGTAGTCAATTCAGAGATGGAGATTATTAGGGGGACATGATAGAGAAGGGCCAATGAGGGAAATTCGTCAGACACTACTCTTTTACGATAAGTATCCTGGGCTTTTTACTGACCACAGAGAGTCAGGACCTCGGTTTAATGTCACATCCGATAGACAGTGCAGTGTTTACAGTATAGCATCCCCGTCACTATACTGGGACATGAGGCCCCACACAGAACGCAGGGTGAGCGCCCCCTGCTGGCCTCACTAATACCACTTCCAGCAGCAACCTTAGTTTTCCCCAGGAGGTCTCCCATCCAGGTACTGTCCAGGCTCAACCCTGTAATTATCTTCAGTGGGAAACCAGGCGAGAGTTACAGGGTGATATAGCTTTAGCCATATTGAAGTATTCTTTTATATAAATGCAAACACAAAATAATGTGGAAATGCTTTTAGCAAGGACACTTTCTAACCGTCTGCCTGCAAAGATCATGCTGTGTAAGGAGCTGGTATAATAAACGCAGTGGTCAGTGCAGTCAGTCTGCCTAAAGATGTCCTGATTAGTTAAGAGTATAAAGCATTATTTGAAGGTTACTTATATTCCACAGCAAAATGGTCTCGGTTCAGTTTAGAATCGGATATCAGCTGTTAAAAATGTCTGAGATTCTTCTGCACTGCGACGTCATCAACATATCAGAGAAGGGCGTTTACACACGCTGCACAGACGACAGCAGACAATTTCAAAATGTTTGAATGGCAAATGTTAAAAATTGAGCCTACAGAAATAAAAGAATTGGGGGTATGGTGGCTTAGTAGTTTAGCATGTTTGCCTCGTACCTTCAGGGTTGGGGGTTCGAATCCTGCCCCCTCCCTTCAGGGTTTCATCCAGGTACTCCAGTTTCCTCCTCTAGTCCAAAGACAAGCGCTGTAGGCTGATTGGCATTTCCGAATTGTCCATAGTGTATGAATGTGTGTGTGAATCCCTGCGATGGGTTGGCACCCTGTCCAGGGTGTCTCCCACCTTGTGCCCTGAGTTCCCTGACATAAGCTCCAGGGTCCCTTGCGACTCTGTGTAGGAATCATCGGTACAGTAGTGTGTCTTTCAGTATAATTGGAATCTTTAAATGTGATTTAAAGATCACCCGTTTCACTCTTTGGTGGGGGTAGCGAGATTGAGAACATCTGTATTTTTCAGAACTATATATAAAAGAGACAATGATGAAATTTGACTATGTGAAGGATTTTCCCACGCTGCCATGCAATTATGACTCTCTGATGAGTGTATTTGGTGAACACACAGCAGCTAGACCCACTTCACTTTCAAGGCGGATAAAAAGACAGATGTCAAAAGAATGATGGCTGCACCCAAAACCTCGGTAAATTTGGCGTAGGTGGAATTACACAATTTAATACAAATTACACATGAAAAAAAGCACAGAAAGTACTGAAAAAAAAACCAACTAAATGAACTAAATGAACCAGACATTTACATTAGGAGCATGGTAATGCAGATTCCCCACTCTTCTTGAAGCATATTAAAGACCCAATTATAGGTTGTATACCAATTAATGAACAAGCTAAATTTATTAAGGTGTTAACGTTTTAGACATGAAAACTACACCCCCTCGTTTACTGCAGCATTTTTCATCCATGAGCATGCAGAGATGAATGTCTCGATACATAATTCTCTTCATCCTTGCTCTTTAAGACCTTGTCTTACCGCAGTGTATGAAATGTATCCCATTTCATATTAATCCCCCTCGGTGTTGCCCTGCTAGAGACGAACTCATATCTCTGCTCTCCCCTCCCTCTGAAATTAGCGCTCATTGCTCAGAGGTGGGTGCAAATAGCTCGAAGCCAGAGAAGCCTAGTGCACTGGAAATATGGAAATGTCCTTATCATGAGAAAGGGCTTAATGTCTGACCTTGGAACACATTACTAAGACAGTGTGGGGATGCCGGTAAAGCTGGGTAAACATAAGCTTATGCTGATGTATTCTAAAAAAAAATTGTCTCTTAAACATCACACTGTGTGGAGGTAAAACTACAGATTTAGAAGAAATTAATGCATATAAGTGCACTATTCTGATTTGATTTCAAACAGTCAGAAACACTTTAGTCAGAACATTTTCCTACAAACTCTATGAAGCCTATTTTCTATATAAAATTTGTCTAGAATTTGTTTCAAAGCTTAAAGCCAATAAAAGCAGCATGTATTTATGTTAGAAAAGAAAGACGCCTGTTATGTGCAGACTGTTATATATATACGCGTATTTCAAACACAGATAAACAGATCACATCACATCACACTGAGACATGTCTGTCCTCAGAATGCCCTTTTCCTTCTATTTGTATTTGCTATTAAACAGTTCTGCTAGTCTGTAACTTTGTTGTGTGAGGAGTAAAAACACCGAAGTAAACTCTGCTGTTTGTAGCTGGCGTGCTCCACGTCCCCAGTGATAATTATTTGATCTTATTTAGTTTATTATGCATCTTGTGGGAGCTTGCTGTCACTTGTGCATAAATGCCACATGAAAGCATTGTGATCTGGGGATGCACCTCGACTTTTATCCCCAATCCCCAAACAGATCAATTAGTAAAACTAAACAGTAAATAATTAATCATGTTGCTTTGTGTCCTGGTTTCATCACTATTCGAAAAACAGTTCATTAGCTGGCAACAGGCAGGTGATTGATTGGAGCTTTAACCCACACTGATGTTAAGAGAGCTTTAGAGAAGAAACTGGAGCCTCAAATTATCCAAAGTGCCCATCATGGTGTGTGACCTCCTATGTGATCGCTGAATATGTTATAATACAAATAAGAGAAATGAGGTCAGGCGATATATAGAGTCGCTGGAGTCTTTGACCCTTATTTACTAACAATTGTTCGAATAAATTTGTTTGGAGAAGCATTTATACAAAAACGTTGATATTTCATGACAAGTTTAAATTGATTATTTATTTTTCGACTGCACGCAAAAATTTGGTCAAAATCTGTCATTTTGTATTAACGACTTGAAAGAAAGCAATTCAAAAGAAATCAAGATGAAATAATGGCACCCTAGAATGGCAGTGTCGGGTGTGATGTGTTTGCCATGCTTCCTGTTAAAGTCCATCACGACCTTGTGACAGCTTCCTGGTCCAGCCATAAGAATGATTTCAATACGATCTTCTTTAGTCAAAGGCGTTCTTAAAGGCTATCCAAAAAAAAAGAATATCAACTAAATATGAAAAAGTGTGGAAGACATTTTGCTAAAAGTGTTAATTTCCCCCATGTATAGAGACTTTTGGGACACCCTGAAGTTAGTCCGTGTCTGTGGTACTGTGATGCACTACAGTGGCTAAGCTGCATTACTGGAAGTTGTAGTGCACTCTTTTGTTGTTTTCAGCTCTCTGTGAACTTTTTGCCTTTTATGCAGTTCTTGTAGGCATTGATAAATGTATCAGGTGTGCCGTTTACATGTATGGTAATTTACGGCAAGTATGAAAAAAATCTGCCTTTTTTTCATTTTGTAAAGTTACACAACTTTCAGATTATTCAAACTGCTCAATTATATCTGTTTACTAAAAATATAAGTTGAACATCTAGCAAGAAGTGATGAAACACTTAAGACAAGTCCCTTATTTGCCAGAAGACAGAAAAGTACATACACTATACTCTGTCCTTTTCCAGAACAAAATCTGAATTCAGGCATCCAATCAGGGGCTCCAGATTGCTTCACTGTTCTGAGATGGGCAATTTGAATAAATTATTCTGAGGCAAAAGAGAGAATAAGGGAAGGGAGAGAAAAAGACAGAAGTGATAGAAAAAAATGGCTCGGTGGTTCATTTTGTGCAGAATTATATTTTCGCTGGAAAGGTTAATTTTGAAGGGAGCCTGAATGGCTGGGAATGGTGCAGCTGAGGGAGCAGCCTGCTGGAGGAGACGGCAGTTATTAAAAGCGATTGCGTTTCCTCCTGGATCTCTCCAGAGAGCAGAATCAGTGGAGATGTTAAACCTTGCTTGACACCCCAGTTGGATAATTGTGGGTGTGGGAGCTAATCAGTGGAAGATGTCTCCTCAATTTAAATCTTGTCAGTTAGTCGAGATTAGGCCCTCCTGTATTGGGCACCATTAGCTTTGTTGCATGTCAGTATGCATGTGAGGCTGCTGGCAAGGTCTGGCTGCAAGGGTAAAAGTCAACACTCGCTGGTTAAAGCAGATGTATTCGAATTAAAGCGCCAGTATGGTTCTGTTCTGAAAATAAATAAATAAATAAATAAATAATTATATATATATATATATATATATATATATATATATATATATATATATATATATATATATAAAAGGGGACAGATTCCCTGTGTGAAATTATGCAGTGTTTGAAATTTGTTCTTTCTGACACGTTGTGGATTGTGAACTGTTTTCTTTTCCTACTCCTAAAGTAAAAAGAAATTACACTTCGTATTTCGAAAAATGACAGCTAGCCAACATAAATTTTTTTAGTCATGTCCAAGGGTTAAAAATGCACATATGTATTTCCTCTCTTGGTGTTAAATTATTGCACGGGTTTCCTTCTCGTACATGAAAAGAATCACGAGATCCATGCGCTGACGGCATAAACGGCTAATAACCAGTGACAGCGTGATCTCATTAATAAAGGGAGAGTGCAAATTTAGTGCAGTTTGAAAGGGGACTAATTCTAGAATGTGCAGTGAATTTTATAGCCCCTGTCTGGCTGGCAGAGGCCCAGGCCTTTGCATTCCCTCATGGTAAATATTTGTAACAGATTTCTGCTGGAGGACAAAAGCTCCTTTCAGCGAATGGCTGCTGTAACCTTGTGGCGAACACTGGGTCAGGCCAAATAAACAACGCATCACTGCCAAGTTCACCGGCCCCACTGATTCCTGAGCTCGGTTGCCACATACCAGCCCGTCTCCTCATCAGAGCCTGCTGAGTGCTGACAGATGTTTCAGCCTTGACTCTCTCTCTCTCTCTCTCTCTCTCTCTCTCTCTCTCCTGCACTCGTCCATCCACCCTCCCATTTTAGCACCATCTCTAACATCTGGAGCTCCTGCTCTTGGTTTTTGTTGAAGCATTGCCTTGTAGTTTCCTACACTGACAACCATGCTAAAAGTTTTTAATCCCTTGCCACTATCCTATCCTATTTTCTCCCTTCATGATGCCTATCCTAATTAATCACACAGAAGCTCTACACACGAGGCCTTGTACACACACACACACACACACACACACACACACACACACACACACACGACATGCTCTTAGTCTTGAACTTTCCACAGAACTTAAACCACCTTAAACAAACTCCAGTGACTTGATGGCTAAACTCAGCTGATGTAAGGATCCTGGCACTGAGTTCACCAACAACAAAACTGTTAAACATATATGACAGAGAGAGCGTGAGCCACAGACTGGAGCGTGAGCTGCATGCCGGTGGAGAGTTCAGCGCCTAGATTAGCCCTATCAAAGCTGTCTCCGCTGTGAGGTGGAGTCAGATCAAGGCCTGTCGGCTCCAAAGCTGTCTGTAAACAGCAGTTTCTCTGGAGCTCAGACAAAGGCGCGCTCTGCGAGGAGCAGCAGCTGCAGCCAGGGGAAGCAAAGTAAAACATCGATCCAGAGCGGCACGCGTTAACACCCCTCTGAGCGTCGGGCTCTGCTCATCAGCCCGTGGCTACAGCAGCTCTATTACATGCACTAAGAAGCTCAATGCATGCGTCCAAATCAACAAGGAAGTCAACATGGAACAACACTGGCTGAGCCTGACAGACTATGCGTGCGTGCATAGGGTGTTATTAAATAAGCAACTGAGGCAATAAATTATATTGTAATATCCATCATAGTAACGATACAGAAATATTCCACGCGCCTGGTCTGGTTATGAACGATGCAAATTAGCCGCTGCATGCCTGTGTGGAGATGTCACAGAACTAAAATCATTAAACGATGTCACAGGGTGCGTTGCAGTTTTATTTAGGAGTTTTAATAGTCACCGAAGCATTAATTATTGATAAGGCTGGCAATTGATTGGTTAACCAGATAATGTAATTGAAAAATGAAAATCATCAGAGATGAGTGAGTGCCTGGAGTACTAAATATGTGTCTGGGAAGGGTGTGCGTTCGCTGCGTTTAGTTCTTAGGGGATCACCCTACGTAGAATTTCATCATTACTACCACACTATAAAAGTGGAGTGGTGATTAAAAAGACTTGATTGATTTAGCTCTCATTAGAATTAGCTGCCCTTGCTCGGTCTGAGTGTCGTGAAAGCAGGCACGTGTGTGTGTGTGTGTGTGTGTGTGTGAGAGAGAAAGAGAGAGAGCACACACTTGGATGTGAGAGAGCAAGCGAGTGTGTGAGGAAGCCTGAATGACTGTGTGTTGTTGCTGTCAAAAGGTGGCCCCACTTCCTCAGTTTTCATTCCTCCCTCATCTTTCTCCTACACAACCAGCTGCTTGGTGACACACCTACCCACCCACACACACACCCACACACGCACGCAGAGTGCCTATTGATTTTACTATCAGGTGCAATGAGTGATCATCCTCCCAATTCCTTACTCACATATAAGCTCAATATCCATAATGATACTGAGGGGCTTTTTCATTAGCAGGAATTGGGAAGAGAGGGGGGAAAAAAGTACTTAGAAAATAAATAAATAAATAAAAAAACAGTGAAGAAATGTTTCATTTGGAAGATGTTAGAATTCATTATCGTTATCTATGACAGGTTCTTTAAAATGTTTGATTTTAATTTTTTTTTTTTATTAACGCGCAAATAAAAAGCATCATCAGATTAAACACATTCATTTTGGGATGAAATGTGTATATATGAAAATGTTCTTGTAGTTTATTCATACTTTTTCGTAATAAAGTGTTTAATGTTTCACATTGTGAAATTACAAATATGACATTCGATTACATGAACGATTACACAAAAATTATTGCGAAAAGAAATCATTGTTTAGAAACAGGTTAACTAACAATATTCATATAAATCTATGCTTTTTTCCCCCACCTCAGTTTAAAATTGAATTAGTATTTTGACACAAAGGTTCAGGAACTGCTGGGGAGATGCTCAGGTGCTCGGTTTCTCTAGCACACACACTGTTAGGTGTGTTTGTGCCACTCTGGGGCTGATGTGTGTTAATCGGGTAGCCTCCCTCATGCCGGGTTGGTAATTCAGCAGGCTGTTAAGAGAGGTGTAGATGAACAGATAAAGGTTCTGTGTGCAGGGGTCACACTGATATGGACTCCAGTCTAACCAGGGCTTGTCAGATGCCTGCATGGATTAAGTCTGAGATTTCCTCTCCTCTTTTTTCCCTCTTCCCTTTCATTGTCTAGAGGTGAAAGGTTAACCATTTACTGCGTTCACCGGGCCCTCAATCAGAAGAGCGTGTGCAGGTGATCTGCATAAAGGCCGTGCAGGCAGACGCTCCTCTGGGTTCATTTGGCTGGGGCTGAGAGGAGAGCAGCACATGTGGAGTCTGCCATCAGGGATTACAGTGCATACAAAAGACCCGGAGACACACACTGCATCACGTTCAAAGGATTTTTCCGTTTTCTGATGCTGTGGATGTCTCAGTTAAGACAGAACGATGAGAGTGGAGAGATCACTCTTTTCAGGCAGCATGAAAAATTAGGGGGGGGGGGGTAAATCACAATGAAAGGGAAGGGAAAAAATGAAAAATGTGGAACATGAAACTCGGCAAATTTGACTTATAACAAGCAAAATTACACCCTGCTGTCATTTAAATTATGGCTGCCCTCTATAAAGGTGTCTTTTAGGTGCATTAATTGAATTTGGCACTATTTTCCAATAATAATCTGTAAAGTTCATCCGTCCATCCCTCACAAGATCCCTGCTGTGTGCGTGAGGAGGACGTATCCATTTCAGTGGCTTAATTTATTTTCATGATTCGCTGATAATGACTGCCATGCAGGCTGTACATCAGAATTAACCTTCATTTCACTGAGGTATATTACGATGACAGTCCCCGACACATTTCACCTACACAAAGGGCATTCTCCCTCTCCCTGCTTTATAATCATCCTCGGCAGGCGAAGATTGTTTGATAGCCGATTAATTTTCATAGGAAATCAAGTGGCCAGCTTTCCCAAATGGCATTCAGCATTGTGCTTGCTGACTTTTCTGGCAATTAGGTATTTTATTTAATCCTATCTCTTCTTTTCCCCCCATTTAAAAAAAAAAAATTGCATTTCTTTTTCTACCCTAATCCCCCCCCCCCACCCACCCAAACCACCACCACCACCACCATCCCATCTCAGTCTCTACTATCTATACCCGGCAATTTATTTTCAGTGATGCCAACATAAAAAAAGTGCTGTAAATTAATCAGGGACATCAAGTGACAGGGGCTTTCTAATTTCTATGCAAACCATTAAGTGTCAGATATGAATTCTACCATTTGCTATGGTCGCAGTCAAAAGATTTCATTAGGGAGCTGACGTCACACTTCGAGCCCACGCTGGATCATTTCTGTCCTATTTTCCCCCTCATGAGTTCTTTGTTCTTCTAGCCTTTGTAGGATCGGTGCACTAAAAAGGCCTATGCAAATTACAATAATAGATTTCGCTAAGCACCGCGGCAAAGGCATGATAGCCTATTTAGGAGGAAACCAAAGCAACATTCAATTTATAATATTAACCCTAGCACATGCAAAGGTTGCCCCCCAAAAAAGTGATTAAGAAATTACAGAATTGGTCCACACCACTTGAAGTTTCTTTTTTTTTCTTCTCCTCGGTCTTTCCTTTCACAATGACATGGCATGCATAATAAGAAAGGGCTGGTAATTAGAATGTTCTGGAGAGCGGTTGGGTGCGAGCGCACAATGCGTGCATGTGTGTGTGTGGGTGCGTGTGTGTGTGTGTGTGTGTCTGTGATTGTGTGTGTATGTGGGTGTGAGTGTGTGTGGGTGTGTGTGAGTGTGTGTGTGTGAGGTGTGTGTGTGTGTGTGTGTGTGTGATTGTGAGTGTGTGTGTGTGTGTGTGTGTGTGTGTGTGTGTGTGTGTGTGTGTCGGTGTGTGTGGCTCAGGACTGACACAGCGACAAGAGAGAGCCAAGTGAGGTCTACAGCTATATATAGGCTGAAAGAGACAGGGCTGATGGGACTGATAATTCACACTATGAATTAAAGTGGACATGCAAGATTTAGACACAACAAAAATTGAGATTAGAAAATCTGCTACATGTTAAATTTGATATGTTAGGCATATGAAAAATTGCTATTAATTGAAGCCACTACCAATGTGTAATATACTTACACTAAAGGTCAGTGAAATTTACACTACATGAGACAGAATATACGGAAACAGTTAAAGGGATTATGTTTAAAATGGAATGAACTGCTAGAGAGAGAGAGAGAGAGAGAGAGAGAGAGAGAGAGAGAGAGAGAGAGAGAGAGAGAGAGAGAGAGAAGACCTCAGATAGAGGTTAAACTGTATTTGGTTTTAAAGACTAGGACGAGTTTAATTTGTTCTTTTAGCCATTGCAGGGATCAGACAGAGTCGTCCAGGGAGCACTGCGCTCCAGACACAAGCCCCACAGCTAGAAGCGGTCTGTCTCTGCCTGTCTCTCTGCCACAGCTTTCCTACGAGACTGCAAAATAAATATAATCAATCCTGCATTTACATACAAATGGATCTTCGCTCCGCTCTTCTTAGTGATCTGTCTAGGACACAAATACATACACTCCATACAGCGATTTAGTATTTATCTCCCAATAGTATATTGATTGTTTTTTTTTTCTTTTTTCGTTCCTCCACTCGATATTTCCACTTCATTTTATTAGCGGATATTGAAGGCATGTTGAGCTGACACAGCTCATCTCATGTCGGCCTAAGATGATTATCGTTATTGACATTGTCACTTTTCTCGTCGCTTATCGCTGCTTACTGCTTTGCATCATGACGCTTAAAAGCACACATGGGCAGAGAGTGTACACGTGTCTGATATGCCTCATTCACACTGACGGCTCGTCGGCCTCGAACGGACGTCAAGCGCAAACATCCTGCGCCTCAAGCATATCCGAAACCGCGTTCTAACAGCGCATGCGCAGCTGAGTCCACGACTAAATCATTCCCATCACATCCCTCGTTCACTAAAGGCGACTGCGATCCCATGGATCATCAGTGTAAATGATCACGTTATAATGTGGGACGAGCGCACGAGAGGTGTAGGGAGTCCTGTCCAAGCAAATCATTTCTCAAAAAATGCAACTTTAAGCTTGACTATAATTAAAGTGTCGTAATGTGCCTGCTCTCACATACACTAACCCTGGCAGGTTTAATTTGAATAGGTAATCTGTGCTTTTGCTATGCATTAAGAGAAACATCTGAGCTATTGCTCTATTAACTGTTTCACTCACCCAGTGCTGGCCTTTTAATTAGAGTTTAATAGCAGTTATTAACTCATTATGGGGCGCTGGGGGAGCATTTGGAGCTACTGTGACCTCTAGCAAAGTTGACACTTCAATGGTGGAATATTTCCCGAAAAATTCATTCATTTAATTGTGACCTATGCAAATGTGCAGTTCGTCATTACAACCCAGCTGCAATAATTAACTAGAGTGCTTCAAATTAAAATACAAATGGAGGAAGTGTGTGTCAGCCATGGCTCTCTCTCTCTCTAAAAAAAAGAAGAAGCAAAAGAAAGGATTTAATTGTTTGAATTGTTTTAAATGAGCTTGGCGACTTCAGATAAGGAAGCATTTGGAGCAGGGTTTTTTTTTTGGAAACACATGCACACACACACACACACACACACACACACACACAAACATGCCAACACGTGTAGTATGTAGTGTCATCCGTCAAAACCACTGAGAACAAACTTATTATGATTTGCATTTCACAAGCAATTTGTTTACCCGAAGACGTTAAGTGCTGTATCAACACCTCAGGCGTACATGACACCATTACTGTCACTGGAGCCTGTGAGGCAAACAACACTACGCATCTGCAGAAACAATTAAAGCTTCTTCTTTTTTGTTTTTTTTTTATTCCTGCAAAACACATTTCCTTTTCATACACTAAACCTAGGAACGCGAGTTTGTCTCAAAAGAGCCTATAATTGAGGGAAATAGCTCCGACAACAAATCATATCCACCCGAGATCTCCCTCTCACCGTTCTCACTCGTTCTCATACAGTAGTGGGAGAGAGAGAGCGGTAGAGATACAGTGATAGAGACAGAGCAGTAGAGAGACAGAGAGAGAGACAGAGAGAGAGACAGAGAGAGAGACAGAGCAGTAGAGAGACAGAGAGAGAGACAGAGAGAGAGACAGAGAGAGAGACAGAGCGGTAGAGAGGCAAAGAGAGACAGAGAGAGAGAGACAGAGAGACAGACAGAGCGGTAGAGAGACAGAGAGAGAGACAGAGAGAGACAGAGCGGTAGAGAGACAAAGAGAGACAGAGAGAGACAGAGTGGTAGAGAGACAGAGAGGTAGAGAGACAGAGACAGAGAGAGACAGAGCGGTAGAGAGGCAAAGAGAGACAGAGAGAGAGAGACAGAGCGGTAGAGAGACAGAGAGAGAGACAGAGAGAGACAGAGCGGTAGAGAGACAAAGAGAGACAGAGAGAGACAGAGCGGTAGAGAGACAAAGAGAGAAAGAGAGAGACAGAGCGGTAGAGAGACAGAGCGGTAGAGAGACAGAGAGAGAGACAGAGCGGTAGAGAGACAAAGAGAGACAGAGAGAGAGACAGAGAGAGACAGAGTGGTAGAGAGACAAAGACAGACAGAAAGAGAGACAGAGCGGTAGAGAGACAGCGAGAGAGAGACAGAGCAGTAGAGCGAGGTAGAGGTCTCGTTTTACTACCCGCTCATAGAGGAAGAGCTCAATCTCTTCGCAAATGAACCAAAAACTGTCACTCAGGAATTGCAACGGGCTGCAAATATGTTCTTTGAAGTCCTCGTTTCAGCAAATTATTAAAAAAAAAAAAAACTTTATATCTAATTAAAATGATAACTGCATTCTCATTTTTCAAACTCTCCATATCCTGAGGGCCAATTGGGATGAGTGTTTCTGTTCTTCCTTTTTTTTTGTTCCTCCTGCTGCCTGTACAGCAGTGTGGCGTGCTGAACTGCTCCTGCAGCAAGATCACATCATTACCATCTCCCCAGCTGAGCCGCAGCCAACCATTATCATGCAGCATTATTAATCTTCTTGTCTTATCAACTTGCAAATCACAAACCATTGAGCCTTATGGCATGGTTTTTGGGTCCGCGGTTATTCATTTTGTAGGTCTACCTAGCCTGCAAGTCCTCTTAATCACCTGACGATTGTCATTCTCTTGCTTTTGCCCTGCCCCCCGTGGCCTGCCTTAGTATCCGTGTAATATATATATATATATATATATCCCTGTCCTTCTCATTCTCCCCCTTTTGTCCCTCCCTAAAAGAGGACCCTTGCTTCTGAAGAGAGCAGACAGTGAGGAGGATAAATTTCATTAATATAGGAGAATTAACATCCTACTGCCATGAGATGACCTCTTTTCCTGACATGTATGTCTAAGTCATACTAAGCCCCACCCAACACACACACACACACACACACCTATACCGTTAACATTCCAGGAGAGAAAAAGACAGCGTAGAAATCTGAAAAAAGTCAGAGAAAATTTTTAAGCTGCATTCACTGACCCCTGACCCTGAGTTTGTTGTGTTTGCTTTTCTCACTGCTGAAATACACACTGTGCTGAAAACACACCATTACGTGTAAAGTACACATGCATAAGTTTTTCACATTTCCTTTGGAAAAAATTTCCAAACTGTGTGCTAACTAGATTGTTTCCTATTCATTATTTTTATATTACATATTAAAAAAGGAAGAATTTTCTTTTATATATGCAAAGTAAAACTTCATGTAGGGATTTCCAAATAAATAAATAAATAAATAAATAAATAAATCTAAACTTTATGACATATATAATATTTTATAAAAATATATTTATATTTCTGTTTTTTAAAAAAACGATATATATATATATTTCTGTTTATATATATATATATATATATTTATATTTCTGACATATTTTTAAAATACTATTTAATTTTTGTAATTATTACAATAATTATTGTATTAATTTCTTTTTTTTAATGTAATTTCTTTTGTATTATTACATTATTCTCATAATTTTTTATTTATTATTATAATTTTTAAAAAATTATTATTATTAAAAATGTATGATGTCAGTTATAAGAATCACAGGATTTCTCAGTCACTTGCACGAACACACTCATGCACGTTTAAAAAAGAGTGAGAGATAAAGAGAGAAAAATTGCTGTTCCGAAGTTTTCCGGGTATACTGAATGTACAGGATATGAACCAGATAATAATTTTTATGCTTTTCAAATCGATTTTGCAGGCTTCATCTAACTCCAACCACAGTTTCATGGAAAAAAGATGGGAGTGCTGTAACACTCCAAACGTTTCTAAATAATGAAAGCGTCTTTTTTAAGAGAAAAGACCGCTTAAGGACAAGATGTTGATTGCGTAAGTGCTTTTTTATCCGTATTATCACATCTTCTCCTTCTGAAGATGCAGGCGTCAGGCAAAACAGGACACTTCTCGTGACAAAAATTCATTTTAAAATAAAACATGCTGACTTTGTAAAAGTGGTATTTAGATCCGTTTTACTAGTTTTACTACGAACACCGTCTGATCTTTGAAACTATTGCGTTCATACAGTACATAACTTAAAATGATTTCCTTTCTGGGAGAAGAAACTGTTTAGGGGATGTGTGTTTCATACTGAAAAGGCCTGGATGGACATCCAGCAGTCACTACAGGCTATTTGGGAAGGTTTGTGTCAGTTAGATGGAGTGTTTTGAAACTGAAGGAAAGAAAAAAAGAACTTTACATGTTTAACAGCATGTGTCCTATTTTGTCGAGCCAGTACTAGGCAGCAGCTGTAACAGAGGAGCCAGAAGTTTTTATGCCTGTCTATAAATTGGAGCTGGGAGGTTGATGAGCAGTGAAGGAGAAGAGAGCGAGAGAGAAAGAGAGAGAGAGAGAGTGGGGGGTAGCAGGGGGTTAAAAGAGACAGAACGACAGAAAGATAGACTAAGAAGGAAAGAGAGAGCGAGAGAGATACTGAGAGACAAAGAGGTAGAAAGAGAGAATCGGAGAGATAGACAGACGGTGAAAGAGACAGAGAGGGAGAGATATAGACATATTCCTTCTCCATTGCCAAAAATATCAACAAATAAGAAAGACCTTCAAATTAACAGCTGAGAAATTAAAAATCATCTTCGGAGAGGGACACACAATATGGAGCAGAATGTCACAGCCTGAGGGACAGTGAGACACTGACTGTCCTACACAAACCTTGGATATCTGTTTTTGCTCTATTTTACTATTTATACTTGTTTTGTTTTACTGCTAATTCTATAAAAAATGTCCTTTCAGTGTTTTGTCAATAATGTAACTGCTGTAAGAGTCCTGTCAATAAAGCTCAGTGAGAGCCAGGGAAAGAAAGAGACAGAAATCTAGACCTACAGACAGACAGAGAGAGACAGAGAGAGACAGAGAGGGAGAGACAGGCTATATGACCTGAGGACACACTCCACACACATGCATGAGCTACAGATCATTTCTGCTATATTGCACCAGACACTTGCGGTGGCGTCTTCACACGAATCAGAAGAAACCGAGGGAAAAAAAGAGCAAGGCGCAGTGAGAGAGAGGATGAACTTGGCCCACAGCATAGAGCCAACAGGCTCAGGGCTTCTCTCTTCTCTTCTCGTCCTGCAATGTGGATTTTCTCAACACTCCTGGCAGGTCGAGCGACAAATTTCAGCCTGAGGAGATGGAGCCTTTCCTGCCAGAGCATCAGAGCCATGGGTGTCCAGCTCTCAGAGGATCCAAACAAACATCCTTCCTCGTCCCGGGGCTTATGAAGGTGAGAACGGCCTGAGAGAGACACGGTGGTTGACTCAATGGGACAGCTGGACAAGCTCTGGGGGAGGTGAAGGGGCTCGGGCGCTGGGTCTCATCCCTTCAGGCTGCCCAGGGCCACATGCCCGGGGCTATCGTTCGCAAATCGGCACCACTCCCCCAAATCAAAGGCTGCAGAGCAGACCCAACCCAGCTGCTTAGGAGAGTAAATTATTAACACAGGGAAAAAAAGGTCACCAAAAACGAACTCCTCAGAAATGAACCCTCACATTCTTTTACAGCTCGCTCCTCAAAAAGCACATCTCAATCTTTAATGGACAGACAGGAAGGGGGAAAGATGGGAAAAAAGAGAGTGCAAGTCATGATCAAAGTGGGTTTTAAATTTGCAGAGTTTTGCATTTGGATTTATTAATGATTGATTTATTAAAATCAGACCTCGACTTCACTTGGGTACATGGGGTAATTAAGTTGGCTTCATGTCTTAGTGGTGAAACGCAAAGTAATTGACCTTTTTGATGATGTAAGCCACTTTAAAACTGCTTTTAATCATCCATGACATTGGAGATATGGCTCAAAGGCTATCAAATATGTGCTTATGCCATTAAATAATTTTAAGTTAGATGAGCCATAGTAACCTGAAAAATCTAGGGATGTTAGAAACATTTCTTTATAAGGCTCAAATGTGGTATCTGTGGAAGATCTCAGATTTTTTGGGTTGCGCTACAAAGTATCTGAGAAACCTTTAATATTTTGTCAATACATGACTACATAACTGCAAACGTTTCCCTGAACTGAATCTGATTAAGTGGCCAACAATTACAGAATCCTGCCGCAGTGCTTTGCCAGATGCTTTTTTTTCGATGGTGTCTCAGGTGTGTCTGCATCACTGCTTGTATAATGACCCATGTGGTAGAGAAAGCAGAGTGTGGAAAACAGGACCCACTGGTGGCTCTCGTCAACAGGGATGCAGTTCCACTGGGCTGGACCTGAACCACAAGCGCTGCATGTTTCCACATTTGTTGCAGGTGCCGTGTATCTTAATGACAGTGGGTGTGTGGGTGTGTGTACACCTGTGTGGGGAGAGCGGGGTTAATCTGGCTCACCGAGCGTACTCAGTGCGACGCTGACAGCAGCACGGTGGAGGAGAGGGCAACAGGAGGTGGCCATCCCCTCGGGTTCCTTCCACCACAGCACACCAGAATGAGCTGTTCCACTCACTGCTGGATACCTGACAGGCAGACCTTCATAAATTACAAAATGAAGATTGATAATCCCAGGACTCCCATCTGTGTGCTCACAAAGCAACACGCTTACAGGGGAACAAAAGAAGTGAAAACACTAATCAAGGCATTTTACAACAGACCAGGGTTGTGGTGGATGCAGAACCTGTCCTGGGAACACTGGGAATGAGGGAGGAATATACCCTGGAAGGGTACACCAGTCCATTGCAGGGTGCCATGCACACACACAGGACAATGCGAGGAAACTGGAGACCTCAGAGTAAACCTACATGGATATGAGAAGAACATGCAAAACTCAATAAGATCTAACCTGAGCTCAATATCAAACCAGAGACCCTGGAGCTGTGACCAGAGACCTGGACCTGCTGTGAGATTACTGAAGAAGACTTTTTGTAATTGGTAACTGAAGAGCAATTTATACCAGAAGCATCACCTCTGGCATATACCAAGGTGTCCTGGTGAAATTGGCCCTTCTCTATCATGTCCCCCTAATAATCCCCATCTCTGAACTGGCTACATCACTCTCTCGTCTCCACTAATACCTGGTGTGCGGTGGGCGTTCTGCTGCACTATGGCTGCAATCGCACCATCCAGGTGGATGCTACACACTGGTGGTGGTGGTTGAGGACACCCCCCTTCCCCCCCAATACAATGTAAAGTGCTTTGAGTGTGTAGAAAAGTGCTATATAAATGTATAACTGTAAAACGTCAAGCATCATGTATAGTCATGCCACATGGTGTATCAAGACCTTGTTTAATTCTATTATGAAAAAAGCTTTTCATGTCACACAGCTCACATTAGAAGCACATCAGTGAAGTATCAAATTCAACTTTGTGTGCGGCGCTGCTCTGGTTTCACACTTTGCGTAGATTTTTTTGCCACATATACACGGGAGTGAAGCATAAACTCAGTAGAAACCCACTGAATTCACAAAACCACACTGTGCACTTTATTTAAAATCATAATCTACAAAGATGTCTTGAGTGTGCAACCTGTAGCTGCACAGCAAACGATTTTGTTCATTTTACACCAACACGGGGAAACAAAACAAAAAACTATTACACTAGATATTCACTATTCACTCTCATGTCACGTTTTTAGATGAACAGATTTGTAAATAAGCAGACAGATTGTAAAACAGACTTAGGAACAAAGACATGAGAGCAAACAAGACTTAGCAATGTGTGGGTTTCTTTTGGTTTTTGGGCACTTTACAACCCCAATTAAGAAAAAGTTGGGACAGTACAGAAAATGCCATTTTTTTTTTTTTTAAACTGCATAAAAACCAAAAAGAGTTAATTACTCCCTGTACTATATTGAAAACACATCATTTGATGTTTTACTTTGTGAATTTAATTTCTTTTTGAAAATATACACTCATTCCAAATCAGATGACTGCAATACACTCCAAAAAAGTTGGGACAGTCGACTGTTTACCATTGTGCAACATCACTTTTTCTTTTAATAACACTTAAGTGTTATTAAGTGTTTGGGGACTGAGTGAAGACACCAGTTGTTTAAGTTTAGCATGCAGAATTTTCCACCATTCATCCATTATGCATTTCTTCAGCTGCGCGGTTGTACAGGGCCTTCGTTGCCTTATTTTGCACTTCATAATGCGCCACACATTCTCACTCACAGACAGGTCAGGACTTCAGGGAGGCCATGCTAGCACCCGCACTCTCTGCTTATGCAAGCATGTGCTTGTAATCCCTCAGAATGTGGTCTGCTCTGGATGGCAGCATATGTTGCTCCAAAATGTGTACATATCTTTCTGCATTAATGGTGCTCTAACATATGTGCAATTTGCTGTTGCCATAGGCACTGACACGCCCCATACCATGACAGACACTGCCTTTTGGACCTGACGCTGATAACAGCTTGGATGGTCCTTTTCCTCTTTGGCCCGGAGAACATGACGGCTGTTTTATACAAAAACTATTTGAAATGTTGACTTGTCGGACCACAAAAAACAATTCCACTGTGCCTTGAATCTTTTAATTATATTGTGCACTGTAGAAGGTGAATTGGCCAACATACTACCGATTTGTCTTTGGGGAATGTTGTTCTGTTGACAGATTGGCAAGCCTCGACCCATCCTTGCTCTTAAAGGACTAGGCCTTATATACTATGATTGGACAATTGCCTTACCTGTTTTACATCACCATGTAACTTGTAACATTGCTATTAGTCCTAAACTGTTCCTGTCCCAACTTTTTTGGAAGGTGTTGCAGACATCAATTTCAAAATACAGTGGTGTGAAAAAGTGTTTGCCCCCTTCCTCATTTCCTGTTCCTTTGCATGTTTGTCACATCAAACCAATTTAAACAATAGTCAAGGACAACACAAGTAAACACAAAATGCAATTTGTAAATGAAGGTGTTTATTATTAAAGGTGAAAAAAATCCAAACCATCATGGCCCTGTGTGAAAAAGTGATTGCCCCCCTTGTTAAAACATACTATAACTGTGGTTGTCCACACCTGAGTTCAATTTCTCTAGCCACACCCAGGCCTGATTATTGCCACACCTGTTCACAATCAAGGCATCACTTAAATAGGAGCTGCTTGACACAGTAAGGTCCACCAGAAGATCCTTAAAAGCTACACATCATGCCGAGACCCAAAGAAATTCAGGAACAATTGAGAAAGAAAGTAATTGAGATCTATCAGTCTGGAAAGGGTTATAAAGCCATTTCCAAAGCTTTGGGAATCCAGCGAACCACAGTGAGAGCCATTATCTACAAATGGCGAAGACAAGGAACAGTGGTGAACCTTCCCAGGATTGGCCGGCCACCCAAAATTACCCCAAGAGCGCAGCGACGACTCATCCAAGAGGTCACAAAAGACCCCACAACAACGTCCAAAGAACTGCAGGCCTCACTTGCCTCAGTTAAGGTCAGCGTTCATGCCTCCACCATCAGGAAAAGACTGGGCAAAAATGGCCTGCATGGCAGAGTTCCAAGGAGAAAACCACTGCTGAGCAAAAGGAACATCAAAGCTCGTCTCAATTTCTCCACAACACATCTTGATGATCCCCAAGACTTTTGGGACAACATTCTGTGGACCGATGAGACAAAAGTGGAACTCTTTGGAAGGTGTGTGTCCAAGTATATCTGGCGTAGAAGGAACACTGCATTTCATAAAAAGAACATTATACCAATAGTAAAATATGGTGGTGGTAGTGTGATGGTCTGGGGCTGTTTTGCTGCTTCAGGACCTGGAAGACTTGCCGTGATAAAAGGAACTATGAATTCTGCTGTCTACCAAGAGATCCTGAAGGAGAATGTCCGACCATCTGTTCGTGTACTCAAGCTGAAACGAACTTGGGTTCTGCAGCAGGACAATGATCCTAAACACACCAGCAAGTCCACCACCGAATGGCTGAAGAAAAACAAAATGAAGACTTTGGAGTGGCCTAGCCAAAGTCCTGACCTGAATCCTATTGAGATGTTGTGGTATGACCTTAAAAAGGCCGTTCATGCTCGAAAACCCTCTAATGTAACTGAATTAGGACAATTCTGCAAAGATGAGTGGGCCAAAATTCCTCCAGGACGCTGTAAAAGCCTCATTGCACGTTATCGCAAACGCTTGGTTGCAGTTGTTGCTGCTAAGGGTGGCCCAACCAGTTATTAGGTTTAGGGGGCAATCACTTTTTCACACAGGGCCATGATGGTTTGGATTTTTTTTCACCTTTAATAATAAACACCTTCATTTACAAATTGCATTTTGTGTTTACTTGTGTTGTCCTTGACTATTGTTTAAATTGGTTTGATGTTCCGAAACACTTAAGTGTGACAAACATGCAAAGGAACAAGAAATGAGGAAGGGGGCAAACACTTTTTCACACCACTGTAAATGTTTATCTTCAAAAAAAACTATGCAGATGTTTAAGTAAACCATCAAATACCTTCTTTTTATGTTTTTTGCCAAGTCAAAGTACATTTAAAAAATCACCCTCTTTTTTATTAGCATTTTCCCTACTGTCCCAACTTTTTCGCAATTGGGGTTGTACATCGTATTAGCACCGACTTTATGCCAGTTTTGCAAAAACATTTAAGTAGCTTGGTACAGATTTTGTAGACTACATAATCGTGTATACCAATGTGAGTTACAAACTGAGGGACAAGTAGACAGGAAATTGAGGATGTAATGAGCAACAAGTGAGTGCAATTTGTAAACAGGATAGTTCACTCAGCTTGGCTGAGAGGGGGCGTGGCTCTCAGCGGGGGATTCTGGTAGTTCTCAAATAGGTTTATTCCATTAATTATTAAACATAACATAGTTAACATTTCTGTAAAAGATTACTGGGCATGCTGGCTTAGTGATTAGCACGTTTGCCTCACGCCTCCAGGTTTGTAGGGTTTGATTCCTACTTCCACCCTGTGTGCCAAGCTTGCATATTCTTCCCGTGCTTTTGAGGTTTCCTCTGGGTACTCTGGTTTCATCCCCAGTCTAAAGAAATGCACTGTAGGCTTTCCTGATGATTGGCATTATCAAACTGTCCATAGTCTATGAGCGTTTGTGCCTTGCAATGGATTGGCACCCCATCCAGGAAGTCCAGTTCCCTGTATAGGATAACTGTTCCAGAAAATGGATGGACTGATAACTATTTAAATGCTGAAGCTGCTAAAGCTCATTAAAATGAAAGCGTATCGTCGCTCTTTTTTTTCCTGCCAGTAGGGTTGTATGGAAATGCACCTGAGATGCATCCTGTGTGGGTTGACTGAGGACTTAATCTGACACTTTGGTTTGAATTTGGGATTAAAATGAATGATGTTAATAATCCAACAGACTCAGGTTAGACAGTGTACAACTTAAACTATCACCATATTTTGAGAGCTAGTCAAGATTCTCAGTATTTGTTTGATATACTTTACACATTTCAATTATGATGTACATTTCTACAAGTTTTCAAAGAGCAATACATGGAAATAAAAATAAATAAATGAAATACAAAACCAAAGTAATGAATGACAGTTGTAATCACAGTCATCAATTTGACCTCTCTACCACTCTGGAAGAGGATGTTTAACCACTCTTAACCAGAATGTTTCTTGCACTCTTGCCTATGGCTGTGTTACATTTGGACTAGCAGGCGTGAGAGATTGATGCTCGCCTATCTGAATGTCTGCAGGGATCCTACTCCCCTCTGTCTTTACAAAACCTCCACATCAGCATAATGGCCATGGCCGCACGCACTCACACACACAAGGAAGGTTATCGACTTGTGAAATCGCATTCAGGACAGCCTTGTATTTTTCCCCGACTATAACCTTGCCTTGTAAGTTGCTTACTCAACAGAGCCTATTATGAGGGGCCGTTACTCTCTCAGCGGAAAGGTCAGCACAGTACTAGATGCTCCGTTTTCAATATAAGCACTTCATTATTAGCCTGCTATTACTATAAGCTGATTCACAAATTGGCATGGTGGGGGGGCTTTATGATGGATGGAGGAGAACGGCAAGGTTCTGGGGCGCACGCAACATCCTCTAGTAGCTCAGACAGCGGAACGGTGCAACATGCTGCATCTCTTCCATCTCCTCGTCATGGCCTGCACTGATAAATTGGCAGCGGTGCAATGGAGCATCTGCCCTGGCCATAACAGTCTAAGAGTGAAAAGGGAAAAAATATAGACGCATGGAAAGGAAGAAAAGTGGAGCCTTTTATAGACAGAAAGACAAGGATGACTTCAGGGGCCTGTCAGCGGACGAGGCGAAAAAGTCAATATAGTTGACTGATACTTTACTCTGTCAGCTGGCCAAAATGCCAGATAGCATGTAAATCATGATCGGCTGACCGTTTCCGCCGCTTCTCCTGGCTAGTTGTCAGTTTCCTGCAGGCTGTCTCCGCTGCATGATTTGGACAATTGTCTCTGTGTACGCAAGAGCCTGAGATTGATGTTTATTCAAAGTGCCTTGCTTCAATAGCCAGCCAACAGATTTCAGTTATAACAGAACCCCCGAAATGGACACTCTGTCATTACTCTCGCTGTTCTGAGTGAAAGGCTGTTTAATATGCTATAAGGGCTAAAAAGGAAAAGGGTGAAGTCTTCCATCATTTATCTACCCTTTATTTAAAAGTATTGTCAGAGAAGAAGTTTAGCAAGGCTCCAGTTCTGATAACTAATGGCTCAGGATGTCTTCATTTCCTTTGCAAGTGTGAGCATCCTGCCACAGGTTCATTTTTAATATGCCATTCAGGGCATTCATTCAGTCATGATGGGACTGGGAGATGAACAGGCTATAAAACAGAATATTCAGGATTGTGGCAGACGGATATGACAAAGTCAGTAATGTGAGGAAAATGGCTGCTTAACAGAATGTGACAACTGTGGCCCTGAAAAAACATGTGATTTGAGACTATAAATGTATAGCCAAATCATACAGGATGATCAGTGTAGCACTGATGGGACCAGAGGGTGAGGACAGAGTGTCTTAAACAAGATAGACATTAGTAATATGAAAATCACGGTTTTCTGGCCCTCTTCTTGTGTTGTACGGATCAGTCACAACCGTAAGTAGGCTGTCCTTCCAGTGACCCATGAGCGCATATTAACTTAACTCAGCAGTTATGTCTACATGGCTGTATGTATATTTCCACAGGTGAGCAGTTAAAAATGTTGCCACGCTGAAGCCTGTCCAAAATGAATTCTCCAGCCTGTCTCCTCTTCCAAACATCCCCTCCAATATAATCAGTCCTCTGTGCAAAAATAAGCCGGTCCCTGGTGAAAAAAACAAGCTTGAGTCGGAAATAAGCACAAGTTTAAATAATTTTCAAAAACAGCAGGCTAATAAATTTCTGTGCAGAGGTTAATTTAGTAAGGGGGAAACCCTGGCGCAATTACCTGGTCCGATTCCCTATCGTGCCCTGAGGGCTCCAGTCGAAAATGTCACAGCGAGGAATTATTTTCCTGCTAAAACACGGCACAAGGCAACCCCCCCCTAAAAAAAAAACAGACTGTCCTAACTAGGCCCTGTCAATATCCCCAGCATCATATTAGCTTTTGTCACAGAATATTACTTTATCGTCTCTTCTACTGTGCATTCATTAATAATGCACTGTGGAAGGGAACCCCCCCCACCCCAAAATATCACCCACAAGCCGTTCTTTTCCTTTTCTTTGCGTGGCATGGTGAGACATGCCCTTGAGATGATGGGGAAGCAATTCAACTCAGCAAGGCAGTGCAAGCGGGCTTGATGTGTTCCATTGAGGTGACAGTTTGCACCAAAGTAACTTCATTTAGCTCTTCTAAATGAAGCCTTACAAGCGTAATTGAGCGCTGCACTCTAATCAGCCAGGCCTGTAGATCAGGAGCAGGCTCCTAAATCTCTTCCACCCATTACATGTGGAGCAGGGGATTCACTGTGACATGATGTGAAATGTTTAGCAGTCACACTTGTGAGTTACTGACACATGGACTGCCCACCTGTCATCAGCTGACACATACTACCCTCCCCACTTATGTGCACACACACACACACACACACACACATCCTGCCAGACTTCCTGGGTATGTTTTAATCCCTCTCTCTCTCAGTGCTGGACTCCACTATCATCCCCATCATACATCACTAATTATGACACTATCTTAATCGAGTCACATCAGACAGATCTAAATCACACTTCCTAAGGCTAACAATCCTTACCACCAAGAAGTCAGAGCAAGCTGGCTCAAGCTGCTACAATAGTAGAGATGCAGAAAGAGGCCTTGATGTGGATTGTTTTTTGGGAAGAAAACATTTACCTCCACTGGACAAAACTCTCCCACATATGCTCAGAATACGCCACAAATACACACATGTATATTACGTATACTTACCTTCCGTGTCATCCAAGATTGATTTTGTAATAAGATTCTGACTTGACCTTTTTATCTAAAACTTTTTTCATTGACATTAAAGTTAAAGTCTACTTTCACTTTGGTTAACAGTTTCCCACATTTCCCATAATGCCATCTGACTACCTCCTGAAGCCCCTGCTTCATCCCTACCTAAAGACAGTGATGCAGCAGGGCTTTAATTATTTAACTTGTCCAGTTCTCTCACCTCTTCATCTTTACACTCTGCTCAAACACATCAGCTTCTAAATCT
Source organism: Ameiurus melas (assembly GCA_012411365.1). NCBI lineage: Eukaryota > Metazoa > Chordata > Actinopteri > Siluriformes > Ictaluridae > Ameiurus > Ameiurus melas. The sequence continues at coordinate 15,457,882 of CM022766.1, read as the reverse complement.
TCAACTGTGATACAACATTGTGCTCGTCATCTTGTAAATTACTAACTAGATGAGCCATGTCTCTGCTCTTCAGCTCTGGACTTCATCAATCAGTAAATAAAAGCAAGCTTTGGGAGAAAGTGCTGGAAAATAAGACAGAAAATATAGCATTTTACATATTTTACGTAACTCACATCTTTACTGTTTTTTTCAGAACATTATTAGTCTTATGTAAAATAAATGCTGCTAAATTTGCCTTTTTACGAAAACCTTTTTTATGAAGAAGCTCATTTGCACTTGAAAGCATGCTTAGCAGACTTCTTTTTCATCACTGCATATCCAAGCTAAAAAAAAAAAAAAAACCTCCAAAAAACAGGGCAGTACGCGTCCAAAGCTCCAGATTAGAATTTATAAATAGTTTAATGTGATATGTAAAGCATTTAAACAAACATTATGAATATTTCACTACCCATAAAACCTCCCCTTTGATGCTCCCCAAAGCTGATTCCACAACTAGACGCGAGCTGCAACATCTTGTTAACTAATTGACTGTGACGCTTTGCTAAACACACACAAATGCGCTACATGTTGCTCTGAACCTGTTCATACAGCATCCACAACAGATGATGGCTTCACTGGATTTCAGCCTCCAAGGCCCATGCAAACAGCTTGCAGATTTCGCTAAGCTTTTTAACATGTTCACATCCATAATGCGTGCTTTCACTGGGAGACCTGTGTGCAATGAAAGAGACAGGAGGAAAGGGAAGCAGGCGTGGTTTGGCAATTAGAACTGCCATATCCCTTTGCAGCCAGCAAAACTCTGAGAAAATAATGCATGAGGAGAGTGTGAGAGAGGCCCTCTCGGTTAGAGTCGACACAAAGCGTAGACCAGAGCGGCTACATCACTCGCTGCTCTCTGTCCTACACAGCCTTTTGAAGTGGGCGCGCTGGCGAGCCCGCTGAAACAAATCACCTCCTCTGAACCCGACACACACCATCACAACACAGAGACTGCACTTACTATTCCATTTTCACATGATGCTTGTAGAAAAAGTCTACAGTGCCTTGAATAAATATTCACCCTTTGAACATTTCTATATTTTATCATGTTACAACCTGGAGCTGAAACGGACTTAATTGGGATTATAGAGTACGTAATAAATTTACATCAAATTCCTGATGATGCTTAAATTGGGGGATATCAACACAGTCTGCAAAATGATTGACAAACAAACAAACAAACAAACCAAAAAAAAACAAAAACTAAAAGTTGTGATTGCTTAAGTATTCACCCCTGTTACTGCGAAACTAATACATTAGTTCTGAGCTAGTAATGGGTTACTTGAACTCAGGGCTATGATGGATTTCCGTAGCACTGTTTACATTTGGCAGTACAGCAAGACCTACAACAAGCATACAAATATGTTGCCTTACAATGAAGCCATAGTGTCAGTCTAATATTATGTAATATATGTATTTTCTTAGCTTCATAGTAGCTTATGTATGATGAAGCATACAATCTGACACCCTGTTTCAGCTTAATAAAAGGTCTGCAAGTGCTTTTACATATATGATGAACATCGTTGGTGTTTATTTTCAGGAGCTCGTGCAGACACCGGGTGTATAATAGCTACAGTACTGTGTAAAAGTTTTAGGCACCCTATTTTATTAATACAAACTTAATTATAGATTTTTCATTTATGAATTATACATTATCGAGTCAGTACAAAAACAGTTTAGATTCCCAAACATTAGTTTTCTAGCACAAAATGAATTGTAACAGAAAAACGTTTGTGTCTCAGTAAAGAAAGCAGCATATTATAGGTAACTGTTCAGACAGAAAACACAATGAAGGCTGCTGGGTTTTGCTCAAAAAATAAGAAGCAAGTGCGACAGTCAAAGACTCCAGAAGAACCATGACTGTTTCTGCAAGATGCTCTATAAAACTCACAGCTCATTTCCTTATAAAACTGCACTAATTGTACTGGAAAATACTTTTTTTTTGTCACACCAAATATTGACATTGTTTCATCCAAAGCGCTTTACACTGTGCCCCATTCACCCATACCAATGGTAGCAGAGCTGCCATGCAAGGCGCTAAATTGCCACCAGGAGCAACTTGGGGTTCAGTGTCTTGCCCAAAGACACTTCGGTATGTGGAGTCACCCGGGCCGGGAATCGAACCGCCAACCCTATGATTAGTGAACAACCCGCTCTACCAACTGCGCCACAACCGCCCCAAAATATGGTTTACTGCTCTTCACAGTATTTTTTTAAATGAAGAAATGTTTAATTTCCTTGTTTTGAAGGCAACTTTACTCTACAGCATTTTTTTCCATATGTTTAAAACTTTTGCACAGTACTGTAAAGTGTTACACCAGTTTCTGGAAGACAGGAATTTGTTAGAGTGCACATGAAGTCCAAGGAGCCATCAAAACAAGTCCAGGACAATCAGGGATTGGTTAAAACAAATCCTGAAACTATAAACATATGGCAAAGCACCATTAACTCGATATAAAAATGGAAAGAATATGGAACAACCATGACTGACTAGAGGAGGCATCCAACAAAAGTCAGTTACTGGGTAAAGAGATGCAAACAAGAATTTGAAAAAGTTCAGGGGGGTGAATACATATGCAAGTCCCAGTACATTTGATTACCTGTTGAAAATAAAAACAAAACAGTTACATGTATCAAGAAAATATTAACAGGACTGCATTGTTTATAACATTATTACTAGCCTGGACAAATGACAGTAATACAGTCCCCTCCGAAACTATTGGAACAGCAAGGCCAAGTCATTTGCTTGTGCTTTACACCAAAGCCAATTGGGTTTCAGATCAAAACATGGATAGGATGCGAGAGATTAAGATTTCAGCTTTTAGTTTTCTGGTATTTACACCTAGATGTGTTCAACAACATAAAATGTAAACCTTTTGTGTCAGACCTCCCAATATTTAGGTGAGCAAAAGTATAGGAACAGACAAGTCGCAGTAAATTTAAGTAAATATTAAAGTAAATTAAATATTAAATACATATTTAGTCATGCATGGAGAGGCTAATAAAATCGGGTGTGCTCTCTGGTGTAATACTGAGCAGAGGCAGGAGCAGCTGCTGGGGGTACACTCTGCTGAGCTCCGCTGTGCTGCTGTAGCAGAAACCGCTGATTGAATCCGAATGCCTACGTGGAGTCTTTGTGGTGCATCTGCACTCGCCAGCTCCCCAGAGAGACACCTTCGACCAAACGCTACCTGCCCGGCACACTTCAAGTGTGTGTGGTCCTACCTCTCCTCCAGGGGCCACCTCACCTCCACCTGCCAGCTTTGTTCTGAGAGAAACAGTAGAGGTGAAGCCCAGAGAGGGCCTCACGCTTCCCGCGTGTACCTCGCCTGCCGTAACATTACGATTGTGCTGTAAATGCAGCCAAACACACCAAAATGCTGGTAATTTCCCTCTCTACATGTCTGAAGTAAATGCCGGTATTTCATGCCACGGGGAAAAGAAGCGTGTTGAGATAATAGCCGTCAACTTTAGAGGACGATGCTATTTTTACACCCTGTCCTGGAGGAATCAGCCCCCAGCAGACATTTTCACCCAGTCGCTTCATATTTAAAGTATTCAAAAGCCGGATTTGTCACATTCACTACAGAAAAGCAGGCCTGATGAAAACAGAGTCTGTTTGATGCAATGTGTATCAAGTCTTTCTCCCACAACAGCCTGGTGTATCAAAAGCCCCATATAATCAAGGGATTTCTTCCACACATACACACTAGCAATCCTGCCTGGCACCCAACTCTGACAGTCCCAGTGCTGGGCTGAGCTCTTGTTATTTCAGTCTGTTTGTTGTGCCGGCATGTGTTTACAGCACACAGGCCTTGTTTCCTCCCTGTGAGCGCTGAAGGCTGATGAATAAGTAACAGTGTGTCTCCATGTGGCCGGCGCTCCCTTCATCCTCCAGTTCCCCTGCTTCCACACAGGCAGCAAGCTTTTGGCACCAATCTCTGAGGGTCTGGGACAAACACACTGCTGAGACAGAGGGGAAAACAGCTCTTTATCCAAGACTTCAGTGGGAATATGTAGGGAGGCGAGAGAGGGAGAGAGTGAGTGTGTGTGTGTGTGTGTGTGCTGCTGGGGCTCGAGAGTAACAGGAAAGAGAATGCATTATGGAAGTGTCAACTCTCTTGAGGAAATAGTCCGCTGCCTGAGGAGGAACTTATTAACCCACAGTCTGCTAATTAAACGGCTGAGTCAAATGCCTCTTCATTTCCTATAACAGCAAACCAGGCAGATGTAAATACCAACAGAGGGGCGGGCTGCAGCACGAGAGCGTCTTCAGCCGCCGCTAACTACTGGAGCTGTCAGTTTATTTACACTTTATAAATAATAAAACTAGAAAACAGGGAGCATTTATCTCTATCTGCTGCAGGCTGCGCATGACATGTTTAGTCTGTTTGTGGAACACAGCGCACTAATGTGGCATGATTTATACCCAGTGTGCGTGTGAGTGTTTTGTTTTTTTTAAAGAGCATGCTTTACTAATCGCATTGAAGCATAAAATCTAAAGTGCTAAACAATAGCTTTAAATCTTTAATACAGCTTGCTGTGAGAGTCACGAATCGCTAATAGGGTGTAATGCCTTTTGTCGCTGAAATGAGAGGAATCCGTATCGTTTGTAAAAACAATGCATCAATTAAGCAATTAGCTGTGAACAAACTGGGCAGCTATCCAAGCCACCCAATAAGGCACAGTGCCAAGGGGCTTGTAGCATTCATTATGAACATCACAGAGCAGAGGGTTGCCTTTCATTCGCAGAGTGTAGGCATTTGTCTGCCAGCAAGGAGATGTTTTGTTCCACCAGATGTGCTTTTAACAGGGCCACATGGTCGGTCAAGGCTGGCAACTTATGGGGGGGCACTGTGGCCTCTTCACTGAATCAGATTAATTAAGTCATCAAAGCAGCCCAGTGGCAGTTGGGCTTAATTGTGGTAATTGAGGTTAATAAGGTGCCATTAAGCATTGATCACAAGTATTGTCTCATTGAAGCTGCAAATTGGGCTTGGTTAAACACCCATAGAGAGGAACTACAACTTGGTCCCAGGTTACCTCTTTTCCCTCGAAGGAAAGCTCTTGTTAACACAGTCGACATATTCCAAAACATGTGAAATTGTGATTCCAATATTACGCTTCTTTTTTAAAAATTTTTAATGAAACCTGCTTCTCCATCTAATCCCCTCTTTACCTGGTCAATGAATTTTGGTGGATGGACGCCTTGAATAATGTTTTATAATTTAGTTGAGGGAAGTTTTTTTTAAAAAAATTTTTTTTCAAAATTTTTTGGGGTGTTTTGTTGGTTTGTTTTTTTTTTTTTTTTTTTTTTTTTGGGGGGCATTAGTAACACTTACACAAGGCACTGTAAATAAGGGTTGCAGCTTACTCAAATCTACTACTGTCGATTTATTAGGGATAATAACTGTGAGGTGGCAAGGTGTGTATTCGATACTTTCAATCAAAGGTTATCAAGCTAATTAAAGACATGGAACGTGAATCTCCAAACTCTCGAATCTCTTTTCTTTTTAGGTTTTCACGGACTTGTGAAATTGTAGCATCCTTTAAATAGGAAATCATAATTCTTGCATAGGTCAGTTTAGACATGCTATTCTTCAACACTCCAACATCTTCCTTAAACAGTATTTCCGAAAGCAGCTTGACATTGCTTCCTCTGCTTATGGATGGACTTTGCATCTGGCTAATTTCAGCCATGCATGTCCACTGCCTGCGTATCATCAAAGCTTAATGCTGAGCTGGAGTAGGTACGTGAGTCAGAGAAAACAGAACAGAGCAGGAGCTTGACGGCTGACGTCACTGACTATAACTGAGCCATAGTTTAAACCACAGTGCAAGCAATTTCAGCTTTCTCACTTAATTCCTCTCTTACAGATCATCTGGAGCAGTTATTACAATCCTTTAGGTTCTTATATTAGCTCCTCTGTATGTATTCAAATAAAGTGAAAAAAAATAGCGTTCTGTTCTTGCTCAATTAAATGTTTTTTTCCTTTCACAGATTACTAGAGGCAGGAGCTGTGGCGTGCTTTAAATTAGATGACACACAAACTCTAAAGAACTGTCAAACAAATCCTGCTGCCAGACTTTCCAGGGTTCAGTACTACAGCACGATCTGTTTTGGCCAGAGTTTCTACATCTGGACTCCATCTTTGTCTAAAAGTGATCTTTTAGACATCTTTTCTCTTCTCTTTTCTTTTCTCACACATTCTGAGAGAAGACATATTATACAGTGACACTATAAGAACTTTTTGAATGGTACACCACCTCTGTTGAAAAGTGTCATGGCCCGTGCTCCATTGTGCTCGTACGTTCATGGATTGGCCGTGTCAGTGGTCAGATGGAGCAGAGTTGGAGAAGCAGTGTGCCAATGAATCAAAGTCAGATGCGGCAATGTTCACGGTGATGCAGTGGATTCCTGTCGCCCACTTACTCATGACAGGCCACTGATACAGGTCTAACTCTGCCTCCTCTCACTCTCACTCTCTCTCTCTCTCTAGGCTGTTTCAGTTTGTTCACTCAACTTGTCATTCAACATGCTCATTAAATCTCTTTTATTTACACACAGGTCATGACCACAGTCTCCAAAGACCTTTAAATAAACCATCAAAATGAGAAAGCTGCTTTCTGATAAGGTTTTGAATAATAACAGGGTATCATTCTGTAAGTGTTTTTATGTAATGACATTAATTCAAAAGGGATAGCTATGATACTCTACAACTCGTTAAATCTAAATCTGTACATTTGTGTAAGACATTTGCGTTGGATGTTGAGCTGTCAGTGCTCTTGTAGCCTGTGTACACACTTTATTTTTATCTACAGTACGCTTTAGTTGTCATCTTTCATAAAGTTGACATTTTCATTTATATTTGGATTTAAATAAGTGTTATAATTTTTATCATTATTATTAAACTGTTGTTATAGAAACATAAATGCCCAAATGTGGTACATTCGTCTTATACGATCAATGTTTATATTCTCATACGTAACATTTACAAAGCACTGCCACTGGAGACTCGTACACTTCGAATCCGTTTATTATGAGGCTTAGATTATGCGGAGAGTCCAGCAGTCCGTGTGATCTAGCGCTTACAATAATGTATTATAATGAGTGCATTAATATAAACCTGTGATTTGTCTTGCGGCTAGCAATACCTACCGAGCTCCTGCTTTGGAAAACGAATCGACGCTGACCGGTCAGACTTGAGATTTCAACAGCACTGTGGTCTACATCAAAAATAACGCATGCTCTAATTTTCAACCAAAATGCCAGACTGAACAAAGATCACAAACTACAAGAAGTACTGAAGTACAGAAAACAATCCTGCTGCAGACAAAAAAAAAGTTCAAATCTACTTGCACTTGATGATTATACAAAAGAATAGTGAGCAGCCACATAAAAGCTTCCACTGTGTTTTCCAATTAAGGAAGCAGCGATAAAGCGGACTCTGAATGGCATTCGAGAAGAGAAATGAAAGCTTATCATGCTGTTTAATCAAAGCCGTTAGTCATGGCTCCAGTGGAGAGGGAGGTTTAAAATAGCACAGTGTATCTTTAGTTTATGTTTTTTCATTATATAGACGGCGGCATGCAGAAAGAGAGAGAATGATTGAGAGAGTAAGGGCACTCACTACTGTAATCTGTGGATTTTAAAAGTAGCTGCAGCTACAGGCCTAAACAGCTTCAAGCAATCATTACAGCTCTACCCCATCGACATCAGTGTGGCAGCTCTAATTCTGCCCACCTCGCTGGCTCTCCGGCAATTCTGCTTGTACCCATCAGACTCAATAGCATAATTACATATATGATCTGGAATGTGTTGCATGCATTGTTGTGTGATGTCGAGTGCAGCTTAGGGGTTGTTTACCTGCTAGAGTAAGCTGTAATTATGTACCTTTAAGAGGTAATGTTCTAGAGATTGGAGAGAGTAAGAGAAAGGGAGTAAGGGGGAGAGCGAGTCTGAGTAAATTGAAAAAATGCAAGTGAAAATGTCAGACTTTCCTCTTGATTGTAATCTGCTGTACTATACAATCACACTGCACCGCTGTCAACTATGATCATCCAGCACCATACAATTACTCTGAATTAAGGTTCCTGGGAAATTGAGAGAAAATGCATCTAAATGAGGAGATCAATGCTGTGACCACTTTGCTGTGGGTAAAATATTGATCACTCGATGGTGAAAGGCAGTGATTGGAGTTCGTTAGAAAAGCAGGCTCTGGGGCCAAATTTGACGAAGTGGTAAAGGTATACGGAGATAACGGTGTCCTGATTATGACTAAATCACTTCATCATCAGGTATGAAATTACATAGATTTGTTCCTTCTAAAAAGAGAAAGCGCAGCCATTTTGCTACTTAATTGTGTATCATCACACCATCCAGTAACACAGGTCTTTCAAATATATATATAAATATATATATATACAGTGGTGTGAAAAAGTGTTTGCTCCCTTCCTCATTTCCTGTTCCTTTGCATGTTTGTCACACTTAAGTGTTTCGGAACATCAAACCAATTTAAACAATAGTCAAGGACAACACAAGTAAACACAAAATGCAATTTGTAAATGAAGGTGTTTATTATTAAAGGTGAAAAAAAATCCAAACCATCATGGCCCTGTGTGAAAAAGTGATTGCCCCCCTTGTTAAAACATACTATAACTGTGGTTGTCCACACCTGAGTTCAATTTCTCTAGCCACACCCAGGCCTGATTATTGCCACACCTGTTCACAATCAAGGCATCACTTAAATAGGAGCTGCTTGACACAGTAAGGTCCACCAGAAGATCCTTAAAAGCTACACATCATGCCGAGACCCAAAGAAATTCAGGAACAATTGAGAAAGAAAGTAATTGAGATCTATCAGTCTGGAAAGGGTTATAAAGCCATTTCCAAAGCTTTGGGAATCCAGCGAACCACAGTGAGAGCCATTATCCACAAATGGCGAAGACATGGAACAGTTGTGAACCTTCCCAGGAGTGGCCGGCCGCCCAAAATTACCCCAAGAGCGGCAGACGACTCATCCAAGAGGTCACAAAAGACCCCACAACAACGTCCAAAGAACTGCAGGCCTCACTTGCCTCAGTTAAGGTCAGCGTTCATGCCTCCACCATCAGGAAAAGACTGGGCAAAAATGGCCTGCATGGCGAGAGATTCAAAGGAGAAACCACTGCTGAGCAAAAAGAACATCAAAGCTCATCTCAATTTCTCCACAACACATCTTGATGATCCCCCAAGACTTTTGGGACAACATTCTGTGGACCGATGAGACAAAAGTGGAACTCTTTGGAAGGTGTGTGTCCAAGTATATCTGGCGTAGAAGGAACACTGCATTTCATAAAAAGAACATTATACCAACAGTAAAATATGGTGGTGGTAGTGTGATGGTCTGGGGCTGTTTTGCTGCTTCAGGACCTGGAAGACTTGCCGTGATAAAAGGAACTATGAATTCTGCTGTCTACCAAGAGATCCTGAAGGAGAATGTCCGACCATCTGTTCGTGTACTCAAGCTGAAACGAACTTGGGTTCTGCAGCAGGACAATGATCCTAAACACACCAGCAAGTCCACCACCGAATGGCTGAAGAAAAACAAAATGAAGACTTTGGAGTGGCCTAGCCAAAGTCCTGACCTGAATCCTATTGAGATGTTGTGGTATGACCTTAAAAAGGCCGTTTGCGCTCGAAAACCCTCTAATGTAACTGAATTAGGACAATTCTGCAAAGATGAGTGGGCCAGAATTCCTCCAGGACGCTGTAAAAGCCTCATTGCACATTATCGCGAACAACGCTTGGTTGCAGTTGTTGCTGCAGGGTGGCCCAACCAGTTATTAGGTAACCATTTATTGGGGGGCAATTCACTTTTTAAACAGGGCCATGATGGTTTGGATTTTTTTCACCTTTAATAATAAACACCTTCATTTACAAATTGCATTTAGTGTTTACTTGTGTTGTCCTTGACTATTGTTTAAATTGGTTTTGATGTTCGAAACACTTAAGTGTGACAAACATGCAAAGGAACAGGAAATGAGGAATATATATATATATAGGTGTACTTTTTCCACAGAACAAATCATTTTCATTTTCCTTGTGGTTTTGTCCATATCAACTTTATTAATAGGCACTGTTTCAAAGATAACCAAATCCTGCTGTGTGTTTAATTATCCAGAGACATACAGCTATAATCAGAATAAGTTAGTAATACACTCTTGTTTCTAGCTCCCCCTCTCCACCTCCTCTTCTGGGCAGAGAGCTGCTACAGGACGGGGTCTAATAGACTCTACGGGGACTCAGCTGTTATCACTTCTGAAAACTTCTGTCCGCGCACACGCACACACACACCGTTTGAATAGATCACCTCCGCACAGCAGTCCCTCCATCTCCACCAGCCTCTGTCCCGTTTGATCAGCAGCCATGCTGAACATGCTACCTTCTCTCAGAACGTGTCCACAGACAATTTATTCACACAGACGAGATCTCAAGGTGCTCATGATAATCTCTAAGCAGTTTGCTTTAAAATAGTCCCTCTGCTGCGAGGACTTTTGAAAATCCTTACAATACAGTGTCTTCAGAGCCTTGGCACTGTTCTCCTTCTGACCAAAAATGACACGTACTATTACTGTACCTCAAAATCAGACACTGACGCAACCATCCCATGACACAGCTCTAACACTATGAAGTGCTTGTGTCCTCCTTTGAATAGAATAGCTGAATAAATCACTCAGTAGACTTTAAAGCAAAATGGTTATACACGTAGCATAATACATAATACATAAACTTTGTACTAAACAAATGAATCAAAGACTCAACACAGAACAGGCGAACATATTAAGGTAATCAAGCAATGGCATGACGGAGACTGAGACAGAGCTAAAATATGTACAAAATGACAGCAAAACAAACAGAAGCACGTGACATGAACTCAAAACTAAACAACATGAGAGCAACGTGCAGCGAGAACGAGTTTTACATTCACATTTACATTTATTCTTTTAGCAGACACTTTCATCCAAAGCGACTTACAAATGAGGAAATACGGTATATCAAGCGGAGAACAGTGCAAGTGGTGCCACTATACAAGCTTTATAAATGAGTTCTAGAAAAGCAAAGTGTGCTGAGGCGAGGTGTAAGAGTAAGTTTTTAATTTGTTTGTTTTTTTAAATAAAGTGGGGTTGGCATTTTAGGGGTTAGTTAAGTGCTCACGGAAGAGGTGGGTCTTTAGCTGTTTTTTTTTTGTTTTTTTGTTTTTTTAAACCTGCGCTTCTGTTTGCCTTTGTTTAGGTTCTAGCTCTGTCTCCACCCTGTCCTGTCGTCATGATGATAAATGTGCCACATGCTGAGAGAGGGAATTTGTGAAGGTTAAAATGTGGTAAAGTAATGATGAGACTATTAGCTAGCTAATTGCATTAATACAGACTATAACTGACTTACTTATAGCAGGAGAGTTAATTGACAGCTTTGAACTGGATTTTATTTTGCTCAGTGTTTCTACATACCTGCATGCATGTTTCTGATTCTCAAAAGGTAGTCCAACATTTGTACATGCTTATGAAGCTGTATAGTAGCAGAACCGTTTTACCGTCATGCAGACGATGCCTCAGCTAATGTGTGCACCACAACAGGTGGTGGCATTCAGAAGAAATAGCATACACGATAATTATAGAATTGAGGTGTGTCGCATCACTGTGAAGTATGTTAACTTTAAACATGCATACCAAATGGAAACTTTGTTCTTGCAAAAGCCAATAAGGAGTACTTTTTCTTGTTTTTGAACCTACTTGTCCCGTGGGCCACTACAATTAAAACCTAATACTCCAGCCACAAAATCAGCTTGTCCCATGCACAGGAGCTAGTGATGTGTCCAGTCCTGATCAGCTACTATGAAGAGATCCTGCATATGCCTAGCAACCAGTCCCAAAAAGCCTACCGAGCGAAAGACTGCAATAACTGTAATAACCCAACACTAAAATATTGAATATAATAATAAGATTTGGGGTGGACACCTGAGATCAGAGACAAGCAGATTCTGTAACGAAAAAAAGCAAGAAATATAAGAGTAGACAAAATATTCTACTTTCATCAACATTCAACATCCATGTTTCATTTCTGCAAATCAGTGCTGAGTACTTCCACATTCCTACAGTCATTCATTTCAAATATTAATTAGCTCGTTATCACCTTCCCTTTGTAATAGTGCACTTGATCCAGGGATAAACAAGAGATTTATGGTCATCGACCTCACTGAGGCTTTATAGCTGCCTGGGGTTACAGATTAATGGTATTCAGAGGACATCTCTGTGTGAGCAGAAGATAAACAGAACCTGAGCCAAGGCGGAGGTCTTTGCTGACATGATGAGGAATATGCTGGACACTGGACAAGCTTCAGGGGAAGGTCCAATAATAAACAGACAACAGTCGTCAGTAGGGCTGTGACAAATTGCCTTCATAATAAAAACGGTTTGAAAATGGATTCAAATAATAAATGTATGAAACCTCTGGAACTTCTAGTCTAAATGCAGTAATACCTCAATGTCAGCAGTGAGGAAGGTAGACATCTGCTGCTCAGTTTGCTATAACTAGCATCTAATTGGAACAAAAACAAGACATTAAGCAAAACTGCAGGAAATATCTGAAGGTGTTTTTAACTGCATGGAAAATTCTCTCTGTTTTCACTTAAGGCGACAATATGAGGTAACTTTCTAATGATCCACCCTGTTGGTTAACCAACATGCCCTGACCTGCATCTCTTGTTTGAAATCTGGAAAAAGAAAAAAAAAAACCTCCAAGGATGAATGCAATAGCACTGGTACAGATGTGAATTTTAACCGCCGATCTCTTGCTGTTTGTTTTTTTTAAGGTTGGCTTTAATGAAATTACAGCGCACAGAATTTTTTTCTTCATATTATCGTATTCTACCCCTGATTTAATTAAAATATAAGAAACAAAAAAGTTGAGCTGATCTCATTACTGTAAAAAAAAAGTCAATATTCAACAAGCTACATCAAAATAAAATTTAGCGTAATACAATTTACATTTAGAGTCCTAAAAGGTAGTTCAATTTAGTTTAATTGGTGTATAAGAACAATATCAAGCATAATGTCATAAAGAATAGCAGCTGAAACAGACGTGCTTAAGCGGTGTGGGTGAAGCGCACATATTGCATTTGATTTATACAATATGTAAAGTACAGAACATCTTTTAAACCGTGGGTGTTTTATAACCTCAAGAAGTTGATTTGTCAATTGAGGGACATTTGGGAGTAGAAAAGACAGGGAAAATACCACACACACACACACACACACACACACACACACACACACACAAACTCTCTCACTCTCTCTCTCTCTCTCTCTCTCTCTCTCTCTAAGAGACAGATAAAGCACAATAACTAAATCATAACGCTTATCACAAAGTCACTTCATCAACTTAGATTGGAGTTCTGAGAAAACGACTTCAAATGATGGGTTTCATTCAAGACTACAGACAGAAATTCAATGGAATTAATCAGTCCATTGCCTTCAGTAATTGTAATTTCTCCCCCCCTCCTTAGACAGAATTTTGATATAAATAATATATGGAGTATACACAGATCATGATGTAATCTGCTCTCTAGGTAGAACACAAACAAATGTCTGGCTGGGAATGAAGAAATTCAATACTGAGGTCTATAATTGATTTAGATTAAAATAAGATGGTTGAACATCTCCTGGGTAATCTGCTATTTATGACAGTCAGTGCGGGATTCATAATATATATATATATATATATATATATATATATATATATATATATATATATATATATATATATATATATATATATATATATATATATATATATATCAGTACTCACAGTTGCATTATTATTATTGTTATTATTATTACGAAACATGTATTGGAATAAGGAGTGTCTAATTGACAGATTATAAATCCAGAGCCAATTGTCTACAGCTCGCCTTTCCACAAGATCTGAATCCAATATGCACGTTGCCTTCAAAATATCCCATAAAATCCCATTGCTGCACCTAATTGTTCGATATGAAGCCAGAGCATCAGAGGTAATTCAAATGTCTTTGTGCGACAGATATGTGCAGTCGTCCTCTTTTTCTTATTCTAATTTAATGCCATCTGCGCAACATGATTGGCCCGGTGTTGCCACTGCTGCCAACTGAGGTCAGCACAACCATCAAGCGCTGTAATTGAGTAGTTAGTGGCAATTTCCCCCCTTAATTTCCATCTGCGAAGCCCAGGCTTGGCATGGCAAATAGCACATTACACCAGCACAATGCTGCAGACAAGTAATAACATCGGATCCACAGTTTGAAAACTTCCATGAACAAATGAGAAAACGTCAGCCTACATCGCAACTCGTTCATCTCTTAGACTCGAGCGCACACGCACACGCTGGTAGTAACATGAAGACCCAATGCTTGAGAACATGGAGACATTCTAATTAACAGGTAATCAGCTTGACGTACATACTCTGTAGCTCTCTACTACAGACACTGGGCATGATTTATCAAGCAGGACATGAACAAATGTATTCGTAAATATTTCGTAGCAGTATTTACACAAGGAACGTGGCGTTCTCGACAATCCAGATAAACATTTACAATGTTGCAGCAAGAGCTGCTGAGTTTGTATATATTTTTGTATAAGGAGACTCACTAATGTGAGCCTCGGGCGGTCGATCTACTGCACGTTTTTATATGGATTATGTTCTCGAGTTTTTATCGTATATTTATATGAAGCGCACCTTGATTAGTAAACCATGATTTCTTATTAATGACTCAAAAGAAAGCAAGACAACATATGAAGCAGAACGAGACTATGCAAAAAAAAAAAAAAAATTCAAAATGCTGCTGTATGAAATGAGGAAGAGTTAAGTCGGAGCTGAGCTGCATTACTGAAGATTGGCAGAGCACCGTACTTAAACGTCCACCATTTTGTAATTTTTAGCTATCTGTGAGCTTTTTGGCTTTTATGGCATTTGCGTGTTCGACATTAAATGCCCATCAGATGTGTCGTGAACGCATTCGGTCATTTACAGTTGATTTACAGTTGGTGTTCATCAACATATGCACGGGTATGAAGAAAATCAGCGTCACTGAATATTTTGTGTATCTGGCAGGAATCTGTGAAACGTAAGTGTACTAAAACACACTAAAAGATATATGAAGGCCAGTGTGTGTGCATATGAAAGGATTTACAGTCATTTCGTGTGGAGCATTTGTAACAGCGTAGACCTAAAAAACAGATTTATGAACGTGCAATCCATAACCCGCGACGGCTTGTGTGTATTGTGGGGGAAAAAAGGACAAGGTGGGGTTGTAAACTAATGATCCTACAGCCTCTAATGTTGCAACTTGATAAGTTTTAGCAACAGATTTATGGAGATCATAAACTGACATCAGGGATAAAAAGGTACGGAGATAGGTGACTTATAATGGATAGATTATCACACCCTTGGATTTTATTCAGTGTGACGCTCTCTCTCTCTCTCTCTCTCTCTCTCTCTGTCTCACACACACACACACACACACACACACACACACACACGTGCGTGCGCGCACAGAAAGAGCTCATATTGCCTTCTCACTATGTGGAAAATGGCTGCCTAATTCTTCCCTTAATGATCTCCTTGTGAACATGGAACACGTTTTTACGAAAATATTATTTAAAATAATACGTCAAGTATCAGCAACTTCAGACACAATTCCTCCATAACATATATTAGATTTTTTTAAACACCCATGAAGGATAGAATCATCCTCCTTTTTATTATTATTATTATTTTTTTTTTTACAATTTCGTAATTACTCTGATGCACTACATCAAAAGGAGAAGTAATAATAGTTGTAATTTAATCTATTCACACAAGTCATTTTCATAAACTCTGCCTCTCGCTGCTTAATGTACGTTTCATTCATTATTTATAATGTGCTGATGATGTGGTGATGACAATGCCATTGTTTTTTCCTCCTACTGATGATTCAGAGCCTTCATTATGGGCACGGCGGGCTGCGGATTATCAAGGGCAAACAAAAGATAATTAACGGCAGGAAGTGGGGCAGCGGAGCTCGGCTGGGCTCAGGAAGGAGCCCCGCTCTCAGGGTTCACTGAGCGTAGGTCCTTTTAGCAGCCTTTGCTTCTGCAAGTCCTCAAACAGCATAATTAGTGAGGGCTCCCTGTTAGGAGGGGAATGCAATTTATTTTCACCTCCTCCTACTCCTATTCTCTCTCTCTCTCTCTCTTCTCTCTCGTAGCAGATATTAGCACTGCATTAAGGTGTGATGATCTACAGATAGAGAAGAACAGAGCATGTACACATTAGAGAATAAAAAGGTGAAACACACTGAATGGTGAGACAAAGGATTGTTGGGTGTTTTATGTGTAAAGTTGGATTTACACAGTATGATTCCCGGCCTGATTTTGCTGTCGTAGACAAAAATAACACGTTAGAAAATAATTCCTTTAATAATGGCAGTCTTAGAACAAATGCTGTGGCATGCTCCTATATCTGTGGGTGATTTCATGCCATTGTGAATAAAGACAGTCAAGTTATGACAGTGTCAGAAATCTTTAATTGAAATCTCACAGTACTACTACTCCTTCTACTACTACGACTATTACTAATTACCATGCTACTACTACTACCACCACCACTACTACTACCACTACTATTATTACAATTACTACTACTACTAGCCATATTACTACTAAAATTACCACCACCACTACTACCACTACTATTACTATGATTACTACTACTACTACTACTACCACCACTACTACCACTATTATTACTATGACTACTACTACTACTACTACTACCACTACTATTATTACAATTACTACTACTACTGCTACTAGCCGTATTACTACTAAAATTACCACCACCACTACTACTACTACTATTACTATGATTACTACTACTACTACTACTACTACTACTACTACTGCACTACTAGTACTACTGCACTACTACTACTACCTACTACTACTACTACTACTACTACTACTATGTACTCTGACTACTACCACACTACTACTACTACTACTATTACTATAATTACTACTATACTACTACTACTACTACTACTACTACTACTACTACTACTACTACCACTACTACTATTATTACTACTACTACTACTACTACCACCACCACTACTACCACTACTATTACTATGATTACTACTACTACTACTACTACTACTACTACTACCACTGCTATTACTACGATTACTACTACTACTACTACTAGCTGCACTACTTCTACTACCACCACCACTACTACTACTACTATTACTACTACTACTACTACTACTACTAACTGCACTATTACTACTATTACTACCACTACTACTACTACTACCACTATGATATTACTACTACTACTACTACTACTACTACTAATACTACTATTAATAGTATTACTACTACTACTACTACTACTACTACTAATACTACTATTAATACTATTACTATTACTACCACTACTACTACTACTACTACTACTACTACACTGCTATTACTACCATTACTACTACTAATACTACTATTAGTATTATTACTACGATTACTACTACTACTACCACTGCTATTACTACTACTACTATTACAACTACTGTTCTTACTACTACCACTACTATTAGTACTATTACTACTAATGTTATTACTAGTATTACTATTACTGCCACTACTACTACTATTACTACGATTACTACTACAACAACTACTACTACTATTACTACTAGTGTTATTACTACTATTACTACTACTACTACCACTACCACTATTACTACTATTACTACCACTATTGCTACTATTAGTACTACTACTATTGCTAATGATTAATGACGTAAGCAGAACACAGTCGTGATCACAGGTCACAGGTCTATTGTTAGAGGAAATTTGTTCGGCATTGTTTAAAAAATTATGCCAAGATTGTACATCCCACACATCTTACAGTATACTCATATGCCAAGTAATAAACTTGCTCGGTCTGAAACTAGCTCGATGAGCATGTAGAAAAGAGAAAAGCACATGCTGTATAGAGCAGGGCTTCGCAAACTTTCTGTAGTCAGGGACCCTTTTAAGTGAAAAATAAATTCCACAAAAATTTCCCTTAGGATAAAGTTATTTCATGAGCATGATTTAAATGTCTACAACAATATTTTGACTATTTATTGGAGCCAAAAGAGACTTTCCTTCAACAGAACAGAATTTTATTAAAATTGTTATAAGATGCAAATAGACATTATGTGACTAAGTGACTTTGTTTTTTTACTGAGGCTTGGATTAAACCCATTCAAATCAATGGACCAGTCAAACAGGTTAAGAACTACATGATACATATAATACCGTTGATATTGATATTGAGTTGTTATTTCCACCACGGTAAAAATAAATCAATCAATCACAGACCCTTCCTCGGGCTATGCTTACAGACCCACTTTGAGAAACACTGGCATAGAGAAGTGATGAGATCTATATATGGGATGAAGACTTCTATAGTAGAAAACATACTGACTGTTACAAAGCAATGAAAGTAAACGTTAAACAAACACCTCCTTGCAGAAAATGATGCTTTTCTTGGTTAAATATCGACACATTTGTTACCCATGTATTATTAGTCTTAGATTATGTAGCTCATCTAACATACGAATGCCTGCAATTGAGCTGTTACTATAGAAACGATAACGTATTAGAACGATTTCACGAATATCTACCTGTGATTTGAATAAAAACTGTTAAAGGAAATTCATCAACACTTCTGACCAATCAGAAACAAGAATTCAACGGCACTGTGGTATATAATAATATATAATTTGGGGACTGAAATGATTTATTATTTAAGTTCATTATAATTCATTTACTAGAACTGTTATCAATTCCCACTCTTCCTACAAATGAATAAATACACAGGAAGAAACACAAAACTAAATAATTGAAACAAGTATACACTAGTAGCCCTTGGGCTATTACAGTAAATCCCAATTATGTTACACATCTAAAAAATAAAACACAATACATACCACAATAAATGCTAATTATGCTCCTGCACCTGTTCGACGTGAAATTTCACAACCTGTTTTTTTTCTTTTAAACCGATTTTTTCAGATCTGAAATGCAGTGTAAGTGATAGCTGACAAAGCCGGTGAAAATGATGAGAACAGGACCAGATACTGACAGCTGTCACATCCTACAGCACACATCGGATCTGCTTCTGTTCCTCCACAATCAGTGCCTCACACCGCTCACACAACCGAATCACACCTCTCCATATAATGACCAGCGCAAGAGCGGTGTAAAAGAAATGCCAGAGAGTGCTATATGCCTGAGCAGACACGCGTCTGTGGATGCGCATATAATGAAAGGTAGAATTGCGTGTGTGTGTGTGTGTGTGTGTGTGTGTACTCAACACGCATCTGGGTCCCAGTCAGTGACTTTCAAAAAACACACCAAACAAAGGTGGGATTCAATGCAAAAGCAAATACTACTGGAAGTCAAGGGTCTCTTGAAAGCTTGGCTATGCTCTCTCTGTGTGTGTGTGTGTATGTGTGTGTGTGTGTGTGTGTGTGTGTGTGTGTGTGTTGTGTGTGTGTGTGTGTGTGTGTGTGTGTGTGTGTGTGTGTGTGTGTGTGTGTGTGTGTGTAAGTACCCAAGGACCTGTGGCCGCCTTGACTGGAGTAGCACCAAAGAGAGATGACTTCAGTCTGACTACTAAGAGCTCGGGCAGGATTTTTATTAAGAAGTAGGGACAGCATTCATTTTTAAAACCTCCTCAATAAAATATCATACAGTCGTTACATATTCCTCAGTATTATAATGATATGAATATTTAAATTGAAATGCATTCCAAGCACGGGCTCGTCTTCAGTACGGCATCAGATCTCATTTTCTACTTAAGCTCCTCGGTCATGTTTATGCATATCCACATGCATGATACATCTCTCTTTTTAAAAGCCTCTTAATGCAAGCCTGATAATTTCGCTTGACTTTAATGAGAAATGACTCTGCGTTGGAGAGAGATTTCCCTTTCTTTCTCATCATCAAATCAAACTGCATGCTCTCGTGGCGTTCCAAACTTCACAATTTTGTTGTGCTCGAAAGAAAGAGAGAGAAAAAAAAACCCATCTAGAACATCACAGGATTATTACAGGTTACATCACTGATGATGAAAATCCAAGTAAAAACACAATAATAATAACAATAAAAAATTCGGTCCCATGGCATTATCAGAAAGCGTTAATTGAAGGACAGGTTCTTTAGTAGTTTTGGTGGTGAAGCGTAATACAGGTGCATACAATTACAAGGTTGGAAGCTAGAACTTTTGTAAGACCTTGATGGGCCCTAGCGGATCCACGCTACTCTGATCTCTCTACATCCTGACAAGATGTGGTTCACTAGATCAGTTGATGTTTAATTGACGAGCGTGCGAATCAATCACCTGACTTTTCTTGTATTCTATGAGTTCGGAACTATCGTTGAAAGTAAAACGCGCCGATATCAAGGTCTCTCTACTGCAGCGCAATTCTGATCGAATAACATGCCAATCAGCTCAAACAAAAAAAAAGCTGAGAAGATTACTACTAATAGCAATTAACACTCCCTGAGATATCCTATTAAGCCACTTAATGAAACAGTCACTCCCTCTCCGTCACACTACCATGTGTGTAGAAGCCTAAAGCCAGGGTCAGGAGGCACAGGAAGATAGGGAATCGATTTCAGTGTTCTTGACCTCATGGCACTTTGGCTTGAAGAAGCATGGGAGTGTGCTGTGCTGAGCCCCACTACTGACTTTGATGCCGTGTGTGTGTGTGTGTGTGTGTGTGTGTGTGTATAAAGGGTGAAATGGGTAAATGGCGAAAGTCTCCTCAGATAAAATGCAGACAGTTGCCGGCACTTGGCATTTCCAGTGCTGACAGGCTGGCTTGTTTGTTCACTCTAACGAGCACTCGGACTCCATTAATGAGCAGACTGAATCCATTATCATCATCATTTCAAAAGGAAGCTCAGGGCTCAACAGCTCCCTGCATTAGCAGGCGTTGCCCTTGTTGTTCCATTTGATCAGCGGTGGCAGCGGGAGTTCATCCCTCTCCACCCTTACGTACAACATATACACACACACACACACACACACACACACACACACCCTTACTGCCTTCATATTACTAAGAACATATATAGAGGAAAATGAACTAGTGAGCATATGTCAGGGATGCCATTACCCTGTTAAGACCCAGATAACACTATAATGAAGGATACAGGTGAGGACTCCTTCTTTTGTATGTCATAAACAATCGGAGACAATAATGTGACGGGGAAGGACGATAGCATTCCATCTCTCTGCCACTTTTCGAAGGGGCATCAAAGGCCCAATTAAGACCCTCTGTGCAAATGGTGAACGAGGATGCTGCTCTGGAGAGCTGTCATAAAAGGGGTGAATGTGTGTATGTGTGTAGGGCTGTCGACTCCCTAGCACGGTGACAGGCCCCCTTTTCAACCCCAACTCTCTCTCTCCATCTCTTACTCTCTCTAACTCTCTCTCTCTCTCTCCCACTCAGTCTGCTAAAGGATTTTAATTAGGCCTTGTCTGCGCAGCCCTACGCAGGCCTTTTGTAAGTGTGCTGGATGCCAGACTTTCCCTACAGGGCTGTGATGAGAGAGAGAGAGAGACAGAGACAGAGAGAGAGAGAGTGAGGAAGAGAATAAAAGTCTATGTGGGAGGGGGCTCTTTCATTTCGATATAAGCTACTTCACTACATTGCACCCTTTTTCCCCACCCCATTGTACACGCTTCCCTTATGAAGCCGAGGAATTATTAAAATGTTAACGTGCCTGTGTTGGCTTTGATATTTAAGACAAAAGGGTACGGAGCGGTAGCTACAGCGACACTCCACAAACTATAAATGTGAGATTTCATTTGACGCTGTCATCCTCTGCCAATAGATTTAGTTCCTGTGTTTGTGTGTGTGTGTGTGTGTGTGTGTGTGTGTTTGTGTATGAACCACCATTTTATTTCTTTGTGTTCCAGTGGCCTAAGCGCAAGAACTGAGACAAAAAAAATCCCCTTTTGTTTATATTATTATATTATTCATTTATAGTTATCAAACCTAGCAATAGTAATTGGTGTCAATAAAAATAACATTTTATATATTATTTTATATCTCAAATGTCTAAAATAAAGAAAATGACACATTACATCGTTACCTTGCTAATATACTGCGTGTGTGTGTGTGTGTGTGTGTGTGTGTGTGTGTGTGTGTGTGACAGACAGGGAGGGGGGAGAACTGGAAAGAGACTGAAGAAACTGACAAAAAGAGAAATAAAAAGAGAGAGATGGAGCGAAACAAAAGCAGAGAGATAAGGAAAGATGGAAGAGATAGAGAAAAGGAAAAGACAGAATAAGGGAGATGGAGAGAGAAATGGTGAGAGATGGAGAGGGGGAGTGATGGTGAGAAATGGAGAGAGAGACAAAGATACTATGACAGAAGAGAGAGAGAGAGAGAGATGGGGAGAGGGGGAGACATAGACAGAGAGAGACACAGAGAGAGTGTGCTGAGTAGTTTGGGTTTAACAGTGGTCTCAGCGCGTAAGTCTACGTCCCGCTATCACACATCCTCAGCGCTCATGTCTTGGCACCATGCCAGACCTCTCACCACTTCTTCTCTTTCAGTATGTTTTCCATGCAGTGTCCTGAGTTTACCAGGCGTGCCCATGCCAGGCAGCCACAGTGCCCTCCCCAGCACTGACACGCTGTACCGCCACAATCTCGCCTTTCTCCCGGGCTGACAGTCCTCTCTGACAGGCCTTTTACATCTGCCTGCTCTGCACTCCGCCCGGCAGACAAAGAAATTAATACCCCCAGTGACTGTGTTTTAATTAAGCAATTTCATGCAAATTACACATTTTAGATTGTCAAATAATATACTGCGCAAAATGGAAGGCAGGCTGATCTGATATGCATGGAGCGTTTTTCTTCTAGGGTGCTGTGCATACATGGAAAATGAACAAAAATGCTAATTTCTAATCTATTATGCAAACAGTGTGATACTTACATAGATTTGTATGCCTTTCTTGGCATGGCTGAGCAATCCTCTTGAATTTGCCCTATTCACTGCTAGGGTCTTTAAGGCAACTTTTTTTTTTTAAGTCATCCCTTTCCCTCTCTTTTAGCAGTACAATTATTTACACAGATCTCTCTGGTTTATCTAAGGAGCAAAATTGTGATTGACTCAGGACCATTTGTGTTAGTCTGGAAAGGAAAAGATTCACCTTTCGTTTGTTCTGATGGTTATAAATTTAGCATTTCCTCTATATGTACACATATAGATTTTTAAATAATTTTTAAAGTATTCTTTATTATTATTATTATTATTATTATTATTATTATTATTAAGAAAGTGCATTAAATACAACTCTAAACTCTTTTTTCCAAGTATTCAAATTGTAAAAAAAATAAATAAAATAAAATCCTCACATGTTCCTACTACTACTATTATTATTGGAATAAAAAGTTGAATCTAAGCGGAAAGCCTTTCATTCAAGTTGATCTGATTAACTATTTGCTCAGGCTGGCTCTTAGAACATGTACAAAAAGGCCTCCTGAAAGCACAAATAAAAGTCAGCATGTGCAGGTAGCACAATGAAGCCCTCCTTAACAAAGGCAACGGAGAGATCTCGCTGTTTCTTTGTGATTCAAATACATTTAATCAAAGGTTTGCTTCGATATACTGGCACTTAGTAGTGTACATTAACCCCTACAATAGCGTCGAATGAATTGCAATCCTTCCAGTCGGCTTTTTAATGGGAACAAATAGCAGGATAAGAGTGGGGACCGAAACGATAATGGAAGGGTACGACATGTGCTGTTGACGCGGTTTCTTCATCGTTGGAGCAGCAGTGCTCTTTAAATGGACCCTCATGGCATAATCGTGGGGTTTTAGCATGCACGGTACTGGTTCAAATCAGCCAAAACACCTTGGTCCAATTATTAGGCTTTGAATTCACAGCCATACTCATGAGCTCTTCTACTCCGTGCTAGGAGTGTGTATACGTGTATGTGCGTGCATGTGTAGATGTGTAGAAAGTGCTGCGTGTGTGTGTGTGTGTGTGTGTGTGTGTGTGTGTGTGTGTGTGTGTGTAAGGGTGCTGAACCGATTCCACTTACCTTAATCAAGTCAACAAGGGGGTGGTATTTCAAGCATGGATAGAGCCAGTGTGTGATTGAATTTGGGTGGATGCAGACATGATTTCTGAGAACAGTCTCAATTTTCACTTCTCATTAAGTGGCAAATACACTTTATCAGAGTATCACAATACACTACAGCTACAGTACTGGTGTGCTCTGTGACTGATACGAGAAAGAAGGAGGCTTTCTCGAACACAACTTGTCCTATTAAAAAAACAAGTACAGACGATGATATTGATGAAGACTTTCCATGAAGCCCATTCTCATAAATCGTTATACCTGTGCTTATAATTCTTTGCACATTGGTAATAATGTGCTTTATACCACAGCCTACAGAATTCTTGAATCTGATTGGTCAGAAGGGGTTAATTAATTTTTTATAACAGCAGATCTGACAGCTGGACATTGTGATTTCCTGGGTTTCTCTCTATCATAACTTGTATTGTTTTTTGTTTGTTTGGTTTCTCATCTTATTAATGTGGGTGCACGGTGACTTAGTTAGCATGATCGTCTCACACTTCGAGAGTTAGATTCCCATGGCGGCCCTGTGTGTGTGGAGCTTGCATATTCTACAGGGGTTTCCTCCGGATACCCCGGTTTCCTACCCCAGTCCACAGACAAGCATGGTAGGCTGATTGGCTTGTCCGTAGTGTATGAATGGGTGTGTGAGTGTATATGTGATTGTGCCCTGCGATGGCTTGGCACCCCGTCCAGGGTGTACCCAGCCTTGTGCTCCATGCTCCCTGGGATAAGCTCCAGCTTCCCCGTGACCCAGTAAGATAAGTGGTATGGAAAATGGATGGATGGATCTTATTAATGACAAGGGAGAAAAAAAAGAGTGGTGAGGGAACATTTGTTTATAGTTCCTATAATATAAGTGATAACAGGAACTACGTGTCTTGGATGATGTGGGCCTGTTGTATGATGGGGAGAGCTGGCTGGTGGGTGGGCATTGGTAGGTGACCAAATTGGAGAAAATATGGGGGAAATGTTCTTGAACTGACTAGAGAATTCACTTTATCTTTTTCTGCTTCTGACTAAGACTTGCTTAGTAGTATCCCTGCACAATGGGAAAGAACAATAGCTGAGTAGACTAATGATATCAGCAGTCTTGCCGCAGCAGTCTCGTTCCCTGGATATAAATACGGGGAATCACAAGCTGGCAGCTGGGCCTAAATTCCAATGTACTTCACACCTTGGTACCCTGAACCAGTAACTAGCACACAGCAAGAATCGCATTGATCCTACACTGAAAAAATGTGATTAGTCATCTATGAGGATATATTACATATAGTTTACATACAAATCTTTTTTTTCTCATCAAAATGTGATTATACAAAATTGACTACATTTCTAATGATTAGTTCCAGTTATGTATAGTGTGATCATTTCACCTTATATTAGCATGATCCGATTACATTATAAAGCTTTCCTCCCCGAGTCCAAAGACATGTATTGTAGGCTGATTGACATTTCTAAATTGTCCATGGACATGGTAGCTCAGTAGTTCATGAGGTCAAATCCCAGCACCGCCATGCTGCCACTGCTGAACCCTTGAGCAAGGTCCTTAATCCTCAACTGCTCAGTAGTATAAGTGCGATAATTTTAAGTCGCTCTGGATAAGAGTGTATGTCAAATGCTATAAATGTAAATGCAAATAATGCACGTGTGGCATGATGGAGTGGCGAGTAACTTGGCTGCTTTACAACGCCAGTGACCACTGGTTCAATCTTGAGCTCGAGTGAGAGCACAGGGTTTGAGTTTATTCAAGCCTTTAAAAATACATAATCCAATCATATTGGATGTACAAAAAAAACCACAAAAAAAACAGTGTGATAATGTGACTCATGTGGAACTTTTTGAATTAAGCTTTCTTTTAGCGCAGCTGTCGATGAACAGTTAAATAAAGTTCACCTTTTTATCCTGCTATTGAGTTGATGTGGGGAAAAGTCACTCAACATTTTCTTGCTAAAGAAGAAAAGGGTATAAATGTGCCAAGATGAGTCCAGGTTGTGCAGGTCCTACCTGGAAAGCTGGCAGAATAAGAACTGATAGCGGTGGTAAAGTGTGCATGTGGATGTGCTGAAGGAAAGCACGAATGAGGAAGCTTTAACACAAAAAAAGCAAACTTTTGAAAGAAAACCCGTGGGTGAGCAAGTTATATGCGACTCAAATATGAAGCAAAAATGGACATTTTCCCTTCTTTTCATACAATGTTACAATTACTTTTGAGTACTGACCATGGTTAAAAAAAAAAAAAAAATTACCATCATTGCTGAAAATCATTTCACAGAGAAAACTAGGTGTCTCTGTGGAGATGATGGGAGACCACAACATCCACCGTGGTGTGGAGCTCATTAAATCTGCCTCTGGGTAATCCAATTGATCTGCAATTCATTTTAAGGCGCGTTAAATCAATGCACAAAGACATGAAAAGCTCTGCTCCTTGTTGACTTCAGTGGAGCTACCTGCAACACTTTGTATTATTGACAATGCGCCTGACTCACTGCTCAAGCTTCTTCTTTTTTCCCTTCATGCAAATGATGGCTGTTTGTAACTGGGCTTGATCAGTGGGCTCGGAAAGGCAAGCTGAATGCCTGGGGGAATTGATTTAACGCAGGAACAATGCAGAGAAGCGCGGTGCTCCACTCTGAAGCCGTCTGTGCACAGAGATAGTGTTTATCTTGAGTGTAATCCCAGCTTCTCTCTGTGTCTTAAGTGAAAGCCACGGGCCTACGGCAAGACAGGGACTGTAAATAAGGATTTTACTCACGTTACATGCCACACATGCCAACAGAACAACTTATTACACAACAGCTGCACTGGTAAATGAACAGACTTGAGCGAAAATGTACAAAATGCATACAGAGCTGATGGCACTCTAGTCAGAAAAGCATGCACAAACAATGTAAGATCATTATTAAAGTGCTGTATCTTTGCTTGTCTGATCTCACACTTTATACCTTATTGACTATTCAAACTAAATAACGTTAGAATTGATTCCAGATAGCCTGCTGCTGTGCTGTGCAGCCCCACATCTGAATATTAGAGCATAATTAGGTAAGCCTGTTGAATTTTTAATGCTCTCTGAAATCATATTCATGCCCGCCGTGTGTCAGGTAGAGCCCGGCTGCAGTGATACATCATCACACGGTGACACAAACATAATGGCCATCCCTTCAAACGTGTGACCTTTTCCAGCGAGTGCACCCTGCTGCGGTATATCCAGCCACCACGTTCGGCAGGAAACCCTCTCACCTGACACACACACACCAGAGTGGATGGTTCCTGACTGCGAAAACTACTGTAACACTGAAATGAGGTACAAGAGCATTTCATTCTCATTACTTAAATCCAGGATAGTTCCAGGTGCAGGTAATTTGGTTCCACGTACAATATTTTCACTAAGACCTGTAGAAGTTCCCACATTTATTCTTTTCAACCAGTTGGACAGGAAACACTTAGAAACATAGGGCCTGTATTCAGTTGGCTACTTACGTCCTAAAGTTACATCAATATTTATGCAGGAAAGTTATGTGCATTCAGAGATGGGTTATGCACCGGATAACATCTTTTAACCTTTTTGAATGACCTGCATGTAGTTCAGGTTTTTCTTGAGTAAAAGTGTCTGAGACGTGATATTTTCATTGGTGTCTAGACCACTAGACTTTAAACACAAACATTTGCCTTTACGCACCCCAACAAACCAGCGATTGTCACAAAATGGAGATTAAGACAGAAGCAAGTGCAGGTTACGTAGTTTAATACAAAAACAACATGTCCAAAGGGTAATGCAAAATCCACAACCTTAAACAAGTAGAGGTCAGGTGATCAGGTACACAGTCAAAACAAGATTAGGCATAGAGACGAGCTCAAAAAACGAGAGCAAATTCAAAACCAAAAAAACAAACACGATATCAAGGCTTGGTATAGACAGAGAGCTAGTCAACTGAGCGTGTACTTCGCAAAGACATTGTGTGTGAACAGTCTCTATAAAGGAGTGGTGTGGATGAAGGTGCACTTGGCAGCAGGAGTGTCTTATTAGAATTCAGGCGATGGTGAACGTGTTTGTGTGTGAGTTTGGGAGTTGTAGTCTTCGTCGACCATGTTTGAAGTTGGGCAGCTGTGGCTCAGGTGGTAGAGTGGGTTTTCCATTAATAGTAGGGTTGGCGATTCGATTGGGGGTCCTTGGGAAAGACACTGAACCCCAACTTACTCAATGGCAAGCTAGCACCTTGCATGACAGCTCTGCTACCATTGATACCATTTTACAAAAAGCGGACCATTTACCACATAGTTCGTTGTGCATTCTGGGAGTCGATGGTTTGCTGTGATGTGACAGTGATAAAATGTGAACTAAAGAAGGAAATAGTGGTAATAGTTGTAGTAGTGGGCAGTGGTAGCAAGGCCCATAACCCTCAACTGCTCATTGTATAAATAAAAAAAAGAGAGATAAATGTAAGTCGCTCTGGATAAGAGCGTCTGCCAAATGCCATAAATGAAATATACTTAAATATACATTTTCTTAGCGGTCAAATAAAATATGATGTACTATTTACAAAATGAAAAATAAAAAGACTAATATGATGATATATGAATGAGACAATGTAGATCTAATGAGTAGTATTTTGCTAGTATATTGCTACATGAATAGCCCTAGTTGTAATCATCACAGTAATTACTCCAATCTGGTTGAATTCAACAAAATGGTTTCCACCCACAATATTCAGCAGCTTATAAAACAGCAAATCATATTATTTGGCAATTTATTGGTTTATATAGTGCATTAACAGGCAAATGTGTGTCATGAGATACTAAATAGAGGTCATGAAATAGTATTATGTGCGTGGGATACAAGCTATTTTATGAAATGAATAAAATATTACCTTTTTTTTGTTAACTGAGCTCTCCTGTAAAGAAAACGTGCCTATGGTTTGAAGGATAAGCTGACTCAGCACTTTACTGATACACTTACAGGCTTAGTTCATAATTTTAACCATTAAAGAAAAAAAAAAACAGTCCTGAAGATAAGCAATACATTCAATTATGATGCTTTTCTCTTAAGTGGAAAAAAAATTGTGAACTTAATCTGACAATGCTATGAATTAGTTGGTCATATTTACAGTGGGGGAAATACGTATCGAACGTATATGTATATGTATTTAGAAGAATGGGCCAAAAAAATCACACGAGAATACTGCAGCTGATTCATTTCTTCATACAGGAAGTGTCTCAAAGCTGATGTTTCAAACAAAGGCTTCTCCACTAAGTATTAAACACATTTCAGTTAGCGTGCGATACATTTTTTCCTGTGTAATATGTGTCATTTATTACACATAACTATATTTATGGACTTGAATGTTGTGAATTCTTTATATTTATATTTATATTAGCTGGAGGTGGTTGTGGCGCAGTTGATAGTGTGGGTTGTCCACTAATCGTAGGGTTGGCGGTTCGATTCCCGGCCCCGGTGACTCCACATGCCGAAGTGTCCTTGGGCAAGACACTGAACCCCAAGTTGCTCCTGATGGCAAGCTAGCGCCTTGCATGGCAGCTCTGCTACCATTGGTGTGTGAGTGTGTGTGTGAATGGGTGAATGAGACACAGTGTAAAGCGCTTTGGATAAAAGCGCTATATAAGTGCACATTTACATTTATATTTCCAGACTTCTTGACTTAATACTGATGCCTGGTGAAAATTTCATGTGGATATCCTCATTGGAAATATATTTACTGAAAACAATGTTGCCATGTCCAATACTTCTTTCCTCCACTGTATGTATTTAATACTGGCCTCAAATGGCATTCCATATGTTTTTTAGTGTATTTACAACACAAAAACACATGCTTCAACATAACATTTTGTGGTTACATCAAATTGTCAGGCACTACGACTGGATTTATTGAATAATGCTCCAGAAATGTACCTCTGCACCAGATTAATGCTGGATTGGATCCACTCCAATGTAGAGCAGAGGTGAACACAATACGACTAGTAAAAAGTGCTCTTCCCTACAACAGGTCACTGCATGGAGTCTATCTTTAGTCTGCTGGTTAAGAGGTCAACGCTACTCACTTCCCTCACACTCTTCACCTCTATAATAGACAGAAGAGGACATCGCATACAATTGTCATTTACCTCTGAGAGGTCAAGCAGGATGGAGGCTATTAAGAAAAGAGACGTAAAGCATACCGAGTGCTACATGAGGGCAAAACTTTAGACAGGACCTTGCTCACCTTGATTTCTGTGCTCACCTTCAACTAGTAAGATTCTTCATTAGGGAGTGATTGCTTAGCCAATGCAAGCACAGTGATCCTATGATTATGCCAAGATTAAAATGCCTGCATCTGAAGTTTCCAAACTGACAACTCTATTTGCACAGGAATAATCCTCTTTCTTGGTTCCCGACGTTTCTGAATAATCTATCCAGTGAAGCGGGAAGACGCTGCATCTCCACAGTCTGGATTCAAACACCTGGCTTGGAGTGCATGCAGTAATTTAACTATCACGTCTGGGCGTTCTGAAGCATGGCGTTTTCTAACCAGGGCTTTTGCTTAACCCACTATACTGTAATTTACACTG
This sequence comes from Ameiurus melas, assembly GCA_012411365.1. Taxonomy (NCBI): domain Eukaryota; kingdom Metazoa; phylum Chordata; class Actinopteri; order Siluriformes; family Ictaluridae; genus Ameiurus; species Ameiurus melas. The sequence continues at coordinate 15,427,068 of CM022766.1, read as the reverse complement.
CCTTGGCAAGACAACTTAACTATGTGTGGTATCTGTTGTTAGAATGAAATGATTACAGTATTTACAAATAAAAGGTGTTGTTAAACCTCTTTTATTGGAATGTTGTTTAGATAGTAACCTTCTCTGGCCTGCATACAAACTATTTCCCCTGCCCACACTACAATCACCGGATTTGATCCAGCGGCATGCTTAACAAACACAGATGCTCAAATCGGACCATGATGGGTAACAAAAACGTCTATTTATGCTTCTATTTTTATTTGTTACAACGTTCATTCCGTTGGAGTTATGTGCAGGAAGTAAGTGAGTCTTTAGGGGCCATTGTGGCATGAATTCTTCACATGTTTTCACATCTTCTCTATATAAGCCTAACAGTGGATTAAGTACAAATCGCAATACATTCTCACACTTCAGGTGTTAAAATAAAAGCAGCGATTTTGAAACAAACTGTGAAAATAAGTGCCAGAATAAAAAAAGGGCGGGGAAGGGGGCATTGCAGACTAGAAAATTAATAGAAATTGCACCTTAAAACAGCATTAACATCTTATGAGGCCCATTCATTAAGCAGTCAAGTGTTAATCCATCATTGAGAGTGTAGCATGAAGGACAGTCTCTGATAGGAGCCTGGCAGAAATAATCGCACATTTCTGAAATTAAAATTCAGAGGAGGACCCATGCATCAAGAGCTAGCGAGAGGCTGTGATATAATAAAAGCGATGAGGCTAATAATAAATAACAGGCACGGGATGAGTGCCATAAATACAGCAGAGGAAAGGCAGACATTAGCACAACAGTGCGCTTGACAGTGTGATAATGCAGGGTAAATACATGCTGTTTATTCATTTGGCCTGCCACTTTCAATGCAGTTTAAGCAGAGACTGGGGGTAGGGGGGGAGCTGGAAGAAATATACCCTTAATATGCTACGATTAACAGCAAATAACACTAGCAATAAAACATAACTCACATGTCACTCATTTTGCAGCACATGTTAAAAGAAAGAAAGGTGATTTTCAGTGCTACAGCATATTAGGAGTAAAGCTGCAGTGTTTTCTTATGTTAAAATCAATACTTGCATTATCAAAACCTGTTATGTCTTGTTTAAGGACCGGTAGTCAGTTACTGGACATCTGAAACTGACTGTGCTCTAATGGTGATGGAGGATGGAGTTCTTCTTTTGATACAATTTAATGAAATGCCTGACGAAGAGAAGACACATGGGATAGAAAACTCTACATATGTACATGGTGGTTAATAGAAGGTTAAACTGATGTATGAAAACTTTGACCTATGGATGGTGAGTAATAAAGCTTAAAGTAGCGGTATTGTCACGTATAGCTTTGTGTGTGTGTGTGGGTGTGTGTGTGTGTGTGTGTGTATGCGCGTGTGTTGCAGGGCCAGGGGGAGGGGGGTTGTTTTGATATCTAGATGGGAACCAAATGTCCCTACATGGATAGGTTTATCGAAATTTTGACCTTGTGATGACATTTGTCTTGACCTTACTTTTTAACAAAAATGTAGCTTTGATTAAAAAAAAAAAAAGAAACTAAACTAAAAGAAACAAATTTGGTTTTGGATGTGAAAGTTAGACTTATATTTACATGTCAAAGAGTATTAATTAGCTGCATAGATAATTGTGTCATTGGAAAGTCCTCACTAGGATAGTTAGACAAACGCGTGTGTGTGTGTGTCTTCCTTCTTCCATATTTCTGGTCTGTTCTTAATGACTTCTAATCGAATTGATTTAATAAAATTATATATAATTTACATAGATGTATATAAATTATTCAAATCATTAGTTAATAATTAATTGAATATTTATAAATATCTAAATACTGATACAGATGTGGATATTTGGAGCAATAAACAGATACAGAGAGTATCATTGTATTACAACAGTACTTAGTTCTAACAGAAAGTATAAGATAGACAAACAAACAAACAAATAAATAAATAGGGGGCATGGACGTAGTTAGTACATTTGCCTTGCATCTCCAGGGTTGAGGGTTCTATTCCCACCCCCACTCTGTGTGTGTGGAATCTGCATGTTTTCCCCGTGCTTCGGGGGTTTCCTCCGGGTACTCCGGCTTCCTCCCCAGACATGTGTTGTAGGTCGATTCCAAATTGTCTGTAATGTGTGAATGGGAGTGTGAGTGTCCAATCGTGTCCTGTTCAGGGTGTCCCCTGCCTTGCTCCCCAAGTCCCCCGGATTAGGCTCCAGGCTCCCCGTGACCCTGTGTAGGATAAGCTGTACAGAAAATGAATGGATGGGTAAATAAATAAACATCAAACTAAGAGCATTCATACAAAATGAACTTTTGTGTTACAAGTCATTTATATAAGTCATTAAATTCCTCTGTTTCGTGCCACACTAATGAAAACAGTGCTGCAGTAGAAAGAAAAAACACTCTTCCTCCATCTAGTCTTCAACAGACAGCAAATGACAGGCTGTTCACACCACCTTATTACAGTTTGTCCGTCCAATTGTTGCATATGCATTAATGTTGTAGGCTGGTCAGGAAGTAGCTTGAGCAGGGAGTCTCACTGGGCTAGTTTTAAATCAGGAGCAGTGTGGCAAAAAATCTGACAGGCCACTATAGCTTTATCTGAAGGTTTGTTTTTGATTCAGCTGTGTACTCTTTATGCACAGCAGTTATATATCACAACCCTCCCTCAACCCCCAGCTTAAGTCAAGGCCTTGTCCTAGCCCTCAGCATTCCACTAGAGCCCCTTTCTCACCCACTTAATTGATTCTGCTGGGGCAGCCAAAAAAAAGTGAAACACATATCTCATTTTTTATTTACGCTTCCTTTGATATGGGCAATATCTAAAAAAGGTTAATATGTATTGGGTTAATCTCATGGGTAAGTTTAAAATTTCATGGAGGACTGACCAAAAAAAGTGCAAGTTAAAGGAAGACTGCTCTCTAACGCGGTGTTTGAGCGTTGTGCAATCAAAAAGAGTAACATAAGGAATATAAGGAATAGACGACAAATGGTAGGAGAGTAGTGGAGAGGAGAGAGGTGTAGAGTGAAGGAGAAATAATCAAAAGAGGAGAGGACTCGACTGGAGAGTGGAGAGGAGTAGACAGGAGCAGAAAAGATGGGGAGAAGAAGTGGAGAGTAGTAGAGCTGGGAAGAGAGGAAAGGAGTAGACTGGAGAGTGGAGAGGAGAGATGATAGTGGGAGATTGGAAAGGAGATTGAAGAGGAGACGGTGGAGTGGAGAGAAGATTGGAGAGGAGATGAGAAGAGAGAGGAGTGGAGAGGAGTGGAGAGAGGAGAGGAAAGAGATGCTGGGAAGTGGAGAGAGGAGTGGAGAGAGGAGAATGGAGTGGAGAAGAGAGTGGAGTGGAGAGGAGATCAGCGAAGAGGAGGTGAGAGGAGAGAGTGGAGTGGAGCTTGGAGAGGAGACGAGAGCGGAGAATAGAGAAGAGGAGACTGGATTGTGGAGTAGATAAGAGAGGCAGGACAGAGAGTGACATGTAGAGGAAAAGAGAAGAGAGGAGGTGGAATGTAGTGTAGAGAGGAGAGTGGATAGGAGAGAAGAGTGGAGAGGAGAGAGTGGAGGAAGGAGAGAGGAGAAGAGAAGAAAAGTTAGGAGAGGAGAAGAGAGAAGAGATAGAGAGAAAAGGAGAAGAGAGGAATGGAGAAGAGAAGAGAGGAGAAGAGGAGTGGAGAAGAGAGGAGACAGCAGAGGAGAGTATAAGAAATAGGAGAGGAGTGGAGAACAGAGGAGAAGAGATAGGAGAGGAGAAGAGTGGAGAGGAGTTAGGAGAGGAGATGAGAAGAGAGAGGAGAGGAGAAGAGAGAGGAGAGGAGAAGAGAGAGGAGAAGAGAAGAGTGAAAAGAAGAAGAGAAGAGAGGAGTTAGGAGAGGAGAAGAGAAGAAATAGGACAGTAGAAGAGAAAAAAAAAAAAAAAAAAAAAAAGGAGGAGGAGATGGGGAGAAGGAGACGAGGAGAAGAGATGGGAGAGGAGTGGAGAAGATAGGAGAAGAGAGGAGAGAGGAGAGGAGAGGGAGGGATGGAGGAGAAGGAGGAAGGAGAGATAGGAGAGAGGAGAAGAGAGGGGGAGAGGTGAAGAGAGGAGAGAGGAGATGAGTGGAGAAGAGAGGAGAGGAGAAGAGAGAAGAGGAGGGAGGAGAAGAGAGGAGTGGAGAAGAGAGGGGAGGACAGAGGAGAAGAGGGGAGATTTGAGGAGAAGAGATAGGAAAGGAGGAGGAGAGAAGAGTGGAAAGGAGAAGAGAGGAGAGGAGTTAGGAGAGGAGAGGAGAAGAAATAGGACAGTAGAAGAGAAGAGAGGAGAAGAGATGGAGTGAAGAAGAGAGGAGAATAGATAGGAGAGGAGGAGAGAGGAGGAGAGATAGGAGAAGAGATGAGGAGAGAAGTGAAGATATAGGAAAGAGGAGAAGAGAGGGGGAGAGAGCAGAAGAGAGGAGGAGAGAGGAGAAGAGATGGAGAGTAGTGGAGAAGAGAGGAAAGGAGAAGAGAGAAGAGATAGGAGAGGAGGAGAGAGAAGAGACGAGAAGAGATTCGGTAGGAGAGGAGAAGAGAGGAGAAGAGATATGGTAGAAGAGGAGGAGAGAGGAGAAGAGATAGGATAGGCGGAGAGAAGAGAAGAGAAGAAAGGAGAGAGGAGAGGAGAGGAGAAGAGAAGAGCGGTGAAGAGATAGGAGAGGAGAAGAGAGGAGGAGAGAGGAGAAGAGATAGGAGAGGAGAAGAGAGGAGGAGAGAGGAGAAGAGATAGAGGAGAGGAGAGAGAAATTGAGATAGGAGAGGAGACGAGAAGGGAGAAGAGGAGGAGGGAAGACAGGAGAAGAGGAGAGGAGAGGAGGAGAGAGAGGAGAAGACAGGAGAGAGAGAAGGGGAGGAGGAAGAAGACATGAGAAGAGAAGAGAAAGAGGAGGAGGAGAGAGGAGAATACAGGAGAAGAGAAGAGAGGAGAGAGGGAGGAGAGAGGAGAAGACAGGAAGAGGAGAGGAGAGGAGAGGAGAAGACGAGAGAGAGGAGAGAGAGGAGGAGGGAGAGGAGAGGAGAGAGAGAGAAGAGAGGAGAGGGAGAGGAGAGGGAGGAGAGAAGAGAGGAGAAGAGAGGAGGAGAGGAGGGAGAGGAGAGAGACAGGAGAGAGGAGAGGGAGGAGGAGGAGAGAGGAGAAGAGAGGAGAGGAGGAGGAGGAGAGAGGAGAAGAGAGAGAGAGAGAGGAGAGGAGGAGGAGGAGAGGAGAGGAGAAGAGGAGGAGAGAGGAGGAGAGAGGAGGAGAGAGAAGAGAAGAGAAGAGAAGAGAGAGAGAGAAGAGAGAGAGAGAAGAGAAGAGAAGAGAAGAGAAGAGAGGAGGAAAGTGGAGAAGAAGAGAGGAGAGGAGAGGAGAGGAGAGGAGAATACAGGAGAAAAAGAGAAGAGAAGAGAGAGAGAGAAGAGAAGAGAAGAGAGAGAAGAGAAGAGAAGAGAGGAGAGGAGGGAATACAGGAGAAGAGAAGAGAGGAGAGGAGGAGAGAGGGGAAGACAGGAGAAGAGAAGAGAGGAGAGGAGAGGAGGAGAGAGGAGAAGACAGGAGAAGAGAAGAGAAGAGAAGAGAAGAGAAGAGAGGAGAGGGAGAGGGAGAGGAGGGAGGAGAAGACAGGAGAAGAGAGAGAAGAGAAGAGAAGAGAGAGAAGAGAAGAGAGGAGAGGAGAGGAGGAGACAGGAAAAAAAAAAAAAAAAAAAAAGAGAAGAGAAGAGAAGAGAAGAGAGGAGAGTGAAAGAAGAGAAGAGAGGAGAGGAGAGGAGGAGAGTGGAGAAGAGAAGAGAGGAGAGGAGAGGAGGAGAGGAGAGAGGAGAAAAGCATGAGCAGTGTAACACAGTGTGTCAGAGGAGAACAGAGAGCAGGGGAAGGCACTGGGTCTCTGCTCTCAGCATATTCATAAATCAGCTTTTTCAGGAGCTGTCAGCTGTTCCATAATGAGGGTTATTATTCAAGCAGTGTGTCAAAGCTACCATCACAGGAGCATCTCTGCAAGGCCCTCTCACTCTGCTCCTCGTTAAATAAACAGCGGCATACACAAAATGGCAAACAAGACGCAGGTCAATCTGATACAGAGCGAGGCCATGTGGGCCTCTGGAGTCATTTACCCTACGGGAATCGCCCACAACCAGGGAGATGGATGATATCAGGACCTCTGTAAAAGATTAATGGAGAGAAAATACAAAAAAGAAGGAGAAAGCGAGACTTTGAAGAGGTAGCTAGAAAATCTGGAGGAAGCTTGTTATATATTTAGAATATAGTGGAGGGAAATATAATCCTTCATTTAGGTTCATAGGTCAGATACATTTATGTTAATATTATGATATTTAATTAAGGATTAAAACCATATTGTTACCCATATTACAAAGTAATTATATATCAGTCAACTCTATGTAATTTACTGTGATTATATAATTTCTATGCAAACGCTATTACACCTAAACGGACAATAGATGAAAAGAAAAAGACAAAAGGAAATAAAGAATTTCCACCAACGATGACCATCAAGATATAAGATTATGAGCTGAGCTGAAAAAAAAAACCTTCTCATATCACTTTAATTTGACCTCTTATTGATAATGGTCTAATATTAACGCTTGCAGAATGCCTTCCATCAAAAATTCATCGTCTTATTGCTGTGTTAATATCTGGCAGTGCCCTCAGAGCTGAGGCGGGGATTCATATTGAGTAGTGAGGAGAGCAGAGGACACCATGCGGGTGAGGAGTGAGCGGGATCACGAACGAATGTCCGCTTAACACCAGAGCGTCCGCACATCTAAACGCTTCAACTGTGGGGCCTGCTTGCAGTGTTTAAAAATACAATGACGGTTACTTCTATCACTAATCACTCATTTTGGAGCAATACAAAACAATATAAATACAATATAAATACAATACAAACACAAATACAATACAAATACAACATAAATACAACACAAATACAAATACAACACAAATACAATACAAATAAATAACATATAAATACAAATAAAAAGCAAATACAATACAACACTAATACAATACAAATAAAAACAAATACAACACAAATACAAAACAAATACAAATGCAACACAAATACAATAGAAAACAAAAACAAATACAACACAAATACAATAAACAAACAAATACAACACAAATACAATAAACAAACAAATACAACACAAATACAATAAAAAAACAAAACAATACAAATACTGTACAATACTAATAAACATAAAAAACAAATCCAAAAGAAATACAATACAACTTTGTCAACCGAGGTTGAAATTTATCCAATAAGATAAAACACACACAATACAGCACAAATATTAAAACCAAAAACATAACACAAAAATACATGGATACATGGGGAAAAAATTGTCAGTATTAAAACAACTACGTGTTCTCCTTTCACTTAAAAAAAATCATATAACCTTATTATTAGGATTAATATACTAATAATCACAGCAGGTAAAAATGATCTTTTGTAAATATTATTTTTTTGCCCTAGGCATTACATAGCATCTTCTACAAGGGGGTAGAAAACACTATTTGTTTTTCTTTATGTAATAAAAAACAACTAATTTATGGTATTTGAAAATTCAGTTCATTTAATCAAACCTTTTTTTTTGCCTAAAATGTTTAAAATGGTAAATCCTACATGCTCTAAATTTAGACCACGTATTCAGTCAACACAAATACAAAGTATAACCCTTGCTCTGCACTGAAGTGGAACTTTTTAAACTGATTGCATTTAGCGAGTCTCCTGGGTGGTGAAATCGATGACTTCATATGGTGAGTAGATGAGTGAGATGTATCGCTATGTCACAGGCCATTTCTCAAGCTGCCATAATTACTGTAGCCAGAGGAGTCATCATCGCACGGTCCAATTCAAGGACAAAGAAGGCTCTGCCTCCCTGTTTTAAAGAGGAGAGAATTCAAAACTCTAAACAGTAAGGGGTACTCATCCTAGGTATTGATTTTCATCTCACCTACCTGAAGGCGACAGATTAATCTTTTACATCTGTGATTTGCAGACAGGCCTTCATGCTGTGCAATGGCATTCAGGAAGGAAAAAAAAAATCACCAGCTTACCCAACTCCCAATTAATGAATTTGTCGTTGCAACGCAGGGGTGCCGCTTTATGTTTGTCAAAGTACATTTGAGCATCACCACCATGGTAATTTGCACCATCTGTTCTAACTAAGGGAGGAAAGCGAGCGATATGAAGTGCTTGAGTCCTAGAACACTCCATGCGAAGTGCCTCAGCCATGTCTGGAGGACATGAAGAGAACATATGTTGTCTTCCAACCCACAGGCTGACATTAAAGATGAGGAGAGACAGAACTTCAAAGCAAATGTTGTCCCCGAAGAAAGACTGCCAGAACCTATATGGCTCACAGTATCGACAGGTCTCCTGTGGACAGCCCGCACACACAGGTTTACACTCAGTAATAGGCAATGCCACTCTGTCTGTCCTGCACAGTGTGAGGAGAAGGACAGCAGAGTCCTAAACAGCCTGGACAAATCAGCCTCGCCTGGAGAGACTGCAAACACTTTCGGGTCCACTGACAGGTACATTCCAGTCTTTCAGCAACTTTATATTCAGATACATGGAAACCAGGGGATTTCTCACTTTTCTGACACCATATCTGATCCATTTGCACAATGATGTGCGTTATAAGTTGGTATGAAACAAGCAGGTTTAATTGCAATGTTGTTGTAAGGGTATACCCAGCTCCCTGTTTGACGTCTCTGGGATAATGATGGATGATAGTGAGATGGACTGCTGCCATTGGAGACTGTCGAGCTGGAACAGAACCACTAGTGATGAATAACAACTCAGAAGCCCTTTTCCCCCACAGGAGATACAACTCTAGCACAAAGGCAAGAACTTGACAACCCACTTCTTGGGAGCCAAGAGAAAGCGTAGAAGCTTCCATACAACTATACCTATTACACCAATTAGAATCTGGACAGAAACAGCACCAGACACCAGGATTATGCATTTCAACGTCTCTTATATCCAAATTCACTTGGTATTAAGGAGGTGAAAACCAGCACATGGCAAACAAGATGCAGAAATTCATTACAAATTTGAACGTGCAGATTTAAAATACAATAGAGGAAAAGCACATACACTTCTACTGCCTTTATTTCAATATGATTTCTACATGAATCTATACCACGGTGTTGTTGAATTCTCAATTGTGATTGGTCCCAAGGTCTTGATTCGTTTTCTATAACAGCAGCTGACAGTCGTGCCAGCTCTAACTTAAATCACAGGTTTATATTAATGCACTCTTTCTAAATTCTGCCCTCATTTCTATAACAATAACTCATGCGCAAGGAAGGAGTCTCCAGTGTCCAGAGTTTTCTACCATGAGAGTCTTTCAGGACTGAGAAGTTTGTGCATTCTGGTTTCTTGGTGATATGCCATTCTGCAGATCTTTCATCATATTAAAGTCATAAGAATCTAGACAGCAAACAACTGTTTATAACTGCTATAACATAAAACACTTTGGGATATATAGGAAAATAATCAAACATAAGAGAATAAGCAGGCTCAGTAACTTCAGTAGTAAACACCAGAAGCAAGACTCTGTGATGTTTGGACAGGTACGGCAAATCAGAAGTCCAGTGACTATGAGCAGGAATATGAGCCTTGATAGGTCATGTGATGCGATCTGTTTTAGAAGACCTGACAATTATGGATCATACACACATACTTAGACATTAGACAACAATGTTATTCTTTCAATAATACATTTAAAAAATCTATTAATACAGTCTATTCAATTTCAGTGCTTATTGAACTGCTTTGCTTTTTAGATAAAGCACATTATTAATAAAAGTGACTAATTTGTATATTTTCAGAATACTATAGACAGTATACTAACATCTAAACAGAGAAACCTCAGCTAGAGCTGTACATCTCACTGTAAAAAATCACTTACATTCAATACATCAGATGCAGAAAACCTGGCAAGTCATTCTACTATATATCTTTCACTAAAAGGTGTGATGATAAGCTGTCTGTGTTTTAGATGGCACATTTGGTGAGTGTATGAGAATATTCCTGAAACATAAAACATTCATCATCACTGTTAATGCCAGAAACTTGTTCACTCTCCTCAATGCGGTTGTCAGTAAAGATGAATAACAGAATAAGACTTTTGATTTGAAAGTTTGGACACAGAGATTTGGGTCTACTTCCCACCAGAGAGAAATTACGCTCTGCTGTTTGGGGTTTGTAATGCCATAGACCAAGCTGGCTCCATTTTAAAAAAATACAATAAAAATACTGCAAAAGATCTAAAAACGTCCTGAGCTACTGTAAGGACACTTTAGGCTGCCTATGCCACCTGCTGGAACAGCCAGCTAAAAATGATGAAATCAGTTCACGCTGTTTCTTTGGTAAGCTCCAGTGCCATGTCCAGCTCGTATCAGAGGATGAAAGAACTGTGGAGGGTGCTGGAGTCGTTTAAGAAGGACTGATAGCAGCATGCGTTCGAGCTTTAAGGCATGCAGTCAAGAACACGAAGATGACTGACAACCACAAATCTGTGTTTATTTTACAAATTTCATTGCCACCCTTGATCTATTCACTGACAAACCTTCACTGAGTCTCCTGACTAAAAGCAAAACCAGCTCTATTTTCTGTAGTGCTGATCTAACAAAAAGAACTTTGGTAGTTTTTCCTCAGAAAATGATATTATTTGATTTACACACTACTACTATTAATTCATCTTCTTCTTCTTCTTCTTCTTCTTCTTCTTCTTAATACCTACATGTGGTCTGTTGTTTCAGATGTTATTTGTTATAATGCTATTTTGGTTTTGGAGGGCAACTCATTTAAATAGATACACATAACTTGGTTAAAACAGTTGGACGTAGCTGACATAATAATATACTACAATAAGAAACACCTTGTTTGTCATCATCAGGAATTGAACACATGATCCCCTAATTACAGGACAAATGCTGATACTAAAACAAACATTTTCCTGTCTCTCATTCACTGTTTAGTTTAGCTAAATCATATTATTTATCAAGCGTTGGCCAAAGAGCTCGCCAGTAAAATCACGTTAAAATAATATTTGAGTAAAAGTGGTCCGAAACCCCTTTTCCACAGACAATCTCAAATACTTGATAAAGATATATTCCGAACAAACTGGTTTAAGTAAATTACATTGTCCTTACACAAAAAGCTAATAAATAATTTAATTTGGATATTAAATAAGCGCAAACAAGTAATTCACATATCCCAATTACTTCCTCTAGATGTAAACGAATAGTTTACTTAGCACTTAGTGCATTTCTATTCAAGTGTACTTATATTTTGAACATATAAAGTGTACATTAGTGAAAGTTCTATTCAAGTATTGTTAATTTAACAAAAAATGTACACTAGTGCATTTCTCTTCAAGTGTATTTACATTTTTTAACATATAAATTGTACACTAGTACACTTAGTACTTGGTATCTGATAGTATATCAAAAGTAAACTGCAAAAATCATTAGTATACCTGCAGTAAATCTGGTAATATATGTGTAGGAACCTGACACATCATTATATTGGCAGATCTGAGAAAGTGTGTGACGTTTGATGAGATCTCTACTGAAAATCAAAACATGATATTATTGAAAGAGATTTCTGTGGTCTTTTTCTCAGAAGGAAACCCTGAGAGAGGCCGGGCTAACCACACGTCTCCATTTTACTCCCATTTGATCGCTGTTGTTTATAGCTGTGGACTTATAGTGATGAACTGGTGTCTTATCCAGATTGTGTACCCGCCTCAGGCCCAGTGTTCCCGGAGGCCCACCTGACCCTGACCAAGGCAAAACACTTGCTGAAGACAAATCAATCAGTTATGTTAGATTTGAATGACATTCTGATTGTGTGTCTGGGTTAAATTCTACAAATTGCATTAAACAAAATGTGTCCTATGAATCGGGACATGGCTAATTCAGCTTCAATTCCAGTCTGAACATGAGACTATTTTTTAAAAAGATTTTGTACAGCCCTTTATCTTAACAGAAAAAAGCTTAACAGGCACACAAGTACAGAAGACTTTTAGATGAAAAAAAGGGGGAAAAATAACGAGTGGCACGTAGACAAATTAGCTCTGACTGCTCAACAAGGAGCATATGTTGACAAGGAAGAGCATTGATCTGATTTGCTGACATGAGCAAAAGAAAACCGAGACAAAACAAATCTAATAATCTTTTCCATCAAGAGGAAATTGCAGGCTTTTTCCTCACACCGGGACCCCCCTCGGCTTAAATCAATCGCTAACAAACGCCATTCTCGGGCTGGAGCGCAGGGGAATAAACAGCAGCTTTTACTTTAATTCAGCACTACGCCTGGGGAGAGGACAACTTTCATCCATCACCTTCAAGTGTCACACACACACACACACACACACATACACACACAGCTTATAAAAACATCCTAAAAGCTGTCCCTATGCATCTGTACTGTACAGTACAGTGAGATGATGGTCTCTGGAAAATATACTGATGACCAGATGCATCAAAAGTTCACAACAGCCTCACACAGACCTAGGCCAATCTTCTTTAATTAAGCCACTCAGTACCTACTTCAAATAAAATAAAAAAAAAAAACAGCTTTTGACAATCCACGAATAATTCAATTCATCAGACCAGCACAGTGGATTGCCATTAGTTTCGAGGATGTGATTTAAGATTGATGACTTGTGCCCCTTGGGAGTCTGTTTCATGAGGGTGTGTGTGTGTGTGTGTGTGTGTGTGTGTGGGAGGGGGAGCGCTGTTGACCTAGAAGCAGTACAGGAACAGGCGTGGGAGTCGAGAGAATTTCAGTTTAGAGTTGATTTTCTTAAAATTTGAGTTGACTAATGTGACAAGTCGCAGCTGTGAGCTGCAGAGCGCCGGGCAAAGAAACGCTCGCCTTGTCTCCTCCAGGCTCCTCACAGTGACATGGCAGTGACAGAGAAGGCCCTTCCTCACATGCACACACACACACACACACACACAATATACAGCGCTGTTCAGCCATCAACTTGCCGTCACTAACATAAATTACAGAAAGGAAAGAAAAAGTGAGAGAGAGAAAGAGAGAGTGAGAGTGAGAGAGAGAGAGAGAGAGAGAGAGAGCGAGAGAGAGAGAGAGAGAGAGCGAGCACTTATTACCATAGCCATAGTTGCAGGTACTAGATTGCTGACAAGGAATGGGTCACTGCAGTGACAATCTTCAATAATTCAGAAATCAGAAGAAAGTGAAAGAAAGCGAGAGCGGATAAGTCAGTGGTGAAGAGTAGACGGTATATATGGATGGATACTAGCTCCTTGTCATATTGCGATGTTATCAAAAGCAACACAGTGCATCATGTCCAAGTTACAATACAGCAAAAAGCTTCATTGCCTGCGTACATCAGCGCAATACAGTACTTGTCCTCATGACACGTCATGTGGCAGCATTTGCATCTAGCTGCCATCGCCACTGGATGTGAAACTAATTGTGGTTTGGAGACTAGGCCTAACTGTAAAACCCAGACCACCAAACCAAGTGATTATTTTCCATCGTTAATAGCCGGCTTCCAGCCGAATCCCTGACCGGTGCACGTCACAAAGCGAGGCCTTTTATCTGGGAGCGGCTTTCAAAAGCGACTTTAGGACGGCGCAAGCAAACAGAGCCGAATAACGTCGCCCCTGATGAGTGAGCACTAGAATTGGTTTCATGCTCCAGCGCAGCCGTTAAGACAAAGCACCTCAGGAGATAATTATAGTGTCAAGCATCCACTGGGCCGGCCGCTGATGATTGGCCAATATTTAGCTTTAATTAAATCAAAGCAGAAATGTAATTTCTCCTGAGTGATCTTTACGCACAGAGTCAACTTTCAAAAAAAACAAAAAAAACCTAACAATGTGAGTGTTAATGCCTTCCCTCTTCACTTTCCACTATTTTAGCCCCCCCAAAGCCTTTCATGTTTCGACAACACTGCAGTGTAAAGTATACGCTGATAATATTTTAAGAGAAGCAAAAGACTTTCTTGTGTTATTCGCCGTTTAACTGTGGTCAATAAAGTTTCCTCGTGGGTTTTTTTTTTTTTTTTTTTTCCAATGCTCTGACATTAACAACATCAAAAAAAAAGTAAAAAAAGAAAAGTTTTTGTACTTTTTTCCCCCTCATAATTTAGCCCTAACCGACACTGAAAGCAGAAACGGGTAATACTATTGCATGGCACATGAGCAACCTGGGAGTATGGAATGTTTGATGATAATTATAAAGTAGGCTATTGATCTTGCTGCTTTAATATGTTGTGAAAGCTTCACTGTTTGACTGCCTTTTTCATTAGCCATCACTGGCTCGCCGTGTGTGTCTTCAGTGGCAGAGAATTAAAGCAGGCCCTCTCTCTGTTTGGACTGCATGGATGGAGCCGGCCAAGAAAGGTCAATACAAAATTAATATGGGCATTAATATTTTTAATGCAAACCTGAAGCACACGTGTGCGCAGATTTGACCGATGGACGCACAAAGTCACACATGGGGCTTCTGTGCTGGAGTCATGCACGGCACACCTGCCAGAGCCTGGCATGCATTTACTGCATGCAAACGTGCTTAATGCATAAAGGATCATAAAAAAGAATACTTCAGCAGTGACACACGATCTCCATCGTGGTTTTTTCGACTGATTTTAAAACAGCAAGGAAAAAGTGCTTCAGGAGAACAAACAAACATTTAAAAGGTTGACCTGTATGGTTTGGAGGCTTAATTTCATTTATGATTTCAGGGAAGGTTTGAGTTTCAAAACACAGTGCTGGGTGTAAATGCATTTAATACACATTTACGTGTTCCGAAAACAACCCGTAATTGCAGAGTAATTATTTACGGCAGTAAAACACAAGCTGGGGAGAGTGAAAACATGAAGAGAACAGGCCTGGTGACGTTCAGTTTTCCCAGGATAAAATGATGGCTTGGTAGAAGTATCCCCATCTGTGTGAATGTACCTGCTGTTATTTATGGGATTCTCGCCTAAAAATGCAGACTGCAGATGCCAGTAATTAATCCACCACACAATTAGATATTGTTCCAATTCACAGCTGAGTGCAATTACCATAGAGGGGTTCCCATAGATCATGCTGGCAGTTGTGTAGCTATGGCAGTGAGAGCACTAATTCTAATCCTTAACCCGAGGCCGCGATGCACGGGCCTTCTTTAATGATCCTCTAAATGATGTTGATGGAGAAATAATCATTTTTCCATTGAAAGACTTTCAGACACTGATTAACGCAGCCGCAGACCATGTAATTTGTGTCTGTGATGCTTTTCTCCAAATTGTAAACAAAGACAACCTGTTCAACTAGTCTAACCTGTACGAACTGATTCAAGCAGTTCTGCATTATAATGAGTGCTGCTTTAAAGGTGAAAAAGTGCCAGTAGGCCCTTGTTAAGACACCAGAAAGTGGAGGAAAGGCCGGTGTTGTGCTGGGTAGAGGTGATCTGGAATTGCGAGTGATGGTTAGCAGTGTGGCTCTGCATATCGGTGTGATGCTTCACTGACAGCACTGACCTTGGCCAAACGTCAATCCAAGTCCGGCTGTGCTGGCTTTCTTTGTAGATGTGCACATCTTTTTATTTTAAATCCACTCTCATTACAGTTCCTCACGGCCAGTCAGTGGGAAAAGCCCTGCTGAAAGTTGGGGAGGTAATTGAGTGTATCTGCCCCTCTACTTTACAGCCAACCCTGCTCCTATTTGCTTAGATTCCAGATGTGGCAGCATCGCTTGAGCATTCATGTCTGGACAGTGGGCACAAGGCCTCATTATCAGCCAGCAGAACTGTCAGGGAAAAAAAGCAAAATGCTGCTGTAATATAATCTGGACACTGGACATTCACCCCCCCCCAATCCCCCCCACTCCCCCTTTAATGATGGTCTGACTCTTTCTCTGCTCCCTTGCTCTTTTCAGTTGCGAGTCAAAGCCAAAAGATGCGTCCAAAGGGTCCGCTGTATAATACGATATTGATCTTCAGCCGTAGGCAATTCCAAAAGCGCCATTATCCCCAATAACAGCCTGAACAAGACAAACAATCCTGCCCCCATTCCCACAAAAAAGTGCTTTAAATGAAAATTATGATTCACTAAGCAAAGTGTAACATCTGTTAGCTAGTTAGACTTGGTTAATAGGCAAAATCATTAGAATTCTGTCTAGTTTTTAATCCCTCTGCCTTCCGTTCTTTATGCGTTTCTGTAAAGTGGGAGTTGTGCTACCCTCAGGCAGAGGAAGCAATAATGTGAGCCCTGGAGAGCCATTCATAGGGAAAAGAGATAGGACTGGAAGAGGCTCGGCAGCTCTCCACCTGGGCGCCTGGGAGGCTAAACGGCAGCGATATCGCTTATTAAACCATCTGCCTGATGCTAATTAGATTATCGCAGATAAAGAGAAGGAGTTTTCTTTGTACATTTTAATGAGATAATGTGTCAGGCGATTGCGCAGCGAAGATGGATGTAATTTGGTTTGTGGGAGCGTGCCCAGGTAGTAGAAATACAGGTGGAGGTGTACAAACGAACAGATGCAGACAGAAGTGATTAATAGGGCATAGCCGGTAACATCTTGCTTGCATAAGGGGAATAAAGAAATAGAAAAAACAAAAAAAACAAAAACAGTGCCACAGCACACCTCAAGCCCACTTCTGCCTGGGAAAATAAAGCCTACTCTTCGTCATGGACCTCTGAGACTTATAACATCTACTAAGGATACAGTGGAAAATAGCAAATTTTACAACTGCATAACAACAGCACCACACACACACACACACACACACACACACACACACACACAAACATACCGGAACTGACTTTACAACATATAAATAATGAGGTGAAAGTACCTATTAGGTTTGTGAGTATGCTCACGCTAAAATACACCAAAAGAGCAGTATTATTTTTGGTGTTTCGGTATTATATATGTTTATTTAAAATAAGAGACTGATCAATGAACATATGGATCTCGAATGATCTGCGCAGGTTTTTTGAACTGTCCGATATTAATAGACACTTCCTAGAAGCTCCACCCTCTTCATTCATCTCATGTGCTTTTGGCACAAAGACAAAATCTAGCACTTTTTTCAAATAGAATTTAAGAAAACATATGGGAATCATTCGCATGACTGGATCAGGAAGCTGTCGCAATGTTGTGATGGACTTTGTCAGGAAACATGGAAAGCACATCACACACACACGACATTGTTTCCAAACTTATTAACAAATTCAAAAAGCCTGGAAGTGTTGTGGACCGACTGAGAACTGGACGTCCACGAACATCTACTGATGAAGGCACAACTGATGTGGTGTTGGCAAATGTGGTCGCCTATGTATGGAGACTTTGGGACATACTGTATTACTGCAGTTTCTTTTTCTTTTTTTTTTTAGTTCATTGCTTTATTTTCAATAATGCAGTTCATCATTCATTGAAACAGAGACATCACTGACGCAAAAAAAAAAGAACACAAAAAAACGTTAATACACATCTGAAACATCAATAATGTACAACAAATTAAAATGCTTCTGATTGGTCACTGACGGCGATTTCACTATTAATTACTGGTTTGTTTTAATGTTAGCGTTTATGTGTTTTAAAAAATAATAATAATAATACTAAGCAGATGACAACGTTAATCGAGCCAGTGCAAAAAATAACATCACGTGGCCTTCTCCTGAGAAACTTGAGAATCGTTCATATCCAGACTTACAAAACTCCTGACGGCCTTACTGCAGTTTCACTTAAAATTCCACCATCCACCTGAGTTTTTTTTTTGATTGCCGACTGCACAGCCTATAATATTTTTATGCCCTCCCGTACTCTCTTTAAACCTGAAATGGTTGAAATTGTCCTGTTTTAATTAGGATAACAGTTCTGGATGACTAAATCGTTTTATCGAAGTGAACAAAGTGGACAACTAAACAGACTTCATATAAAAACCATAATGAACTTTCCTTTACTTTCACACTATCCGATGTTATCCAGATGAGGATGTATTCCCTTCTGAGTCTGATTCCTCTCAAGGTTTCTTCCTCATATCATCTTAGGGAGTTTTCTCTCGCCACCGGCTTGCTCAATGGGGATAAATTCACACACTTAAAATCTGCATCCTGTGTTTATATGTTTCTGTAAAGCTGCTTTGAGACCATTTCTATTGTTCAAAGCGTTATACAAATACAATTGAATTGAATTGAAACTGAATCGCGAAGTTTTAAACTGGAAAGCGGCAATCAGGGAAAAATCTATATCGCACAGGCCTAGCACCTGGTTGACATTAGCAGATAAATTTCAGCAGAAGCGGTCCAGTCTTACAGCTCGGCTAACTAATGAGGGAGAAGCTATTGATTAGGACTGTCACAAATGGAGAACATAAAAGTACACATTCCATAAGGGACTTCATATTCTGTTCAGCTAGTGTAAAGGTTAAGTGCTGAGCAATATTGCCAGGATCAATAAATGACTGCAACTTCACTTATGACCTGCTATACCATCCCACTACGTCTTCCAATAAAGTGATGCACAAAATGCCACAGCGCACACACGTTTGTCTAATACGAGAGGAAGTCTTTAAAACAACCTGATGAGAGCACATTTAAGGCTTTGCTGGTCAGTGCTCACTGGTGTGTTTTTGCTGTCATCGAACATACAACAGTGTAAATTGGAGCTTATTAAAATTTAATAACCATCACACAGTCTCTGTTCACAGTAAATAACAAACTCAATTTCCTTCTGTTATGGCAAGCGAGGCTCCTTAAGCAAGACAAATGAATGGTTTGCAGCACAGTCTAACAACATTAACTGGCTAATTAAACAACAAAAGAGGATGCTGGCAGTCCTCACAATAATTATGCAATGTGGTTTAATGAAAAGGTTAACTATGCGTGAGGAAAACGATGTCTTTGTTTCAGTGCCAGGATGGGTAGGAGAGGGGGGGAAAAACAAATTTTGCACCTTTTCTCCCACTAAGCAACCCAAATGCAGACTGACATTCTCCCTGTGTGCTCCTATATGAGGACCTAGACAGAGCATGTCTCTTAGTGAGATCGACCTAAACTGTGCCCAGTTTCCATTAAAAGTGTTCCTTTTTAAATCAGCTAAGCATGGATTTAATTCTGTAGAGGCTTATTTTCCCCTTATTTCCCTCCTATTCTGTGAATATTTGACTTATTAAGTGTTTAAGAGAGTTTCACGTATAGTTAGTTATGTAAAATTGTCAGTTTAAACTATCTCCAAATCAATCAGTGTTAAATTCATTACTGAGGTGTACCATCACATCCACAAATTCACCACACTCACACTATACACTGGGCAGCAGGATCTGGGGGAGGCTTCTGTCGCCTCACCTGTGCTACTCACAAGAGTAGAGACTGGACTGTCAAGCAGAAACTGCTGCAGTTGTGACAGAATGTTGGCTAAAAGCTTACTAAGATAAACATTAGGCCTTATCCCATGCACTTCATTTACAGTGTAAAATAGTAAGTAGTTACAGAATTACAGTATCTCACAAAAGTGAGTACACCCCTCACATTTTTGTAAATATTTGATTATATCTTTTCATGTGACAGCACTGAAGAAATGACACTTTACTACAATGTAAAGTAGTGAGTGTACAACTTGTATAACAGTGTAAATTTCCTGTTCCCTCAAAATAACTCAACACACAGTCATTAACGTCTAAACCGCTGGCAACAAAAGTGAGTACACCCCTAAGTGAAAATGTCCAAATTGGGCCCAAAGTGTCAATATTTAGTTTTTCCGCCATTATTTTCCAGCACTGCCTTAACCCTCTTGGGCATGGAGTTCACCAGAGCTTCACAGGTTGCCAATGGAGTCCCCTTCCACTATAAGTGCACATTTACCACTCCTCATGATGACATGGTGGATGTTAAAGACCTACATAGCTCAGACTGGTCAGAGTGCCCATGCTGACCCCTGTCCACTGCAAATAATGGGCATGTGAGCATCAGAACTGGACCATAGAGCAATGGAAGAAGGTGGCCTGGTCTGATGTGAATGGCCAAGTGCGTGTGTGTCACTTAACTGGGGAAGAGATGGCACCAGGATGCACTATGCGAAGCGTGATGTTCTGCTTGGGTCCAGGGATTCATGTAGATGTTACTTTGACACGTACAACCTACCGGAACATTGTTGCAGATCAAGTACACTCCTTCATGGCAACGGTAATCCCTAATGGCAGTGGCTTCTTTCAGCGGGATAAGGAGCCTGCCACACTGCAAAACATGTTCAGGAATGGTTTGAGTAACATGACACAGACTTGGCCTCCGAATTCCCCAGATCTCAATTCGATCGAGACTTTGTGGAATTGGACAAACAAGTCCGATCCATGGACACCCCACCTCGCAACTTTGCATTGCATATTCTTTGTATTCATGTATCTGTTCAGTATTTATACACAGTCACTTCAGTATCCAAAGATTATTTGCAATAAATAAACGTCAATGAAAAGCTCAGATAGTGTCACATCTCTTAATTCCTCAACCTGTAGCTGTAGATACATGTAATATGTTTAAGAGGTGGCACAGGCCAAAACTGGCTTAGCTGTAAGATTAACCATAACATCATACAGATAATTAAGGTTCTATATAGACTCTAGGTTACTGTATTCACATGAGTCACATGACTACGAAGCCATGCTATACTGCCCCCTGTAGAAATCCAGCTCTAGTCTGGATTTCACAAATTACCCCTACTTGGTCACTCCCACCCCTTGAAAATGTAATTACGGTCAAAGCTCCAGCTGAGAAGTGGCAGTCACTATTCCAACTGGGCACATTTGCATAAACTAAGCCTATAAATATTCCATTAATTGATAATGTAAATGCCCTTCATTCTGACAGACTGCATAAGCTGCTGGATCACTACCACTGCTGCAACGTCTCTATCGTGTGCGACATTACAATCAGAGAGCCACCAACATCACCTGCGTTTCTGTTCCAACCAAACCACAGCTACACGATTGTGAACAAGGGTTTATATGAGACGTCAGTCTGTGAGCTAAACTGTAACGTGAGTTCGTACAGAGTGCATGACCTTCGTACAGGACCTTCCATAGACAGAGAAAGTAGGTGGGACTCAACTGTGCAACTGGTACTGTTACTTGGAGCTAATTCCACTTAACATTGCAGGTGCTATACAGATCATGCAGGCCTTCTGAACCAGATGAGGTTATTTCACTGCACTTCCCAAAACTTGCTTTCATCTGTAACACAATGTATATTAGAACCAACTAGGTTTCCGTAAGTGCGAACAAACACGAATGTTCCTAAGAAATAGCAAGCATTAACTTTAAAGGCAAATACTGAAATAAACAGCGCTTATTAAGTACACTGTATGTATTAATTGAAGATACTCCAGAGAAGCAGTCAGATACAACCAGGAGATTAATAATGCACACAGAGCAACTGTTAATTATTCACTAAACAGAGTGACGCACAAGTCCATTAGTGTTGTTCCTCAGATCAGAAAGATTAGCTCGAGACTTGTGATTTATGGCTTGTGGACTTAAAGAATTTATGGAGAAAAAATATTTATCTTGTGCTGATAGAGAAGGATGCAAATCTCCTCTGATGAACCCAATGGATGATGCCTTTTAAAAAATGGATGCGCTGAAGACAAAACAAAGGGACTAGCAATCATCCAAAAATGTGGAAAGAAGAACAGGAAGGACAGGACAGGCTGTGTGTAATCAGGAAACAGAGGTCATATCAATTATACTAACCATAAGGACATCATAAAGACTAAATGAAAGTCTGTGCTACATATTTACAGTGCCCTCTGCTAATATTGGCACCCTTACTAAATATGAGCAAAGAAGGCTGTGAAAATCTGTCTTTATCGTTTAACCTTTTGATCTTTTGTTAAAAACAATTCACAAAACTACTCTGCTCTCAT
The DNA here is from genome assembly GCA_012411365.1 of Ameiurus melas. Lineage (NCBI taxonomy): Eukaryota > Metazoa > Chordata > Actinopteri > Siluriformes > Ictaluridae > Ameiurus > Ameiurus melas. Next base: position 15,405,155 of record CM022766.1, on the reverse strand, counting down.
GGATATCTAGCAAATTGCTGTTAGCTTGGCCGGCTAAGGTATGATGGAGATCGCAAAAAAGGTTGACGCTGTGACAACTGTTCTCTTGTTTAAACGTTCAGAAAGTTAACAATTTATTTGGGTATTGTTAAACAAGTCCTGTTTAACCACGGTTTAATACTTAAAAAGAGCCAATGTTGTCGTCCGTGATTTTTTTTTTTCTGAGTTCGTCCATATCAGTTCCATTGCATTATGGGAATTTTTGACCTGCGTAGTGTCCATCGGTTGCATACTGAAAAATCTCAACAGAAGCAGTACGGCATCCGGGTATTTCTCTCTTACTGAGAATTCAGACATTCTACACCTCTGCCGTGCTGCTTTTCTCCTACTGTGTAGTAGGGTAACATGCGTTTTATGACATAGCCTTAGTCATTCATAACTATGGATAAGACCAAGGAATATAGCTGTGATGTGCAACAAAGGGTTGTTGAGCTTCACAAAATGGGAAGAGGCTATAAGAAAACAGCACAAACATTGAAAATGCCCATTTCCACCATTAGGGGAATAATAATAAAAAGTTCAACATGAAATTTGATGAATCAACCTGGAATTGGATGTGCGTCTATATTGTCAGAAAGCCTCCAAAACTACAATCCGAAGTCACCTAGTTATTTGGAAGGGTTGTTTGAAAAAAAAAGCCTCTACTCTCATCCAAAAACAAACTCAAGCGTCTTCAGTTTGCCAGTTTGCCTACAGGAACTTCAAATGGGATCGGGTTCTATGGTCAGATGAAACCAAAATAGAGCTTTTTGGCAATCAATGTTTTGGGGCTGTTTTTCTGCCAGAGGACCTGGACATTTTGTTAGGATACATGGCATCATGGACTATCAAATATCAACAAATATTAAATGAAAACCTGACTGGCTTTCCCAGAAAGCTTAAAATGGGCGATGGTTGGATCTTCCAGCAGGGCAATGATCTAAAACATGCATCAAAATCAACACAAAAATGGTTCACTGACCACAAAATCAAGGTCCTGCCGTGGCCGTCTCAGTCCCCTGATGAGAAACCCATAGAAAACCTGTGGGGTGAACTGAAGAGTAGAGTCCAGCAGCGTGGACCTCAAAATTTGAAAGATCTGGAGAGATTCTGTATGGGAGAATGTTCTCAGATCCCTCGCCATGTATTCTCCAACCTCATCAGGTATTATAGGAGAAGACTCAGAGCTGTTATCTTGTCAAAGGGAGGTAGTATAAAGTATTGACTAAACGGGTGCAAATAATTGTTGCACACCTACATTTAACAAAGATTATTTTTTTTTTTAAACCTGTGTTCTGTTTGCAATTGTTTGATATCCATGACAGCAGACGATCCTTGTGACTTTTTTTTAACAAAAGATCAAAAGGTTAAACAATAAAGACAATTTTTCACAGCCTTCTTGGCTCATATTTATGAAGGGTGCCAATATTAGTGGAGGGCACTATATTTCTGTGTGACATAGATGCATCATGTTAGAAGTCTGACGATTGTCATGGTGAACAGGTTTCAGGAGCTGGCTGAGGATCATAGGAGTTGGAGTTTGTAGCAGACATGGATGTTAAGTATTCATGTCGCTGTCCTACAGCAAGCATTTAAGATCTATTTTTCATTCAACTCGTTATGAACAGTTTTGAGTTAGAAAATGAAAAATGCATGATTTTTACAATTTTCATCTCTCTTTATTTATTTATTTTTTTACATTTAACACATCTAATCTGTTCACTAAACACTAACAGGTTTACACAGTTGTGTGGGATAGTTGAGAAACAGAGCTAGAAGAAACTGCAGTTCTTAGCATTCCTGAATATGCACTTTTTTTTTTTTTTTTTTTACAGAAACACATCACACAAAAACTGTAGTAAATCTGTAGTACATGCGAAGAATAAACCATTTGGAAGATTGCTGTTATAGGAAAGTAATCACTGATGGGGTGGTACTGTACGATGTGGCCCGACATGAAGCAGAGGTACATCTACGACCCCGACTTTTATTATTTAGCTACTGTCCCGGGATGTTTTATTCCTCTTATGCCACATAAATGTGTCAATTATTACAAAGTTTATTCATTAAAGAACAACACAACATACATTAGGGTGGCATGGTGGTGCAGTCAGTGGCATTGCACCAGACCCTGCTTTGATCCTGAGCTCGGGTTATTGTTTGAGTAGAGCTTCTTTGTATGTTTTCCTTGAATTTTTGTGCATTTCCTCCAGGTTCTCTGGTTTCCTGCCACTGTCCCAACTCATAGATAGATTAAATGACTACACTAAATTGCTCCTAGGTGTAAATAAGTGGGTGTGCGAGTGTGTGTGTGTGTGTGTGTGTGTGTGTGTGTACTGGCATCCCATTCAGGATGAACTTTCCCTCCATTACACCCAGTGTTACCAGGATCCACTGCGACTCGAACCAGGATAAAGTATTTACGTACAGTGAATGAATGAATGTTGAACTATTATCCCTGTGTGTGCAGAGTTTGCATGTTCTCCCCGAGCTGTGGGGGTTCCCTCCGGGCATTCCGGTTTCCTCCCCCAGTCCAAAGACATGCAAGGTAGGCTGATTGGCATGTCTGAATTGTGTGAGTGGGTGGGTGTGTGATTGTGTGTGTGTAATTGTGCCCTGCGATGGACTGGCACCCTGTCCAGGGTGTACCCCACCTTGTGCCCGATAGGCTGGAATAGGCTCCAGGTTCCCCGTGACCCTGAAGAAGGCGTAAGCGGTAGAAGATGGATGGATATCTCGTGTAACATCGGGGAAACAAGTTAGTTCCCATTATCACTTTTGTTGTAACAGCAATAAACAACTGCTCCCTCACAAACCACTCTTTTCTCTCTCTCTAATAAAGCTAATACACCACAAAAAAAAAGAAAAAGAAAAAAAACACAGCCTGTCCCAAAACTGAGAAACCACACAACACAAAGTCTTTTCTTTTATAATTGTTAAATGTTTCCTTACAGAAAGCCTCACCAAGCCAGTGCCTACACTATATAGGTTTTTTGTTGTTAAATAACAACAGGGTTGTTTTTTTTATCCACTTATTGTTACGCTTAACTTACAGTACATGAGCATCTGCCATACAAGTCCTTGTGAATGAACTGTTACTATAGAAATGATAACATTCGAATGAGAAACCTGTGATTTGCCTTGTAGCTGATACTACAATCAGAGCTGTGCTGTTATCGATAATTAACACCTTCTGACCAATCAGATTCAAGAATTCAACAGTGCTATAGTATAAGGGAAAATATCACAAACAATGTGGTGATAAAAAAAAAAAGGAAAACTCAAATATTTTGCTGCCTGGTTGCACACAAAACCTAGAGTCCTCTCTGAAACTATTGGAACAGCAAGGCCAATTCGTTTGTTTGTGCTATACACCAAAGACATTTGGGTTTGAGATCAAAAGATGGATATGAGACAAGAGTTTAGAATTACAGCATTTTTACTCCTGGTATTTATATCTATATGTGTTAAACAACATAAAACATAGAACCTTTAATATCAGACCACCCACTATTTAGGTGAGCAAATGTACAGGAACAGATAAGACGAAGTAAATTTAAGTAAATGACACTTAATTCTTGGTTGCGTATGCCTTTCTAGCAATAACCATCAAGCCTGTGACTCAGTGACATTACAAAATCATTGGTTTCTTCATTTGTGTTGCTTTCCCAAGCTTTTACTGCAGCTTCGATCAGTTGCTGTTTGTTTAGAGGGGGTTTCCTCCCTTCAGTCTCCTCTTCAGGAGGTGAAATGCCCAATAGGGTTAAGGTCTGGTGATTGCCCTGGTCTGTCTAAAACCTTCCACTTTTTCCCTCCTGATAAAGTCCGTTGTTGAGTTAGCAGTGTGTTTTGGATCATTGTCTTGCTGCATGATAAAGTTCCTCCTGATTAATCTGGATGAATTTCTTTGTAAATTGGCAGACAAAATGTTCCTGTAAACTTCTGAATGAATTCTGCTGCTACCATCATACATCTTTAATAAAGATTACTGAGCCTGTTCCAGAAGCAGCCATACAAGCCCAAGCCATGACACTACCTCCACCATGTTTCACAGATGAGAGTCTATGTTGTGGATCATAAGCAGATCCTTTCTTTCTCCACACTTTGGCCTTTCCATCACTTTGTTAGAGGTTCATCTTGGTCTCATCAGTCCATAAAACTTTCTTCCAAACCTTTTGTGACTCATCTATGTACTTTTTTGTTTTGCAAATTCCAATCTGGCTTTCTGATTCTTACTGCTGATGAGTGGTTTGCATCTTGTGGTATGGAGTCTACATTTCTGCTCTCGAAGTCTTCTTCGAACGGTGGATTGTGATACCTTCACCCCTGCCCTGTAGAGGTTGTTGGTGATGTCACTCACTGTTGTTTCGGGGGTTTTCTTCGCAGCTTTCACAATGTTTCTGTCATTAGTTGCTGTTGTTTTTCCATGGCTGACCCATTCGGTGACTGTTGCTCAGTACACCAGTGGTTTCTTACTTTTTCAGGATATTCCAAATTGTCATATTACAAGAACCACCCGTCAGTCACATGTTCCAGTATTTTTGCTTTGGTGGTCTGATACAAAATGTGCAATGTTCTATGTTGTTTAAACCCAAACGACTTCAGTCTAAAGCAAAAAACTAAACAAATTAGCCTTGTCATTCTAATGGTTTCAGGGGGACTGTAAGGAATTACTTTTTTTAAAATTTGCTACAGTTTTATTTATATGTTTATATGTTTATTGACAGAATTCAATAACTGCCAAGATAAACAGCTTTTGTTCCTCTCATAATGTGGTCAAATTACTGTTCATGGTAATCAGTCAAGTTACAGATTAAACTGAAAACACTAGAGTGTGCGTCAACCGCCCCCCACACACACACACACAAGAATAAAAAGAAACACGAGAGAAATAATGGAGATTTACAATTAGAAATTAAAATAAGTATACTTGTTAAGCTATTCTTAAACACAGCAAAAATATAAAAAGCCATGAAAAACAAACCTAATTTACTAATTTACCACAATATAATATATTCTCTTTACATGAGAAGCTTACTAATTTTACTTTTACTGTGAAGATGCTTTCGCAGCTTATCGCTCTATCACTGCAGAGTTATTTATCACACGCGTACACAAAGGCGCACATTAGAAGTCAGAAGTCAAAACCAGAGGTAACAAACAGCTAGTAAATAGTGCGCCTGAAAGCTGTTTTGGCAAGATCACTCACGCAAAGTTCCACCTGACATTTGAAAATGCGTAAAGCTCCACACACACACACACACACACACACACACACGTATAAATATATTCCGTGGCAGAGTTTCTCCTCTCTCTCCTCTCAGAGTTTCTATTCTCTCTCTCTCTCTCTCTCTCTCTGGGGCTCTGCTTTATTAATGAGCTCCACACATAAAACACATCCGGATGACTGAGACTGTCACTCATCAAAAAGTCTGTTCACAGCCGACTCCTAGCGTGGAAAGGAATTATTCTTTCTTTTTTTCATACGGACAAGAGGTGATCACTGATTGCCAAGGCTATCAGGTGACCAGACCTTTAAGCCTCATTTCCAGACACCATATGAATATTGCATACAAAGTGAAGTGTAGCTTTGCCTCCCTGAATCACAGGGTAGAGGATGGAGACATATGTGCTGAAATGAGAGCTGGATTTTATACTGTGTGTGTGTGTGTTTGTGTGTGTGTACATGCCTGAGACAGAAAGAGAAGAAAAACATCCATGGAGTGACATATTTTTCAGCTGTAACTGTTGTTATTCCCCCTGTAGAAGCATGACAGCCCCTGGACAGCGCCCCCCATCCCCCCCAGATAAGCAATAATCCGCTCCTTTCTTCCCCTAACAAAAACACAGTCCCCGAAATGTGATTACGCTCTCCGTTTAATTGCTTCTATAATCAAGACCCTCTCCAGAGTAGACAAGTTGCACATGCAAACAGAAGTTTTGTTCTCCACAGTGTAGCGCGCTGCACTATACAGCTCCAGGGCTAATGGGGGAATTCCTGGCCCTGGCAGGATTGATGTGAAGCTGTCAGTGACAGAGAGACAGCTGAGCATGTCCAAACACCAAACACAGACCTCTGCACCTCCCCGGCTCCAAAAACAGAATACAGGAACACAGGTGTTTGAATAATAAATACTCATGCCACTCCAGCGGCACTGTGCCTGTAGAGACACGCGCCCAGAAAACAATGTTGATGTGCAGGAAGCCTCTCGTGCAGCCTGTGCTGGAATGAATAAGGTATACAGGGACTTCAATGCTTAGCGCATTGCTTTGGGTGATGCTGTTTCTTGCAGACTTGGGCTTTGCCTTAATAATCCAGGAAGGTTCCTCTGGGGGCAAGTAATGTCACTCTGATTCCAAAGTTTCCCACCAAATACCCAGAACTTTTTGATTATAATACTTCGAGTAAAAGATATCATTTGTAACACGGCCCATAATATGGAGGAGTGCACTTTAAATTAGTACACCGTGCTAAATCAAAGCCTCATCGGTGTGATCGAGAGAGCTTTTATTTTTAAAAAATATATTAAAAAAACCATTTAGATTCACAAGAGCAGGAGCCAATATAATTACTATAGCTTGAGATATCAGTTGTTGGAGATCATGATGGATCTGGCAACGCGAGCATTTTTGTAGATGATGTGTCCATCCTGTGCAGCTATTTAATACTCGGTTAGTCTCCGGGTCGAACATGACAGAAAATCATTAGGCACCGTAGGCTGCTAACTGTCACATGAATGATTGAGAAAGCAGTGAGGCATTCAGTTCTGTGGCAGTGAACCGTCTGTCCTGAGGAGCAGAGCCCACGAGACCTATGATGACGCAAAAGACCGAGAGAGAGAGAAAGAGAGAGAGAGAGAGAGAGAGAGAGAAAGAGAGAGAGATAGAGAGAGAGAGACTGTTGTACTACCAGATGAGATCTCAGTCTAGGGTCAAATGAGCCACTGAGCCATATGGTGTCTGTCCTGTACTTCAAAAGATTTTTTAAAATACCATCTGATAGGTATATTACGCCCTATAAACCCTAAACATCTGCACGGTTAGATGTACACTCTCGTGTCAGCCAAATGTTTTGAAATCAGTAAGCTTGACCCCAACATGGTTCAGACACGATTTCAGTAGCAACGCAAGGGACGAGAAGAATTTTAACAGGTGCTGAAAATAAAGTATTCCTCTAGCATGGGCAGTCCCCATTCAGTAATGACATTCAGCAATGACTGTCTTCTCTATGTCGAGTGTGCACTGGGGCAGGCCTCGCCGTGTGGAGATTCTCCATGGTGCTCCCATGAGCCCTATCAGCTTCTCCTCGGAGAGGGCTCCAGACACACACACACACACACACTCAGACACACTCAGACCGAGGGTTCCGCTGGGACACACACTGCCATGTCTGTGCTCACTCACTGCACACGCTTCCTCCACAGAACTCCACTCACTGTGCACTGGCTCCTGTTCATTAAGGTCATTACTGTTAAATGTTTTTCAAAGTGAGAAACATGCGAAAGTAGAGCTAGAAATTGGCCAAATTACAAATGAAGCCAGCACCTTAATTATTTGCTTCATTTGGTAGCGTGCGCTTGATTATACAAAAAGGTTCATTAAAAACGACGCTGATGAAATTCGAGCAAAATCAAGGCTTCTAATATCAGTTTATGTTCACATTCTCATTCACCGAAGGAAATATTTGATGGAATGATTGAACTTTATTGTCCACCAAAGTGGAAATTATTCTTTGGCTTCTCATTAATAAAATGTACAATTATACACATACACACTACACAGGTAATACACACATACAATTTATCAATATAAAAACGAGTCGCTTAGACTTCATTTAATATTCTAATTTGCCACTGGTAGAAAGGAATTTTTATACACAATTTCTAGGATATTATGAAGAATATTAAAATAAATCATTTCCCACCGTTAAATCTGCAGCTACGGCTTTCTTTTAGCTCGAGTTACACCACGATGCTGTTGATTAACGTTGATTCATTTTCTATCACTTTGCGCTTTGCTTTTTCTTCTTCACATGCCATGATGCAGTTGTTTTGTCTTATTAACTTCCACAGAGAGAGAAAAAACGGAGGTTTATGACAGAACGACAGCTGTTTGAGTTAGAATGTACCACCAACGTGTTTCGTGGAGGTTCTTCAAAATTAATGTGACCATATATGGATAAAAATTATTCATCGATGTTCTTTAGTAAATGAAATCATCATTGGAAATTGATGTGTTATAAGAGGAATAAAGCGATCGAGGACACGATGGTATGCAGAAAATAGTCAACATCCCACCTTCTGATGCCCATCAGGCCGCTCTTTGGTTGATCATTTACTTCTTATAAAATACACTTTACATTCCATGCTGAAATATTCACCTGATTATTCAGTCCGAAGTAGTTTTAATGACTAAGCATTATTTCTCTCTCCTTCTCTCTCACACACATTCTCTATCGGAACACAACCCAGCACACCTCACAAAGGTGAATTCCCCCACAGTTAGACTCTATCATTTGAACTAGTTGAGGTGAAAGTACTGCTTTGTGTATTGCGCCGAAGACTGTCGCTGTGTGTGTTTATGTGTATATGTGAGAAAGAAGTGTTAGTGAATGACAAACGGCGGGGTGAGAGAACTTGCTCATTCACACAAGCGTTTGGCATAGAGCCCTAGGGGGCATGATTACGGCGCTCAGGGTGATGCTTCAGCTCTCCACCTGACACAGTTCCCCCCCACCTCCCCCCTTCTCTCTCTGCCAGCCGGCTTTATGTTGCCTTGTGTTTTATTTACTCCGAGTGCTGTGTCCGTCACAGTAATGTATCTGCCAGGGCTGGGGAAATAAAGCTGTTTTTCTTTTTACAGCTGCCTGTATCGTTTATGGCTAATGTGTCCTCACCACTGCTGCTATTTATCAGCCTCCAGACATCCGCTTTGCTCCGAGGACAATATTTCAGTGTGGCGCTGTCCATCCCACAGCTGTGGAGATAGTTAACGTGGGAGGCAGACGAGAAGTGGTGTAAGGCTCAGTGTTATTGTAATATGATACTGATACGGTGATCATATTATGGGACAATGTAAGTAAGTAAGTAAGTATCTTAGTGGTAAACATGCTTGCCTCGCACCTCTGGGGTTGAGGGTTCGAATCCCACCTCTGCCCTGCGTGCGTGGAGCTTGAATGCTCTCTCTGTGCATCGGGGGTTTCCCCTCCAGCCTTGTAGGATGATTGGCATTTCCAAATTGTCCGTAATGTGTGAATGTACTATTGTTCCCTGTGATGAGTTGGCACTCCATCCAGAGTGGCCCCCACATTGTACCCATGGGATAGACTCCAGGCTCACCCATGACCCGGTTTACAATACGGAAAATGGATTGATGGAATGAGGCTCCAGGGTCAGCGCTTTGTAATAGTCAGTACAAAGTTTCCTGCCACAGAAGAGTCTTCAGGAGAGGGGAATCTGTGCTTACAGTTTATTTTTTCTGTACGATGATGCTGCGTTTTTTGGTTTTTTTCGGAGACAGAAAAATATAACAGAAGATCTAAAGGAACGAATTATCTAATGAATAAAATCTAATGAAATCGTTTCTCATTTTAAACATAACCACAAACGGATAAAAAGTTTGATGCGTCTTTCTTTAATACATAAAAAAAATAGTTATCATTTGCAGAAAACACTTCAGCACGTGTTGTTATAGGAAATTAATAAACAGTGGTAAATATGTCTCTGAGCAGAGACACATCGTAACACCCTGTCATCGATTCATTTCATATAACGGCATCACGTTTTATTCCTTATTTAATGCTGACCAAGTCCACGGCCAGTCACAGTAACAAGTAGCTGATTTGATGCTACTATCCAGCCATCCATCCATTTTCTGTACCGCTTATCCTACACAGGGTCGTGGGGAGCCTGGAGTCTATCCCAGGGATCTCAGGGGGCACAAGGTGAGGGGCATACTGGAAGGGGTGCCAATCCATTGCAGGGCACAATCACACACACACACACACACACACACTCTCACTCACACACCCATTCACACACTACAAACAATTTAGTGCTGCCAATCAGCCTACAACGCATGTCTTTGGACTGGGGGAGGAAACCGGGTACCCGGAGAAAACACACAGGGCAGAGGTGGGGAACAAACCCCAAACTCCGGAGGTGCGGGCAAACATGCTACTTAAAATAAGGATTTTAAACATGTTTTTCCTCATTAAATAGTACATATTTTCATCCATCCATCTGCTACCGCTTTCTCCTTTTAAGGGTCACGAGGAACCTGAAGCCTATCCCAGGAAACATCGGGCACGAGGCGGGGTACACCCTGGACAGGGTGCCAGTCCATCGCAGGGCACTATCACATACACACTCACACACCCATTCATACACTACGTACACTATAGACACGCCAATCAGCCTACCATGCATGTCTTTGGACTGGGGGAGGAAACCGGAGTACTCGGAGGAAACCCCTGCAGCACGAGGAGAACATGCAAACTCCGCATACACATGGCCCCTAGTTAATATTTTGCAGATATTAAATAACGAATATAGTAAAAGCATATTTTTTGTCATTTTTCTCCAATGTTGCACTCCAGTGTTGTTTTGCTGGTACCTTGTTTCTAATCTTGGATGTCATGATACATTGTGAAATGATATTTCTGCCATACCGACCAAACATTAAGGTACACATGTTCCTTTGAGAAATTTCTATAGTATAGTACAGAAACAAAATAAGTGCTTCTAGCCCGTCAACATAAAATACACATGCACACACAAACACGCCTCAAGTCAGTGGGAACTAGGCAGGCTTTTACAGTAAAATATTTTCATTATGGGCTGGCAGCATCCTTTCATGCTTCCTCCTGCGGAGTTCATATAGACATGCTTGGTTTAAACCGTCTTATTAAAGAAAATGAGAAGGGGGAAAAAAAAGGCGGGGGACAGGAAAAAGGGGCCTGCTGTAAATCCTGACACTTCCACGTGCACTTGAATTCACTTTCAAACACTTGTCTTTCCTTACCATAATAGATGTCAGCCCCTCTGATGTAGCTTGAACAGGAGGCAGAATAAGAAGATCTCACTCTTGCGTGTTCCCTAGCTATCATAAGTAGTGCCTCTGTGTTGTTCTACATCAAAAGAGGGAGACACTGCATCACCTGCCGTGCTCTCAGTGCATGAAGCAAAATATCTTCAAATCAGTTGTCCAAGACATTTCCCCCTATTAGGGCTCCACTCCTGCACAAGCTTAGAGGCAGAGACAGGCTCTTCACACAAGCTAAGCGAGCCACGATGTTACAGCTGGGAGATCAGAGGCCTGCGCTGCTTTTAGAATAGCCTGCAGTGACATGCCATTTAAAGTGCTGAAAGGAGAAAAAAGGGCCTCGTGATTTAACATGGTGAAAGAAACCAATGCTAATACACAGCTAACAAACAGGAGTGTGCTACTGATCATCTGTCTGCCACTGAGAGCAGGCGCGCACACACACACACACACACACACACAAGGTGAGCAGAGAGGATAAGAGGATTTATTTGCCTGACTGGAATCATGTACAGTGATTCGGCTGTGGATGCAGGTTTACGTTTTCAAAGGTTCTCTGTTGTTACACTGCAGGAGCCACCACTGTTAACACCAAATGGATGCTTCGCTATAGACCGGAATATTCTATATGTGGAAGTCCATATTGGTTACATTAGTCTGCAGTGAAGGGCCAGCAAAAGAAATGTCACTGTTCAAACTAGAGATGCACGATACCAAATTTCTCAGCCGATACAGATAAGCGATTATTCAGTGATATCGGCCGATACGATACCTCTTCCCTTTCTACCTTCTTTTAAATGAATAATAATTCATTCCACAATTCTGAAAGAAATGCAAATGAAAATTTTATTCTCTTCATTTCAACAAGTTGATTCACAGTAACTGGTCCCATACACATTACTCACATTAACGTTAACTCTTGAACTCAATTCTGAAGATTAAAGTAATTTTTCTGTACAATATATTCTTTTTTGTCGAATCATCTTCATTTAAATCTTTCAGCGGTGTACTGGCCCTTTAATTCAGCTCAGGCAGCTCGAGCAGCACAGCAAAAAAAAATAAAAAATTGACCTGATGCTGAAACTCCCGCTTCACTGCTGCAGCGTCCGGTATAAAATCTGATCAGTGCAGAGCTTACAGAGATTACACACTGCAGTTTTATCATCATTCCACACAAGAGACATCATCTTTACACACAGCACAAAATCGATGTGTTTTCCCGCCCTCTTTTGATTGACAGGATATAATCGGCCCTGATCATCGGATGTTTTTAAACTATCATCGGTGCATCTCTAGTTCAAATACTATTTACAAATATAAAAGGGGAAAATAATTACATTCAACCAGTTAAGATCCCATTTCTACTTTTATTCATAAGTCTAACAAAACTCTCATTTCCAAAACTTTTTGGACGGCCCAAATGACCCTGTAATTTTATGACGTGTCTGAAAAGCATTTTAGACATTTTTCAATTTGCCGTAATTTAAAATGACAACATACAAAATGTCATATATTATTTTCAGACATTTTTTTATGAAAATTTAAATATTAAATATCAAAAGAAACGTGGAGAGAGTAATAAAAGTCAAATTTCTTTTAAGTTATATGCCTCAGACAGGTTTAACAGCACCTCCTCTCAGAGATCAATAAAGTCCATCCATTCATTTATTTCACCACATGCAGTGAGCATACACACTATACCTACTGAACATCGAATTCCAGATCTAGTCCCTCTCTGCCGTTACAATAAGCTCCATTCTTCTGGGAAGGCTTGCCACTAGATTTTGGAGCGTGGCTATAGGGATTTGTTATCATTCACCCACAAGAGCATTAGTGAGATCAGGTGATGTCAGGTGAGGAGGTCTGCTGAGCACCCGGTGTTCCGGTTCATCCTAAAGGTGTTCAGTGGGGCTAAGATCAGGTCTGGTTGAGTTCTTCCACATCAACCTTGGCGAACAATGTCTTCACAGACCTTGCTTTGTGCACAGGGGCACGGTCATGCTGGAACATGTTTGGGACCCTTAGTTCCAGTGAAGGGAAATCTTACAAAGACACAACTCTGTGCTTCCAACTTTGTGGCAACAGTTTGGGGAAGAGCCACATATGGGTGTAATAGTCAGGTGTCCACATACTTTTGGCCATATAGTAGATATATATAAATAGCAAAACTGATTCAGCTTATATGGCTTGTAGGGGGCACAGTATTCAAATTTGTCTTACATGGATGCATAACTTGTATTTCTTGGTAGCCAATTCAAGTTATTAAAGTTACCCATGTGCAGTTCATATCTCTGAGGTTGCACTGACAGAGCAGACTGCATTCTTTGCTTTGCTGCATTTTTTGCTTCGCATCCAGTCGTCAAGGGCGGCATGGTGACACAGTGGGTAGTGTTGCTGCATCATAGCTTCAGGGTCCCCAGATCAATCCTGAGCTCAGGTTATGTTCTGTGTGGAGTTTCTGTGCATCTTCTCAAACATTGCACCTAGGTGTGAATGAACGTGTGCATGGTGTCCTGCGATGGACTGGCATCCTATCCATGGTGTTTTCTCACCCAGTGTTGCCAGGACAGACTCAGGCTTCACCGTGACCATGACCAGAATAACGTGCTAACTGAGAGTGAGTGTCAGTTGCAGTAAGACAGCATGAAAAGTAAAGACATTGAAGAAAAATACAGAATATATAATATATAATATTTAATATATATATTAATATGATAATATACCAACAAGAAGTATGGAGGAAAGGACTTTCACTGGGTGACATCTGTAATAAACATGTTTTATCTCTTCGGTGATACACTCTCACGTCCAATGGCAATGAAACGAACATTGGAGGGACAAATTGCAGCCAGGTTGTTTTGTACAGGAACCAAATGACTGCTTCGCACATGCTCATATGTTCTTGTTTATTTATGTGGCAGCAGCATCTCACGTTAGATGATTGAGCAACAGAAATACTGCGTATTTGTTTATTTCTATCAAACGAAACCTTGCATGGTGTGGCATGTGTGTATATATAAAGTGGCTCTGTAATCATAGCTGATTATAATTGTAATCCGCCTTGAACTGACCTTGACCTGAAATTCATTTTTCTTGTGCAGTATCAACTCAGGCAAGGAATTTCACTAGTACTAGGTCCAGCAAACACAATATTTCACCATTTAGAGGCTACAAAAGCTTTTTGTGGAATTTTTTACACAGAAGACAGCATTTTATTTACCTTAGGGATTGAATTGTATATGGATTAAATGACTAAATGATTAAATGACTAAAATTAGAGTTAGTTGAAGGCAAAGAGAAGAAAAATAGCGATCTCTTTTATCAGTCCACATTTTCTTTTCACTGACTTTTTTTTTCAATGATTAAAGGTGGTGGTTCAGATTCTATTGAAAAAAAACAAAACCCTTTTCTGACCCTATTTCTATTCAAGAAAGAAATTTCTGAGGCAGAACAGAAGTTGTACTTTTCACTAGTGCTAATGTCTGTGGCAGTATACAATTATAGTCTACATATTATATGACTGCATTCAAATACTAAGTATCTTTAATAACTAACATTTGAATGCAAGTTGTAAGGGATTTTGACCACCACAGTGCAATGTAAGATATAAATCCCCAGCACATCAGATTCATGCAATTAATTCCAGATATTTATGGTAACTATTAACAAAAAAGCCTGCAGTAATGCCACAATGCTAAATTAAGGAATCTACCTACAAGGAGATATATAAATATAAATATATATATATAATATATATATATATATATATATATATATATATATATATATATATATATATATATATATAAATAAAACACTAAGAATGAGAAGATGAATGTGTTCGTGTGTCAGTACAAGTGTTTTTATTTATTTATTTTGTACGTGTATGCATGTGTGTGCTTGGTTCCTTGTGAGAAGTGCTGATGTGTGTTTTGGGGGGTGGGGAGTGTAATCTGGGCAGGTTATGTTTTCCAGAGCTCAGATAAAGAAAAACAGGTTTGGCAGCCTGACGTTTCATCTCATGCACTGGAGTCCAAAACAAAGAGAAGATGATTGATTGGATGATGAATAATTTAGAGGCAGAGGGTTGTGGGATGAGCAGACTGAGCACGAGGCCGAGCTGCTTCACGTCTCCACTTAAAGATCGGGATTACACTCAAAGAAATTTTTATTTTTATGTAAGTTATTTTTTTAAGCCATCCCTAATTGTATCAGTGTGCGTGATCACAAACCTGCGATGCTGGAATATAGATAATATTTAAGTAAACCCATAACGAGGCACTATGGATGAGTATCAGACAAGCGTCTGTGTCATAGAGAAATCCTGAAGTTCCTCCTCAACTGAAATATTTTACTGCTGATATAAACACCCTAACCAATTCAGACATGACTACTATTAACCTACACTAACAATACAAGCCTACCAACTCCAGATCTGAGTGATTTCCCCACTCCACAACCCTGTAACGTTTATTTAAGTATATGAATACTTACATGCGCACAAAACAGGAACAATGACGTGAATTATAAACAAACTTTAAGTTAGGGATAGTTACAGTACACACACACGCACGCACACACACAGACACACACCATGACTGCATAGACACCTTCCTCACTGCAGCACCATTACTGACCACAGGGGGCGCTGATGTGATGCATTTGTCACAGCATATAAAGGAGGAGTCAAGAGCGCCAGATGCACACACAGCTTTTTTAAATATCAACCCTCATGAAATTTCATTTGGATTGTAAATGTACTGTAATTGACTGTCATAAATGTGTAATGGGCCTCTGAATCCACTGACATTGTGCTGGCTAATCAACTCATTTGAAAATGAATAGAGATCTATTAAGAGAGAAGTCAGTATTTCACATGGTTAGAAATGACTTTCCATCAACACCGGGAACTTTTTCGACATTTTACGCAAAATAACTTCTTTTTTTTTTTTAGCTCCTAGTGGAGTTATAAATGGTCTCCCACTACAACATGAAATGTGGAAATGAGGTAGATATTTTTAATTCAAGCCTGTCCTGTTATATCATTTTATTATGTCATTTGAAATATTATATATAGGGTACATACATAAACACATATTACATTGTGTCTGTGTATGTGTGTGTTTGTGTGAGTGAGACTAAATATGTAGCTCACCCCATGCTAAGAGGACATGTGGAGCGGTAAGGAGGACTCATCAGTAAGGAGAGTGATTGAGCTGCTCTACTACAAGTCCGGCAGTCCGTGCACAAAAATGAAATGAAGGTGAGACACCTGGAGAGGGAGAAAGGGAGATGGAGAGGTGCTATCACACCACCTGTCATTATTCCTCTCCTACCAAGGATGGGAAGACCTGTTTGAGGTGTATAATGGTCGTTACCTTCAGGATGCGGGGATAGACAGAGAGAAAAGCAGAGAGAGAGAGAGAGAGAGAGAGAGAAAGCCAGTGGAAGGACTCTGACAGACTCTGAGCCGCTGTGACAGGCCAGTGCTTCATTTCACAACTCTCTCCCTTCCTGTGCACCTCCATTGCTGTGCAAATGAATGTGACACACACACACACACACACACGACAGTATAAGACTAAAAACTCCCTAGTGAAAGCAGAATGGTTGGTTGAGTCGAGGGTTAAGGAGAAGGTATGGACACAGATGGAAGGTCATACTTATTAAAGTCTCAAATGTTAGAATTATATTCTCCTTCAGTCCTTTTAAGCTCAATAAACCATAACATTACTAAACATTCATTAGTTTTTAATAAAACTTCATAATGGCATTCATTGTCTGTTGCATCATATAACTAGATTACAATACATGAGTTGATTAAGACAATATTGAGTCATGTTCTGAAATAATCCTGTATCACCACATCAAGGCACTGAACAATACAGGAAGATATGTTCATGATGGAGACTAGGAAGCACTTCTGTTGTTCACTGCTGTGAAAGTATATCAGTCTGTACAGGATTTCACACAGTTTATTTGTGATTGTTTCGATCAAAAATGCTCGATTTTGCTGCATATTTTTTCAAATGAGTTTTTTGTGCTTTTTTAGGCCTGCAAATAAATTATTTTCATAATCCATTAATCGGCTGATTATTATTATTATTATTAGTAGTAGTAGTAGTATTTTATTTTATTATTCAATCATTCGGATGGAGGGAGACGGACTTACAATAGCATTTTTTTCATTTATTTAAAATAAAATCCACAAACCAAGTTACAAATACGGACCTCAGACACAAACTTTACATTAACTGTTTGTCCAATTATATATATATTATACAATATATATTTCATAAGTTTATATTAAATATACGCATTTATGAATTATTTGTAATGGATGCACAAAAAAGCACTGATAATTATATTATAGTCCTAAATTATTATTAAAATCGCACTTTCACCACTTTCTCGTGGTTTCTGTTACTCACTGCCTTTAGGCATACTGTTTTATTTATGTTTACTTTGATTGTACCGTATTAATTAGACATTACAGATCTTACTCGCGCTACACTGTTTATCTACACTGCGTGTGAGGAGCAGCGTGACCTCGTTACTAATAGCTCATTTTCGTTATAATAAACGACAGAGTTTACGCTGCAAGCGTGCAAATACACCTTTTAAGCAGCTCGCACCAGTTTCTCCTGCCCCTTGCACCCAGTGGAGCATTTTGGATATAAAAATTAGTTTGTGTTTGGGCATCACTGTCGTACTTCTGTGCTACAAAAGTTTGCAGGTTATCTTCTTCAAGGCATTTAATCTAAAATCCCCTGCCTTAGAGGACTCGGGTAACACACTTTATTCCGCTGTCACTTGACGATTACGGCTCTGTCTGATGGTAACCGAGGTCATGTTGGGAATAAAAGGTAACATTGATATAAACAGTAAACTGAAGAAGCTCATTGTTGTTAGCTCTGGGTGTCCGCTAAAGCTAGCGGCGTCTCATTACGTCCGTTTGGCGTCATGTGCCATCGACTAGGAAGCGGCTTATGTTCCCGTTAGTAAAGAACGGCTAGTGTTCCATTTGAGATGATATTACCTTTCTAAAATTCATACACTAGACAGTAGAGTGCACAGTGTAAGTGTATAGTACGTCATTTGGGACACAACTTTGGTCTGTACTCTCTGATGTGTGTTTGGAACAGAAGTAACGGAATGAGTAAACGTACCCTGACCAACTCGTACATAATGAGATTCATTGACACCAATTTTTATTGCATGAAATTGTTTTGTATGGTCTTTCACAGTGATGTTTGTTGGTAAATGTTTGACACACATTAATCGAAGAGGGCTTTGACTGAATGCGTGTTGTGATGACGTCACATGACATGTCTTGGCCCAAGTCTGTGGAAAATCTGCAGTAATTTCGAAAAGCTACTCTGCGGAGATTGCTTGATTTGGCGTTCATTTCTGCAATCGCAAAATCACAACATCCTGGACAGACTGTTATATTTACTGTATATTTATACACTACTGTATATGGCCAAAAGTATGTGAACACCTGACCATCACAAGAATATGTGCTTTTTGATCATTCCAGTTTTAATCACCCTTTGTTATTATAATAATCTCTACTCTTTTTTCTAGGCTTTCTACTAAATTTTGGAGCGTAGCTGTGTGTATTACAGCAGTCAGGCACTGATGTTGGATGAGGAACCCTGTGGCATAGTCAGCGTTACAGCTCACCCCAAAGGTGTTCAGTGGGGCTGAGGTCAGGGCTCTGTGCAGGACACTCGAGTTCTTCCACATCAACCTTCGCAAACACAGACCTCGCATTGACATGCTGGAACATTTGTAAAGTTAATCTAATACAGATGATTAATAAAGTCACAAATACAGAATTAGTAAACGCAATCTAATACAGATAAGATATGCTAGACTGCAGATTACTGCAAAATGTTAATCCCTTTAATTATAACATGTAAATAGTGCAACATACTCCCAGCACAGAATAAATAGTAAATGGTAAAACAGTAGAAGAGAAGAAGCCTTTATTGGTCACATATACATTACAACATTGTGAAATTCATTTTTTTTTCTTTCCCTCGTATACCCTAGCTTGTTAGAAAGCTGAGGTAAGAGCACAGGGTCAGAGCGTAGGGTCAGCCATAACACAGCGCCCTCAAGCAGAGAGGGTTAAGGGCCTTGGCTCAAGCGCCCAACAGTGGCAGTTTGGCGGTGCTGGGGCTTCAACCCCGGTCTCCTGAACAGTAAGCCAGAGCCTTAACCGTTGAATTGTTATGATAACAGGTATTTGTCTGCAATGTAAAATTTTCATATACCATTAAAAATCATTATCTATAACAGGATAGCATACCATTACCATGTGAATCTGAGCAGACTGTGACATCTGAATCTCCACAATTGAGTGACACAGCAATCCACCAACCACAACCTAGTTACGTGTTCCCTTACACATCTTTCCAAAGATTTACATTATCCTGTGTACTATCGATAGTGTTAATCTGAAGCCTTAGCTAAAGTTATCACATGGTCTACTTTACACTGCTGTTATATTACATTGTGCTACAAGCAAGTCAGTGATATTTCAGATTTGCTACTGAACTCTCTTTTCCTCCAAAATCCAATCCAGCCTTTTTTCTTCTGAGATCAACCCTATACAAAATTGGGCCCTAAGAAGGAAGATTGACTACAACGTTCTTCTGACTGATCTGGAAAGAAACATTTCTATCCTGATGGGAGTGGTCTATTCCAAGAAGTCCCTGCACTAGATTTTCAGGGCAGGAGGGCTCACTGAATGGTTTGATGAGTATACAAATGATGTAAATCATATGCTACGTCCTTCACAGTGACCAGATCTCAACTCGACTGAACACCTATGGGAGAGTTTGGACTTACCTGTTAGATATCACTCAGCAGTACCATCATCAGAAGAATGATGGTCATCTCTTCAGTGCATTTCCAGAGTCCTGCAAAGTCTATGCCAAGGGGTATTGAAGCTGTTGTGGTGGCCAAACACATTATGTTGTTTCCTCACTTGTCACCTGTCTGTATTTGTATATATGGATAGTATACTGTATATATACATATAATTATCACTGACATATATATGATCAGTCGTCCTACAGTGGTTTACTATAAATATTCCTGTCAAATACTTACCATACAAATTCCATAACTTTCTAACCCTCTTGACACACACACGCACACACACACACACACACACACACACACACACCCAAAACATCTAAGTAATTGAGCAGAAGTGCCTGAAGTATTCTAAGTACTTTATCCTTAGTGCTTCATTGGCCAAAGTGAATGCAAATGACATGCCAGTCAAATCACCATAGAGGCACGGGAAACGCTTGGAGCCTGTTTAAAAAGAAGACACATAACTGTGGTTTACCACTCTCCATAAGAGCAGTGAGAAGAGGAAGAGAAAGACAAACTCTAAAGATGTTTTTGAAGCTAGCAGAAGGTCCACAAGGGGATTCTGTGCACTCATCATCTTGTTTAGAGTGCATTAGCAGGCAGCGCCTTCGCTTCCCTTGCTCTAGTTTTCTTGTTGTTGGGGTGGAGTGTCCTGAGGCAATAACAGCCTCCCTCACAGCTCTATTCAGCGTCACACAGGGGCCTAATTTTCCATCAGTAAAGCATGAAATCATCACCGAATGCACCAACAGCCACTTCTGCCTCTACCATTCATTTATCAAGCTTTAAATGCATTTGAACTCCCATGGAAGTGGATGTACAAGAGCATGTGTACCATCAAATTATTGTACACCACAGCCTCAGTCTTCAGTTACAATAGGCCTGTGTGAATTTTTACTCAAGCGCATGGGTCAGCTTGGTTGGTAAATGCAACATTCATCTTCAGTAAACTTTTTGTCCTGGTCAGGATCTGGGTGGATCCGGAGACTATCACAGGAACACCGGAAGTAAGGTCGGAATTAGGGCTGCACAATTATGGCCCAAATGATAATCCAGATTATTTTGATCAATATTGAGATCTCGATTATTTAATGATTTTAGGGACAACAAATTTTTATTGTACTTTGACATTTAAATGAACAGACCGCTGCTTTCACCTCCATGTTGTACTACCGTACATTCCTGCTAATGTACAAATCTTTGCATCAAATTAGACTGATCCTTAAAGTGCATCATCTCGTAGAAGCAAAATATAAATAATATTATACCCAAAATATAGGATAAGTAAAAATACCATCAACCAAATGAAAATATGCACCAAATATAACAATATGCAACTAAATGAAAACAATTCAGGCGTATACAGAAAAGGCAATAACGGTGTTTACAGGAAAGACACAGGGCAGTTTCTTTTAGGAGATTACAAAAATATAGGAGCACAGTTGAAGTTTAGTGTTTTTTCTTTTGTTTGTTTGTTGTTAGAGATGGTAGCATTAATGTGCCACAATATAACACACAAGTCGGCATGAGAAAACTTGAGCTTGTCAATTATGCCAGAATTTAGGAACATAGTGCATGATCAATAAAAGATGATGGTTGTGAGATCGGAGAGTTGACAGAAGCAGATGATCAGTGTAACTCGTCATCTTAATGGCTTCTCTGCAGTATTTATACACTTGTTCGGTTGACTGAGGAGATGAAAAGCAGTGTGAAAGTAACTGTTTCACTGTGTAGATGCACTTTGGAATTCCTGCAGTTAATTTTCCGATCGTATTATACAACTCTGAACAGGTCACCCGCACCGATGCGAATAAATATTTAGTCACAGTCGCACAAAGTACTTTTCAGTCACATTTGCGAGTGAAATGGTCGCACTGTAGAGCCATGAGTTTATCTGCAAAGTTTATTCCTATTCGGCGTGATGGGGTTTAATATCCTGAACAACCTCTGTAGTGCCATTTAGCATTGTGCTATTGTCATAATTTCCCCTCACTGCCAGTTTCTCTGTGAGCTCCAGCGCTAAAATGCTAACACCGTTTCTGGGTTTTGGCACTACAAAATGACATCATCCCTGCGCCGCTCTATGTGATTGGCTGTAAGTGTAGGAAGCGCTTGATTTGAGTGGAGAAAACAGCAGAGTTTTCTATGAGCAGAGGACAAACTTTAAACGTCAATATCGCAGTCGATCATGTTCATTTAATCGTGGGCAGTCAAAAGCGTAATTGCGATCGATATTCGATTAATTGTACAGCCCTAGTAGGAATATATACCATTCGCTCCCCACACACATCAATGAGCCTTGGACGCCCAAGACCCTGTTGCCGGTTCACCAGTTGTCCTTCCTTGGACCACTTTAGGCAGGTACTAACCACTGCATACCAGGAAGACCTCACAAGACCTGACATTTTGGAGATGCTCTGACCCAGTCCTCTCGCCATCACAATATGGCCCTTGTCAAAGTCGCTCAGATCTTTACGCTTGCCCATTTTTCCTGTTTCCAACACATCAGTTTTGCTGCCTAACATATCGCACCCCCTGACAGGTGCCGTTTTACCAAAATAAGAATGTTATACACTTCCTTCTTCCACTTCACAAGTCCATGTTGACAATGTTTACTTCAGTTGCTTGAGTTCCTTAACAACTATTTGATTTGATCAAAGTCGTTGTCAGCTCAGACTAGCCCCAGTTTGACTGTAACGTTGATCTGTAACATTGTGCACTGTACGCAGAGCACACAAGAAGTTGTTCAACTTATATGCAACGAAGAAAAACTACTGATCCCGTTTTCATGTCATTCTATGATCAACTGGCCTCAAATTTTATCACAGTTTTCTCTTCCAGTGACTTCACATTAAAAGTAAAGCCCTTGTTTGAGGACAGTTACTCCTACAAACTCTACATGAGGGCCATTTCCCAGCACTGACAACAGAGCCATGCAAAATGGATGACAAGAGCAAAGCACACATAACAAACTTGAGCCATGTTAAAATGATTTTCTCCTTCAATAATGAATCACCACCAGCAGGGCATCAACATTCAGAGAACAAGAAAATAAGTCAGGCTCTCTGGGAACAAAACTTCTATATTTAATCTGGGAGAAAAAAAGGGGGGGGGGCTTGCATGCAAAGTACTGAAAAACAGAATGCATCACAAGTTCTGTGGCATGCAAATTGCCTCCCGGATATACTCTAAGCTTATCTGTCCTTGTCTTTGTGATTGACAGGATTTTTTTAATGTGCAGATTATAAATATTTATAATTGGGTTGATATTGGCAGCCCACTGTTGCCAACTGCATCTATTGAACTAAGGAAGGCAGAAAGACAGACACCACACTGTAAAATCTTGGAGCACAATATGGCATGCAGATGGCACAGGGCTGCAATAAATAAGCCAGGCTTCTGAGCACTGCCACTTTTTTCTCTCCAGGAGTTAATGAGTGTAGCTATTTCAGTTTTGAGCTGTCAATGTTGACGTGCACTGTCCTCAGCGGACTGAAGTTCAGGTAAAAGTCAACATGAGCTTTTCAGCACTCTATAAAAGGAGGTGGTGGAGGAGGAGGAGAAGAGAGCTTGTGGATTTGGACACTGAACCATTCCTAGGAATACCAAGGAACAGGCACTAAGGCTGGGTATACTAGCCAATGAACTTCCGCTGTCCTCAGATTAAGCATGTCTTACATAAGCACTACGGTATATAGAGCCTGACGAGGTCAACTCCCTCTCTTTCCCCTCCCTCCAACCTCTACAGAGTCGTCCAACATCAACATCCCAGCTCTGTAAAAGAGTTCGTACCCCCGCTGAACACTGAAGCAGGGCAGGGCTCTAAACAGTGGGCAGTATTCTTCTTTATGGCAGTACAGGGTGAGGAATTTGGACATAGCTACAATGGCTTCATTATTCTACTGTGGCTGAGCCTGCTGTGAGCTTGCTGTGAACAGCTGTCAGCTGCCCTGTCTACCTCTATGACTGCACAGAGCAAGAAGAGATAGGAAGAAAGAGAGAGCAATAGAGTGGGAGAGAGTGAGAGTGAGAGAGAGAGAGAGAGAGAGAGAGAGAGAGAGAGGGAGAAAGAGAGAGAGAGAGAGAGAGAAAGAGAGAAAGAGAGAGAGAGAGAGAGAGGAGAAAGAGAGAGAGAGAGAGAGAGAGAGAGAGAGAGAGAGAGAGAGAAAAAACACGTTTTGGCACAAAAGGTGAAAGAGAACCAAATATCAGATACCATAATCACCAACAGATCTCTGTTGGCCACTGGATTATTTTCTTCTAATAGAAAAAAAATTACACAGCACAAAAAATAAAATAAAACAACATTGTAACAATGAATGAAAACCGGCATAATTCAGCATTTCACTGAAAGCACTTCATCTGTTTGGTTTATTTTATTATTCCAAATTTCTAAGCATTTTTATTTCATCGATTTTATTCTGTTTTACACAAGATAATATAATATTATGGATGGTGTCCCATAGGTCCAGTATCATAGGGTAAACCATCCATCCATCCAACCATCTTCTACTCCTTTTCAGGGTCACGGGGAACCTGGAGCCTATCCCAGGGAGCATTGGGCACAAGGCGGGGTACACCCTGGACAGGGTGCCAGTCCATTATACGGTAAACATTTTTTTAAAATAGCAAACAAAAGCTTTTATTTACAGAACTCGAATAATAAGTTCTCTTTGATTTCGATTTCTCACGAGTAGCATTATTTGTATTCACTACATTATCCCGGTCATGCTAAACTTATGAGACTCAAGTACATGATATAATGCTATATATTTATTATATATTTTATATGTTCTATTATATTTTGTATATATGCTGGTTTCACCTCCTACAACCTCAGAAGTGCAACTGATGAAGGACTATTGTCCGAAATTTCACGTTTCTCTGGTAACTACATGCACTACGCTTCGTTTTTACTACACCTACTACTATTTATACTTGTGTACTTTTTAATCTCCTTAATTTTGTACTTATCTTTTATTTTATTCTTGTGCATTCTTTCCTCTGTGCATTTAATTTTAACTACTTGAGTGTACAGCATGTGTATTACTATTATTATTATTATTATTATTATTATTATTATTATTATTATAACTATAACATAAGCTAATTTTCCTGTTCAAGTGCCAGCTCTAGCAGTCTTTTCAGAAGTACATTGGTGAGTAACTTTAAAGATTATGTTGACCCCTGATCCTCACAGAAAGGTGTATGACACAGCATGGATTCATCACACACATTATTACTGCATCGCTTTACCTAAAGTTCAAATGGAATCAAACTCTGAAGCGGATGCAAACTCTCCAGGCTTACAACGTTGATAAGTATCAAATATTCGACCAGGATTTTCCCATTTTGCAGCCTCCACACTAAATAAATCACTCCATTCAAATTCTTCAGTAAAATACAACTAGGCAAACATAATAGCTGGGGAAACCAGCACCTAAATTATGCAACCAAAACATAAACAAAGTATATTCACCATCACAACACCGACTATTTTCCTTTGTCTTTGTCACACACACACTTTATTAAATCTCACAGGGTGTTTGAATTTAATGTGAGCATGAAATACAAACCCTTCAAGCAGATTAAATTCGGAATCAAGCTGGCCATGTAAATGATGTGACGACAGGGGGCCCTGTGCAATTAGCATGCGGGGCTACTGCTAGTGCAATTAGGCAAAACAGACAGCTAGAGCATAGGGGCCAGGGACAAGGAGGAAGAGACAGCATTTCCATATTGCTCCAAAGGACAGTGGGTGGACGTCAGAGTAAGAGAGAGATTAGATGAGACGAGGGGGAAAAAACAATAAAAAAATAAAAAATAAAAAAACAGGTAGTGCCGTGTTCCTGAATTTAACAGAAATTTATAAGCTGAATAAGGGACAAATGTCACAAATAAAAAAGAACAAATGAAAAACATCTATTCACTGTCACTAAATGGTAAATTACAAACTTTTGTAGGTGAACAAGCCACAAAAGACATTTAAGCAAATCATTCAGGTGAATCTGTCAGTGTGCCAAGACACAAAAAGGAAGGAAAAACCACCTAGAGAAATAAACTAGGTTAAATTAGCTAGACAAGTATGACAAGCAACATGGTCCTCTTCAACTATGCATGAATGCATCAAATTCAAACGCAAGAGAAAAAGCTAATGACAGTAAAGAAAGAAAAAAAACGGCAATAGCAAGAAGCATCTCAGTAGGTTTTTTCTTTTCATTCCTTTTTTTTAATGGAAGACATGTAAATGATTCAAATGTAACAACAGAACAGAAGGAAGCATGTTCATTTTCATCCCAGAAGACCGGATATCTCCGTGTCCATGTTTACGGAGTAACTATGGACTAGAGCACTGCTGGAGTGTGTTCCTAGGTCAAGCTCCTGATTTCACAGAGTCTCACGGTGACAGCTTATTGTCATATGTTAGGCCGATATCTTGGCACCATTTTGAATGCATGTTTTATTAATGTGGACAACTGCCATGGAGAAGAGCATAAGATGCCCCATTGCCTGACTGGTAGTGCTGGCGAGTCGTGTGATCTCCCATTGGGTTGAGTGGCTTTAGCCTTGGGGCTTAAACACATCTCACACTCCCAGAGCTCACCTCTTACCACGTGACTACCTGTCAGTGCAGAGGCAATTGTGCTGCTCGGCTAACAGCTGAGGTCCGGCACACACACACACATACACACACACAAAGCCACCCACACCTGAAGTGCTTTTAATGGGGCATGTAGTCACAATGCCAGAGTTCTTATACACGTCCAACCTTTCTGCTGCTTATCCTAGTTGGTCGGCTCTCAGCTGACATCCATTATGATATGATCCTGACTCAAGACTGAGCTAACATTTATAACAAAGAAATGGCTAAACCTCAGTTCCAGCTCCTTAAATCCATCAGAATAAGACTCAATATGATCGATTGCTAGATGGACAGATTAAGGATCTGCTCTGTGTCTAATTAATAACTCAAAAAAGCAGACATATTTAAGACATATGCGGCTGAAAAGAAGAAAATAAGCACAGAAACTGAACAAGAAAACATCACAAGAATTCTACTGCCACAAACACCAATCAAAGGAAGAAAAAGCAAAGTAGTAGTGGCATCCTGGCATTCAGTTACACAGAAAGAGGATCTCAGAGGTTCCCCTTTCCAGACATCAGGAAGCACATGGTTCCTTAACTTTAACCAAACCGTAAGTTTCGCTGTGCTCAAATGATCACTGCCATATTTGGGTACTGCTGATTCAGCCTTGGGGTTAGGAAGCATTTGAGCACAATACAGCATATTTCCGAGTATGAATCAAGTTAAATTTTAAATCAGTTCATCAATGTTAAAATACAAGCAGTTGAAGGCCCAAATCAATGGCCCAACAGCGGTAACTTGGCAGTGCTGAAACGTGAACTCATGACCTTCCAATCAGAAGTCCAACAGAAGTCCAATGAAGTGTATATTTCTGCATAAATATGGCCTAAAGCATCATCAGATTTTCACCTTATCTAATATTACATATCTGTGAGTGGCAGAAGTATGTGAACCTTTGCTTTCAGCATCTGGTGTGACCCTCTTGTGCAGCAATAAATGCGACTAATCGTTTCTGGTAACCGATGATCAGCCCATTCTTCAGTACAGAACAACTTAAACTCTGGGATGTTGGTTGGTTTCCTCATATGAACTGTTTGCTTCAGATCTTTCCACAACATTTCTATTGGATTAAGGTCAGGACTTTGACTTGCGTGTTTAGGGTCGTTCGCTTGCTGCATGACCCACCTTCTTTTGAGATTCAGTTCACAGACAGATGTCCTGACATTTTCCTTTAGAATTCACTGGTGTAATTCAGAATTCATTGTTCTATCAATGATGGCAAGCCATCATGGACCAGATGCAGCAAAGCAGGCCCAGACTATGATACTACTGTATCACCACCATGTTTCACAGATGGGATAAGGTTATTATGCTGGAATGTAGTTTTCCATTTCTCTAAACATAACCCTTCTCATTTAAAGCAAAAATCTACTTTGACTTTCTCTTTGCAACCCTGGCATACACACCATTGTGTTGTTCAGTGTTCCTGAAGTTGGACTCATGAACATTAACATTAGCCAATGTAAGAGAGGCCTTTATTTGTCTAGAAGTTACCTAGGATTCCTTTGTGACCTCGTGGACTATTACACATCTTGGTCTTGGAGTGATCTTTGTTGGTCGAGCACTCCTGGAGAGAGTAACGTCCATCCATCCATCTCCTAACCGCTTACTCCTTCTTCAGGGTCACGGGGAAACCTGGAGCCAATCCCAGGAAGCATCGGGCACGAGGCGGGGTACACCCTGGACAGGGTGCCAGTCCATCGCAGGGCACAATCACATACACTCTCACACACCCATTCATACACTACGGACCCTTTAGACACGCCAATCAGCCTACCATGCATGTCTTTGGACTGGGGGAGGAAACCGGAGTACCCGGAAGAAACCCCCGCAGCACGGGGAGAACATGCAAACTCCACACACACATGGCTCCGGCGGACGTGCTAACCACTAAGCCACCGTGCACCCTGAGAGAGTAACAATGGTCTTGAATTTCCTCCATTTGTACACAATCTGTCTGACTGTTTATTGGTGAAGTCCAAACTCTTTAGATATGGTTCTGTAACCTTTTCCATCCTGATGAGTGTCAACAATTCTTTTTCTGAGGTCCTCAGAAAACTCCTTTGTTCATGCCATGATACACTTCCACAAACATGTGTTGTGAAGATCAGACTCTGATAGATCCCCGTTCTTTAAATAAAACAGGGAGCTCACTCACACCTGATTGTCATCCCATCGATTGAAAACACCCGACTCTAATTTCACCTTCAAATTAACTGTTAAACCTAGAGGTTCATATGCTTTGCCACACACAGATATGTAATATTGGACCATTTTCCTCAATAAATAAATGACCAAGTATAATATTTTTGTCTCATTTGTTTAATTGGTTCTCTTTGTCTACGTTTAGGACCAATGACGTTTTAGGTGATATATATGCAGATATATAGAAAATTCTACCACTGTAAAACTGCATTCAGTAAAAAAAAAAAAATATTCTAAGCAATGGCTCTCTCGAAGACGCAATGCTGAACAATGTGGAAAATGGTTAAACAATAAACCAAATATATAAAGCGCCAAGATCAATTGAGAGACCAATAGAAAAGAGATCTGCATGAGTAGCACATTTATATTGTAATTTCTGAAAGCAACTGTTATTCAGTATAAAACGTAAACCATATTAAGATGGCAATAGCAGCTCGTGAGCCAGTTGTTGGTGAAAATCAGTCTTGATCTGGCAATATGGTAGGAACAAACGGCACTGAAAGACAGACTCATCGTAAAGAGGATTGCTCATATAGGCCACATGAGATGAGATTCAGCAATGGGAGCCCTCGAGAAGTGTATTATTTGTATGATGAAATACTGCAATTCCACAGTAGACTGTGGTGCACCTTCAAGGGACTACACTCGACTGTCCAGAAAACCCTCTCCACAGGCAGAGCTTGTTGTGAAACTGGTGAAGATGCACTACATTCTTCAGTTAAGTAAAAAAAAATAATAATAATAATAAATAAAAGAAGCTGTGTGTAGTGTGTGTAGGAGGCTGTGAGGTAGAATGTGAATCTGTGTCTAAACAGATAATCAGCTTTAAAAAAAAAAAAAGCTTTTAAAAAAGCCAGTATCTGGCTGTAGATTGAGCGCACCGGTTAGCGACCCTCGTTCATCCTGCAAGAGATGACACGTTCCTACATCCATACCTGAATACTTCACATAGTCTGAACGGGAAAAAGAGACAATATGATAATGAAACAGAACAGAACGCGGTTAATAATCAAGTAGACACAAGTATTAGTCAAACTATTTCAGTTGACATGCCTAAAATCAGTAGATGCAACAACAAACAAACAAACAAACAAACAAACAAAAAAACAGCTTGTACAAACTATTTTCATCTTCAATGTCAGGGAAAGCAGTGAAACAAAAGGTTTCACTAACAAAGCTTTCCACTGAGACTTGACACTGGTGTTAGTACCTATTTACATACTGAAAATGCACTGGCAGCAATTTGCATAATGTTTTTTGTAGCCGTGTGCTCTGGGGAGCCGCATTGTAACATATTGATGCTTAATGAACTCTGAAAAAAATTGATTTTCCACAGAGTAAATTAAGAAATGCATTATAGCTGTTAAAGCAATCTTGTGGGAAATCGAAGCCTTCCACTGCTAAACTATGCTTGATAAGTAATAAATTACACGTTACAGTTATTTGCTTTAATTCATGCTAATTTCGCCCAATTAATGTATCACAGTAGCTCTGCGGTCTGCCACAGGAGGTTTAATTATTATCTTGGTTTTTTTTTGTGTCCGTATGTTTGTGTTTCCTGTTTGTACTGGATGCATGATGCATAATTACATAAACCCTAAAGTATATTTGAAGGTATATGCGTATTTGAGGACGTCTGCCAGGAAGTGTGAATAACTGTCTTTGTGTATAATAGATTATTTGTACATAGTGAGCATTTGAATGGAGCTGAAACAAAAAGTAGTGTATAACAGGGCCTCAAACAAATCCAAGCATCTGGTTTCTAAAAACAAACTAAAGCCATATTCATACAGTTATGATAAATCTAAGCTGACAAATTTCTTGTTAATACACCATTATATTGATATTTTCCAGTCCAGAAACGAGGTTTGGCGGTGTGTGTGTGTGTGTGTGTGTGTAAGCTCTGCTGTTTTTTTCCTGTGTGTGGCTCTGACAGGACATCGCTCTTCCTTCCTTTTCTCTCCTTCCACACGGTGATGACACACTGTTTACAGGCTCTGTCCTATCAGGCCTCCCTGATGCCACTTTTCCATTCAATCAGTATGTGAGCATGTGGCAGCTCGACACACACTTGGAACACTGTACACTTCTCACCCGGAGGCTCAGCTCCCCGCTTCTGGAGACATTTCTTATGAAATCAAAGCCGGAGAAAAACAAACACTAGATTTCCTTTGGAGCAGTACGAAGCCACAAACATTCATCGCTGAGCAGGAAATTTCACACCACATGAACGTCAGGGACTGTTCAGGACAACCCATTTTACAGCCCTATCAATGACTTCATATATCAAATGAAATCCTACTGCCATATGCACCTCCGTGAAAAGCTGAAGGGAGCGCGCTCGCGTAATCTGGCACTGACGCTGGAAAAAGTGACTCCTTAATGAGCCCTTTATTTCTCTTACTATAGTAGATTTCTTTACCTCTACAACCCGGATATTTCAACACATCAGTACACACTCAGTGGCAATTAAAAGTATACAGAAATCAGTACCTTCAGTTACCTTTCAACTCTTTTTAGCAAAAAAGGAAAGAGAAAATAAAATAAAAAACTGTGCGTCCTCTTGTCTAATAGACTGGAAGTAGTCAGTATTCTGCTCACACTCATAGTTAAAAAGTTTAAGCGCTGCTGGTTTTTCCACTAAATTAGAGAAAACAAAATCTCCTGATTAGTCAATTAAGTGCCACATTAGCTCGGGAGTTAATTAAAAGATAGGGCACAGTCTTTAACAATATGCTAAGGCAGAGTGTTTAAACAGAAGACTGAACAAATGGTGCTTATTAAAACTTACTGTGAGTCACTTGACATCTAACATAGCTGTACCTAGAGTTACACAAACAGATTGTCAGGCTGTGGCACTCCATGTATCCATCTATGCTAATATTCTGGAGACAGTGAGGAGAAGTGCCACACATCAACAGCTGGCACCACAGGATGTAAACGCTTACAAAAGAAACGCCTAAGCTACTTCAATTACTGAAGCGGAAACCCACGCGCACACACAGTCTTTAACCTATGTCAGCATTAATATCATTCTTCAGTGTTACTGGATAAACAATTGTCAAATGAAAATTTTTTTAGGATACATTTTTATGATTATATGGGGATTTACGGTACATTGCCAGAGCCATATCACCCTGCAGTTCTCGCCTGGTTTCCCACTGAAGCTAAAGCTGGGTTGAGCCTGGACAGTACCTGGATGGGAGACTCCTGGGGAAAACTAAGTTTGCTGCTGGAAGTGGTATTAGTGAGGCCAGCAGGGGGTGCTCACCCTGCGGTCTGTGTGGGGCTTAATACCCCAGTAAAGTGACGAGGATACTGTACTGTAAAAACAGCACTGTTGTTCGGATGACACGTTAAACTGAGGTCCTGACTCCCTGTGGTCGGTAAAAATCCCAGGACACTTATCGTAAAAGAGTAGTGTCTGGCGAAATTCCCTTCTCTATCATGTCCCCCTAATAATCTCCATCTCCGAACTGGCTATATCAATCTCCCCTCTCCACTAATAGCTGGGGTGTGTTAAGCGTTCTGGCGCAATATGGCTGCAGTCACATCATCCAGGTGGATGCTACACACTGGTGGTGGTGGTTGAGGAGATCCACCTCCTATACAATGTAAAGTGCTTTGAGTGTCTAGAAAAGCACTATATGAATGTAATTAATTATTGAACAGAAAGCTATATGTATGCATACTCGCCAACCACTTTATTAGGATTACCTGTACAATCAGCCAATCATATGACTGCAGCACGATATATAAAATCATGCAGGTACAGGTCAAGAGCTTCAGTTAGTGTTCACATTGAAACATAAGAATGGGGAAAAATCTCAGTGATGTGTGTGAGTTTAACCATGGCATGGTTGTTGGTGCCAGATGGGTTGATGGTTTGCTTATTCCAGAGATTTTCCCACACGGGCGGCAGGTGGTAGAGCGGGTTGTCCACTAATCATAGGGTTGGTGGTTCAATTCCCGGCCTACGTGACTCCACATGCCGAAGTGTCCCCAAGTTGCTCCCGATGGCAAGTTAGCGTCTTGTGAATGGATGAATGAAAACCAGTGTAAGGTGCTTTGTAGAACCGCTAAGGTTAAAAAAAGCACTAGTGCAGACCATTTACAATGGCCTTGAGAGTTTACACAGAGTGGTGCGAAAAACAAAAAACATCCAGTGAGCTGCAGTTCTGCAGGCAAAAACGCCGCCTTGTTTTGAGAGGTCTGAGGAGAATGGCTAGACCGGTTCAAGCTGACAAGAAGGCTCCAGTAACTATCCCCTGAGATTTTCCACAAACAGCAGTCTTTAGAATTTACACAGAACAGTGTGAAAAACATCAAAACATCCAGTGAGCGGAGGGTCTGCAGGATGAAACGCCTTAACTGATGAGAGAGATCAGACGAGAATGACCAGACTGGGTCAAGGTGACAGGAAGTCTAATAAGCACTCTTTACAATCGTGGTGAGCAGAAAAGCCTCTCAGTAGCAGAAGACCACATCAGGTTCCATTCCTGTCCACCAACAACAGGACTTTGGGGCTACAGTGAGCATGGACTCACCCGAATTGAATAGCTGAACAAGAACATAATACTTATAGGTAAATAAATAAAAATAAATCTGAAACATTAACGCTTATAATAAATTACGTTAAAGGCCATGACACACTTCTCACCCTCTAGTTCATTTCATTGGAGCTCATAGTGCACTGATGTTAATGTTTTCTCTAACATTATACATATGTCGGATCGGAAAATACTCATAAATGTATCGATTTGATGGACCATCCCTTCACTCTTTATCAAACTCAGCGCAACTTTTTTTTATTTCTTCACGCACACAAAAAAAGCAAGATTGTGTCAGCGCCCTGAGCGCTGATAGTCGCTACACTGAGACATCACAGTTCGCTGCCCGTGTTGCCATATCAGCGTCACTTTCTATACAGAACAATGCGACAGCTGACAGCTTGCACAGAGAATCATCCCGCTAAGCTGAATTATTTCTGCCATGTGTTAATTTATTAACAACCTGTGCATGCTCTAATGTAGGGAATTTGCATATACATTTTTAACCTGGAAATAAGATCATGAATATTCCTCAAGCAGCCAAGCACTTCTCTTTGTTAGTCACTTTTGATTCATAAGAGAGTGAGAGGGAGAAGAAGACAAGTCACAACGACTATATCTCCTGCAGGGTCTGTATTCGTTCAGGGCAAATAAACACTTTCATACACAGAATGGTTAATGGAATATCATGGGGAACCTACTGGTATTATTTTATTATTAGTAGTAGTAGTAAGTAGTATATTATGATGTATAATGTAGTGAAAACAGTGTTTGCGCTATACAGTGTGGATATAGATGTTCTCAGATACACCCATCTAGCATGTGCAGAGTGTTTTGAGACGGAATAAAGCGAGCACCTAATTTGTATGAGCCGCACTCCTAAGGTATCAGGACAAGAAGAGTTATTCCTACGAGACAGCTCTACAGGTTCCTCTCCTCTGCACCTGTGAAGTTTCTTGTGTATGCTCCTTATTTTGCACAGAGATGCAACGCTTAGCCCCAAACATAAATAATACACTGCCTTCCAGCTGCAACACACTTGTCAGTACAACAGACTGCTTGTGAATGCTGAGTACACAAGACAAACAGAGACACAAAAAAAACAGATGAGCCTATTGTCTGATGAAACAAGCGTGATGAGATAATAAATTAATAGGACATGTCATGTTATTATTACTGGGGGTAGTACTCGGGATAATTGCTATTCTTATTTATTTATCATTGTAGCACGGCTCTGCTGAGAATATAGTGCACGCATGTCTGTAAATGGTAGTCGGCTTTAGTTAAACGTATTGGATCATTTGATTAACAGATCTAACATGCTATCAGTGGGTGATATAAAAGGAATAAAGCAAGGTGGGCATGCTGTTAGAAGAGAACAATCATTTAAAAACAAAATGGTGTGAATCGTCAGGAAATCGGACGTGTGATGCGGCCTGGCGTGCAATGGAACTTTTATTCATTTATTAATTAAACACTAGCTGCGTTTACATGGACGCCAATAATCTACTCTTAACCCGATTAAGACCATACTTTGATTAAGAAACTACCATGTAAACAGCAATTTTTACTTACCTTAATCTAATTAAGCTCATAATCGAAGTAAGCAATAATCGAATTAAGACAGGTGGAGTACTCCTGTTTTAGTCGCATTATGGACGTGTATTACAGACTTGTAAATACCTTAATCATATTATCAACGTTATGTGAGAGTTTTCATCACATTTTGCGACAGGACACGATCACACACAGCAGTTTTACGACGAACAAGAGAGTTCGGCTACGTCCCAACAGCATACTTGCCTACTATAGGCCTGTAGTGTGGAAAAATACATCTATCTCGGCTACTATATAGACGATAAGTATGCGGTTTGAGACGCAGCCCACAGCTTCAAGCAGTTGTCTATTAGCACTTATAGCATGACAAATAATTAACCGCACTGGAAGCGTTTGTAAAAAAAAAAAATGTAGTAAAACCACAAATGTTACATAGCACTGACACTGGAGACTCTGTCCTTAAATTTTAAATCAATACATCGTCACAGAAAACTTCAAAATATCGACAATTACACTTTTTTTCATTCATGTGGAGAGTCCATCATACAGTCTGTGTGTGTGTGTTATTATAGATACATTAACGTATCAGAACAAAAACATTTAAATCCACCTGTTATGGTTTTGAAACGTGCCTAATTTTGGTTTAAAGGTCTCATACAATAGATTTACGCACAAAGTCAAAAAACACTTTAATGTGCTCACATTTAAATTGCAGCTTTCCTGCTTTTGGGAGTCATTAACTCTGTTTATGGTGCGCTTTAATTTTTGAAACTTTGCAGACTTTTTACATTCACTAACAGCTCTATAACATACTACATGAAAGGTAATATTTGAAAAACCATAATAGGCGCACTTTAATGTGTTATAGGAAATTAATCAACCCTTTCTGTCACCTTATGACCAATCAGAACTGAGCATTCAACAGTGCTGTGGTAGAAGGAAAAGATCTCTTATGTTTGTATCAAGGTATTTGGGCTTTTTTATTAATTGTCAAGGCTACATTTTTAAAGAGAAAATTGAACAAGGATCTAGATGTAAACACCAGGAAATAAAAACTGAAATCCTAAATCCTCGTCTCATATCCATCTTTTGATCTCAAACCCAATTGTCTTTGGTGTGTAGCACGAATGACTTGGCCTTGCCGTTCCAATAGTTTCGGAGGGGACTGTACTTGGTACTTTGAGTAACAAGAGTCGGTCATTGTAATAAAACTACTGAAGATACCTGCGAAATTCAGAGAAAAGCATATCTGATTTTATCACAATTTCATGTTGTACTCCCTAGTGATGCGTTGACTCAATGTGAGCCTTGTCTACATAAAATAGACATGTCTGTCCCTCAGAGTGACTCCAGGCCATCCAGGCCCTTCATTTAAGTAATGTTAAGAGCAAACAATCAAACCACTGCTTTGGTTTCTACAACACCTCCATATAAGAGAATGACAAATAGTGAAGGTGACATCTAATTTATAGCTCAAGGGCTGCGTACAAGTAAATAAACAGGGACTTCCGCTCCACATGTCCTATCCAATTTGCCTCTCCAATGGACCAAAGAATTTACAAAGGGAGAAAAAAAAGTTGTAACTGTGGCCTAATGTTTTACTAATAGAATGCACAATCTCCACCGCCTCATTCATCCTTTTCTCCTTAAACACACACAGACACACACACACACACACACACGCATCATACTGATCCATGCTATCTTCCAGTAACCAAGCTTCCAACGTGCACGCATATGCATGTGCTTAGAATTACAATACGGACGGTATTAAAAAGCAATGCCTTTAAGGAAGAATACATGAAAAGGAAAACTATGTTCAGCACGTATCAGAATCCGCTGCTCTTTCTGTCTCCAAGTGCTAGACTTCAAAAAGCTGAACACTGAAAACTTTTTTTTTTTTTTTAAATCGTTCGGTGGCTTTTGTCCTGATCTCACTCAGTGCCGACTGCTGTCATTACATCTCCGTGCTGCTGCTCCCTGCTCAAGTAAGATTTGATATTACGGCACACTGTGCTCTTGTAAAGCAGCATAGATTTTGTAGAATAGGTCTTTAAATATTTAAGCAGTGAACACTGTAACGCATTGCTGTAAGAACGAGACACAAATCTGCAACCTGGATGTTTCATTTGCATTTCATTTGCTTTGTTTGTTTCAGAGAATCATTTCTGACGTTAAACTAAACGAACGAACACTATAGTTGTTTGCCATAAGACGTCTTCAGTGAGCAAGCTTCGAGAGCTCTGCCAGAAATCTCACCTAAATACTGTAAGCTTCTGTAAAATCTTTATTAAACAGAGGCAGTTGATTATTTTTGTATGACTTTCTGAATCTGAACAATCATATACATAGGCTATTTCTTTTAGAATATGTAAGGTTTATGGATAAAGATTCCAGTTCCGATTTTGATGATGAATTACAGATAAACATGAAGCAAAAAACACTCCGGGTCCATGTCACAGTCAATTAAGCTCCTCAGGTAACGACCCGTTAGCATCGTATTCATGCAGGCATTAACAGAGACCTGCGGATTAATTGACAGTGACATTATTCGAACTCTATTTTTTCCTCCTCCTTGTCCTTCTTGTGTCTGTTTAGCTTTCCAAGCTGATGGGTCTGCCACCTTTATTCCTATACTATACTATCTATAAGCGTGCACTACGGCGGTCCTTCAAACTTTGACATGTACGCAAGGACAGAGTAATACATTATGCATAGGCTGTTGGCTAAAGGCTTCCTTCCTTTGTGGCCAATTGAGCCTAGGTTTAGACAGCTGATGGAAGAAAATGGTGCTGAAAAGACTGTCAGGATGGTGCATACTCAACAGCCACTTTACTAAGAACACCTTATACCTGTTCATTCATGCAATGATCCAGTTCTCATGGGGTATAGTGCATACAATGTTCACATCAAACATCAGAATAAGGAAAACTGTGATCTCAGTGACTGTGGCATGGTTGTTGGTGACAGAGAAGCTGTTTTGATTGTTTCAGAAACTGCTGACCTACTGTGATTTTCCCACACAACAACCTTACACAGAATGGTGTGAAAACACCTTGTTGAAGAGAGAGGTCAGAGGAGAATATCCAGACTGGTTTGAGCTAACAGGAAAGCTCCAGTGATTCAAATAACCACTCTTTGGGGCAGTGGTAGCTTAACGGATAAGGCTGATTGGAGGGTCGGGGGTTCAAACCCCAGCACTGCCAGGCTCTTGGTTGCTGTAATGTATGTGTGAGGGTCAGGGGTTCAAGCCCCAGCACTGCCAGGCTTACTGATCGGAGGGTCGGGGATTCAAGCCCCATCACTGCCAGGTTTACTGATCGGAAGGTTGGGGATTCAAGCCCCAGCACTGCCAGGCTTACTGATCGGAGGGTCGGGATTCAAGCCCCAGCACTGCCAGGTTTACTGATCAGAGGGTCGGGGGTTCAAGCCCCAGCACTGCCAGGCTTACTGATCAGAGGGTCGGGGATTCAAGCCCCAGCACTGCCAGGTTTACTGATCGGAGGGTTGGGGATTCAAGCTCCAGTACTGCCAGGCTCTTGGTTGCTGTAATGTATATGTGACTAATAAAGACTCATAAATATGCTTATTATTTAGAACTGTGGTAGAAAAGCATCGCAAAATGATAAAAGACATATTGATGGCCTTCAACAGCAGAAGACGACATCAGGTTCCATTCCTGACGGCCAAGAACAGGAATCTGAGGCTACAGTAGGCACAGATTCATCCAAACTGCACATCTTGTCTTTTTCCAATCTTCAACTGCCCAGTTTCAGAGAGCCTGTGTCCACTATAGCAATAAATAGGCTACATGAGAAGGAGAATTTTTACTTTCATGCAAGTGCAAGCAAGCATTCAGTTATGTAGCTCAGAGGACAAACAAAGTACACAGTCATTAACATGCACAATGCATTTACACTGTAAATTCATCCATCCTGAGTAACTACCTGTTACAGGTTGCGGTGGTTTAAATTAGGCTACAGGTTTGTTTACATTTCCAGAAATAGAACCAACTAAGGTCATTAGAATATATCACAGACAGGAACAAACAAAAATAATAACTGTGCAAATGGAATTTTGAAAAATCCATCCTGTACATATTTCTACCTGAGACCAATTATAAACTGTAATGACATAGCTGAGGTTGTGTAACTGTCAGAGCCAGAATTCACGGATATGCTGATAGTGCTTTTATAATTTTATCCCTTGTGCTGCTGCCACATGATTGGCTGATTGGATAACTACATGAATGTACAGGTGGTTCCTAATAAATTGGACAGTGAGTGTATGTATATATGTATTTATAACCTTTTGATCTTTTCTTCAAAATATTCACAAAAATAGTCTGCCATCATAGATATCAAACATTTGCAAACACAACACCGGTTTATCAAAAAATATATATTTGTTAAATTCTTTCCAACAATTATTGGCAACCCTGTGAATTCGTGTGAGAAAAATATATTTGAAGTCTATGATCAAGTGAAAATAGAGGAATAAACACCAGAGGTGGTTTCGGTGCACACAGAGAGGTAGCCATATGGAAAAGTACCTCATGCTCACGGTTAAATATGGTGGTGACTCTTTAAGGATTTGGGGCTGTATCTGCCAGAGGACCTGGACATTTTGTTAGGATACATGGCATCATGGACTCAATCAAATATCAACAAATATTAAATGAAAACCTGACTGCCTCTGCCAGAAAGCTTAAAATGGGCGATGGTTGGATTCCAGCAGGGCAATGATCTAAAACATACATCAAAATCAACACAAAAATGGTTTACTGACCACAAAATCAAGGTCCTGCCATGCCGTCTCAGTCCCCTGATGAGAAACCCATAGAAAACCTGTGGGGTGAACTGAAGAGGAGAGTCTACCAGCCTGGACTTTGAAATTTGAGGATCTGGAGAGATTCTGTATGGGAGAATGTTCTCAGATCCCTCGCCATGTATTCTCCAACCTCATCAGGTATTATAGGAGAAGACTCAGAGCTGTTATCTTGTCAAAGGGAGGTAGTATAAAGTATTGACTAAAAGGGTGCAAATAATTGTTGCACACCTATATTTAACAAACATTTTTTTAATTTTTGGATAAACCTGTGTTTCGTTTGCAATTGTTTGATATCCATGAGAGCAGAGTATTTTTATGATAAAAAAAAGGTTAAACAATAAAAATAATTTTTCATAGCCTTCTTTGCTCATATTTACCAAGGGTGCCAATATTAGTGGAGGGCACTGTGTGTGATAATCCCTTACAGACACAGAACATGCGGCTTCAAAGCCTTTATTACTAGTAAAGGGTTAAGGTAAGGTCATTATTTCCCAGCATTATGGTATTACTAACTCAAATTGCTATTCTATGCAACTGGGGACAAATGTTAACTGATAGCTAAACGCACTCATTCTTGCCTGTGATGCAAAAATTGTGAAATAAGCTGCAATCTGTACTGGAGGGCAATGACTGACATTTATTTTCTACTGAGAACACAGACGCTGGGTGGTCTCTAAAGATTCAATTGACATGGTAAAGGAAAGGCCTGCATTTCAGAGAAGCTCAAAAACTGAAATCATGGAAGCATTGGTTATGGTACAAGCAATGGCATATAGAAGAACAGAACAAAAACCCTTTGTAGTGATTGGAGGTTGATAATATTCCTGGAAAGCCATTTGTATCTGGGCAGAAAACAGTGAATGGGGACACTGTTGGGCTTAATGATTAGGTTAACAGGACGAGATATCCTACAAAGGGCAAATATGGCCTTCATCCAGCAAAGCGTCTACTCGGTGTTTACCAGGGGCCATGTTGTGATTCAGTGCACATTTGATCTACATGATCGGTCACATTTTTGCACAGACAAAGGGATATTTAGACTTAGCACAAGATATGTGATGTCTAAACAATCATAATATTGGCCTTTACTCTCATATTGTGGGGAGAGGAAAAACTTAAATAAATTTAAACACTTAAATAAAATCCTGTATAGTTCCAGTGAAGGAAAATTACAAAAGACATCCTATACAATTGTGTGCGTCCACCTTTGTGTCAACAGTTTGGGGAAAATCCACATATGGATGTGGCCATATAATGTATGATAATGCGTAGACCAACAGCATTTCCTCAACAGGACTGTACAGCAGGTAGGAATCACAAGACCAAACACATCTCAATCATCATCTTACAATGAAGGGGTTCAAAATAAATGTTCTATTCCATTCACTATCACAAGCATGAACATAGAGTTTGGTTTCAAATACAGTTTTATTCTAAAAAAAACAAACAAAAAAAACCCCACAACAACAACAACATAATTTCTGTAATCCAAAAGCAAGCAAAGCTTCATATATTCTACGACATAAAAAGTCTGACTTACAATGACTACAGGAACAGAAAGGCAAAAGAGCTGAGAATGATTTTCAAAGGAATGTAGTACAATGAATACTGACGAACAAGATCACTTTGAATGATCTAATAAAGAAAAGTTAACATACATGATGATGTTAAAATGTAACATTAAAACGTTACTGGGAAACTGGACCCTGCTTGCACATATGAAATGCCAAAAGGATAAATATGCAAAAACTAAAAAAAAAAACTATTCACATTTTGTCATTTTTAAATTTTTGGCATTTCCATCCATTAAAATGGGTTTGTTTGTGAAAAAAAATAAAAAATTACAGATACAGTTTGCTGAAGAAATGGTGTGTTATTTCAAGTGTTTCATACACCAAACATACTACTGTTAAATTTAAGGTTCTGAATCACTCATTAAGCATCCAGGAAAAAAAGTTAATTAGCAAATTGGCATATATCTAACAACACATTAGTGGCTCAGAGCTAAAACATATAAAGTTCGTTTTACTGAGTTTTGCTTGTGCTCTGAGTCTTGAGATGAAAAAAAAGCAGTTTAGTGCATCCAACATTGCTATTTTCTAATTCCAATCATATCCCTCTTTGAAAAGTGCAGTTTAGCAAGTCTTTTAATAGAGATGAGTCAGGTTTCACAAAAATGCACAAGCCGTACCAAACGTATCAATTCCTCAAAGTTATGTAGACATGAGTGCACAGAGTAACATCTGAATGGAATTGTGTCTGATTCAGGAAATTGATGAACATCATCAAAACCATGTGATGATTTAAAAAAAAAAAAAAAAAAAAAAAAAAAACACGAATCAGCTTCAGATTTAAAAATGTATGTCATATGTATTTGTGTACACGGTTCCCATAATCACACACATGTTATGGTTAACCTCCACTGTTACACCTTATTCTATTATACTTACTATACTTGTAATAATTATTGATGTCGATTTTGATAATTTAACTGCCAATCAAGGACTGGTAAAGTGGAATACTAACATTTTCCCACCACACACGCTGACGAGATATGAGTCTGATCATACTGAGACACCAAAGATGAAATCATTAACTGTTGATGGATAAGGATTTGACCGTAAGAAACATTAACGGGTAAGGGCCATTATGACAGTAATATGTAACGTCAACATAAAAATCAATTCAATCATTTCATCTAGATTAATGACCATATGTACAACCAACCTCGGAAATGCTTGTTCAGGAATGTATATTGTTATGAATAATATGTCCAGTATTGAAGACAAGAATGTACTATGCTTTATACTATGCTCTCTCTCTCTCACATACATACACTTATTTTTTTTTTTTTTATATATATATATATATAATTATAATATAATAATATCTCTCTCTCTCTCTATATCTCCCCATAACTGATTCAATTCATTATTGCTTATTACATATTCCTATCACACTCGGAATTATGGACCTGCAATGAATCATGATACAGTAGACAATGCTTAGAGAAAGCTTTACGGTCTGGGGGGAAAAAACAGGTTTGTTGAGTAAAAAAATATATATATATATATATCTCCATAAAACACACACAGAGCCTTGACCTCTGCCGTATGAGAGTCATGAATCTGTGGACATTACAGTGTTGTTTTAGAGCGAAGTAGTTTGAAGTCTACCCTAATGTAATCTAGAGTAATACATGAAATACACCATCATGGTTTAAACTGAGTACAACATGAAACACTACTGACAGACCTCGTCAAAAAAAAAAGTACATCTCCAGAATTATTGACAAGATTCATGAAAATTAGCAAAAATAAACATGCAATGCAATGAAAGGGAGTATGAGCCTACATGTGAGAATCCTGTGCAGGTTTAACAAGAAGTAGCAAGGGGTTTTTTAAAAGTTGTTTTTTATGGCCACAAATACTATTTGGTAAAGCCTACTACAGCGAGAATTCCAGCACTGCGCATCTTCCTCTCATGCCCAACAAGGATGCTCATAGTGGGATCCTAGACCACTCCTCTATGCAAAACTTTTCAACCTCTGTCATAGTCCCAGGTTTACACATGTGGACTTCCCTCTTCAATCCACACAAGAGTTTTAACAGCAGTCAAATCTGGACACTTAGACAGCCGTTGCAACACACTCATTTCGTGTTTCTGCAGCCATTTCTGTGTTGATTTGGATGTATATTTAGGCTCATGATCTTGCTGAAACATGCATCTATGGCCAAGTCAACAAGCAGGTTTGGACTTTAATATCCTAGTGCTTAGTGAGATTCATGAATCCATCAATCTTCATAACAACGGGTTTTATCGTGGGCTTGTTTTTTTTCCCCCTTGTGTGTCATTCTTTTATTTCTCCAAACTAAATTTAATATCAACCGAGTAAAACACATGACTCTTGTGTAATGATCACAATCATCCCTCCTCAGTTCTGCACTAAAAGCATAAATCGGTATTATAATTGTAAAAACTTAAACTTATCTTTTAAAAGTATGGTGGTGTATGTTTGCTTCTTTGGGATTGCAAGTGTAAACAAACAAAACACTCACACTAACACAACAGGCCCGGTCTATTTCTGGATGAATTTTCTGGAGCTGGGCTGTCAAAATTATGCCACATTTTTAGAGAAAATACTATTATTACGTTTTGT
The DNA here is from genome assembly GCA_012411365.1 of Ameiurus melas. NCBI lineage: Eukaryota > Metazoa > Chordata > Actinopteri > Siluriformes > Ictaluridae > Ameiurus > Ameiurus melas. Next base: position 15,361,255 of record CM022766.1, on the reverse strand, counting down.
CAGAGAAAAGATAAGTAGTTCCTCCAATTCAATTTGAATCACTGTGGGTAATGTTTATTTTATCAAATAATATTTGCCCATGCTCTTGAAGGTGCCAATAATTCTGGAGGTAAAAAAGTACTTCTAAAAGTAGTTAGAGATAATAGTATAACTGACAGTCATAACCTTTACATACACAAATAATACAGAACGTTTTTAGTTCGTTTAAACTGATAAAGTATCTGCTCTTACAGCGAGATGGAGGCCAGGCTTGTGTTTTTCATTTGAGTGTGTGTGTACATACATGCATACTTTCAAACACACAATACATATATACAGGCACACACGATCTCACACACAGGATGTCCCTGTCTCCATGTGCGATCTACGGGCAAGCAGGGCTTTTATGTGGGAAAGCAGATGCCACAGCACTCCATGCAGATCTCGAGACAGTCAGAGGACTCGCAGCAGGCGTCCATAATGCCGCAGTCCATGTCGCAGGGGCAGTTGCAGTCGTCTCCGAGGTCGTCTGCGCAGCAGCAGCAGCAGCAAGCCTCTGATGTGCAGGCGCCACATGATGCCTGAGCCACCACCATGTTGCACAGGGTGAGGAACTCGCAGAACAGGCAGGCTAGGATGCAGTGCACACAACAGTCTGCTCCCACCAACCGGTTATGAGAAGACAAGCGTCAGTAAACCCAAATGTGCAGCATATCAATCATCATCAATAATATACAATAATCCTGCAGGACATCTATTTAAAAAGGTATCCAGATGTCAATGGTTCTGCCTTTTCAGTGCATTTGAACTGACTTATGAATCACAGCATAACTGTGTGGGGGTGCAAGTGTGAGAGAGAGTAGGGAGGATACCAGCTAAGCACAGAGGAGAGATGGGAGGAATCAGGGAAATTCAAAAGGAATGAATTCCACTTTAGGGTTGATTAGTAGCTTTGGGAATAATGGGGTTATCATAATGCAAGAGCACAGGCTTGATCACGTAAAGCTGATTAGCAGTGTCCGAGATTTTCCCTGGCAAATTGCACTAATGCTACCATTTCTCTCATCCCTGATTAACATTTAACCTCTTTCCTGGCCTCTTACAGGGATGCAGCACATGATTTCAAATTACAGATGTTTAAGATGACAGATACTCAGCTTTTCTGCACTTTTTGTTACAATAGCCATTTGAAGAAGGGGTTTACATAAATGACACATATACATATATATGTGTGTATGTATATATGTGTGTGTATATATATATATTATATATATTATATATGTATGTATGTGTATATGCACACTATTTGATGAAATAAATACACTATTATATCTACCTATATAAACTGTAAAACTCAAAGGCTTTCTAAAGATAAAAAAAAAATGCCATACCTACCACAGCAGACAATTCTAACAGCAAAACTGATTAGTACCTAAAAAATTTAGTTTTCAGAGCACTCTGGAAAAAAAAAGTTAAATTTCATTAGAGGATTCATACAAGGATCTAGAATGAGTGTTTAAGAGACTAACAGCACCTGCTGGGTATACTTTTCCCAACCATGAGAAAAAGTCATTGGACTTGATACATATTTTAGACAAATGGACTTGACTGTGTCATTCCAAACACTACATTTGCATGGCTTTCATCGGTTCACAGTGAGCTGTCAGGGAGAATACTCGATCTGACTCAAGCTGCTATAAGAAGAATAAAGAAGAAAGCTCAGCCTCAAGACCCCTGAATGCTCATGTTTGTTTAATCAAAGTGTTTTTGATTAAGAGAAGAGCTGACCTGGTGAAACAATAGCCATTGCTTACATGCAGATCCGGTTTGAAAAACCTGACATCATATTCCGAGACCATGACACGGTCCATAAACATGACACACAAATCAATTAAACTGATTGTTTACAATTAATAAAAAAGTAGAATATAATTCACATGATGAAATCCACTCCAACTTCGTATTCAAACCCTACAACTTTTCTGTCAGATTTTTTATTGGTAGTATCTAGATGCAGATTTGAGATACAGTGCTTTATGCATTCCCTTGGATGCATAATTTATCAGCAGTGATTATTACGAATCTTAAGGAATGAGAGGCTGGGTAATGTAATGCTGGAGACAGGCAGGCCTGCAAAACTGACATCACTTCTAGGAACACGTTATGCTTAATGTCAGCTGTAGCTGAAAAAGCCTAGAGTTTAAGAAACCCAAACCAGCCTGAGCACCTCAGAGGAAACAATACGAGACATCTGGAAAAACCCACAAGCTAACATCAAAAAGAGGGGCAGCCTGACATAAAACAAGATGGATCTGGCACAGAACAGTGAATTGTGTAGGAACACAGGAATGAAGAAAGACCATCTTCTGTCTCAGACGCCAAAAGACAGGGGGAGTTAGAGACTTATAACATGCAGGTCAGTACATAAACTTTACAGCTGCATTATATATGGACATTATGTTGCGACAGCAAGATATTGCCAAACACTTAATAACTACTGATAAGGACATTAATCATTAATATCAACATCAGGAAGCTCGCATGGCACACAAGTGATTTGTACGTGGTATATATTTGCATATATTTAACTTTTGTAAAAAATGCAGTGCACAGCCATCAATAAGCTCTAGAAAACGCTAGAAACTTTCCAGGGAAAAAACATTCGGCTGAACTGAGGAGTAGAAACAAGAAAAAAAAATAAAATAATAATAATTATATTATATATATATATATATATATATATATATATATATACACACACACACACACACACACACACTATTCAACAGCAGCTCGGGCAACAGTGGACTCCGTTGCCCTAATTAAATTTGTCTGAGAGGTGAAATGAGTGCATGCTTGCAACACAAACTTACTAGCACTCGAGGTCCGGACCCATTCCCGAAACAAAGCAGCTCTCAATTAAATGCCTGTGCAACAGGGTTGCGTTATCACAGTCGAATATTAGTGCCAGACATGCAAGCCAAGAATGCAAAAAAGCAGAATCCCCTGAGCGGGTCCTTGTAAGGCTTTATTCTTCTGCTTTCCCACCTGTTTAGAAGCTAATTTCCCATGCAAACAGATTATGGTAATCCGTGTAAACATTAAAACACAACAGATTGCTGTTCTCCAGTGGGAAATAAATACTTGAGTGAGCATAGTGATTTAGACCACAATTCTACAAATAACAGACACGAAAGTAGATTAGAGTAGAGTAGAGACTTACTGAAGTGGCTTTTTTCCCCCTCTCTCTCTCTCTCTCCAATTAGCAAGCTGATGGTATGATACTATTAAAACAGACACGCGTGTCTGTCAAATCAACAGGGACACAGAATCTATGCCACATTCTTCCTCTACCGTAAGTGAGCTTTTATAGTGATAAGCTTGTGGCACCAGTCATATTTAAGAAAGCACACAAATGTACGTATATTCTTTGAAGTTATACTAACTTTCTATTTTCAGCTTCAACTAATGGCATGTGTAACTACAAAATGGACATATGCTTTATAAGAAATGTTAGTATAAAAGGGCAGCATGGAAGAGCACTAAGCCATAGCAGGGGGTGTGAGGCAGTACAATTGTGTGTGCGCGTGTGTGTGTGTGTGTGTGTGTGTGTGTGCGTATGATGGGCTGAAGTGGGCAGAGGTGAGTGTTGCAGAGCCACAGAGCAGACCTTAATGAGAGGACACCGTTAGAGAGGGGAGCGAGGGCCCATGCAGAGGTGGAGCTGACATATGGCAGACCCCCCACTCTCCATAGCCTTGTTAAAAGGTCACACCTTGGTGACCATTACTAATGCACTGGTGAGCTCGTTCATTACTGCATTCAAATCATCATCAGACCTGACAAGGTGCTAGTTGCTTTTTTGGATTATCAAAGACCTTGCACAATTTTAACATTGTGAGCCACGACACATATCCAGATAAAGAACAACAAAAAATGATATGATAATTATAAAGAACTGAAACGAGATGACTAAACACATTAAAATAGTTTATTATGGTTGTGGATTAGTTTGCAACTCCAAAGAGAAGCAAGAGATTAAAGGGATTGTGTAATAATTATGCAAAACTACTAAGCTTATAAACAGACATTTGTGTGTGTGTGTGTGTGAGAGAGAGAGAGAGAGATAGAGAGAGAGAAGAGAGTATTGCTTACCCTCTGGAGAGGAGCCAGGTTTGTGGGAGCCTGTGGAACTGCCTTTGCTCCTCCTGCTGCTGTCGCTGTTGACGGACAGGCTGGAGCGGAGTTTTCTCTGCATGCGCTGAGAGACGGGAGGTGGCGGTTTCCTTATCTCAGAGAAGGAAGAAGAGGCTACAGGCTGCGTGGTTCCTGGTGGAATTCTATGGCCATTGCTCATGCCTGGGTGGAGGCCATTGTGCAGCCGTGTGGCCCCTCCATCACTGGGCTGAGGCTGAGCTGCGCACACACACACACACACACACACACACACACACACACACACACACACACACACACACAGAGAGAGAGACAAAAATTATTAGTAGTATAATAATTACAATACTAAAAAAGTTGTTGTAGACCCTGGTTTCAGGTAAATTACTTATTCAAACTTCTGTATTACATGTAAATGAAGTGTCCAAGGATTTATAACTATAAACAAAAAGTATAAAATTAGCATACTATTATCAGAAAATATTTTGATTCACAACAAAACATTTTACTCATTTGGCCCCTACATCCAAAACAGTCTTACAGCACAACACAAATAAATATTACACACCCTGAGACCAGTAAGCTGTTTGAGAGAAAACTGCAGCACTGCATGGAGAGTTCATGATCATTATCCGTCCTCTTGTTAACAAACAAAGCACAATAACCCAAGCCAAAACACCAAAACGACTCTATCTCACTCGAACCCTAATTAACACACACGGGGCTGTAGTTTCTGATAAGAGTTCACATGAAAAGACAAGATGTAAAATTGCATATTTGGGTCTATATTATGAAATAAACCCTATTATTTTGAATATAAAAGAGTTTGGACTTAGATGGTGTTCTATGGAGGTCATTTCACTTACACATCTATGGAAAAGGGATGGGTGTGTATTCGAAAAGAGCACAACTATACAATGCTTCAGAAAAGTCTAAACTGGCGTTCAGTTGCAACAACTGAGCCATTTGTAATGAATTAATTCTGCATGTTGTATTTTTGGTTAATAAAGTAAATAAAAGTAAAATATTTGGGTGATGTAGCCTATTTGTGAAGTGGACTTACTTCAATAGTGAACATCCACAAAACTGGGTTACTGTCTATTTGTCCATCTACACTAGGAGGCATCTCAGGAGGCAGTAACAAACATTTTTGGATTAAAATAGGTTTCTTGTTGGACTTATAGTAGTCAAAAGTCACATCCACGTCTATTCTGTTCCACCTACATGAGTGTAGAATGTTAATTTATGACCATGAAAATAGCAAAAGTGATCAAACAACTGATCTATATACTCAAGACAATTGCAGGGTTCATATAAATGCCTCAATGAATTTCCAGGACTTTCAAGGACTTTTCATGCACTATTATTTTTATTTTCAAGGACTATACACACAATTTATTTTTTTGTGTGTGTGTTTCATACCCATGAGAGCAGAATATTTTTGTAATTTTTTTAAATAAAAGATCAAAAGTTTAAACAATATAGACAATTTGTCACAGTCTTCTTTGCTCATATTTACCAAGGGTGCCAATATTAGTGGAGGGCACTGTATTTTATATTATATATATTATTTATTATAATATATAAAATAATATTATAAAATGGCACCTTTTCTATCCATGCTGGAGTACATTTCTATTTCCCAGGCACTGCTTCATCTTTACCATAATGCCAGGTGAGTGACAGGAGAATGGAAAGTTAACATTCATTACATCATTGTGTTGTATTTTTCTCTTGCGTTCTGCCTCTTGTTGGCCTCTTTCCTACTCTCTGTGCTCATACTGTATTTGAATACAGCTGAATTCCCAATAAAACTGTTCTACAAATTTTTTTGTTTTTGTTTTCAGACAACAGAACAAGCATGAAATAGTGACTGAAACTCGGCCCATTAAGACCACAGGTTAACCAGCAGTCACTTCCAAGCTTACAAGCTGCTGCTCTGCACTGCTAAAATCCTGATTTAGAACCACGACACCCTCTGACAAAATCAGCATACACACAGATTAAAGACAGCGGCTGTGCTGTGATTTCTGCTATATGGAACATGATCACTCAGAGAGAAAAGTAGAAGTGAATGAGTGCTGCGCCTCTCAGCCACTTACTGAACAGAGTAACCGCAGAGAGAGGTGTATCTACGGGGGGAAAGCAGGAGCTCGCGATCACAGGGAAGTACTGGCCACTGTCTTCTACCGAAAATAACCAAGTTTAGCCCAAAAAGTCGCTAGCTTTGTCACTGAGGGCTTTTTTGAAGGGGGCCGGTCGGGGGTCACTATAAGATGTCTGAAAAGTGGACCGGAGCTGTCTCTGTCAAAATAACTGAGTGAACAGCGGGAGGAGAGAGAGAGGAGCTGCAGCGGGGTGTCATATTTTAAGTTAAATGGATTGTATTCATCAAAAATAAAACACTTTAAAGTTATTTAGTGATTTTGGTATTAATGAATTTTTATCATTCACGCACTTCTTAAGCACCAGCAGATAAAAAAAATGGCTTTTGAAAAAAAAAGGCTATTTTCAAGGTATTCCAGTACATCAATTTCAAAAAGCCAAATTCAAGCACTTCAAGCACCTTGTACAAACTCTGCAACTGATCTGCGCCAACCAAAAAGGTAAATAAATAAATAATGCCAGACCCATCTAGCAGGTTATACTTGCATCAACAGAAAAATAAACCGGTTTTGGATTTGTCTGGGTGAAGAAAATGCCCTGCAAATTTCCGCTACAACAGATAAATGAAAAAGCCCATCATTCGGCATAAAGAATATTATACCGGGGCTAAAGAATAGAACACACTTGCTGTGATCCATTATCAGAGGTGTGTCCGTCCAGAACCGCAGCCAGCATGTGGCTGAGAATTTGACTTTGACTCTGCTCATAATGAGGTCCATGCTGCCATGATGTTCATTCACTCTCAGTCTTCTGTGAGTGTTACAGGCATGAGGAGATGCTGGGATGAGCTGATCTACCTGATGAAACAGGAGCAGCGGCATTCTCAGCAGGAAGATCTCCAGTGTATTCAGCTCTACTGGGAGAACTGCATTCCTCACTATCTGTATCAGAGAATCAGTCAAACCACAGACACTTACTGAGCTCTGAATTATTCATCTTTCTTTGGTCCTGTACGTTCTTGGGTTTCACTTTGCATTTTCTTTGTGCAAGTCTACACAACAGTAATGATAAGCTCAACTTTTTTTTTTTGACAGCTTGCAACAAAGCATTGATTTGCAAAACAACTGAACTTTCCAATGAAGTCAGCAAGAGAACAGCTTTTCTTCCTGTCTTTCTTGAATCATCAGAACACCAACAAGTGCAATTACCGTTAACAAGAGGGGGAAGAAAAATGCAGCCCACTGCTTTTTAACAACACATCACCGAGGGAGATCTCTGACAGGAATGCAAATGGAAAACAATGCAATTAAACACAGGCAGAGCCTAGATCTTCATCCTCTGGCCAATCTACATGCATGCTCTCCTAAACAAGTTTAGACATTCGGGGGCCAACCGTCTACATGCATCTTCAAGCCAGAGGTGTCCAATAGCAAGCATGTCCAATAAGCTCCTGCCTATTATTCCACACAGCTGTTAGTCAAATTTGAACTGAATTCATCAACACATGGAAGTTCATAACAGAATATTCCTTTCATGTTCAGCTTTTACAGGTTATAGAATATAGATCGATTAACAGCACACGTCATTACGTCACCACGCCGTCCGACGTTCCCTCCAGAATTTCACGTATCTGCATACAGTTCGTCTTCGTTATGGAACCGTATACAGTTTTGTTTTTAATTTTACGAAAGCGTCCAGTGCAGTTAATTATTTGTCGTGCTATACGTGCAAATAGACGACTGATTGAAGCCGTGAGCTGCGTCCCAAACTGCATAGTTACCTACTATATAGTAGCTGAGATAAATGTATTTCGCCTTCTATATAGAAGGTAAGTACGCAGTTTTGGACACAGCCGTGCTCTCGTTTGACGTAAAACGGTTGAGCACTGCCGTGTGTGTACACGTGTCCTGTCGCAAAATGCGACGTTAATAGTGTGATTAAGGTGTGTACATGTCTGTAATGCACGTCGATAATGTGACTAAAACAGGAATACTCCACGTCTAAATTTGATTTGTGTTTACTTCGAGTATGACTTTAGCTGGATTAAGGTCATCAGAAACCGCTGTTTATATGCTAGTTTCTTAATCAGAGTATCGTCTTAATTGGGTTAATATCGGATTATTGTTGTCCATGTAAACATATTGAATAATAAAGGCTTGACAGGAAATTCCTCACATAGCACCGAGGCCGCTCCAGGATGTTTATTAGCGCAGAGCAAGACAGATACATACTGTACATTTTAGGAGGTGTGATCTAACATTATTATTAATTGAAGTCAACTTTCGTTGCCAAAAGATATTTTAGGGCTACAACCATTCCAGATAAGACACATTCCTTTACTAAACATTAATAATGAACCCACTGTATAAAAAAAATTAAAAAATAAACAAGTCTGTAAATGCCAGATTACAGTTCAAATTCTTCAGAAGAGAGAAAATGTACAAAAACAGTCTCAGCTGAAGAACAGGTTATACACATTTACACACACACAGCGCTTAGTCCATGTAAAAGTATCAAAAAAGAATGGACATCGTCTAGTGCAGTACAATATTGTATATACACACAACATCCAAAAGCATAGTGAAGAGCCCTAAACATGGATAATCTATATGAAATATGAATAATGCTTCAAGCTTAGTAAACAGACGCAGCTAAGCAGAAAAACATACAGTATCCTGACTACTGTTGTATACAAGCTGACAGGTTGCATTAAAACACCATGTTCAGACAAAGGGGGGGGACAGGACAGCTCAAATTGGACTTCTAACTGCTCTGCTTCCAACACATCAACAACTGTTGAGAGTGTACATTTGTAGTTGAATAATACATGGTATTCCTCTACTCACTCTGTCAAACACATCACAGGCAAACTGGGGGTGAGTGCTTCTTGACTGTCTAAGCAGCATCCCAATTTGGTCCCCTGCATCTGACAGGCTCAAATATCTTGGGAGCATTTTTAAAAGGCCAATGTTTGATGGATTCATGAAGAACACACAAATATAATTGCCATTTGTCACCATGTGTTCGGCGGATATCCCACACAGGGACCATGCAGAAGGCGTCTGGAGTGAACCGCCATCGCCGCTGCGCCGCTCTCTATGTAAAACTGTGGATAAACACCGTCGTTTTTGTGTCACAGAAAATAGCTCCACTGGAAGAATTTAAAATTGTACCCCAAAGACACAGAGCCAGAGCATCACAGACCTCCCAAGAACGAATATGTATGAACATCAACGGCTAGGAGCAGCATAAAAAAGGCGGGTTAAAAAAAATAAAATAAATAAATAAATAAAAGACAGTCAGATAGGAGGTTGCAGGAGAGAGGTAAGGAAAGCCAGGTACACAAACTCATTTGCACTACTGTCAGTGTGAAGCTGAATCACAAATAAGAAGGAGTTCAACTTCTGTGCTTCATCACTTATTTAAAACTGCATCCCGTATTTGGACTTGCTTACTAAAGTGAAGATTTGTTTACGGAAATGTCCATCAGTTGTTCATTTGTGACCTCCTTAAAGTCATCCAGCTAAATAAGTGAGTAACAAATTTCTCATCATCTCTTAATAGAAAAAAATGTTAAGCAAGTATTAAGGCTCTACTGTGGAAAAATAAACACAACGCTGCAGTGTATTACTATAGTCTCTAAATAAAATCACCCAACAAGGTGTACATATCAGATCACTTTGGTCTGAGAAGGATGTTTTCCTGGACTGAAGGAAGAGTTGTATTTTAAGGGTAAACCCATGCATGATGGCATTTCTATGTATTCTATTGTGATCTCTGTTTCATCATATAGAGAAAGAGAACCTCTTCATTTATCCTCGTGTGTTTGCCCTCCTGACTGAAAGTCTCATTTGCAAATATGCAGTGACTTACAAGCCAAGCTTCTGTCCTCTACGAAAATAGCCTGGGGTGGCATTTTTTTCCCCTCCAAACAAACATACTTGCCCATGTTAGTCCATCCACAGGTACATTCTTTTCATTAGAAACCATATATTTCGCACGTATATTTAGAGCTCAAAAACATTGGGATTATGTGAAAAAATATATATTATTATAATTTAAAAAAAAGAATGAATATTATTACAAAAGTTTGACTGCAAATTTCCTTTGGCACATCAAAGCTCATTCATGACCTGACCTTCCAACTCTACTGCAAGGACTTTCTTTACTGAGTACTCGTGTTTAAAAATAGTGTTCACAGATATTGGGACTGTTTTAATGCAGGAGAGCAGCACGTCGTGGGAGTGGGCAGTTCTCATGTAGACTGAAGTGGGAGGTCTGATATGAAGCAGGTGACATGACATGACGGTACAAAGAAAGGTGACATGAAAGCATTTCGGACACTCGAGCACATTGCCTGGTGTAAACTGGGAGCTAGGTTTGCATAAAGTTGCTCTAGAGACCCAAATCATTACCAAGATATATTTTCTTGTATTGTTTAACGTGTTCAAATGTACACCTTTTTTATTTTCCTGTGTCTATGATCAAAGTAAAGTGCCTTAAACTCTAGTCAGAACAAGCATCATGTCAAATGTTTACAGTACAACACCATTACAGCACCTTCTCATTTTCTCTACACCCCACATCAGAAAACTAAGAAAACACGTTCTCTAATTTTACTCCCACTTGAACCTCACAATGAAATACAGCCATTATAACAGGCCATATTTTAAAAAATTGTGTCATACATTCTGTGACAATGTAAATGTATCCCTTCGAATAAACTGTACTAACATGGAGGTATACACTGTATACACCTGCTGTATAAACCTGACTCTTGACAAGGTGTTTGATTTTACAGATCTCCCTCATACACCCTCACCCACGGTGTCTGTCCCTCTCAGTCACCTTCTTTAATAACGACTAGGAAAAGCCAGGCATCTGGGATTTACTCATTTCAAATTTGGTCATTTGGCTGCTGATTGAGTGTGTGTGTGTGGGGGGGGTGTAGCCCCTTTGGACCTTGTTCTGCTTAATTACATTTTACAGCGGAGAAGGCAACTTGAAAGACAAGAGTGGGGATTCTGGTGGAAGAAATCTTTTGCAGCTCCGGGGAAAGCAGAGGCGATCATCAATCATTCTTTGATTTCAAAATTGTATTTACTGCGATTAACATGTCTGACTGCTATAGAAATCATTACCTCATTCAGTAAGAGACAATTTGTGTCAAATGACATGCACTGAGAAAAATCATTTTCGGTTTTCAAGAGCCTGAATCCGGGCTCTGAAGTCTCTTTTTTGTTGTGCCATCATCACCACAATGCAAACTGAAGAGACCCAAATAACACGCTGGGATAATAGTCGAATAATATATATATATTTTTTTTAAATAATAAGAATTTAGGGGTTTACTAATCTAATCTCGAAGGCCTTTTTCCTACAATCTGTGTCTATTCTGGGAAAACAAAGGAATGCAGTAAAGGAAACAAAAGTTATACCACCAGTGCAAGCTGTAAAATGCACATCTTGTACAGATTTAGGCTTTTTACACAGCTACCACATTTTCTCGAAAGATCAGTTATGACGTGTCTCAGACCAGGCAGCTGTGGCAGCTTCCAGCGCCAACATGCTCCACCCAGCCTCCTGAACAACTCCAAATAAAAATCCAGCAACACAGTGGTGAAAGGGGAAAGATGGAAGGAGGGATGTATTTTCAGTTTCAGTTACGCAGATGACTCACAGATTCCAACAACAACAACAAACAAAAAAAGGGTCATCCAGTGCTGAGGACTCACCGAAAAGAAACTAGCTGAAGAGTCCAACAGCGTTATACATCAGCTTCACAAACAGACACAAGCACGATGTGTCTTGTGTCAGTGCGGGGGCGGGGGAGAGAAAAAAAAAAAAAAAAAAAGAGAGAGACAGTATGGGATCTGGAAAAGAAGCACTTCTCCCCAATCCACTAGAGACTGGACAGTTCATAAAAATATCTATAGACATGGTTCCTTTATTTGCTCGGTATCAATCTCTAACATTAACAGCACTAATATGACAGCTGTGGGTCAGTGAGCTCTGGCTTTAGGGTGCCAATCAAGACCCTAAGCCTAAAAATCAGGTTAAAGGACAGAGGAGCTCGTGTGTCTGAGTGGCTTTTTAACGGGAGACGGCTGTATCGATTTTAGCGCTGTGTGCACTTCGGCTCCCTGGTCACCCCTGAGTGATCAGAGGCCTGACGGAATGACCTACTACGGAGCCAGTGAACCTGCAAACACGCAGGGCCAGAGGGGGCCACATCACCAGAGAGCTCTGTAATAGAAAAGGGGTTTAACCTTAATGTTGAAGCCAAAACCCTGTTAGAAGGCCAGTAATCCCCCTGCTCTACTATCATTTGAAGTGTTTTTCCCCCTCCCCTCACTGAAAGGCACCATTTCTTGCTTTGGATGCTTCTAAGGCAGGCCTTGTTCTGTGTTGCTGTAGAGTAGCCCACAATTCTCATACAGAATACTAACTCTCTGTAGACTGTAAACACAGTGGACCACCTCATACTGTATTTCCATATGTAAACCTCTCTCCCAAAATGAGCTTACCTTGTTTAAGAAGGCGGAGGTTCCATTTTTTGTTTCAGCACAGAATATATTGACATAATGGTATTGTGAAGTTGAGAAAAGTCAAACACACTATGATTACATGGGAAGAAATGGATGCATGCATGAGATAATCGACTCAAGCCAAATGCGCAGAAATTCTTTGAAAGGCTTAGGCTCTGGCAGAATGCTAATTAAAAGGCTTGAAATTTTCCATATGAATTGTATCTACACCCAAGACAATGAAGAAATAATTATCACAGAGGTAGAATCACAATGGCCATTTTAATCAACCTCTGTGCTAGCATTTCACCCTATTTATACCGCTTTGATTTCATGACCCACTGCGAAGTAATCACTTGAAAATTAGCCTTCTGTTCTAATGGGCCCTTGCGTTGGAGACATGTGATCAGGCAAAATTAGCATTCTGTGTAACGTGAATGATATGAAGCCATTCTTTAAAGCTAAAGTGATTATTCCTCGCACCTGCATATTCTACATACGCTGCTACATTGTTACATTTTTTTTAAACCGGTTTCTTCACAATGACATTGTGAGGAGAAGTCTGAGGAAAAGACAAAAGAAATAAATAAATAAATAAATAAATACACACAAAGATCCTAAATGATTAGGGCCTGAGATTTGTGTGATTATTATGGGCCAACAATTGAAGTCATTTTTGCACACAATCTGGTCTGATCTTAAATAGTTCTACACAACATACTGAGGTCTCCCCATCAGAGTGCCGTGCCTCTTTCCACACGGAGTACACGGTCAAAACTACATACGTACTAAATTCATGTTGAAATATTTAGTCCCCAGCAAGCTTTTCATATCATAAACACCATTCAGTGTGGAGCAAATTTGATTAAATCTATGAAATAATTATATTCAGAGGTATTTGTGATAATGGGGTGGCCATGAAAAACACACATAAACAGACATAAACAAAGCCATTGCACAATTTTCAGGAAATGACGTCACCTTGTGAGCGTAAGCACTGAATCATGGCTATTTCTGGCTGGTATTCATGAGACCACAATTTCATCTGAACATCAGGGTCACACGGTGCTGCTGCTCCTTTTCAAACCAGCAACATTTACATTATCAAATGATGACACTTTTATAATGAAACCATAACATGACCCATTAACAGCACCGACAAATATCCTTAGAGGCAGTAGAAAAGAACTTTCTTTCTCAAGTCTTACTTATTCTGTTGTGATTCTATCTACTGCTCACAGCACAACTAACTTCCCTAAAGGGATTGAAAACATAAACTTTATACAGCTTCATTTGCTAATTATCAGGCTAGCAAAAGAGCACATGTGCTTGCTTGTGTTTAAGGTGTCTTGTAAAACATACCAATTTAGCAGTGTCTACAGTTATAGTTGTGTGTGTGTATTAGAGTCTGCTTAGAGTTCTTCCATAGACAATGGACAGGCGCATACATAAGGTAGTAAGAGAAAGGTTTTATTCCATTACTGCATTAAGGCTGGTGGTTTTAATCGATTGGCGTTTGTTCACGGTTTTATCTTGATGGACATTTATAGAGTCTGAGCTGAGTCACAGATAGGTCGTGAGTCAGTCAGCATACAACTTAACCCTCCTATTATGTTATGGGTCAATTTGACTCATTTCCACATTTGAGAGGTCTGAAATACTGGTTAATCTCCCTTTTAAATTCTTGGACTTTACTCATTTAGGGTATGAACTTGTATGCAAATATGGCTTGTTTTGGCTTGTCAAGATTTTGTGTATTTAAACTGTGGAAGTCATTTTGACCAATAACATAATGGATATAACTTTTTCCACCCTTCAACATAATAGGAGGGTTAAGTGTGAATCGAGACACTCGGGGAAACTCTGCTACACACTTAAATACAATCCTTAAGAAGGACAAGTTTAGGAAAACCCCAACTTCATCACCTGAGATGTGGTAAGCATTGGTGGCTATTAACTTCTCAGAACACTCTAAAATGTTCTGAGACGTAACTCTATCCATGTCTTGGAGATTAAACATTTGATGTTTTCTTAAATGTTATTTGTTCTGGAAGACTTATGCAGACTTGATTAAAATATGCAAAACATGTAAAGACGATTACATTACATGCCTTGTAATGCCAGCAAAGTAAGTATACTACTTCTCATTATATACCAGTTAATAGAAATACACACCATTCAATCCCACAATCTGACCTGTGCAGTTCCCACACCAATCAGTGCACTCTCTACCTTTCAACCACTCTCAGACTCTGTACTTCAGGTACCATGACAGGAAAAAAAGCCATTTCAATCATCAATTTATCTGACAACTCTCTATAACATACACAAATATACACATATACATACATATACACACATACATATATATATATACATATATAAGTGCCTTCTATCAAAATGTCAAAAAGTAGTCTAAAAGTAACATTCCAGAAGTACTACTATAGCCAGTGTTTTGTACATCAGCTATGCAATCTACACTGAAATGGCAGACAACAACACTGACTAAAACACATCTTTAGAAATGGAATAAGAAAATAAACAAATGAGAGATGAAATTAAATAATTTATGTTCAGAAACCTACAGTGGTTCGACGTGCAATAAAGTTAGTCATTTACTTCTATATTCATAAATATAATAATAAATTGCTTGACAAAAAAAAAATTATGATTAGACACACATGGACAAGAGCTGTTCATTAATAAGATGTGTAACATCATAATAATAACAACAAAATATATGGACAATGTCTTTTTGAACTAGGTCTCATATACCATGAGCAGTATGTATGTAACCACACAGAAATTAGGCGAGCTAAGCAGTTACGGAAGGAAGGAAGGAATGATGGAAGTATGGAAGTTCGGTGTTGTACACAGTCAGTACGATCCCACAGCACAATATCATTGTTCCTAATCTTTTCCCTCTACTGTCGCAGTGTAGTATGTATGTAAATGGTGTAATTGGTTAACAGAGTTATTCAAATCTCAGTTACAGATTGAACAACAGTGCAGTTTGACTTGTGAAAAAAAAAATATTATTTATACACGCTCAAAATATCATTTAAACCTCTGCAGTAAAGCTCCCATAGAATGTTACTCATCTAAGTTCAGCTTGATGTTTCATCACTATGCAGTTGTGTTGAGCGGACTTTTTATTGTAGTTTTCAGTCCTTACAGGACATCGCACAGATTGTTTTGGCCAAAAATGCTTGATTTTGCTGCAGCTTATTTTTTCTGAATTTTTGATGCAATTTTCAGAGTTTTTTTGTGGTTTCTTCTGCGGAAAAGTATGTGAATTGGCGAAATTGCAGTCTTTCACAGTGAGGTATGCTGGTAAATGAGACCTTTTAGCTGTACTCGTCTACAGCGCACGTGAATCAAAGACGGATTTGGCCGAATGCACGTTGTGATGACGCCACCAGGCACGTCTTGGCCTAAATATGTGAAAAAAATTTTTTTTCAATTTTGAAAAATTGCAAGCTCCCCCAAACATTGCATTTGCTTCATTCTGCTTTATTTTCTGCAATCGTAAAAACACAATTATGGAGGGACTGACTTTTGTGACTTAGATTGACCCCATTTCTGGTTGGGACGTGAAAATGCTATTTAACCCTAATGGTTGATTTAACGACTGCTCGGTCTTTCTTGGCTGCTGGTAAACTTTACAAGGACTACTTGACCAGGTTATTTAAATTACAAAAATAAAATTACAAAAATGATCAAAAGTAAGATTATGTAGGCACACATACTTAGACATACTGACCAGCACTCCAACCAAAGGTGTTTCATTACAGTTGCCAACACATTTGCCACTGGCCTACATTTGTGTCCACATCAGGAAATTCTAATGAAACGCATGTGTGTGTTATCATGTCCCCTGACTATCGCCGAGTGAAGATATCACCTGTGGCTTTGAGGGGCGAAAAGGACAGGATGTAGCCAGATATATTGCATGTAGTATACATGTTGCGTCATTACAGCAGAAAAAATACCACAAGCTGATTAAGAGTCGGCTGTAGCTGCTAGTCGCTAGCTTTGGCATATACTTAAATGTAACACGTTATTTGTAACCAAGCTCATTATCAAAGTGAAATAAATGAATTAAACTACACATGCATGTGCTAGTTTAAGAGATACTTATAACTTCTTGTATAGTCAACCTGAAAAACAGCATGCTGTTTCATTTGCTGATTTCAACCCTGTTCATGTTTGGAGACTGAAGACATTCCTGGCGTTATCTATTTGGCAGGACAGACACAGAAATATAAGATGCAGCAGAGAAAGAGGTTTTGTCTGAAGACCAACAACAGATAATTAAGGATCCAAAATAATAATAAAGCAAACAGATATCACAGAATTCATTCTTAAACCTGCAGACACCATGTTTTCCCACAGACACATAAGATGTCTGACTTGATAGCATCTCTATTATCGAATCCATCAGCGATTCCTGATGTTATCGTCAATAGTCTCGAGCCTACTGTATACTAAACAAAATGGAGAACTTCAATATTGGCCTACATTGATTAAACAAATTAATGCTAGAATGCTACAATTGTCAACGCCACAAAAGATCACACACACACTACAGAAAACATATGTGGAACTTTCTGGTCTCACAATCACAAAAAAAATTTTTATTAAAGAAATCCCATTTGCATATCTTCTGAAATATCAATCCTGCAAAGCTAACACCACAAAACAATTAAACTGTACACCGTTTCCAATTATGAACACTTGGAAAAACCACAAGTCCTAAACACTCCCACCACAACCTAGATCAGAACTTCTCAATTTTTTGCAACTAAAGCCCCACCCAAGCCTTCCCCATCATGTGACACCCCTTAACTTTATTTTATAAAGTTATTTTATAAAATAAGTTTTATAAAACTATATAAGACAGGTGTGGAACATGAATGATAAAATGTTTCTGAACCCTATAACTACTTTGAATAAGAGAACTAGGCTGTAATAATGTGGACGATTTTACATGTAAAATATGTTGCATTACATTCGTCGTGTTCTAAAAATACATATGAATGATGTAAATTGGGACGAAGGGCGCATCTCTTTATCCATGATATTGTTAAATCTCCGGCTCTCAGCCCCCCACAGTACAGAACAGACACAGAGAGGTGTGAGTGCAGCGGGAAAGCAAGACCCCATGCTCGCAGGACAGAACTGGCCACATTTGGAAAGTTGCTAAGGTTTGGCCAAAGAGTCACTAGGTGCTTTTTTTTCCTCAAAAAAATAAATAAATAAAAGGGCTCTAAGTTGGGAACACTTATCTGCACTGAGAGCTAGATAAAAAAGGCAGACTAAGCTCCGCCTCTCCCCAGCAAAAAGAAAATACAGAGAGAGAGAGAGAGAGAGAGAGAGAGAGAATGTGCATAAATGAAAAACTCTGCACTATTTGAAAAGCAATAAAATACACAGAGTACTCAAATGATGCCCCATCCATGTTTCTCTTGAAAAAAAATTCACGCCCCACCTTCCGATCTCTGCATGCCCCCCAGGGGGGCACGCACCCCTGGTTGAGAACCACTGGCCTAGATTATATTTAGGACATGACAGACTCTTAATTCTTTAGGACACAATAGCACTTGTCTGTCACACGTTCAATGATAACTCCAATTTCCCAAGAAGATTTTTGCTCTCCTTCAGCTCTAAACATGCTACTTCACACAGTGATGAGCCTGCACATACAAACATCTTTTAGAAAGACATGCCGTTAAGCAGATGATAAAAAGTTACAACAAGGCCTTAGCCATGTCCTGTGAACAACAGATTTAGATCTGAAAACTATCAAGCAATACTTGGTGAACGGTCGCATGACACCGAAGATGTGTAAGAGCGATCATGTGTGGTGTTGTGTTGTGAGGGTGTGAGAGAGAAGGAGAGACTCTCTGATGAGGCATCCAGCAAGAAACAAGGGGGTTTTTTGCACTCCGCACAATGGAACTGTAGGAAGAGGGTGTGTTAGTAATTTTCCCCTCCAAAACAAGTCTTGAGAAATTTCCAATCACAACCTCTGTTTCAAATCCATTTCCATAATTATTTCCTACCAGTGTTCGGGGAATTCAGGAATGAAACATCTTTTCCATCCAAACCTACTGATGTGAAGTTATTTGCATAGAATATATATACAACATTTCAAACACTTCAAGCTCAACACGAAGACTAAACCTGAAACTATCAGGCCATGAGCACACTTATTTATTTATTTATTTATTTTTACACATACAATCATTGTTTACACTGAAGCTCAATTTTAAATTATGAGCAACACTTTATCATGTGAAAAGCTTTCCAATTCTCCAAGCTCAAGTTCTTAGCTGTGATTCCCAGATCCAGGCCTGCCAATGTCAATGCCAAACCACAATGGGATTTCCTTACTCACACAGCTCTCAAAGAGGAGGCTTTGGCGAGGAAACCACATGTACAATTATCAACCATGGTCCGACTTATGAAGCTGTATGAAGTGGAAGGTTAAGTTCAAATCAGTTGCTTAAGAATTTCATCACATATGCTAAAATTATTTTTTTTTTTTAAACCCAGCCTATTCTCTCGGTAACCATCTCACCAGTGAAGAATATAGTGCTTAACTCACAACCACAATTTGCGTAATCAAACACAAGCACTATAGATAACAAGCAAGAATATCAGAATTTAAGTAAATATATGCAGGAAAAGTTTCAAATCAACTGTCAGCAAACAGTATGAAGATAAAGTAAAACTACTTTAATGTGTTGTGATAGGATTCCGTGTATGTAGCGTTGATGCTGAGAAACGTTAATATCCATGCTGATAATTCTTTACAAGATCTGATCCAAATGGGCAGGCTTTGTAGTTTATGGCACAGTATCTCTTGTCGGAGTCTTGTCTCATATCGTGTATCTGAATGATTATAAAACATTTCTCTTTCGATGCATTCTAATAACGGAGTTCTTCACACAACACCAAGGCTATAAATTTGCTAACCGCCATTAAATTAATCCAAACAGTCAATGCATTAGAAAGATTTTCAGAGTGAAGTTAAAGAAGACACTGTTTTGACTGCTCTAGATGCTGTTTGATGAAAAGTGTCAAATAGGAAAACTAAATCTAACAACACTGTAGCTTGAGCGTGAACTTTGCCTCCAATGAGCACTATCTAGCACTATGAGGCAAGTAAGGACGTGGAAAACTATCACTTTAGCTTTTATAATAAACAAAAAAAAAATTATATATATAAAAAAAAATGCAAGGAACTAAAGGAAGTGCGTCATTTCACCTCTGAGAATTTTCAGGATGTAGCCCAGAGCAATGCAGGGGCATCCAGTGGCTTTTTTTAAATGCAAGAATATCTCCAATCCATATTCAAAGATTTATACAGTTTAGAAACATACAATACAATCTTATATAAACAATTTTATATTTGATTAAAATTTGTGTCAGGCAAATTACACTGTGCCTTGTATATCTCTGTGCCCCACCCCCCTTTCCTGTCTTGCTTCTCAGTGTATTATTGTTTTTTTAATCCCAGTCTTGTCTTTTTCTCCACAGGGCAGAATCATTAAAGCGTACCTCCTGAACTGCGTTCCTGCACCCAGTTATTTGAGGACTGTACCGAAGAAAAGCTATGTACACTTTAGATCTCGGAGTAGTAGACTGAGCAGTGACACAGGGATACATAAAATATGCATTCGCTTCTCTACAATGAACCTTTTTTTCCCCCAAACCTGAACTGTGTTAAGTTAATACAGTCAGACAGCAGGTGACCAAAATCTTTGACAGATGAATCAGAAAGATCATCAAGGAGCTAAAACATGTCATCAGTCATTTCAAAGTAACTAATAAAACAAAGCACCTAAGAGACTGGTATGGTGATTTATTCTAGAAGTGTCGAGCAGAGCCATGAACAGTTCTATTATGCTTACGTGGACTGTAAATCAAAACGGCAGCAAGTAATCAGACTACTAAAAACACTACAGTATATGCTTTTGTTGCTCTTTTTTTATTTATGATACAGCTGGACATTTCACTCTTGTGCCTTCTTTTTTTTTTTAAAGCAAATAATTTTTACCTGCATGATCATTTTATCTCACTGCATGAAACGGGTGTTGCACTGATGGACAGTGGGATTGTGTATTATTCAATACACTGGGTGATTTGGAATCTTTGTTAATTGTGGAAATCTCTATCTATGGGCAAGTCCTAACTTCCAGGTAGAGGCAACCAGGTTTTGGGCCAAAATATCCTGGTAATTAGCACAATGCCATCAGTCTTCACATAAACCACCAGCCATCACTGATCCACTGCCATATTTCACTCTGGGCAAAAGGACAAAATAATATTGATATCGTGAAAAATTATGTCACAACAAGCTTCTGAAAATGAAATTTGAGCTAAAGGTTTAGCAGCACTGTAAGTGTAGGACTTTTATGGATTAATGAATTTTAATGAAGCTGGAACAGCATGATTAACCACACAAATTCAGCATAAACTAAAAAGAAAGTCATGCATGTGGAAATAGTCATTGCAAAAATTATAATGCGAAACATTTTAAGAGGTACACACACACACACACACACACACACACACACACACACACACACCCACCCAGTGGGAAACACTACACTTTTTACTACGTTTTGTTTTTAAGTGTGAAACACTCAGCTAAAACATTTAGCTCAACATAGGCTACAATGAGCTAAACATGAATTACACCATGATCCCCTGTACAATCTTAAGCTTTTTACATTTTACTTATAAACCGCATGAAGACAGGAAACATGTTGCACTGTATTTGCTAGGTCAGCGTTTAATCTACAAATGAACACTTACATCTTATAGGTTCACCATGGGTGGGGCTCTCCCCGTTCATGCCCAGCTGCCCATCAGCACGGTGTTCTCTGGAAGATGGAGTTGTGCTCGTCTCTGTGGTATCAGGCAATCCTTTAGTATCGGTGTGGCATGTGTCTATAAAAAGTACATTTATTATTTGTTTTTATTTTTTTTTTTTTTACAAAGACTTAAAAATCCAACTGAGAAAACATGAAGCATATATCCACACTTTTCAAGGTAGCCAAGGTAGGGGGAAAAAGGATGAATAATGGTTTGCTAAAGCATCAGGAATAAAAAGAATAGGTTTCATTTGCCAGATAAAATAGATTTATTTGGTGAGCTGTTGCACAACAGTGTGGGCAATGAGGTCTATCCCAAGCCAGAACTCTGGATCTAATTTTCTCAACTTTGCTCCAAGGTATGCAATACCTGCCAAGGTTTTTACAGGCATGAAGACAATATTCATCTAAACTGGGGGTGGGGAAGTACAGGCGAAAAGTCAGCAAAAAGCATGACTGATTATGGTATAAAAGTAAGAGGGGACTTTTACATTTTTATACACTGTCACGAATAGCATGACAGTGACACGTACATTGACACATAACAAGTACTTCTTAGATTATAATTATCATTTTTATGAAGAAGTGGTTGCTCCCTTCTAGTCATTAGTGCTTAAAGACCCTCACTTACACGTAAAATCCATTAACTAATTCTTTACATTCTAACAAAAATTGATTTGCTTACACATTTTAATGTTGAAACTATACAAGAGAAAAGTCTGATTATTCCGAATAAATGCTAGCCATCAAACAAAGACTAAGCTTATACAATAAATGATAATGCTAGTCTTCTGATAGGACGTGTCTATTACTCGTTTTTAAAAAGGTCAAACTGCATTAAAAATCTTTCGGATGTGGTCCGGTCTCTCTTGCGGTTGGGATTTTGGACCAACTGTAACTGAAAGCTCACAGTGAGGAGAATGCAGTACGAGTCAGCAGGAACACATGTCTACTTCCCTGGAACATCAACACCATTTGTTTTAGTTTTGTGTTTCCCAGAGCACTGCTTATTATACAAGACTGACGTAAATGGCTGACATGCTGAAGTAGCTTCATATTCAGAGATGAATATGGTGTTAGCAGAGCCCAGGGCTGATTTATGGAAAGCCTTTATTCAGACAATGACTTCATGAATCGATGCACACTTGCAGTACGGCCAGCTTGTAATGCATCACAGTATTTAGTGATTACAGTTCGAAGTAAATTGTTCTTTTCTCCGCACCTAAAAGGGAAATCCAGTGTTAACTGTGAGGCTTTCAAGGTCCTGTGATTATCCATTTGCAGGCAAAGCCTGTGATTGCTTACTCTGTCCTACTTTGCTATTTTTGACAGTACTGTAATGATGCTTTGTATAAATAGGCTGGTTAACGGTTCAGTGCCTAATAAAAATGAGACAAAGCTTATTTTATATGTGATCATCTCACCAGCAACTAGAAAGTTAATTAAAAACTATAATTGGTAGTGGTCCCTGTTAAGAAACGCTCCCTCAAGCCTCAACATAGAAAATAATGAAAACGTTAGCATTCTTAATGGAACCACCCATTAAGCAGTGTATATTATATTAGCGTATATAATATTTATATAGCTGTATTTGGAGCTGAATTTCAGTTTTCGCTGCACAACACAAATGTGGCTAAAAATACTACTTTGACTTATCAATTTGATAAAACAGATCCTTTTGTACTTACCCCCAAAATGCCGAAACCAATTAACATGGCAGAAAACGTTACCAGATACATTCTGATGCATGTATTTATTTTATACACATCCCATGTCCCTGTTCTGGAAACTGCTTCAAAGAATTTTAAGAGCACACCATGGTGTGTAAAGGATCCCAGAGTGTTTCATCAGGAGGAGAAAAACTTTGTCATTAGAGGGAGGGTAAATCAATATCAGCGAACTAACAAACTTTTGCTAACCTGAGATAACAGCTCCGAGGCAGCTTGACAGGGAGGATCTGCTGCTTGTTGAAGATGTACTGTATGCAGTGAACTGCCTTAGGGAAGTCGATTATCCGTAAATGTATATACATCATCTAATGAAGCCCAGTCACAGTTGCATTCGGGCCTCTATCTCTCTATATATTTTTATATATAATAAATATATAATAAATATATAAATATTATATATATATATATATATATATATATATATATATAATAAGCTCCACTCTGCTGGGAAGGCTTTCCATTAGATTTTGGAGCGTGGCTATAGGGATTTGTTATCATTCAGCCACAAAAGCATTAGCATCAGGTGATGTCAGGTGAGGAGGTCTGGGGTGCACTCGGTGTTCCGGTTCATCCTAAAGATGTTCAGTGGGGCTGAGGTCAGGGTTCTGTACAGGACACTCAAGTTCTTCCATATCACCCTTCGCGAACCATGTCTTCACGGACCTTGTTTTGTGCACAGTCACGCTCGAACACGTTTGAGCCGCCTCATTCCAGTGAAAGGAAATCTTAACGTTACAGCATACAAAGACATTCAAAGATCCAGATACAGATATGGCTGCAATACTCCGAAATGAACACAAATACAAGCAAACTCCACAATTTGCAGAGGAGCTTCCTATTATTTATTTTTTTTAAATCACCACAGGTTTCCTGCAGATTCGGGCCAAGACGTGTCACGTGATATCATCACAACACAGTGCGTCAAACACAGGCACAGCTATAAAGTCTCATTTACCAACAAACCTCACTGAGAAAAGCTTTCGTGAACTGCGACTTCGCCGATTCATCAAGTTGTCCACACACACACACAAAAAAACGCAGCAAAATCAAGCATTTTCCCCCCTGAAACGATCACAAAAAGTATATACACTGTGCACACACTTCAGTAGGAACTTGCAGCAAAGTTCTGAAGTAACCCCTGCATAATGAAATTACTGTAGATCTAGTTTAAAGAGAAAAGTTCTTCATCAGGTGTGCAAGCGATACGCTTTCAGCTCCAACAGCTTTAAAAGCATTTACATGATGGACTTTTCCTTCACACCTAGTGTATGCTTCATAATGAAGACATGAAACACTTGTGATACATCTACCATCCACACTGTGCATGCACACAGACAACATGGTAAGGCCCAGTACGTGCAGTGATTTGTTTGGATCTCGGTTAAGCATTGTGTAAATAAAAGCTGATGGAAAAGTGAGAGTAAATCAAGCCTCTGTCTCACCTTGGGAGTGCTCCAGCAGCAGACTCGTCTCATGCTGCTGCTTGTCCGGACCTACAGGCCCCTCCGGAGGGAACTCTGTCTCCGCGGACATGAGCCAGACCTGTGGTCGAGATACTGTACACACCCGAAACCAAACACACAGCCGCCCTTTTGGATCAGCCGTCGACCCTGTCAGAGAAGAAACATCGATCCCACCGCGTCAGCGCTCCTGCTTTCCGAGGAGAAAAGTGACGTCAGCCAGCAAGATGTCGTTAAACTCAAGTGGAAAGTTTTTGCCCCCCCTCCCCTTCTTCTTCTGTCTAAACATGTAACGGAATTCACTCACTCACTCACTCACACAGCCGATACGTTTCACTTTCGGACATGTTAATACTTTGTTAAAGTGAAAACTTCGCAACAGAAACAAGAATAAAAATGTAGCCTTAAGCTCGGTGTAACGTTACCTTTCAAACATGTCAACTCCACTGTTTCACTTCAAGGGTGCCTCCTGTGAATCATCCTACGCCCAAATAAACCTCGTCCCCTTCAACCTTCCTCTCATAGCCACGCAGCAAATGGAAGTCCACCCGCTTTCCGGGAGAAGAGGAAATGTTCTGCTGGGGAAAAGAAGAAGAAAGCGTTTGTAGTTGGCGGCGCGGCTTTGAGGAGAGTCGGTCTCGTGAGTTAGCTGAAGAAAAGTTACACTGAAACAGTTTTCATCACATCCGGATTCCGCGCGCTCGGCCGGCTGTACACAGTGCGAGGGCGCGCGCGCGCTGCCACACACAGAACATGGCGGATTTTCCCCTCTTTTATTTGGTTTCCAAATAAACTATAACATAAAAAACACACACGATTTAGACTTCGTATTATCAAGCATTTATACACCACAAACAAGAGACTATTGTTTATAGGTTGAATTAAGGTTTATAGTGTTAATAAACTAAGACTTGTCTTTCCTCATAGCTAGTTGGACTTTTCCCAGGTGGCTTGTGTTCAGCTGTGCCACATCCAGTGCCAGCTCTTCTCAGAGCAAAAGCTGTTAATGCATACTAGAATATAAGAATATAACCTAGTGGTGTCATTTGCATATCTTCATATAACGTTACATGAAGGAAGGAAGACACTTATGAAGGAACACTTTTTTCTGAAAAGTTTTATAAGAATATATATTAAGTTTATATATAGAAGTAGCCTCTGGTCGGGGCAACACAAACCACGTGTTTACATATTTAAAAAATAGATTCAATCCAGCGACTTATGTATTTTAAATATTACAATTTCTATGAAGAGCGCAGAAAAAAATGAAACGTGGTGTGTTAGTACGGAGTGAAGGAAGTGGTTATGGATGGAATAACTTGCTTTTATTACATGTAAATATAGCCTAGAAGATCATTTAAAAGCAAAGGACAAATAAGTGTGCAGGTTTGAGAAACAATGGTGATTGTTGGGAACAATGGAAATCACTGATTGGTTGTTGGGAACAATGGTCATCACTGATTGGTTGCTGAGAACAATGGTGATCAGTGATTTGTTGTTGGGAATATAAGCTCATAGGCTATATAGACTTGTAGATTTTACATACAGGTGGTGAGTTGACCAAATCTGCTCTCTCTGCTTGTCTTTTCTCTGTTCCTGGACAAGCGATGTGAGATGGAGAGCCATGATAAGTGCAGGGAATTCTCAAACGTTGCTAGATTTGTTGCTAGATTTTTAAAAACTTAATTATTTTTTTTTGTAAATACGGTTACTAAAGCCCCGTGACCCTGAAAAGGAGTAAGTGGTAGAAGATGGATGGATGGATGGATGGATGGTTACTAAATCTAAGTTGGTTACACTGGTCACTTCACACTCTTTAATGCAGGGTTGTGGCCACATATGTCTATTAATCCTATACAGTGCGTGCAGTCCTGTGAATTATAACTAGCTCATGTTAAATAATCATTGTAGAATTATAGGTATTTTGAAAATACCTTTAATTGCAGTATGAAAAAAGAAAAGTGGCCAATCAGCTTGCATCAAGATTCAGATATTCTGCAAATTAACCCTCATCCTATCTAAAATTAGATAGCATCACCCCTTAGTGTGCTTTTGCCCTACACTCTGCTATGCTATGTCTAAAAATCTGGACATGCCACTGCACCAGTGCTAGCTCTACTTGGGCTGAAGTCCATAAGCATGGGTGATAGATGTGAAATATGCCCTCTCCATTGACTGGGTGAACTCCATTTTCTGCCCATAATGCAGAAATCACTCTAGGTCTCTGGCATAATGATTTACGATGAATCTGTGTCAATGTTGAACTCACAAACCCCACATAATCCATCTTGCAGCAATGCGCCCTCCTCCATTTATAAGTGTTGAATCTATTACCACACTGATTGGTAATAACTCTTGGCCTCAATGCTCCTTGGACAGTCATTACTTAGATAACAATATTCCTAGAGACCCTGCAACAGTGGCAAGTGTCAACATCGACAGGGCTTTATCCTGAACCTTTGGCTTGCAGAGTTATCTGTTATCTAAAATCACCACAGAGCACCGTATTCCACATGATCGCATTTACTTGGAGGCAAAAGGGCATCAAATTCCCCCAAGCTGGTTTCGTGGCACAGCTTGACACAATGTAAGGCAAGATTCTCATTTGAATATTTTACAGTGTGATTCTTACACAGGAAGATGGATAGATGATTTGCTGTAAAATTCTATGGTGACACTGCTGACAAATATTTATCATGTGATAAATCATAAGAATTAGCAGGAGACACAGCATCAGGTCATCACATGATGTCAGTGTGGTGTCAGCAACATGTCAGAAGTGCATATGTCACAGTCCCTTCTCAGACATGACAGAAATGTCTCTGTTAGCTCATGTGTATTTGGCAGCATGCCCGATTGCTGAAGGAGTGCCAAAGCCTCCTAGATAATCCTCCGTGGTGACATCTTTCCAAATACTGGGGTGCGCAGTGCATGCATGCATGCAGGAAAACGCTCTCACTGTTGACAAAAAGACACCTGCTGTAATTTAGTAAATATTCATTCACAGCAAGCATTCGCAGCATAGAACATTGATGTTAATGTTGGCTGTAACAAGATCTTTAATCCACCAAGGTATGTTGAATACAGTGCCCAAAAGTAAACTATTTTCACTGCATCCTTTTATGAATGTCACATAGTTACCTAATGACTATAGCAATTTAATAATAATTGACAGATCTCCTAACACACCTAAGAAAGTGAGCACTTTTTTATCGAAACAAGACAGTCATTTTCAAGTTGCCCCTTTCTCCAACTCCTAGGCAATGCTCTGATTCAAAATTCTAGTGCTCAATTATAGCTGCTATTCTACACACAGAACAAACTGTCCAAAGCAGACATGCACAGGAGGCGGTTTTAAACCCAGACCTTACAATGTGGGGCAGGGAGCCTTTTGTGGAGCTTGGCTTCTCGCTCTTGGTGTTCCTAACATTTGGTTTTTGTTATGGAATTAAAATCAGAAGAAAAAGCAGCAGAATAGGAAACCTGTAATTAGTGCTAATGAGCTTATTCTTTGGCCTCTGTGATTGGAATAAAAATGGGAAACTTACCGATTCATTTCTCATCTTGACTTTAATGGCCAGTGAAATAAAGGTGTCACTTTGAACCATGGCAAAGCCACAATGCACATCAGCAACTGATCAAGTCTTCAAAGAAAGCTGGCCGAAGTCTCAGCTGAATGAGAAGAACTTAATAAGTCCTGCTTTGAAGCCAGGAACAAGGCCCTCACCCTCCCAAGCAGAGCGTGAAAAACAGGATGAATTCTAGTGACCTACATGATTAATGGCGTTAGGGTCATTTTGACATATTTTCAGCACAGACGCTGATCAATGGGTAAATTCTATCCTCCCCCTTACAGCTGGGAGAGGGAGCAAGGCTTAACATGACACTTGACTTTAAGAGTTTTGAATGATTATGGCACAGATAAATAAACTCAACTAGTCTGACATGTCTGACAAAACAAGTGGCATGGTGCTTGTGAGGTGAAAAAATGATTAATTACATATGTGTGTTACAATGAATGCACATATTTCACAACTGAAATAATCAACTGCAAATCAATAGTAAATATCTGCACTGACAATGTCTTCCATTTATAAACATGTATATCCTGAATGAATGGATTGTTAAAATCTCAGGCCCTGTGAAGTCATAAGTAACTAATAACATCTTTAAAGCAATACTCCAGTGCTTTTTCAATCTAATCTAACACTTATATATCATATAAGTGATTTCCACAGACTCACTTATTTCAACACAGAAACCCCTTTGACTTGAAACTCACTGGTAACATATAACCCTCACAAACATACTCTAAAAATACAAATGAATCATAAATTATATGTAAATTATACATAAATTTGTCTGCATAAACATTTATTAACGTCCTCAACAGCTGCCCTTAGATGTCCATTATAAGTGAGTTTCAAGTAAACAGGATTCCTGTTCCTTTCACTGTACAGAAAAATAATGTGATAAAATGTGTGTCAGTGGTAACTGTCCATATGCTACAAATGCACTGGAAAGAGAAACTATGAAAATGCTGGAGCTGTATCTGTACTGAGATATATAGAGAAGAGAGAGGGGCTGATCATTCCTCGTGAACCACAGCAAATGAAAAAAGATAACAGATCCTGAAAAGAGAAAGAAGAGATCAAAGTGCTGACCCGTATGTGTTGTCAATGTGGCCCTTTGATATTTCACCAAAAGAATCACAGACATATCATTTTATCCAGTCTATAGCCACCCTGTAGTTTCTTTCCTACCAAGGGTGTGAGGTTTCACATGGAGGAATAGAGAGAGAGAGAGAGAGAGAGAGAGAGAGAGAGAGAGAGATTAAGGCAGGAAGTGTAGTGTGGATTTCTGGTGCTATGCTTTGGCTTCTTCAAAACAACATTTGTGTCTGTCGCATTTAAGACTCTCACTTCAAGACAAATCAGGATACCATATTCCGACCTTCCCAGTCTGAAACAAAAGGGTGGATATAACTTGGATTTGGCTTGATTATTTCCATGAAACCATTTTAAAACAGTGAAATGTTTTGATAGATTTTTGTTTATTTTTTTGGTTTTCAAGAGTCATTCATTTGGTTCCTGATTCAGTTACAGATCCAGAATATTATTCAGTGTAAATTAAACCAAATGATACTATAGTATATGTATATGTGTATAAGTGTTATAGAACAGAAAGATTTAGCTGCATGGTTTTATATTAACACACTCGTTCTAATGCGGTATCATTTCTAGAATAACAACTTATATATCAGTGGTCAAAATCCCTGTTCCAGGAGATTTACCTTCCTGAAGACTTTAGCTCCTGACCATCTAATCACTGCCTTAAGAAGTTCTTGATCATCTAAAACAGATGTGTTCCATTTTGGTTGGAGATGAAACCTGCACTAAGGTAGATCTCAAGGAAGAGCTTTGGTAACCATACAGGAACTTATACAGGAACTTATACAGGAACTTATACAGGGACTTATACAGGGACTTATACAAGGACTTAAACAGGGACTTATAGAGGGACTTGATTGGTGGATGCTGCACTTAAATTGATTTATTAAACATTGTTGATATAGATGAAGTTTTAGGTTTATTCTGAGATGTTTATCTAACAATTTTGAAAGGAGTCTCCCATGTCAGTGCATTTTAACAATCAGAGATAAAATAGTATAAGAGGAATAAAACACTTCTGGACGTGTTATAAAATAATCAACTTCAGTTTCGTAACAGTAACTCCATTTTGTGTCGGGTTGCATCTCTCTCTCTCTCTCTCTCTCTCTCTCTCTCACACACACACACACACACTCACACACACAGCGTTTGATTATAACTGCACTGCTGTTGTGTTCTATTCCTCATATTTCCCTGTTCTGTAGAAGCATGAATGCTGTATATACAGTATGGATGTGCTATTTCCTTTCCTTGTGGACAGTTTACAGGATCTGTAGGACATTCAGGATCATTACAGATACAAATATCACAGAATGTCCATTGAATTAGTGTATTAGCACACAGTTAACATCAGAGACCACCAGCCTTCGAATTCAATTAGAAATCTATCAAACATGTAGAATTAATCATAGATTCCCTGATAAACCATTCCTTTTTATTTTACCGATATGGGAAATACAAAATACTCTTACAAATCAACCAGGAACCAACAGAAGCTGTAATGGTCACTCCTGGGTAACATGTGGATCAGTGAACACACACACACACACACACACACACACACACACACACACACACACACACACACACACACACACACACACACACACTGGTGAGCAACCTTCATGCATTATTGAAATATAACAAGAGAATACTAACGTTTTGGCCCTCTCTGATTAATTCAATGCGCTGCCTTAAAGTCCAAGATTAGGCTTCAGCCTACAGTAGGTTGTAATTAAATATTGAGAACATGGAAATGCAGTAATATTTAATTCTTCTTTTAACCAAATCGGAGTTTTAATTTACCTCATGCCGTGTGCACCTGCAGTGCAGGAATCAACGTGGCATCGGTTAACACGGGAAGCCAGGTTTAGCCAGGGACCATGTGCCTCTAAAATGAGCCCTCTTCCAATTTCTGGAATGGCAGTCAAATATTTATCTAGTTGATGAAGCAAAGGCTGTGTGCTGCACTGACAATAATTAAAGTCCAGCCCATATGATGGTGAATTCCAAAATCATTTCTAATAACCTGTATTCTGCTGGTCAGGCCTGGTGCATTGGCTTTCAGTAGCTATCTCAGAGAAGTGACTGAGCAGCTCTGTTTGTAAGGAGTTTACTTAAGAAATGATTCAGTTACTGAATGCTGACATTAAACCCGAGAGCTTGTTTCCTGCTGGAATGCTTATATGTGGGATGATTAAAGCAGTGAAAGCACAGTTTACCAAACACACGTCATGTTGGACAGAGGCTTGGACAGACTCTACCATGGGAATGAATCTGTGAACTCATTACTTTCACTCTACTCAGCCTGTCAAACATTTGTACACACTTAGCGGTTCAACTTTTTTCAATTTGTCAGTATAGAACCATATTAACGATTTAGATAAAATTATTTAGATTATTAATGATTTAATAAAAAACTGCATGTCAATATTTATGATAATGAGTAAAGAATAATAAAGAGCTACAACTGCAGGGGGTCCTGAAAGTCTCCATATATAAGGGACTGTGTTTGCCAGCACCACGTAGGTTGTGCCTTCGGCAGTGGATGTTCGTGGACATCCACGAACACTCCTAGACTTTTTGAATTTGTTAATAAGTTTGGGAACAGTGTCATGTGTGATGTGCTTGCCGAAAATACTCATACTCTCTCTCTCTCTCTCTCTCTCTCTCTCTCTCTATATATATATATATATATATATATATATATATATGTGTGTGTGTGTGTGTGTGTGTGTGTGTGTGTGTGTGTGTACATATATATATATATATATGTGTGTGTGTGTGTGTGTATACATGTATATATATATGTATACATGTAAATATAAAATCTATACCCCAGATGTTGAAACAAGAACAATACATTTCCTTAGAAGTTTGATGGGATCTCGGATATTTCTAAACTCTACTATGAAGAGACAAAATCAGAAAGATATGAGGTCTCTGTGACTTTGTCTCTTTACCTGAAAACTGGTTTGACCTGAGTCATTTCTGAGATGTTGTTTATTGATATAAGAAAGAAAGTGTGACTGAAGAATCTGGGGATGCCCACCTGCTGAGATGGTATGTGTGTGTGTGTGTGTGTGTGTGTGAGAGAGAGAGAGAGAGAGAGAGAGAGAGAAGAAAGAGAGAGATAAAGGGTATAGACACTTGTTATGATAGCTGTATGTACAAGTTTAAGCTTGTGTGTTTTTTTTGTTTCCTAACACAACCATGAAGTAATAACCCAGAGTATTTATTGGAGAAGCATGTGTTTAGTTCTTTGAGGATCAAAATCAGCTGACTTATGACTGGTCCTGGTAAACAAATCTTCTTTCTTCCCTTTCCGGCAAATGCAAAAGAATTAAATAGACTTCATTTGGGTTATTGAGGCTAAGATTACAGTGTGTGTATGTGTATGTGTATCTGTGTATCTGTGTGTGTGTGTGTGTGTGTGTGTGTGTGTGTGTGTGTGTGTGTATGCATGCGTGTGTTTGTGTGTGAAATTCAGTGGTATTTTTCATACTCCTTTCTCCCCCATACATTTGAACATGCTGTTGTAAATGTCAGCTCTAAGCCAGAGACTTGCAGTATTACTGCAGCGTCTGCAAGCTGTGTGTGTGGGAACAAGTCATCACTGCTGAAAGAGAGGATTTCACAAATCACTGATCAAAGTTGTCTAATTATGTAAATCAAGAACTCTCCAAATGTCAGCATCAGCAAAGCAGATTTGCAGAGGTAAATGATAACTTGCCAATCAAGTAGACATATCAACAGTAATGTAGCTTTTAATAGAATGTCCTCACTTGTTTACCCATTCTGCTGCTTATGATCTGATTTGAAATATGAATAAAGATGCTAAAATGGATACAGATCTCCATTAATACTTTTTCAAAAATGTGAGTGTATTTTATATTAAAAATGAAATATTGGCGCCCTTGGTAAATATGAGCATAGAAGGCTGTGAAAAATTATCTTTATTGCTTAACCTTTTTATCTTTTGTTTTTTCTGTTGTTAAATATAGATGTGCAACAATTATTGGCAATGCATGAATTCATGTGAGAAAAATATATTTGAAGTGTTTTCCCACTGATAATTTTTTTTGTATTCCTGAGTGACTAGGAACACAAAATTATTCAACCATGACTTCCTGTTTCATGTGGTTTAAATATGAGGTAACACAGGCAAATTCCCTTAGTCATTCATAACAATGGGTAAGACCAAGGAATATAGATGTGATGTGTGACAAAAGGTTGTTGAGCTTCACAAAATGGGGAGTGGCTAAAAGAAAACAGCACAAGCATTGAAAATGCCCATTTCTAATTAAGATGTATCAAAGTTATGAATCAACCTGGAATTGGACGTGTGTCTATAGTGTTTCAATGCACTATGAAGACGATGGTTCGAGTGGTCTAAAAATCTCCAAGGATCACAGCTGGAGAATTGTAGAAATTAGTTGCGTCTTGGGTGTCAGAAAGCCTCCAAAACTGCAATCCGAAGTCACCTTCATCACCACAAGCTGTTTGGAAGGGTTTCAAGAAAAAAGCCTCTACTCTGATCCAAAAACAAACTCAAGCATCTTCAGTTTGTCAGACACTACAGGAACTTCATTTGGGATTGGTTTCTATGGTCAGATGAAAACAAAATAGAGCTTTTTGGCAATAAACATCCACAGTTGGATCTTCTCGCAAGATAACGATCCAAAAAATTCATCAAAATCAACACAAAAATGGTTTACTCACCACAAAATCAAGGGCCCTGCCGTGGCCATCCCAGTCTCCTGACTTGAAACCCATAGTAAATCCTGTGGGGTGAACTGAAGAGGATTATAGGAGAAGACTCAGAGCTGTTATCTTGGCAAAGGAAGGTAGCACAACGTGTTGACTAATATGGTGCCATTAATTGTTGCACACACATATATTTAACAAAGATCATTTTTGGACATTTGAAATATTTGCTCATATTTACCAAGGGTGCCAATATTAGTGGAGGGCACTGTATGTCCTAATTACATAATTGAGTATTTTAAATAAATATAAATATTTGTTTAATAAAATAAATATTAAAATAATGATATCTGACAGCCTGCATAAAAAGTCTATAAGTATGAGACTGCAGGACAGTGATATCAGCCATCAGGAGATCTCACAAGAGATATTCAGTCATGTACAACCAAAACATTACACATGACAAAACATCTACTGATATTATCTGAAAGTATTGTGATAACAAACAGTGTGTGTATGTGTGTGTGTGTGTGTGTGTGTGTGTGTGTGTGTGTGTGTGTGTGTGTGTGTGTGTGTGTGTGTGTGTGTGTGTGTGTGTGTGTGTGTGTGTGTGTGTGTGTATATATATATATTATTGTGTGTGTGTGTGTGTGTGTGTGTGTGTGTATGTATGTATGTATGTATGTGTGTGTGTGTGTGTGTGTGTGTATGTATGTGTATGTATGTGTGTGTGTGTGTGTGTGTGTGTGTGTATGTATGTGTGTGTGTGTGTGTGTGTGTGTGTGTGTATGTATGTGTGTGTGTGTGTGTGTGTGTGTATGTGTGTGTGTATGTGTGTGTGTGTGTGTGTGTGTGTGTGTGTGTGTGTGTGTGTGTGTTGTGTGTGTGTGTGTGTATGTGTGTGTGTGTGTGTGTGTGTGTGTGTGTGTGTGTGTGTGTGTGTGTGTGTGTGTGTGTGTGTGTGTGTGTGTGTGTGTGTGTGTGTGTGTGTGTGTGTGTGTGTGTTGTGTGTGTGTGTGTGTGTGTGTGTGTGTGTGTGTGTTGTGTGTTTGTGTGTGTGTGTGTGTGTGTGTGTGTGTGTGTGTGTGTGTGTGTGTGTGTGTGTGTGTGTGTGTGTGTTGTGTGTGTGTGTGTGTGTGTGTGTGTGTGTGTGTGTGTGTGTGTGTGTATGTATGTGTGTGTGTGTGTGTGTGTGTGTGTGTGTATGTGTGTGTGTGTGTGTGTGTGTGTGTGTGTGTGTATGTGTGTGTGTGTGTGTGTGTGTGTATGTATATATGTATTTTGTGTGTGTGTGTATTATTTGTGTGTGTGTGTGTGTGTGTGTGTGTGTGTGTGTGTGTGTGTGTGTGTTGTGTGTGTGTGTGTGTGTATGTGTGTGTGTGTGTGTGTATATATGTGTGTGTGTGTATGTGTGTGTGTGTATGTGTGTGTGTGTGTGTGTGTATATATTGTATATGTATGTGTGTGTGTGTGTGTGTGTGTGTGTGTGTGTGTGTGTGTGTGTGTGTGTGTGTGTGTGTGTGTGTGTTAGTAGCTCTGTCAAATGTTGCCATGATGATGATTTGTGCAAGTAGATCCATTTCCCATGAAGTTTTTTTTTGCTTTGTTTTTTATATATAGTAACATAATTACAATAGAAATTACACACACACAAACATTAAAAACACACACAAAGCATTCATCTCAGCTGTTCTTAGTTGTAAATTTGGCACATAATTAACTTTTTGATTTTTGATTTATTTTTTTAGGCCACACAGATAGATAGCTAGTCACGGTGCTCTGGGCTTAAGAGACTCTCTTGCATGTTCATTGATCTCTCATATTGATCACCAATCCTTAACAAATAATATCCAGTCAAATAACACAATAAAGAGTGTTTACCACTGACACAGGGCGGCGTGTAAAATCTATACCATTGGCTTATGCGCCTCTGCTGCTTGTGTGTATGTAAAGGATGCATTCACAGACTCATTTTCAGGGCAATGAAATATGGTGCTTATCAGTGGGCAGGGTATTCCCTGACTTAATATAATGCAGTCAAACTCATCTGAAAGCAGAATTCCCCATAGTACGGTATTGGGAGAGATGCAAATGTATGAACCTTCCAGATGCCCTGGGCACCACTGCAATCATTACCTTTGAATAAGTGCTGTTTACCTACCAAACACAAATTTTTGCGCAACACCAAGTAGAAGACCAAGAAGAAGCCTTCAATATACTATAGGACTTAAAAATGTGCGGTGATTAAATACATTTTTTTTCAAAAACAGCTCACTGTCTGTAATTATTAATGGCATTTCAATCCATCAACAATATCATCAATGAATAAGTAAAAATCAAGACTCGTATTTGGGTCTTTAATATAAAAGTTGTTTGCCAAGAAGCAAATCAGTTTGCGCTTTGTGGTTGCTCATTGACCATCTTTGTGTTTGACTGTGGAGATCTCTGGCTGCATCATGAATAAAAGATCAAAATACTGCTTTCCTGCAGACCATCGTGTTCCTCAAACACACCCCACCATGAAACACACTGGAATAAACTTGAGGTATTACAAAACATTAGGTATTACGCTCCATTTGCATATCATTAGCAAGACGGGGACCACCACCCTCTATGGGTTATTCCCTTATAAATATATTTAAATATATAAATATCATGAATACATTAATTGATATTGCCCTCACATCCTTTCTTAAAGCATCCCATCTCCTCGTCATTGTATATGTAACTCTCTCGGGACACAGTGACACACACGCTTACATACAGACACATATTTAGTGGTTGTTTCCCCCTCTATTTGGTGCCTAAATCTGAGGAAACTGTGTAAGTTCTCTATTTTTTTCACTGTGAAAAGCATCTGCAGGCCTGTAGATGTGAGATTTGCTCGGGGCAAATACCTGGCTGTGGTTACAACAGCGGCCAAGAGGCATAGGTCATACATGTGTCAGAGTGTGTGTGTTGAGAAAGACAAAAATGCATGAATAACAATGATCTGCTTTTTGCGAAATACTGTACCACGTATACTCCTGCCTCACCCCAGGTTTCAGTGTCAGGCTGCAGTCTTCTACAGATCAGGCGTTAGTCACTAGCCTGCTCATTCACTTCTTTTTCCCTAACAGCGTCCCAGTGCTTGAGCTGGTGCTCAAGAAGGAAAATTGTGATTTTTTTTTCGATTTTTATATCTGTTCATCTTCAATATGTGCCATATCCTGATCAGGGCTGTGGTGGATAGATAGATTAACCAGGGTATACTGGGCCCAAGGCAGGAATACACACACACACACACAACACACACACACACACTCAAGCCTAGGGAGAACATAAGGTATGGGCATGTTAAACTGGAGAACTCAGAGAAAATCTATACAGGCACAGCGAGAAATGTGAAGCACCACACCTTTACCCCGAACCTGAACTGACAACCATCCATCCATTGTCTGTACCGTTTATCCTACACATGGTTGCCGGGAGTCTGGGGCCTATGCTGGGGAATTCAGGGCACAAGGTGAGGGACACCGTGGAGGGGGTGCTAACCCATCACAGGGCAAAATTGCACACACACTCACACAAACATTCACAGACAATTTAGAGATGCCAATCAGCCTACAACGCATGTCTTTGGACTGGTGGAGGAAACTGGAGTACCCAGAGGAAACCCCCAAAAGTGGGGGGTGAACATACACATTTTGCACACACACAGGGGAGAGGCAAACGTTATAACCACTGATCTGAAGTGACAGTTGATTTAATTACAATTTTTATATATATATTTAACCCAATTAGCTTCCGAAAACATTTTCTTTTCAGGTAGAA
The DNA here is from genome assembly GCA_012411365.1 of Ameiurus melas. Classification (NCBI taxonomy): domain Eukaryota; kingdom Metazoa; phylum Chordata; class Actinopteri; order Siluriformes; family Ictaluridae; genus Ameiurus; species Ameiurus melas. Next base: position 15,323,205 of record CM022766.1, on the reverse strand, counting down.
ATTCAGAACAAGTATTTTAAAGTTTCTCAGTTTTGAATTATATATTGTTGGAAAGCTGATCGCTATGTAGTCCATGTGTAGACATTTCCTAAGATAATTTGGATTGAAATATAAAGTCATTATTTCTTACGGTGGTACACGTACACAATTTCACACACTGGTTCACATGTTTTAAAGTCAAATTATAACATACACAACAGCTTCAATGCCCCTTGCTGTGGATTCTACAAGTCTCTGGAGCTATACTGGAGAGAAGAACATCGCTCGTCCATAAGATAGCTCACAGTTGGTTTTTTGATGATGTCACTCCAAAATCTCTCCCAGGTGTTCTGGTTAGGATCTGTTGAGTTCATAACATAACATATGATTTACATCAGGTCATGTGGATGAGGACGTTGACATCCTGGAAGAGGTCACTACCATCTATCCATCTTTTACCGCTTACTCCTTTTCAGGGTCACGAGGAACCTGGAGCCTATCCCAGGAAGCATCGAGCACAAGGCGGGGTACACCCTGGACAGGGTGCCAGTCCATCGCAGGGCACAATCACATACACACTCACACACCCATTCATACACTATGTACACTTTAGACACGCCAATCAGCCTACCATGCATGTCTTTGGACTGGGGGAGGAAACCCCGCAGCACGGGGAGAACATGCAAACTCTGAGGTCACTACCATAATTATAGTAATGGTTCATCATAAGATAAAGGTGTTCAGTCAGAAGAATTCTGTATTGATTTACAGTGACTCTTCCCTCTAAGAGGACAAGTGGACCAAAACCCTGTGAGTAAAATGCCCCTTATAGTGTAACAGAGGCACCAGCTTTTGGTTTGTTACCCATCTATGTGAGTTTTCCTTATACAGTATGTTTTATATATAATACCTAAGCAACATTTTAGTAGCATAACTATGTAAAAGATGCACTTCTATTGCAAATGAAAGTGAATGTTTTTAAATAACATCCACAAACCGTAGGAATATAAACCCAAAACCATTTTCAAATTAAAAGTCTTGACAATTTTATTTCTTTGTGATATGCAAATTAGTATGTAATCAATTAGCCCTGTCCTCATTTGCATAATGTAATACATTTTAAAAGAATGGTATAAGTATTGTCAGATCGCTCGTCTCCGGTAATACTCAGGTCTGTTATAGCTATACAACTGCTAGTCAAACACCCACAACCTGGACTTTTTACCAGTATGAGATTGATGAGATTTCTGAGGATGCTGTGCCTACTGACACCTGCATGATTCTTCTTCCTCATAGTGTCCATGTGACCACAGAGTAACTAATCCCACGCCACCTCACAGCATCACTTGTTGCTGGCAGAATGCCGCCGCATGCCGCTTAGCCAATTAACGGCAGAATAAAGCCAAACAGATTTCAACTGATAAATCTTTAATGATACGAGGGATTTTACACAAACGCACACTTGACAGTGCTAAATTAAAGTAAATACTGTGCATGATTAAAATTCCCCAGGCTGGGGGAAGATAAATGTTTGAATAATTTATCAGATTTAATTGACACGGCTGTGATGTTGTAAACAGAAATGTTTTGATGTTCATAATACATTTTGACAAGAAGATATTTATTTTCTTTTTTCTTGGGGGGAAGGGGGATCCAAGAAATCCACAACCTAAAATGTGACAGATTCCACTCTGTGTGTGTGTGTGTGTGTGTGTGTGTGTGTGTGTGTGTGTGTGCTTCTGACAGTTTTGACCTTGTGGGAAATTTGGCTAGTAAATTCGAGTAAATCTGGTTTTTGCCTTTTCCCTTATTTATAAAACCTACAACTTTTATTTTAAAAAGTTACAAATAAAAGATCCAAAATGTTTCCTTTTGGTTACTGAGGATAAGGTTGGGATTAGATTTAAATGTGCCACACTGTTAATCAGCTAAATAAATAATTATGTTAGCAGAAGACCCTCACAAGGATAATAAGACAAACGTGTGTGTGTGTGTGTGTGTGTGTGTTTGTAACGGAGGTGTGGTAACGAATTTAAACTCCAGACATGAGTTCTGTAAATGAACTTTCCGTGCTCTATATTTACATTTAGCTGCAGCTCAGACTTGCTGAAATGGGTAATGGCCACCGGGTATTTTATAATAAGTAATTTGAAAAAAAAAAAAAGATGTGAGAGGAGAGGAAAGGAAAGGAGGGAGGTGAGAGAAGCAAGAGTTGAGGAGCCTTCTGCAAACACACCGGTACACAAAGCTCAGAGCCAGCCCCAGGCCAAAGCACTTTAGTTTAACCCAGGGAAGGCGATACTAAACAAGGGTGTAAATACAGCTGGAGAGTGATTATGACAGCGGGGACATGGCAAGTATTCACTGCGCCACACACACACACACACACACACACACACACACACACACACACTGTATAACCCTAATACACAAAGTAAAGCATCACTTACACTAGCAGCATTGGGAGAATATGAATTGCATGAAATTTCTAAGGCACGATTTTGAGTTGTGCCAGAGGCACCGTGTCCAGCTCCTTCCTCAGATAAGCAGCGTCGCTCTTCACCTACCCTCTTCCTGCCCGCTAAACTTCAACATGCTATCTGTAAACAACAGGCTCACTCACCACCATAAATGAATACATCAAATTTTGATAGAATGGCCTTGTCCTGCCTCTGTGGCCCTCAGTAGTGTATGCCATGATACAATGTACGTCTGCATACATGAATAGCAAAGAAGGAGGCTGCTGTTTGCCAGGCTCTGTTGACTGAATCTTTTAAAGCAGTAACTCTGATTTGATGCTCGACCACAGCTCTGTGGATACACACAACAGAGGCATGAGAGAAGGCCTTCTACTGCAATGCTGGCTCAAGTATTCTCCTATGATGAGATACGGCTTTGAACCCAATCACAGACTTGAAGAGAGGAACAAAGAGTCTGATGGCATCCTGGGTGAAGAAAAATGCCCTCTGTAGATCAGGGGTCATCGAGTGGTAGACCACAGTGTGGATTCAGACTCCACAAAGGGGTGTTAGTTTTCTAAGGGATTTTCTCCTGCTGAAAAATCTAGCTTGGTCTGACCAGCCATGCTGACTGTGGGCAGCTGTGGCTCAGGTGGTAGAGTGGGTTGTTCACTAATCACAGGGTTGGTGGTTCAATTCCTGGACCATGTGACTCCACATGCCAAAGTGTCCTTGGGCAAGACACTGAACCCCAAGTTGCTCCTGATGGCAAGTTAGCACCTTGCATGGCAGCTCTGTTACTATTGGTGTGTGAGTGAATGAGACACAGTTTAAAGTGCTATATAAGTGTGCCATTTACTGTGTGTCACTTATTTTCCAGCTTCCTTATTACTAAAATTGATCAATAAATGTTAAATATTTATAGTAAAGTGACAACACGGCTTTAAAAAAAAATCAACAACGAGAAGAGAATGTTTAAAAATTATCGAACGAGGAAGTGTGCACTTCGAGTTAGAAAAGATCAAATATAGGGTCTATTTCAACACCTAGAAATTGCACGTGAACGAACTCAAGTAAACGCACGTGACATTGTGTGAACAGTATGAAAATAATCAGTCACGTGTAAAAATTGCATTTGAAAATAAACGAATCATCGTGTGAATCAGCATATGAAAATAAAACCACATGCCCTACACATGAAAAGTCCACTATATGTGAAAAATGTGTGAAAGACATCATGTGAATTGTGTAAAAAGCACATGTAAAGTTCTATAAGGGTCAGAAATGCCATGATGATCCGGAGCTTTGGAAACAATTAATTGTATGTAGCTGTAACATAGAGGAACCACAGCATATATCTATACTTGGCTGTCTACTGTACACACACTGTGCGGCTGTGGATCAGGTGGTAGAGTGGGTTTTCCACTAATCGTAGGGTTGGAGTTTCGATTCCCGGCCCACATGACTCCACATACCGAAGTGTCCTTGGGCAAGACACTGGGCCCCAAGTTGCTCCGGATGGCAAGTTAGCGCTTTACATGGCAGCTCTGTTACCATTGGTGTGTGAGTGAATGAGTGCACATATGTGTATATAAGTGCAAATCATTTACACACACACACACACACACTGACACAGACAAAAACAAAACATGGAGACATACTTCAAACGCTGAATGTCTTTTGCTAAATGAAGGCATTCGTGCGCTGCCGCGCTTTATTAACTTTCAATCAATAAGCATGTGGTTGGGGCGAGAAGTAATCAGGAAATGCATCCAAATGGGCTGACAGCGTATCAAAGCACTTCGCTCGAAGGCAACAGCGAAGCCCTAACAAGCAGTTTATTACCGGTAGCTGTTACTGACATTAGTCAACACTGAGAAAGATAAAATGGAATAAGGAATAGTGAGCCAGAGAAAGGCCCACAGGCGGTACGTTCCTCACGCTCTCTTGATAACAGCACGTCTCTTCTTTGATATGATAACAAACATATTGTTGCTGAAACACGTGAAATGCATAGAGAGCTCCGGACATGGCATGGTGTATGAGTGCAGGATCAACTCAGTTAGCAGTCTAGGCCCTCTCTGTGGTGCTGGATGTGATTTACTGATCCTGGATCTGTTGTGGATCTGTAATATTTACTGCAGGTCCTTCTCCAAAACCTTGATTTTTTAATGATAATTGTTTCTCTTATATTAGAGGCTTCTGGGGTGGTCCATAAGACAGACAGATTGTTTATTAGTTATGTGACAGTGTAATCTTATGTAGAGCTGACCACACAGCTGCACAGGGCAACAAGATGCTTCTCTATATTCAGACCCCACCATGCTGATCTCTCACACACTCACACACATTTGCTCTCAGATGGTGACAGGCACCTCCAGCAGAGGACAAAGTGCAGAGAAGAAGAAAAAACTGAACTCTGCTCCAAACAAAGGTTTGTTTGTTTAAATCGTGGGCTGAGTTGGAGGAGCAGGTATTAAAGATCTGTTCAGGGTAGAAGGGCAATGCTCAGACCTATCATACTCTATCATACTCTAAATCTTCTAAATAATAATTATTTTGTTATTAATGTTGTGCAATATGGCCTTCACATAATGTCAGGATATCTGGCATGTTTTATTTCACCTCAAAACATATTATAATGTTTAGTCAAATGTAACTAAGCTGCAGATCAAATCCCGGAAAAAGCAGAGCATGGACACTCTCTCACCCTTCCACACTGGTAGCTTTTGTGTGACTGGGAAGAACTTGTGTGTTTTAGATCTTATTTTATTTAAAATTGTACTTTCAAGTTAAGTTCTAGTATAGTAGCCTACAGTCATTAATAAGTACTGTATAATGCTCATGTAATACTAATAGAAGTAGCACGTGGATAGCATAAATCCTCAGCATGTTCAATAGTTCCCCATAAAACAACAGATTAACTTTTAAATTATTGAAAAACTCTCGTAGCAAAAAAGTTAAAATATGTATCCTTTGTATCAGTCTTACCATTATCCTCCGAAAACCAAAGAACGCTTCAGGAAGGAACTTTTTTTTCTTCCAAATAGTACTGTAACAAGAACTGTAACATATTATATAACATACAGCATATTTTTGGAACCTAAAAATATTTAAAATAAAATAACATACTACTACTACTACTACTACTACTACTACTACTAATAATAATAATAATAACAACAACAACAACAACAATAATAATAATAATAATAATAATAATAATAATAATAATAATAATTGTTGTTGTTAGTTCGTGTGCACATCTGGGCATATATTCAGAGTTTAAGCTCTTTGTGGAGACCAAGTGATGGCATGTAGTACATGATAATTTTGACATTGCAAGTGGAGTGTGTGTGTGTGTGTGTGTGTGCGCCACACGTCAGGGGAAACATGACTCCATCACCCCTCAGGTATATTGAGAAGATGCTACAGAAGGAGAGAGAGAGAAAAAAAATCTCATCTAAATAATTTTCTTGCCTCGTGGGCAGTTACATGCAAATTGGAGATCAAACACATATTGGGTGGTAAAAGTGAGATTGGTGTGAATATCATCAAGCTTGTGGAGTGGCTGGTGGACTACACAGGTTGGAAAAAAGGGCAGGATGCTGTTCACCACTGAGTATACAGTGAGGAGAGATAGAGAGAGTGTGTGTGAGACAGGGAGATCGGACCAAGTGGACAGAATGCAAATGAAACATAACAGCTTAGTTAACACCTCTGGTGCATATGCATGGGTGAAAATAGCATGCACTTGGTTTCACATTGGAATGAAGTCAGTGTGCATAGTACATCAAATTTCATCCCTGTATATCAAGTCAGGATTTCACAGGGTTTTTTTTTTTTTTTATCGTGATTGCTTCAGCCAAAAATGCTCGATTTTACTATGTAGTTTAACAAAGATATACTTTTTAATAAATAGCAGAGTATTTTTTGTGAATTATTTGAACAAAAGATCAAAAGGTTAAACAATAAAGACAATTTTTTCACAGCCGTCTTTGCCCATATTTACCAAGGGTGCCAATATTAGTGGAGGGCACTGTAGGCTATATTAGTAACTGTTTATTCAAATTTTATTTTCCAAATCCAAACGATACTGCTGCAGTCCAGTACTATTCGGTAATTTAGCTAGAGTGTCGCTGATTAAATTAAACCATCATTGGAGACACTTCCTCATTAGGGACCTGCTTGTACTTGTGACCCGAGCAGTGGCTTAAAGACTTTGGACTTGACTTGAGTAGCAAATTCAATACTTTGCAGTCCCTCTGGTATTTAGCAATTTTGCGATCGAAGGAATGAACGCATAATCAAGCAAACTCTGCAATATTCGGAGGAGCTCACAATTTTTCAAAATTACCACAGATTTTCCACAGATTTGGGGCATCATGTGACGTCATCATAAAGCACAATCAGCCAAAGCCCTCTTTGACACACGTGCGTCATACACGAGTTCAGCTAAAAGGTCTCATCAACAAACATCACTGGGAAAAATAACGAGGGCACTGCATTTGACAGAGCACACAAAATTCAATTATTTCTTTCAAATATCATAAGCTTGAGCCTAAATCATGTCTCAATTCACAAATAAGCAAGTTACAAAAAAATTCAGTCAAATTCAAGGACTGCGTCTCTGAGGAGTTAAAACTGAGCAGCCATGAGAGCAGAGAGCAGAGGAGTCGCTGGACAGCAGGAAGACAGAGCAAAGCCGCTTCATCTGCACTCGTTCACTCGTTCACTCATCCACACCTTCAGGATGAGAGAGACATAAACCCTTAATCCTCTTCTTCTTTTATTCTAGATCTCTGCCTGTCTGTCTCAGACCTCTCTCTCTCTCTCTCTCTCTCTCTCTCTCTCTCTCTCTCTCTCTCTATATATATATATATCTGTCTGTCCACCTTTCCACGCCTCATTATTGCCAATCATTTGAATGCTGAGTGCACCTGCTCTGTATTCTGATTACTTCATGCAGGAATTAGTATGTATATTTAATGCAGGGTTTTCCCTTTCTTTTTCTTCTTCATCTTGATGAGTGTAGCGAGGAGTGGAGGAAAGGTTGGGCTCGCCTGTCTGGCAGATATGCCAGCATCGGCCTAATAAATGACAGCAAATTTATGCATCTGTATTCTTTTATTTATAAAAAAAAAAAAGAAAAAAGAAGAAGAAGAAGCAAGCCGGACGATATTCTGATATTAATAATACAAGTGGATCCACTTTGATTAGGCCTGCGCAGAGAGCCACGCATATTCAGCATTACAATTAAATCTTGTGATGTGAAATGGGAATGACACGCTAATGAAGCGAGCCAGCGAGCCTGAACCAAGACTGTCCAACATCATTATGGGATATCTTAGATGAAGAGTAATTATACGAGGAACACTGAAATGTCATTAAAAATCTTCAGTAAGTGATTTAACCCACTATTCCTCTGTAATGCCATCTCTCTCTCTCTCTCTCTCTCTCTCTCTCTCTCTCTATCTCTCTCTCTCTCTCTCTAGGACAGACAAGTTCCTCTTCAGAAGTTCCAACAGAAAATTGTAGCCCTTCAAACACTCCAGGATTTTCCCAGACAGACACAATCAAGTGTCCTAACTTAATTTGGCGCATCAGAACTCAGTGGTGGCTCGATGTAATTGAAACTGTTCTTTAATAATTTCAGATGAATTGCCAATTAGATCCTGATCTGAGACCTAACCACTGGATTGAACCGAGAGCCATATCACTCCAGAGATTAAAAAATATGTATTTAATAGATGTTCATTTATGAGATTTCTCCACAGCTATATTTAGGATGAATATATTAATATTCAGTAAGATTATTATTCTAATAATAACATAACACATTTGTACAGTGTATCTTATTGATTTGCGAACAGTGTGTGTTTGTGAGACAGAAAGAAGGGATGTGTGTATGCAAAGTAATGCATCACTGTGTGTGTGTGTGTGTGTGTGTGTGAGAGAGAGAGAGAGAGAGAGAGAGAGAGAGAGACTTTTTGAGGACCAAATGTCCTCATAGAGATAGACTAGTAATAAATGTCCTGAAAATCAGCCAGTCCTAAAAAAAAGTGTGTATTCGAAAAACTGACAACAGTCAAAAAGCTTAGTTTTGATTATTAGGTGCAGCATAGCACTAATAACCACAAAGATAGAAAAAATGAGTGTGTGTACGTGTGTGTATGTACAGTGTGTGCATGTTGTTGTTTTTTTATGTATCTTGGTGGAGAATAAATCTCCCTCTACAGTTAGGGATATGTGCCAGTTTTGACCTTGTGAGGACATTTGGCTGGTAAACAAGTAAAGAATTTTTTTAACAAAACCTGTGAAGGAAAAGCTGACACAAGTATGACGCACAAAGATAGAAAAATGCTTGCGTGTGTATGAGGCACAGACCTGTCAAAGAAAAAAACAAAAACCCTCACCATCGTCAGCATGTTTCCCACTTTCACACCTGTTCTACCGGAAATACACACAAATAGTTTTCCAAACAGTTTCAGTTTCATGCTTCATATGTAGCACTTTTCTTCAGGTTCATCGTTCCAAAATTTTTTCCCAACAACTGACAGTTTCGCAGATTTACACACCCTAAAATACTTTTAAAAACTAACACATTTTGGCAATAATAAAAATAATAATGTATTCGCATATCATGTATAATAAGCCTGTGTGCTGCTTTTTTTATTACTGTAAAACAACAACAAACGTTCCCCAGTGTGTGAGCGGGTGCAGTGATCCAACATGAAAGCCTGGTTCTCAGTGGCTGTGCTGAGGAGCACATCAGTAACATGCCCAGCAATGCAGGAGGAGAGATAGTGTCCATTAGTGTCCCTAAGGGGAGAGAGAGAGAGGGAGAGAGAGAGAAAGAGGGGAAGCCATCCACCCAAACGTACCTTGCAGCCATGCAATTATTTTTTGTACTGCATTCCAATATCAGCTCGGGAGCAATGCAAATTATTTAAGACATACTTTTTTTCTGGAACTGCAATTATAATAATGATGATCTCAATTAGCGTTGCCATCACCTTGGACTATTTAGTAGCCGATTGCGCTGCCTGAGGGTGCGTTCTGCTGCAGACATGCTGTCAGAGTCGAGAGGAGAGGGACTGTTCCGGGCAATGAACCCAGAACCTCAATATACCATGATTCTCATCTGCAATCATACAGTATCATGAGGGCCAATCAAATGGGCCATTCTAGTCAATGTGTAAAGCTATGGGCTTTAGAGTCTTTAAATACTGTACTTAAAATATTTACCTATAAAAAATGGCATTCCTTCTTTATATGAGGGAAACAAAATCTCGGCGTAATATAGACCTTTGCTCATCAACAGGGTTGAGCGATCTGACATTTTCTTTCTACTTACAGTCATGAGTTGATTTTTTTGGTCCACAGGTCAGGCAGGTGGATGGCAGTGAGTGACAGTGGCGCATTGGGTGGTGTTTCTGCCTGACGGTTCCAAGGTCCCTCATTCAATCCTGAGCTTGGGATTACTGAAGAGTATTGTGCGTTGTCCCCATGTCGCTTGTAGTTCTTTAGGGTTCTTCAGTTTCCTCCCAAATGTAGTTGGATTGGCGACTCTAAATTGCCACTGGGTGTGAATAAGTGTGTGACTGTGTGTGTTTATGTGCATCCAGTGTGTATTCCTGCTTCATGCCCAGTCATCACAGGACATGCTCTGGGTTCTCAGGATAGACATGAATGAATGAGTTGAATGAATGATATAATATTAGCCTTGACCTATCACCTGGGTTGCCAGGTTTGAGGTTTTCTAATGCAAGTGGGATATTTTCTCAAACTTTTTTTTTTGTAGTGGTTCGAAATTTTTTGTATGCAGTTTGGGGGTTTGTTATTTTGCATGCATATTGACCCAGGCCTCAAAACTTGCCCAAATACAGCAATGAACTCATCTGAATACAGCTGCCAGAACAAACTCACCTCTCAACCCTGATTAAAGCATATCTCAGGAATGATATGGAGCAGAACATACAGTTAAGCCACTTTTGGTGTGAAATTGAAATGCCACACAAGCATTAGACATGGTTTGTTGCATTTGGGCCATTTTTAGCTCCGACTCCAAACATTGGAAAGATGCGATAAATGTTAAATGTTATTATTTATAGCTGAGCCACTCATGGCCCACAATTCAAATGGATTTGCCTTAGCTGACCCTTCACTTTTTTACTTTTTCTTTCTTTCTTTTATTTTTTTTTAACATGTAATGTGTGTTTTTATTTTCACAATAACATACATTATTCACATGTAATAAATTACAGTGATCATGATGTGTCAATTTTCCCACAATCCTTTTCACATGTAGCTCTTACACATGATTCATTGCTTCATGCACTATTCTTTTTTTGTTGTTGTTGTTCTCAATGCCAGTTTTGTTTCATATAATTTTCATTTGTCAAGTAATTTTGTCAGTTCATTTATTTTTACACGTGATTTTCAAAATCTTATTCCATTACAGCATTTTCACATGCAGAGCGCGTGGCTTCATTTTACAGATGTTTTTCCTCACACGGATAATGAAAATCTGTTTTTCCACAGCTGAGCCCATATTGTTCACATAATGTTACATGTGAAGTTCACACGTGCAATTTAAAACCCACAACATGGTGATACGCACCATCACGTGTTGTTTCACATGTATTCATATACTATGTGAAATGTATGTGACTTTTTGGACTCTCATGTACCTAATTTTTTGTCGAAAACTAGTAATGAACCCAAGTCTATTTCTTCAAGAGTGACATGCACATTGACCCATTTCAGAATTCTCTCTCTGTGTCTCTATCTATCTGTCTCTCTGTGTCTGTCTTCTTCCCGTACTGTTTAAAGTGCCTTCCTCTTCCTCTTCAGTGTGTGGTACAGAAACCTCGCACCACTACCCCTTTCTTTTATTCATTGCACTGTAAATAACTCCTCTTTATGAAAAGCAGCCAGTGTGACTCACGGCTACCGCTAACCACAACACATTATTATTTCATGGCCTTTGAAAGAGGGGTCTGTAGTGTTGCTCACACTTTAATGTCTGCACTCTCTCTGATGTTGTGTAGTACACAGCGCCCCTTGTTGCGTGCCGTACGCCATCCTTCACTTGAATTCACAAACACTTCCAAGTGCATAAATAGCACAGAAGAAGAAAAAGCAAAAGAAGAAGACGAGTGCCCCGAGAGCTAGTGTACTGGAACTCTGTATAACAGCCTCTGTAAGACTACCAGCTGTTGCCACTGGGGTGAGGGGTGAGGGGGATGAGGGGACAGGGCTGGGAGGAGGTGGTGGATGACACTGCTTCTGATTGGAGGCAGGAGAGAAACTAAGCACAGCAGTTAGCGATGTATAGACGGGTTCTTCGGGACCTGTTAGAGCAGCCTTTGAGGAAAAGTCAAACCCCTTTAGACTAAAGGATGGGCCAGTGAGAGAGCGGGCCATCAGTTATGGAGGAACTTGTGTGAATGGTAATGAGACTCTGAGTCTTACACCAGAGACTAAATCTGGTTTTAGACTACGCTTTCAGCTGAGCTCTGTAACAGACTGTGCAATAACGTGTTCTCTGTGTCAAATGATATGATGAAGATCCTCTAACGATAGACCTGTGAGTATTCTTCAACGTGAGCTCGAGGTAATCCTGGCGTTCCACGTAATGTCACACTGGAAATTTGAGCGTATGAGTTTGGAGTCCGCGATTACGGCACGGCACGTGTTCAAGCAGATTTGGTAGGGGAAAAAAATGAAAATGGACAGCATGGAGGGAAATAGTGTGGGAGAAAACGTCTATAAATCATAAATGAATGATGGAAGAAAACGTGTTTCTTTCTTTATTTTTGTACCCAAACAACACAATGCCATCTTTGCAATGGCATACCAACTTTTTTTTAGACAAGAATTTATGTGATCCTACCTTCTGGCTAGATTTTTAGGTAGGGTATTCCTCATCAACATAAGTACAAAGTTAATGTGCAACATTACCATTTACATTTTACTGTCTGGGCCCATTTAAACAGACAAACAAACAAAATAAATTAGTTCCCAATTTGCAATTATGCCATTATGGAAGCATTCGAGTGTGCTCAATTTATAAATATAAATTTTCCGACAGCCCTGCTGAAAAAAAACAAAAACAATAGAACCCATCACAGACATTCTAATGGTTTCCATTACAAATAAACATTAAAAAAATGTCAAAGGTGTTTTACTGGTCCTTAACGGTATTCACTAAATAGAAGGCAACACTAATAGAAGGCAACAAATTACCAGTAGAGATTCACAGGGACCAGTTTCCATTAAAACCAATACATTTCCCTTCATAACCATTAAAACAAATTCTATAAGGCTTTCTATTAGGTTTTTTTTCCAGCAGGGAGGACGTAAAGACAGCAAATACACACGGTTATTTTGAGCACAGAACAGTGGACTGACTAACGAGCAGCGTTTAATTTGCTGTGCTGTTGGTTGCAATAACCGTAAAGGAAGTGAGGGATTAATGTTTTATTTTACCAGCATTAGTAATTGCATTGTCACCATAAAAAGGGACCACTGGACCCCTACAGAACACTACTGACTGTGTAATGAGCACTTCAGTAGAGGTCAAGATGCTAGCTAGGCTAACGCTGCCCTGCATGAGCGAACGTTACTGCTTTATCAGAGCTCGAGTAGGGGGCTGCGCTTATCCATCAATCTCTGTTAATCTCTCAAACATCTTGCATGTAGACTTATCTTTAACGTTTAATCTTTAACAAACACACAAGTTTACCCAGCTATGTTAGCTAGTTAGCTATGTTATAGGACAACTGGGACGTTTCCCACAACAGCTATTTTAATTTTTTTTAAATATTGTTTTTTATTTTATTGCTAGCAAAAGTTTATTAGCTAGTTGTGTTTTTTTTTTCTTTTCTCCTCCTGTTGAAACATTCTGGGATCCTTTACCCAAACAGGTGTGCTCTTAAAGGCTTTGAGTCACTCTCCAGAACAGGCAGTTGGGATGAGGATGAGATAAATACACATATACCAGGACAATGCAAGCTTGCTAAGTTTTCTGCAATTTTAACTGGAATCATTAGCTCAGGGAAATGGACACAAGTCTACGTTTATCGACTGTGTTGATGTACTGTGCATTCTCTATATTCTCTAAGCACGTTGTGTAATATTAAAGCTAACTAGATTCTCACTCATATCTGGTCAGACGATATGCTTAGGAAAGATCTTTGCTTCAGTTTATGCTAAGTGAATTTTAATTCCCATTACAGTTAAGTATTTTCAGATAAAGATTAAACTTAAGGTCACGTCACACTGAGTTGTCAGTTTATAAGGTGCATATACTGTACTTGCCTTGCTCCTCCACTCACTGGCCATTTAATCAGGTCGTGTTGTGGATATATTATTACGGATAGCTAATCTGTTGCCATGTGTAGGTGGGAGAGCACTCTCAACACTGATATACGAGTGGCTGGTATGAGAGTGGTATCAGATCACTTTATTAGACACACCTACCTTGTTGACGCACTCTGTAGGTGTACAGTCGATACTACCGTTATTTTTTTTTATTGTACTTTAGCTCTTCCTTCATCAGTGTTATTTATCCCCCACAGTGAGCTGGGTATTTTTTGCAGTTTAACTAATGCAGTGACATAGAGGTACACTTAGTACACCAACATTTCATCCATCTCTCTCTCTCTCTCTCTCTCTCTCTCTCTCTGTCTCTCTCTCACACACACACATATGGATCACCTTCACCATGTCAGTGTTCAAATCTGGCAGTGGTGGTTCTGTGGTTATGTCTATGACAAATTTTGTCTCGCAATAATCGGTCAGATATGGATGTACCTATATAGAAGATTGAACTAAACTAGCGACACAGTGTGCACGGTGCTATGACTCATTGTAATGATACACCAAAAATACACAAGCTCACCAGATTCGATCATAAATGTCCTACACTGATGCAGCCTGCTGCTTTTTTATCAGCTGGTAGTCGTATAGAAAAACACAATGTGGAATATCAACAGGCCAAACTCCCCTGGTCTCTTCGGCCATATCTCGAACGCACTGTTAAACACACACCACGGGGTCGGAGACAAGAAGAAATGAATGGAAGATGTGCTGCTTTCCCAGGGAGGCCACATGGCAGCTTTTAAGTAAGCAGCGTTAGGCCATGTTCTCCACAGATCAAAGTGGTGGACTGGAGAACACGGGCTGAGCCCATTAGACTGAGAAAAGCCTGCACTGACTGTGGTCTCTTTCTCAGTTCTGCTCTTCTAAACAATACTCTAGATGCTGGAAGCTCGAACAAAGATGTGTAACACAGTTATTAAACATTAATTGTTTTTTTCCCCCTCCCTCTTTCGCTCCCTGTTGCCTTTCTTGCTTTTCTCGCACTACAACTTTTACAACTAATTTTTCAACATCACATAAAAGCATAATGCTGGCCTGATTTCCATGCGGTGTTGTTGAAGAAGAAGAAGAAAAAAAAATATAGAGTATGTCTACAAAAAAGCAGGAAGTCCCTGATGTTGGCGGTAGACAGCGTTTCAAATCCTAGTTTTGGTCCTTTATTTTATTCAGCAGTGGAAAGCCATGAATACAGAAAATAATAATAATAATAATAATAATAATAATAATAATAATAATAATAATAATGCCTGTTACAATTCTCCATCATGATCTCTACTCTCTGAAAGTATGGACACAGTACACGGTAATGAAAAGTATTTAAAAATGAGTTAACCTTCAAAGAAATAAAGAAAAACAAACAAACAAACAAACAAAAAAAAGTATTCACCAATTACATAAACATTTTTTTTTGCTACTGTCCCAATTTTACTGTATACACAGAGGATCATATTCCCCATCATCAAAGAATGATAGTAATAGAAAGGATACATGACTCAACGGCCAGACAAAATGTTCCATAACGTATGCACAGAGGTACAAGCAATAAATACACACATTAGGTTAAGCCTTACAGCTACGCAACGCAGATGCAGGAAAAGAGCAGGTTTGCTATTCTCAGCAAGCAAGGTGACAACAGTAAAAAGTCATGAAATTCCCGAAAAAAGAAACATTGATCTTTTAGCTTAGAAAAAAAAATGTCTGGTAAATTCATGAATCCACCAACATTTTTTTAATCTTTTTACATAATATGCACAATTATCAAAATACAGACAAAATCATCCCAGAAAAAATCCAGACAATCCTAAATCTAGTGGAGGAGCAGATTGCAGATCTGGAGGTCTTTCTGGTATTATGTGCAAGCAACAATTTTAGACATTTTTTATTATTATGTTTTTTTTTTGTTTTTTTTATTTTTTTTACAAAACCCATGCAAAATCTACAGGTAATATGCATTCTGTGGTTGAAAGTTCATTTTTTTCCATCCTTCCCAAAAACAGTAGGGCTGAGGTATGCATATTTTATGCATTGTACACTTAGGCCACCATCCTGATCTTTTTTTTTTTTTAATTAATTTTTATTATTATTATATGCTTTTATTAAATCATATTTCCAGTCCACCACATGAGTTTAGACATGCATTAAAAAAACCCACAATATCCCCTTACAGGTATATGTTTACATCATTCTACAAACGTTCCAGGACAACCTGTGACAATGCAAACCTTCCATCTCTGGCATTGGGAATGTAAACTGTACTGGCAATGTCTTATGGAACAAGTGGAGGAGAACATGACGGCTCCTGTAGCTTTCTACTGACTCATGCAATCTGCCATATTTGTTCTGAAATTGTGGTGAAGAGGTAGAACCTTTTAGAAAGCCTTTTTGGATAAGTGGGAGAACCCTTTTTTTTCCTTAAAGAAGCTGCGTCCTTATATTTGGTGAGATAAAATTAATATGAACGTCATCTTCAAGTCAATTTCCAGCAAAGGATGAGGGATAAGCTTTGTTCCTGGATCCAGCTTCTTCAGCTTCTGAGTGGAACTGATGTACATATGTGTATCTGTGCTAAGCTAAAACAACACCGGAGAGTAATAACTGCACATGTTCTCTTATGCACAAAATATACTGCGATTTTTCAGGTACAATATTTGTTGTGTTTTAGATTTCAGATTTCGAACGAGGTCTGGAAAACTCAGCAGAGTGAAAAACGCTGGACTTCAGTGAACCCTACAACAGCTTTGTGTGCTAGCATCTCGATCTCATAAAAGAGGAGGCAGAATTTTGTGTAACTTTGGTTTGACTGAAAACAGAAATGACTGTTAAAACAACAACCCCTTTTCTAGATGACATTCGCTGTGATCGAACAGAACGTTAAACTCAAATCTGATGCAAAAAATGTTGGTTATCTTTACAGAGAACATACCATAGTCTCTCTACAGGGCCAACTGTACCTAGATAGACATGGATTATACAATGAGTTCTATGAAGCAAAGCAAATATCACCTAGAAAAGGTTCTTGACATCGATCTCCTCTTTTATAATGGCTATATTATTTGCTTTTAAAAGATAACCAAGCCACATCATTTCAACTTGAAATCATGACGCTTTTTGGCTTTACTAGATATCTTAAAGTTTGGTTCCTATGTTTTTAGTTTCGGCATTGACACGTATCTGAGAAGAAAACCATACAGATAGAAGACATGACAGATCAGACACTCACACTGTACAATACATTTCACTAGTTAAGAAAAAAAAATTTGAAAATGGGAGACAAACAATGAAGAAAATAAAACCATATATATATATATATATATATATATATATATATATATAAAAAAACACAATTTTTCTGCACTCTTACGGACACACAAATGGTAGTTTTGGTCATGATCCATGTCTAGCTGCTCGCTACCGCTAGCCAGGCCACATCCTCTTTCTGGACCGAGTAAGTGGTCAATGAAAACTCTCCAACTGGAATTAAATGAAACTTCAAAATCACTGTCTTCTGTCAAATCTTTGTACAGGGCTAAATGATGCGATCCCAGAGGTTATTCGAAGGTAGTCAACAGAACTTAAAAAACAAAACAAAACCAAAAAGCTTCTCTTTGTACTATTTAAAGTCACAGAAGGATGACCAAAGAGTCTGGTGGCTTCTGTCTAAGCTATTGGCCATTGATAGTGTTGGCTTTGGTTTCTAGCTGTTGCCTGTGACTCTTTGCAGGTAGACAAAGCTTTAGAACAAGGAGGTAAAGAGACTAAAGAACTAGAGAAGATAATATGCAGAAATGCACATTTTTTTCCTCAGCATGATGCTTACACAAACATTTACATTTCAAATCAGTTATCACATTTCACTTTTCAGCACAAACAGAGATAGAGAGACACTGGAGACTTTTTTGGACAGCTGCAACAGTCTTGATACCGCAGGTCTGTTATTGGTGTGACTTTAAAAATGGCATTTACAGTCGGTGGTGTTGTAAACATAATGGAAAATAAGCTTTGTAAAAGGAAAAAAGAAAAAGAAAAGAAATACTGTTGTTTAAAGCGTTTAGCAACATACAGGCAGTGACACTAATTTCTGGTACTACTCCTGTGCAAATAATAATATAGCAACAACTTGAATTGAACCAGCAATTGTATCTAACATCAGAGACTACTGTGGGTCGGATATTCACAAATTTCAACTTTTTGGCAGTATATGTGGCCATCGATGTTTCTACAGAAAAGACTCAAATTTTTTTTTTTTCATTTTGTTTTTGTCCATGAGTCTGCTGTGCATGGTATGAAGTGGCCAAGCAATCTGAATGAAATCTTGTCCTATTTTCATTATCATTTAAAAGGCAGACATCTGATGCCTGTTCTTATGCGGTCCTCAAAGGGCTGTGAGTGTTTCTTCGGGACAGTCTCCTGGACGCTTTCTTAATAAATATTCCTCGCTTCCGTCCGCTGCCTTTCTGTGGTTGTGGAGTGGTTAGACGTACTGGCTGCTCACGGTGGGCGGAGTCCCAGCAAACGAGGGTGGAGTGAATCTTCACTCCAAGTCCTCTGATAGGTTCCCCTCCTCGAGCTCTCGTTCCTCATCCAGCTCTGGACTATGATCGGCTGTCGTCACCAGTGACATTGGACAGTCATCATCGTCCATGTTGAGTGGCTCCTCCTTCACGTGAACTGGAGGCCTGAAATAAGTGACAAACAATAAGCATTTAATGTCCTGAATTATACCACAGAAATCTCAATTCTGACAGAAGGATGATTCATTTCCGCTCTGACAGTAGTGCAGGCCACAAAGCTAATCACAGGTATATATTAATGCAGTCTAATATGTTCTAAATGGCTATCCTTTCGATAAGACTTGTAAGGCAGATGCTTTACATCAACAGATTAAGAACATGAGTGATCACATTGTGACGTTTTCTTTGAGGAAATATTTGTTTTGCATTTTTGGAAGGAGGCTCTTCTTTTTAACAGTCGGAGGTTAAGCTATAACTTTTCAACGTGGGAAAGTCTTCAGGACGGAGGGATTCATGGTTTCTCAGTAACATGACAAGCTGCGTTTTCATCTTATTAACTTAAAGAGAGAGAAAAAGAGAGGGTGATGAAGGAACGACTATTGGTAGTTATAAACAAATAAAAAGTATGAAGTGTCGTTGTTTAACGAATAAAAACTTCTGGCAAATTGCGGTGATAGAACACTTGGTGACAGGGTGAACTGGTGTAGTGAGCCTAAAGAACTACGTGAACGACAAATCTCTTCCTAACACACTCGCAGACACGCTCCAAAACTGATTGCAAATTCTTCACACCTTAAGGAAATTTCCAGACCAGGTATGTTTTTTTTTCCATCCAGATATTTGGTATAAATGTAAATAGCAACAGTCCTAAAATATGAAGAGCAAAGTGTTTGATACTTCAAGTTTACTGATGGTACCTGGCTGGGAAAAAAAAAGAAGAGAAGCAGCAACCCCATTATAAATAATGGAGAATTTCTCATCCCCTCAGCCCCTGGAGCAAAGGGGGAGTGAAGCTTTTTTATCTTGTTAATAGAAAGCGCAGGCCTTCGTTAATATGCAGAGGCTGCAGTGGCACTTCTTGAGAAGAGAGAGAACCTGCAGCTAGGCTCTTACATTAATCAACTCCAGTCCGTCAGTTCGCTCGGACACTATGATCCATGTTTTTAACTCCAAATGGATGAATATCTTTACTGACTGTCAATAATTGGTGTGGGGAGGGGAAAAAAACCCTACAGTGATGCTGTTAGCAAGTACCTTCTTCCCCCTGCAGAACAGTGGAGGGGAGAGGGTGGAAGTGGGGCTACTAACAAGAATAATAACGCTGTCACACATAAACAAGGCTTAACATGATCCAGGGCCCTTGGCAGGGAAAGGGGTTTGTGCTACCATGATAAATCTGACAAAACCTAATTATTTCTGACACGTTGGATGCATCGGGAAATCCCATCAGACTATGAGAGAGAGAGAGAGAGAGAGAGAGAGAGCAAAAGAAGGGAAACCTTATCAACTAGCCTCTGTATTAGAACATGTCTGGCAGACATCTCTTGGGCAGCACTCATCAATGACTGGGGGAACTTTGAATTTGAAAAGAATTTGAAAAGGTACAGATTGCTTTAATATTCACAGCAAAATAAATTAATATTCAGAGGATGGTTACTTTTATAGGAGAGATGTTGTCTGCTAAAACCAGTGGGTTAGAGAGGGAACTAGTTTAAAACCTGCTCTACTGAAGGACCCACTAGTCATTCAACTCATTTATATATCAACTGAATATATATATATATATATATATATATATATATATATATATATATATATATATATATATATATATATATATATATATATATATATATGTACAATGTAGTAAAAATTCAGCAAAGTTTTGGACATTTTGGACAGAAGAAAGTGATTCTGAGACTGTAGGAGGTAAAACATCCATCAATGCAAAGTGTTCGTCATATGCCCACCGACCAGGTATGATTTTACACACTGTACAGGACCCCTTTTCTCTGATATGGTAGTGTGTGTCTGGTCCTGGTCTGAACATAACAGGACATTCACTTTAATGTCACTGCCAGGTTAAGTACAGGTCCCATCGTGGCTGCTTATTATATTAAATAATGAAGTGGATTACTCAGTGCCAAACAAGGATACCACTTCCTTCCGTTTCTTACATTACGCGGCATCTCATTTTTATAGTGCATTTGTGGCCCATTTCTAATTACACCTATGACTATTTCTACCCGAACAGCAACATGTGTGCTGTTAGCGTGTCTGTAAACACGCATAATAGCGATATAATGTGGAATGGGGCCATAAAAACTCCCATTGACCTGGACCTCAGTTCTTCACTTGGCTCTTTAAAGCCACCGAGCTCACATTTATCATGCCATAACAAACACGGCTGCAGATATGGGCCTAAAGATATTACCTGGAGACAAATGATCCCCAGCCAGGCCAGCTCTGCACTGGCCATTAAGCCCGACACAGGCCTTTAGCCTGCATGTGAAGAAGCATGGCTTACAGCTTTCATTTGCATTTATTAGAAATCAGCAGCACACTTGTGTTCTTGGAGGAGGGAAGAAAACGATTAGTCCCTTCTCCACTGTATTAAGACATCAGGACGAGTCATTTAGTGGTTAATGAGAGGCTCGCATTAGCAAGCCATGAGCTGGCACCAGATTCTGCTTGTATGTGTCTGTTTGTTTATCAGGACATGACTTCTACCTCTGGGTTTCTTACATTTAAAAAAATGCCCAGATTTCTTTGATGTAATGGATTTAAATGAGATAACATACTGTTGAAAACACAAATGGACCTCTTTCCATTTATTTATTTTTCATTTTTACTCACTCCCTCTTAAGCATATTTTAAGACAGTACACATTCAGATTACACACCTGATGTAACATGGTCAGTGTGTTTATAACTTTATTCTCTGGGGAAAGGCTTCTCCATTATTAAATACATCCAAAAAAAGCCACTTACAAAACACAATTCTTCCATTTTGTAGTGGCCATGTAAAGGAGATACAGCATCTGCCACCTTTAATGTCCAGACCAGAGAGGGAGAGAGAGAAATAGAGAGAGAGAGAGAGAACGAGAGAGAGAGAGAGAAACAGACTCAACTGTCCATTATTAAAGATTAAATAACCGGAGGGACTGAATATACTGGGATTCTGTCTGGCTTTCAGATTTGCCCCACTTAATGCTCCTGCCCAACCTCTTAACCACACACACACACACACACACACACACACACACACACACACACACACACACACACACACACACACACACATATATTTAAGCCCCAATCAGATACGATACATTTGAAAGAAAAAAGCATCTGAAATACTGAGCAGTTTGCTAATACACTAATAGACTAGTAACTATGTTATGGCTTAGCAACATTAACATGCCTGTGCTGGAATCCTGCATTACACTGATGAGGAAAGGAGACAGTGGAATATACAGACAGATATCCTGTATCTGGATGGCTGAGTGTTTATATATATATATATATATATATATATATATATATATATATATATATATATATATATATATATATATATATATAGATATATAGATATAGATATATACACACACCCATATGTGTGTATGTATGTATGTATGTATGTATGTATGTATGTATGTATGTATGTATGTGTGTGTGCGTATATACGACACTACTAAGTGTCGTATCTTTGGCTCGGTAAACATGTGACATGCATGACATCATTGATTAGTGGGGAGCGCATTCTCTACATCCACATTCCTCAAACTCACACCACATGAATGTTTAATCAGCCCGCTCTCTCTCTCTTTCTCTCTGCACCATTAAAAAAGATGGAAAGGCAAAGATTTTAAAGTAATTAATGATACAGTTAGCTGCTAAATATTAATAGGAACAGTCGTGCATAAAATATAACATCTAAACCTCTACGATGCAGACTTTCGAGTAATTAAAACTGAATCTATAATAAGGATGGTCCCTATTTATAGGTGTGGGGTGAAATTGGAGAATTTAATGTAAACTTAACTTGGGGTATTATATCGACAAAACACCAAATTCTATATCCACGTATGCATTTCACAGGGCCAGACTTTAATTCTCAGCACTGTCTAATGTACTCAAGGCAGAGGGAACACTAGTTTTAACACGAATAGGCTTGACCCATGAGAATTTACAGTAGTAAACTCTATATTTGAGCTGGGAATGTTTAACGAACATGTGAATATCCCTCCTTATGTGAATTTCTTCTTTTTTCTTATGTGAATTTCAAGTGTGGCTGTGTGATCTGTATTGTGGCCTATCAAAAATTGTTTATGTAGCAATGAATCAGAAATCCATAGAGAATTTTGAATACTAGTACAAATATCGCATGTATTGAAATTTTCACGCGTTAATTTTATACTTTATTTTAAGAAGACAAGTGTCAAGATTCTTCTCTGTACTAACTGACTGGTGTCAATCAATCAACAATTCTTTAGTGTTTCCAAACGCAGACTAAAAGAGCTACCAGAAAATGTATGCATTAATTATTTATTACATATAGTTAAGTTTGGGATATGCAGAGTGTATTTACTTAAATTCCATGAATGTGTTAAATCCTGTTTATGATTAATAATATCTTTTAGCTAAACAGGGTGTCCCATAAGTCTCCATTTATATGTGAAATTAACAATATATAGCAAAATGTCTTCTAAAATTGTAGTTTATTATATATGTATATACAAAAAAATAATAATAAAAAAATAATTAATATATATATATATATATATATATATATATATATATATATATATATATATATATATATATATATATATATATATATATAAATTATTATTTTTTTTTTTTCAGATAGCCTTTAAGAAAGCCTTTGACAAAATAAGAATGTATTGAAATCATTCTCATGGCTGGATCAGAAAGCTGTCGCAAGGTTGCAATGGACTTCAACAAGAAACATGCCAATCATATCACATGATACTGTTGCCAAACTTATTAACAAATTCAAAAAGACTGGAAGTGTTGCGAACCAACCGAGAAGTGGACGTCCACGAACATCCACTGACGAAGGCACAACCGACTTGCTGCTGGCATACATAGTCCCCTATGTATGGAGACTTTTGGGACACCCTGCAGAATAAAACAGTAGCAACAGTTGATTTAGCTAACCCTAGATTAACTGTGCCAATGTGAAAATAAGTGCTACTGGAAGCAAATTGCTTTTTTTCCATTGTTTTTTTTTCTCATGTTCACCAGACAAATTTTATTCATGTTTAGCCTGTCCACTGCTGTAAGGCACTTTTGACAAGAGCGTCTGCAAAACACAATACATGTAAATGTAGTAACTCACATGTGGGCATGTGGGGAGTAGGCGGGGCTGCTGTGACCGTTGGTGTCGAGGTGCTCGAGGGAGCCGTTGAGCTCGTCATGGGTGCTGCTCTGTAAAAGGGTAGGTGGGCTTCCACTCAGCAAACCTGGAGGACTGGCACCCATCAGACCTGACGCGCTGCTGTTCATCAAACCTGTGTTACCCAGCAATGGCAAAGAGGTCTCTGCCAGAGCCGCCTGACAGAACAGAACATTCAAATACGCCTGAGTTAGACATCACTTGTGCAGTTTATTGTTCCCGATTTAATTTTTTAGCATCTTTTAAATGCAGAAAACCTCTGCCAAAAAGATTCTTTTAAAGTGTGCTTGAGTTTCATAAACAACTATTTTAACGAGGCAGACATGCCTCAAACATGCAGCGTGGGAAAAAAACCATCAAGCATCCACATTACTATTCAACTGCCCGAAACTTTACCTGAAACTAGTAAAAAAAAAACGAAAAAAAAAAAAAAATCCTGACATTTTTGCCTCCTGCACATTAAAGTTATATATAGTAATTAAAATTTAAATTTTTTGCCATGAGCGCCTCACTGCGCCAACGTTACGAAGCCAAATCATTTATGACAGCTGGGATAAATATTAATGCTTATGCCCTTGTATTTGCACAGGCTGCTATCAATCTGAAGCAAAGGTGCAGAAAACCAGACTGGCAGAGAAGCTACCTGCCTTTGCCACATGGTGTCCTTCTAGACTCCATGCTCTAGACACTCACTGCTTTCCTTATGCCAGCCTGGCTCTCACACTCACTCACACACGCACTTCATGCTCTGAGTGTGTGAGTGTGGAACACTGCTTAGAGCTGCTGAACTGGCTGCTCACCTGCAGGCTCGCGTTAAGCGCTGCTCCATAACCCAGACTGGGTGGCAGGTTCTTCACCAGTGTCGGGCTCCTGACCGAGAAAAAACACACATTCGATTAAAAATGTTGCTTCGACAACAAACACCATGCGGTCTTTCTAAGTTGGATTACAAATGCCAGAAATAGTTCGAATCGTTTTTTAAATGCAGAAAAAAATCAAGACTATGATAAAAGACACACAAGGAAAAGTTTCAGTGTGTATGAGTTTTAATTACCACTACAGTAGAGAGTCCAGATAAACTGTAAGTGTTAATTCAACACAAGGGATTTCAATTTGTAGCTACGGAAACAAAAGAGCTAGAGATAGGGCTATACCCTGTTATCTTCTGAGACCTGCGTTTCTGGTACTCCATCTCGTCCACTGTCCACACTGCTCCCTTCACGTTCTCCACCCGCACAAAACACTTATGCAGACTGAGGTTGTGGCGCACCGCATTCTACAACACACATAAAGAAATACAAAAAAATGCCTGAATATGCAAATAAATAAATAAATACTGTGAAACATTTTTACATTCATTAAATCAATTTTAAATATTTAAAATCGATTTCAATTTCAGTATTTACTTCAAATATCTATCATTAAGACAGCCTTTAATTACGTCTATCAGTGTATATATATCATATTGACTAAGGCGTCAGTATGTGCGTATGCTGAGATGGTCACTATTAATATCCAGAAGGGCTTTGAATTAGCCATGAACCTCACATGGCACTTCTGACATCTATTTGTGAGAACATACCTATATTTAAATAACCAGGATTATGAAAATGACCCCAAAACACATCTAAATGCATAATTAAGATGGGTGTTTGAAAAGAGGGATCTCCTATATCATAAAAGAATCATATCTAATTAAAACATGCGGCAATGACGGCCAAATAATAACCTTGCTTTAATATTACAGGTTTTTTTTTCCACGTTTTATTTCAGGGATGGGTTATAGTGATTTTGCTCTAAGAAAGGGATTCTATAAGACAGGAGAGAGGGGAAAAAAAAACTCATAAGCAGATCTTGCATCTGACCTGAAAATCCCAGGATTTGATTGATCTTAATGCCCATGGCTCTGAATATGATAATTTTAATATTAATGAGCAAATGAGCAGTTTTATTATGCATGCTATATAGTTATAACTAATAAGCTGCCGGGCTGAGAGCTGGATCCCCAAGCTGAGCTGATGAGACCAAGTGGAGATATTAAATCACCTTTCATTCCTTTTAAAAAATTCTCTCAGTTAATCAAATGACAAGCCCATCACAGCCTAGCCTTGTAGAGGCAGCACAAAGGAACAGCCAGGCTCAAAATGTAAATATCTCAGCGCAGCTATTGTAAAAGGAGGGGCCCAAATACTCCTAATGCCAATCCATGGCTTTTTTGTTCCACCCATAGCAAGATTTAAATATTTTGTGATAAGGAGGGAGAATCTGCGAGCCTGTTTATCGGTATGAGTAAAGGATATGTGTGCAGGGAGACACTATGCTTTATGTTATCTATAGCAGTTTGTAACTAGTAGCTTGTGTTTAGGATCAGAGAGTCAAGCAGTAAAGCAGCTGTCTTTGATCGTTTCTGTGCAAGACCACATACAGTAAAGGAGTCGCGGCACTGCGTGCTGATGTACAGGGAGCTATTGCACACCCTTGTGGAGCTGTAATCATATGCCAGCATCATTAGCAACCCAAATCCAAATTAATTCACTTTGCTAAATCTAGAGCTGGGAGATGCTTAGCATGCTGATGAGAGAGCTCACAGACTTGCTCTGAGAAAGGGCTTTTTTTTAACTCGGCCAGGCAAATTCTATCAAATAAAATAAACGAGCACACTGCCAGCTATCTTATCGTCACAAACACCAACCCTGTCCCCCCGCAAAAAAAACCCAAAAAAAAAAACCCATAAGCCCAAGAAGATTTTTAAACCTCTTGTCTCCTTTTCTTGTCTTCTCTGAGACAGAAAAGGCAGACATTGTATTTGTTGGGACAGGGATACAAATGAGAGCCTTTGTCCTGGTA
This sequence comes from Ameiurus melas, assembly GCA_012411365.1. Taxonomy (NCBI): domain Eukaryota; kingdom Metazoa; phylum Chordata; class Actinopteri; order Siluriformes; family Ictaluridae; genus Ameiurus; species Ameiurus melas. The sequence continues at coordinate 15,296,597 of CM022766.1, read as the reverse complement.
AATAAAGAATGCTCCCATAGTGACAGCAGCATTTACTTAGTGTCGGACAGGCCCTAACCTCTCTTTCTTGCTGTATATACATGAGATATGGTGTGTACAAAGAACCACCCAACAACGGTGTAAAAAGGAAAAAAAAACCCAGACTGTATCTGAAAGGCAAACAGCCATCTTTCAAACTAATTAACCAATAATATGCCAGGAAGGGGGGGGGTGAGAAAGAGCGTGCAAGAGAGAGAAAGAGGAAGAAAGAGAGGAAGGAGTAATACACTGCATCTAACAAAAGGTGCTGATGATTGAGTGTCTGGGTAGTAATTAGCGTGTCAGAATGCACACCTCCCCGCCAAGTCTCAGCTATTAATTGCACCAAATTAGAAAACGATATCAGAGGCCGAATTATTCTTTCACTTGTCATTTTTCTAGAGCAAAGAGAAAGAGAAAGAGAGGAAATTTGCTATTTTCAGTAGCCAGGTTAAAAAGAAAGGAGGGTGATACTAATGTATCCATGTCATGTAAATAAATGTCTGTTCTGGTCCTCCGTCTCTATCCAGTGGACAGGCTAAGGAGGGGTAGAAGGAAAAAAGGGAGGAAAAATAAAATAAAAGAAAAAGAGTAAAACGTTACCTTCCAAGTGGCCGCGTTGCGTCTAAAGTAGGCAAAGGTGCGCGTGAACCAGCTGTAGATTTCATTAAGTGTTAACTGCATGTCTTTCGAATCCATTATAGCCTGCAACAAGATGCCATCAAGGAGCGTTAGCTCGTTTAGCCACTCTCACCCTGGACTAGTGTTAATTCAGGCAGCAATTAATTCTAATCTAATCAGGCAAAAGCTAATTTATTTCTCCACTCACCTGCCTGATGAGCGTTGCATACGTGAACGGTGGTCTGACATCAGCATTCTTATAAAACTCATAGTTTGGGGCTATTTCTGCAATAAAAATTAATAAATATAATTCAAGGATAAATAAATATATTATCAACATTAACAAAAAAATGCTAAACTGACTCCTCAAGGGAGCTAATTCACCTAGGATTCATTTAAATTAAAAAGTGAGGAAGAGATGGGGGAGGGGGTGCACATCAAATCATCGTTTTACATGTCCAACAAAATGCATTTTTAATTAATCCCTCTCAAGAGAAATCATAAACATTAACACACGTGTGAAATTAGCGCTCGTGTAGATATTTTGAACGTATCTGAATATTTCATGCCTGCTCCATGCGAGGCCATAAACTATAAACATCAAAAATAGGGGATTTTTTCACACACACACACACACACACACACACACACACACACACACACACACACACACACACACACACACACACACATACACAGCTTAATATACAACTCATCTAAAATATGATGAATTTTGTATCATTTCTCTATTTGACTGTAATTAACATTCATAAAATATTGAGGAACTGTACAGCATGATATTTGTCTCATTTTCACAGAGGGAAGGAATGAAATAAAGAGCTTCGGCAGGATGCCGGCTCTTATTGGAGCAAACAGCACACCAGGAGGAATGAGTGTGTATCCAAACAGAAGATGAACGTACAGTAACGCTGCAGATGCTTATTGTCTTATTGCTTATTTACCTGAGGATAGTGGCATGGAGTACTTGTCAGAGTGGCGTCTGCGCATGGCGCCCATGCTTGGCACGCTGGCGGGGCTCAGGACCGAGGGCACCTGGGGCATCTGGCTCAGTGGTGTGATTGGAGTGGTAGGGGTGGTGGGAGTCTGAGGCAGGTTTGGGGGTGACACCGATGGCAGGTTCTTCGACATGGTCATGCTTGACACTAGATTCAACTGATTAGGAGGAAAAGAGATGGGGGGGGTGAAAGAGAGAGAGAGGATGAGAGCTTTTCAGTTTTGAAGGACTCAGACAAATAAGAGCAGATTCCGCTGTACAGCTGTGTTCACACTAATAAGCTGCAGAGAAAACAGCCAATCTCCACTAATTACAGGATGAAACTCTATCATAAGAATTCTAATTAGAGCATGCTGTTAAAGATTATCTAATGATGATCCTTTGTGTTATCTCAACCCATCTCTATCCCATAAGAGCTTCCAGCCTGTGTGTGAAAGTGAATGTTTTCTGATAGCGAGATTCCACCTGTTATTTTGGCATAACCTAGCTCTATTGAAACCATCTTACAAACATTACAAACCCACGTTAAAAACCTTCGCACTTTTTTCAGGATCCAACTGTTTCAATAAATTCACCCTGACCATAACTTCTGTGTTTAATTTGTCTGAATGACGCCATTAACCGTTCAAAGGTTCCCTAAGTGTAAATTCGTGAGTGAATTCCGGACTGGCTTTGAAGGAGAGAAACTGGAAATGACAGTGGGAGAATGAGTTGGACATCAACAATCATTTATAGCAGGTGTTGATAAATAGTAGGAAATGTCGAGTTGCCTGTTCCCTTTACAGCTAGGTGCTTACATAGTTGATCATTACGACGCCACTTAATGCTAATGAGATGATGACAGAAAGAGCACTATATAGTCATAGAGAAGAAATCAATTACTCCACTAGAGAAACATTGCACCTCGGCAAAGTGGCTGCATCTACAACATCAATAAACATGCATTATTGCTGACAGATGGATTTTTTTTTTCTCCAAGATGGCAAGCTTCTGTGTGTTATATAGTAATTCTGTTGTGACTCATCCTAGATGCTTTCAATAACATACCACTGCTCATGGAAAAAAATAAAATGTCTTACTGTAACTAGCGTGACACTCTGATGGTTTACTCTACTGGCATCATTTTCTCACTTAGAACACTCTTCTGTTTATAATGCAGGAATCTCCATATAATTCAGCTGAGGTCAGGTCACGGCAATGGGCTGGCGCTCTAAAGCGCCTCCCTCTTAATCCCCCCATTCGCTGCTGTACGCTGCATGCCGCAAAACCCACAATATCAACCGGTAATTATGCGCTACTTGTTCTACACCAGGACCAACAAAGGCGTCTGATACACCATCAAACTGAGCAAAAAAAGAGCACTTCATAATAAATCCTATTAAGAGTGAGTGTGTGCGGGGCATGTATATTTATAGTGTTAAGACAAGATTTTTCTTCCCCTCTCTCTTCACCTGGTTACAGCAACAAGCGTAACATGTTTGCAGGCACACAATCCCGTATTTGCCAAATGGAATTTATTAAAGCCTAACTGAGCAGGAGTGAATAAGAGGCAGGGATGAGCACTTCACCACCTCCACTCATCTGAATATATATTCAAGGTAGGTTGAGAGAGAGAGGAGAGAGAGAGAGAATGAGGGGGGGGGGGGGTCGGCGGACACCCCTCATTATTCAGGACTTGCAACCTTGGTAACTTTGATTTTCAGCCATCCATGGCATGGCCAAAAGGTAACATTTAATGAAGTGCCATTCAGGGCATAAATGGGGTCATATAATAGACAGCACGCCTGCACCTTTTGTTGGGCTACTGATAGCTGTTAAGGGTGCAGTGATGAACCAACAGGGCTCATTTTGCCCTGCTAAAAAAAACCCCACGCTATTAATATTTATCAAACATATGGGCCGCCTCGTTCTCAGTCCTATGCATGCAAAGGGTGGAAATCCGTGCCATATCATCTACGGCTGTACCTTTCATAGTTTACATACATTTTTAAATGTTGGATACACACGTTCCCTTTATATCAGTACAACTAGAAATATCCGGTCTACAACTGGATACGCAGATACAAGTACAGTGCATACATAAAAGTACAAACGCACACACAGATGCACGGAAATAAACACACAGAAACATACAGACAAACAACACACACACACACACAGTGACACAGAAACTCACACAAAGAAAAAACTGGGAAAAACCGAGACTGCTCTTTTAAAAATCAGCCATTAATTGCTCACCATCAAATGCAATTAGCAGCCTTTTCATGTGTGGTTTATGTAATGTAATACTTCATTAATAGCATTCATTCATATGCAGTCTTGGATTACAGGCTGAAATTCTTTATTAGTGTAGATGTAACCAAGCTGCTGGAATTCTGAAGATTAAAAAAGAGAGAGTGAATAATAAATTGGCAGAGGGGAGCAGACGATTCCTGGTGGATCTACAGGATAATTATTCTATCTTGTGATTATCTATTTTATATGGTGGGAGGTGATGAGGAAAATTATGCCATTCAAATTAGGCACGTACTAAATGGTAGAAACACACTATGTATTCCTGTACAAAATATTGAGCACTGAATAAATAAGTTGTATAAAAATATTTATTTTTGCTCCGATGTCTATATGTAAATACTTTCTCTAAACAATGATGACGCCTACATTTGATGTTTTTCCTTGACATAGAACTAAAATTGCTTTTTCCACAATGGAAAAATCATATAGCCTATTTTAAAAAATCCATATTTTAGAAACATCATTTTGCTTAAATTTTCAGATATCTTTCAGATTGTTTACAGATTGCTGGTTATTTCATTTCTCGTCTTGGTCGCCACGTTCCAGCTATCATTAGAGCTGTTTGTTTTCAGAATGAAACGTCTGCTCTGGCCTGGGGCTCCTTCGAGTGCTCCTCCAGTCACAGAGCTTAACAGCTTCTGCCGGCCAACAGGTTGTTCGCAGTATTAAAGCCATCAGGCCATAATGGCTGGGCCTTTTCGGCTCAGATTGGGGCTATGATTTAATGCTCTCCCCGTTGTCACTTTCTTTCCCCCTGCTTGTGTCTGATGGGGAGCAGTGAAACCTGGTATTACAAATCCCATTCTCTCCTCATTCCTCTCCCTCTTTGTCTCAGTGCCTTTAAACGGTGGTGTTTAGAGAGCTCATCAGCTGGCCTGCTGCCCTGTTTACTGAATGTAGAGCAATATGCACTCACCGGTTTAGGAGATGGTTTGGGCTCTGAGGGCCGCATGTGCAAGTGGGCCATCATTGCCTGAAGACGCTCACGTTCCTTAGAAAGCTGTTAACAAAAGTAGAGGGAGAGAGGAAAGGGGTAAAAAAAAAGAAAAAAAAAAGAAAACAGAGAGGTTTTGGAAATGAGTGATTTTCTTCAGACTACCATACTCATACATCTTGTTATTGAGCTTGTCTGAGTGTAATGAATCCTGTATATGCCCAGTTTGGATTTTTAAATCTCGCATTCATAAGCTTTAAACATACAAGGAATTAAAATGTAAAAGGAGAATGGAAAGAGGAAACACACACACACACACACACACATATATATATATATATATATATACATATATATATATATATATATATATATATATATATATATATATATATATATATATATATATATATATATATATATATATATATATTATATATATATATATATATATATATATATATATATATATATATATATATATCAGAAGAGAAGAGAACCACTACTGGTGTCGGTGGTAGGAAGATGTGTGGTGCAGAGAGGTCGGACGAAAACAAATAGTACTTCATCTTTTTGTCAATAGCAGAATTTAGGTCAGCAATGGTCTGACAGTAACAAGCTACTTGGGCCATAAATTAGAGGGTCCTAAGCGTCTAGGCAAAGTCCTGTGGACTCAGTTAAGGCTGGACTGAAGCCAGCAGCTGCCAAGAGGTGAAGGGGTCCCACAAACAGAGTGCCAGGCGAACCCCGCCTCCTTGCATAGCTGCTGTGGCCCACTCCCTCTGAGCTTCAGTTAATGCCCTGGCCATCCGCTATCATCAATCTAGCTCACCGCGAGTGACAGAGACCAGCCCGCGACCGTGCACAGCATGCTGAACTCTGCCACGGAGCCTGTATCCTCACTCTGATCCGTGCCTCATTACCACTGACGGAGGG